>OZ007491.1:2521011-3721011 GCA_963931815.1 Caenorhabditis plicata
AAGTCTGATATCAAATGGATTCTATCCATTTGTTGTCTATCGGTTGCCAAATGCCTCAAGTCTGATATCAAATGGATTCTATCCATTTGTTGTCTATCGGTTGCCAAATGCCTCAAGTCTGATATCAAATGGATTCTATCCATTTGTTGTCTATCGGTTGCCAAATGCCTCAAGTCTGATATCAAATGGATTCTATCCATTTGTTGTCTATCGGTTGCCAAATGCCTCAAGTCTGATATCAAATGGATTCTATCCATTTGTTGTCTATCGGTTGCCAAATGCCTCAAGTCTGATATCAAATGGATTCTATCCATTTGTTGTCTATCGGTTGCCAAATGCCTCAAGTCTGATATCAAATGGATTCTATCCATTTGTTGTCTATCGGTTGCCAAATGCCTCAAGTCTGATATCAAATGGATTCTATCCATTTGTTGTCTATCGGTTGCCAAATGCCTCAAGTCTGATATCAAATGGATTCTATCCATTTGTTGTCTATCGGTTGCCAAATGCCTCAAGTCTGATATCAAATGGATTCTATCCATTTGTTGTCTATCGGTTGCCAAATGCCTCAAGTCTGATATCAAATGGATTCTATCCATTTGTTGTCTATCGGTTGCCAAATGCCTCAAGTCTGATATCAAATGGATTCTATCCATTTGTTGTCTATCGGTTGCCAAATGCCTCAAGTCTGATATCAAATGGATTCTATCCATTTGTTGTCTATCGGTTGCCAAATGCCTCAAGTCTGATATCAAATGGATTCTATCCATTTGTTGTCTATCGGTTGCCAAATGCCTCAAGTCTGATATCAAATGGATTCTATCCATTTGTTGTCTATCGGTTGCCAAATGCCTCAAGTCTGATATCAAATGGATTCTATCCATTTGTTGTCTATCGGTTGCCAAATGCCTCAAGTCTGATATCAAATGGATTCTATCCATTTGTTGTCTATCGGTTGCCAAATGCCTCAAGTCTGATATCAAATGGATTCTATCCATTTGTTGTCTATCGGTTGCCAAATGCCTCAAGTCTGATATCAAATGGATTCTATCCATTTGTTGTCTATCGGTTGCCAAATGCCTCAAGTCTGATATCAAATGGATTCTATCCATTTGTTGTCTATCGGTTGCCAAATGCCTCAAGTCTGATATCAAATGGATTCTATCCATTTGTTGTCTATCGGTTGCCAAATGCCTCAAGTCTGATATCAAATGGATTCTATCCATTTGTTGTCTATCGGTTGCCAAATGCCTCAAGTCTGATATCAAATGGATTCTATCCATTTGTTGTCTATCGGTTGCCAAATGCCTCAAGTCTGATATCAAATGGATTCTATCCATTTGTTGTCTATCGGTTGCCAAATGCCTCAAGTCTGATATCAAATGGATTCTATCCATTTGTTGTCTATCGGTTGCCAAATGCCTCAAGTCTGATATCAAATGGATTCTATCCATTTGTTGTCTATCGGTTGCCAAATGCCTCAAGTCTGATATCAAATGGATTCTATCCATTTGTTGTCTATCGGTTGCCAAATGCCTCAAGTCTGATATCAAATGGATTCTATCCATTTGTTGTCTATCGGTTGCCAAATGCCTCAAGTCTGATATCAAATGGATTCTATCCATTTGTTGTCTATCGGTTGCCAAATGCCTCAAGTCTGATATCAAATGGATTCTATCCATTTGTTGTCTATCGGTTGCCAAATGCCTCAAGTCTGATATCAAATGGATTCTATCCATTTGTTGTCTATCGGTTGCCAAATGCCTCAAGTCTGATATCAAATGGATTCTATCCATTTGTTGTCTATCGGTTGCCAAATGCCTCAAGTCTGATATCAAATGGATTCTATCCATTTGTTGTCTATCGGTTGCCAAATGCCTCAAGTCTGATATCAAATGGATTCTATCCATTTGTTGTCTATCGGTTGCCAAATGCCTCAAGTCTGATATCAAATGGATTCTATCCATTTGTTGTCTATCGGTTGCCAAATGCCTCAAGTCTGATATCAAATGGATTCTATCCATTTGTTGTCTATCGGTTGCCAAATGCCTCAAGTCTGATATCAAATGGATTCTATCCATTTGTTGTCTATCGGTTGCCAAATGCCTCAAGTCTGATATCAAATGGATTCTATCCATTTGTTGTCTATCGGTTGCCAAATGCCTCAAGTCTGATATCAAATGGATTCTATCCATTTGTTGTCTATCGGTTGCCAAATGCCTCAAGTCTGATATCAAATGGATTCTATCCATTTGTTGTCTATCGGTTGCCAAATGCCTCAAGTCTGATATCAAATGGATTCTATCCATTTGTTGTCTATCGGTTGCCAAATGCCTCAAGTCTGATATCAAATGGATTCTATCCATTTGTTGTCTATCGGTTGCCAAATGCCTCAAGTCTGATATCAAATGGATTCTATCCATTTGTTGTCTATCGGTTGCCAAATGCCTCAAGTCTGATATCAAATGGATTCTATCCATTTGTTGTCTATCGGTTGCCAAATGCCTCAAGTCTGATATCAAATGGATTCTATCCATTTGTTGTCTATCGGTTGCCAAATGCCTCAAGTCTGATATCAAATGGATTCTATCCATTTGTTGTCTATCGGTTGCCAAATGCCTCAAGTCTGATATCAAATGGATTCTATCCATTTGTTGTCTATCGGTTGCCAAATGCCTCAAGTCTGATATCAAATGGATTCTATCCATTTGTTGTCTATCGGTTGCCAAATGCCTCAAGTCTGATATCAAATGGATTCTATCCATTTGTTGTCTATCGGTTGCCAAATGCCTCAAGTCTGATATCAAATGGATTCTATCCATTTGTTGTCTATCGGTTGCCAAATGCCTCAAGTCTGATATCAAATGGATTCTATCCATTTGTTGTCTATCGGTTGCCAAATGCCTCAAGTCAGATATCAAATGGATTCTATCCATTTGTTGTCTATCGGTTGCCAAATGCCTCAAGTCTGATATCAAATGGATTCTATCCATTTGTTGTCTATCGGTTGCCAAATGCCTCAAGTCTGATATCAAATGGATTCTATCCATTTGTTGTCTATCGGTTGCCAAATGCCTCAAGTCAGATATCAAATGGATTCTATCCATTTGTTGTCTATCGGTTGCCAAATGCCTCAAGTCAGATATCAAATGGATTCTATCCATTTGTTGTCTATCGGTTGCCAAATGCCTCAAGTCTGATATCAAATGGATTCTATCCATTTGTTGTCTATCGGTTGCCAAATGCCTCAAGTCTGATATCAAATGGATTCTATCCATTTGTTGTCTATCGGTTGCCAAATGCCTCAAGTCTGATATCAAATGGATTCTATCCATTTGTTGTCTATCGGTTGCCAAATGCCTCAAGTCTGATATCAAATGGATTCTATCCATTTGTTGTCTATCGGTTGCCAAATGCCTCAAGTCTGATATCAAATGGATTCTATCCATTTGTTGTCTATCGGTTGCCAAATGCCTCAAGTCTGATATCAAATGGATTCTATCCATTTGTTGTCTATCGGTTGCCAAATGCCTCAAGTCTGATATCAAATGGATTCTATCCATTTGTTGTCTATCGGTTGCCAAATGCCTCAAGTCTGATATCAAATGGATTCTATCCATTTGTTGTCTATCGGTTGCCAAATGCCTCAAGTCTGATATCAAATGGATTCTATCCATTTGTTGTCTATCGGTTGCCAAATGCCTCAAGTCTGATATCAAATGGATTCTATCCATTTGTTGTCTATCGGTTGCCAAATGCCTCAAGTCTGATATCAAATGGATTCTATCCATTTGTTGTCTATCGGTTGCCAAATGCCTCAAGTCAGATATCAAATGGATTCTATCCATTTGTTGTCTATCGGTTGCCAAATGCCTCAAGTCTGATATCAAATGGATTCTATCCATTTGTTGTCTATCGGTTGCCAAATGCCTCAAGTCTGATATCAAATGGATTCTATCCATTTGTTGTCTATCGGTTGCCAAATGCCTCAAGTCAGATATCAAATGGATTCTATCCATTTGTTGTCTATCGGTTGCCAAATGCCTCAAGTCAGATATCAAATGGATTCTATCCATTTGTTGTCTATCGGTTGCCAAATGCCTCAAGTCAGATATCAAATGGATTCTATCCATTTGTTGTCTATCGGTTGCCAAATGCCTCAAGTCAGATATCAAATGGATCCTATCCATTTGTTGTCTATCGGTTGCCAAATGCCTCAAGTCAGATATCAAATGGATTCTATCCATTTGTTGTCTATCGGTTGCCAAATGCCTCAAGTCAGATATCAAATGGATCCTATCCATTTGTTGTCTATCGGTTGCCAAATGCCTCAAGTCAGATATCAAATGGATTCTATCCATTTGTTGTCTATCGGTTGCCAAATGCCTCAAGTCAGATATCAAATGGATCCTATCCATTTGTTGTCTATCGGTTGCCAAATGCCTCAAGTCAGATATCAAATGGATCCTATCCATTTGTTGTCTATCGGTTGCCAAATGCCTCAAGTCAGATATCAAATGGATCCTATCCATTTGTTGTCTATCGGTTGCCAAATGCCTCAAGTCAGATATCAAATGGATTCTATCCATTTGTTGTCTATCGGTTGCCAAATGCCTCAAGTCAGATATCAAATGGATCCTATCCATTTGTTGTCTATCGGTTGCCAAATGCCTCAAGTCAGATATCAAATGGATCCTATCCATTTGTTGTCTATCGGTTGCCAAATGCCTCAAGTCAGATATCAAATGGATTCTATCCATTTGTTGTCTATCGGTTGCCAAATGCCTCAAGTCAGATATCAAATGGATCCTATCCATTTGTTGTCTATCGGTTGCCAAATGCCTCAAGTCAGATATCAAATGGATCCTATCCATTTGTTGTCTATCGGTTGCCAAATGCCTCAAGTCAGATATCAAATGGTTCTCAAAAGAACAACTAAATTTAACAAAAATCGCTTGGCAACCGAATGATGACTAATCGATTCAACATTTAACTTTCTCTTTAAACCTTTCTATTGATTTCCCATTAAACAAACAATAAACATTTCATAATTCTCTATTTCTCTTTTACTTGTAATCAAATAGAAAGTCAAAAAACCTGATAAGAACCTTATAGCAGTTGTCAAATGAAAATTTTTACAGAAATCATAACTCTGATCCTGCTTAATTATTCAATGGCTTCTTCGGGTTACTTTGGTAAAAAATATCGATATACATAATCCCTTTAAATTGTTCATTCTAAAGAATGTGCTGAAATTGACAAGAAACAGAGAACAATTCCATTAAATGCAACTCAGCCAATGGCACTTTTGCCGAACTTTGATTGTAAATTAAAGGTATCTTATTTGAATAATTTAATAATTTCCCCATTTAGATTCCAATCAGTTCTAAGGATTATTGGATTTGTTTTGAAATATTCTACGAATTCTCGAATGATTTCGATAATATTAAGATTGATGATGGCATTGGACATCATTGGAATATCAAAAAGTGGGTGTGGAAAACCTTCATTTATTTCTATTTCATTTAGAGATGGTTTAAATTCTCGCCAAGTAAGACTAATCGCATTTGAGGAAGCTTTTCTTCGCATACAAACGTCTAATGAGACATCATCCAAGCTTCTAATTAATCTAGAATACATTCCATGTAATTAAATGGAAAGTATAATCACGAATAATATTGTTGGATTAAGTTTCAGAGAGCAAGCAAGAGCATATACAATTGAGGAATGATCGACCAAACTATGTGCAACTGAGTTTGATTGATAATCGCACAATATACCGAATACATTCGAATCAACAGGTTTATTGGAGAAACAATATTCTTACGCTTTTTTTTAGATTCACACATCGATATCAATTTTCAATGACAATTCGACGATTGGTGAAGAAGATTTGAGTTCCTATTATTTGTTTGATGGCGATTATGATAATTATAGCGAGCTTATTCGGTTAGTGAGCAAAGGAACAACGAAAGAGAATCGTTTCTTTGATGATAATTGCTGTAGTATATAGATAATTTTAATGAAAATTTTACGACGATTCGAATGAGCCCCATATTGGTATATTTTTCAAGAATTATAGAGAAATTGATGTTTTTTTCTAGAAAAATCGATATTTTCAGACAAAACTGCAACTTTTTAGAAAATTTAGAATTCAGGGGTATGTAATATATCATTCAATTCGTCTTGCCGAGTAGATTTCAAAAATATGCTTAGTTTTGGAAAAATCTGAAATTTTCGGAAAATCTGAAAATTACAGAACTTTATTTATTAAGCTATTAGAAATGTTTTATAGATCATTTAAATAAACATTCTGTGCTTATTTGATTGAGCCCCATATTGCTATATTTTTCAAGAATTTTACAGAAATTGATGTTTTTTTCTAGAAAAATCGATATTTTCAGACAAAATTGCAACTTTTTAGAAAATCTAGAAATCAGTGGCATTTAATATATCATTCAGTTTGTCTTGACGAGTAGATATCAAAATTATCCTTAGTTTCGGATAATTCTAGAAATCTGAAATTTTCAGAACATCTGAAAATTACAGAACTTTAATTATTAAGCTATTTGAAATGTTATATAGCTCATTTAAATGAAAATTCGGTGCTGATTGGAATGAGCCCCATATTGGTTTATCTTTCAAGGATTATAGAGAAATTGATGTTTTTTTCTAGAAAAATCGATATTTTCAGACAAAATTGCAAGTTTTTAGAAAGTGTAGAAATCAATGGCATGTAATATATCATTCAATTTGTCTTGATGAGTAGATTTCAAAAATATGATTAGTTTCGGGAAATTCTAGAAATCTGAAATTTTCAGAAAATCTGAAAATTACAGAACTTTATCTTTCAAGCTATTAACATTGTAATCTAGCTCTTTTAAAAAATTTTTGTGATGATTCTAGATCCCATTCTCTAATTTTAAATTTCATTGTTCAAGCATCGATTAATAAATTCAGAAAGCACCTAAAAAAAACAATTTTCTTCTAAAATATCAAGAAAGAGCACATTCTTTAACGCATTTCACCTGACAATTGTTACAAATACTTTTAGTATCAATAAACAAAAATAAATTTCAGACTCGACGATTTATTCCAAAACTACTTATCCATCAACACTTCCTTAACAATCATAAATTTATCGCCAAGCCCATTACCTTCAGGATTTCTTCTCTTCCAGGACAACTCTGGTAACTCGTTCTACTTGCCCTTCTCTAATCCTTCTTATCTTCAGATGTTGCCGAGTTCATCAACTCTCTTGCCTTCATAGTCGACGATAAGATGAATCGATTCGAATCATGGATCAACTATCATCAAGAGAACACAGCCATCACAATTATATCAACAGTTTCAGACGAATTATACCTAATGGATATCGGCGTGGATGATGTTAGTTTTGTACAAAATTCTTTTATTTTATATATTGACAGCAATATGAATCAAATTGCTCAATTCTGGCGGTCACTGGAGCTCCAACGATTCATTCCAAACATCTTGGAGATTTCTCGTGAGATTTTTTGTTGGAAAATAATAAAAATGAGTTTTTTTAGAGTGGGTTCGGTTATCCGATTACCTCAGCAGTTTCCAGCATCTTATTTCACGTTGATTCTAAGAGATTGTTACCTGAAATACATTCAAATTTCTACAGAATGTCCCGGTTAGTGGCAAGAATGGATTATTTTATAGTTTTTTTGTGGTTTAGATGAATATCATAAAGTGAAAGAAGGACACTCGCTCTACGTTTACTCACCGAGTTATTTGGATGATGAAAGGGATTCCACGTTTAATGTCACTTTCAGTGAGTAATAATTGGAATAATGACCGTTGAGCTCTGTTTGTAACTAAGCCACCATTCATGGCGGTAGATTCATGTGTTGGGACCATATATTGATTATGGGAACAAAACTCACAGCAAAAAATTCTCTAGTGGGCAATAAGTTCGTAGAATTGTTTAGAAATTGAATTCTGTTTTTCCACGTCAAATTGAATGGATTAAGTTGGGGGGGGGGGTATCTCAGAAAAGATGCTCACATTCTAAATTTCGGTAAGAAGCGCTTGTTTTTAGATATCTTAAAACGAGCTAGTAAAATTGGCCTGTCAAGTTATATGAAAATAATACGTGAAAAAAATAATACCAATTGGAAACAACGATTTTTCGATTTTTAAGCGTTTCTAAAAAATTGTCTACGTCTTTTCAATTAAATATTGTTTATGACAAATTAACTAACTAGGGAATGGTCTGCATAGTGTTTTGAACTACAGGATGTGACATATATCATTAGAAAGAGAAAAAAATCTACTTTCTAAATATAAAAAGAGTTTCTGCAGCGGCCACAGCTAACTCGAGAAAATTGCGTCTGAAAACCCAACTTGTGCGACACTTTCCATCTTGAAATCCAACTTTAGCTGGCCTTGAATCCTTCAATTTGCATCTCTTTCCTGTTGATATCTCTGGCAATCAATTGCAGATCCAAGTCGTGAAGATGAATCCCAGTTTTCAATTTTTCCTTGGCGACATCAGACAGCCGTTTTGCAAGCAGTTTCAGAAGATTAGTCCTTGATTCCCGGCAATCATCTCTCTGAATCTCATATTCTCGGAGCTTCTCCAAATGATGGAAAGAGATGCAAATTGAAGGATTCAAGGCCAGCCAAAGTTGGATTTCAAGATAGAAAGTGTCGCACAAGTTGGGTTTTCAGACGCAATTTTCTCGAGATAGCTGCGGCCGTTGCAGAAACTCTTTTTATATTTAGAAATTAGATTTTTTCTCTTTCTAATGATATATGTCACATCCTGTAACTCCAAACACTATGCAGGCCATTCCCTAGTAAGTGCTCCTTGAACTATCTAAAAGTATGAATATATATCCAAAAAGATAGATTTGAGCACGCGTACGGAGCTCATTTTATTATCATGCCAGTTGGCGCTCGTGTAAATTAGCTAGACACGTTTAAATATTCAAAAAAGTTTGAGAGTTTTTCTCAATTCCAAAATACTTTCCAAATAAAATTGCTCACACATAAATCAGAGCAAACCAATGTATAAGTACAGAAGATAGTCGTTTAAAAAAACGCTGCGAATTTATTCCCCAGTACAAATATCTTTTTCCTTGTTCCTTTTGGCACTCCAACTGGTATGGTAAAAAAATGAGCTCAGTAAACGTGCTCAAAGCTAACTTTCTGGGAAGATATTAATATTTTTAGATAGTTTAAGACAAGCCTAGTCAAATTAGCGTAATCAATGTTTTATTGAAATCACGTAGCAATTTTCAGAAACGCTTAAAAATCGAAAAATCGCTATTTACAGTTGGCCGGGTTTTGGAAATTATTTTTGACATTAAACAGAATAATTGCAGAATGACATCGCTATGAACTTATTCTCCAAGAAAATATATAGGAAAATTTATATGTTTAGACGTGAAATTCAGATGCCATTTTTTCATTAGAAGAGCGAAATAACACTTCCCTTGAGATGTACACTAGAAGGAAATGTGTCAATTAGATTGTTAATATATATATTAGAAATAGGAAAGGTCCTGATACAGTACCTTGACAAACACCTGAAGACATTTTAAATGAGTTATGAGATACATTAGAAGATACCTTAACGTTAGAATAACGATTGCTCAAAAAAGAAGACATTTTCTAGCGAAGTTCTTTCTATTAATCAACCGGGCACTCCAAATTGAAATAAAGATTTTGCAATTTATAAACGTGTGTGGAAATTTTTACGCCATTCTAACAATAAAGTTTTTACTAGAATTTAATTAAGCTTGTCTCAAACTATCAAAATATGTTAATATCTTTCTAAAAAGTTAGATTTGTGTATGTTTTCTGAGCACATTTTAATACTATACAACTTGGGGTGACCGGGTGGTCCAAAGTTAATCCAATTTTAATATTAAACGTGCACTTTCCGGCCCTCTAACTGTTTTGGATTTCAGCAAGCGATAACGGTAAACCCCTGCAATACTTTGTCCACATTGACCATGTTGAGATCAATGGTCCCGACGCGGAACTCGACATTTCGGTGCTAACGAATCACACGAAACAACTGAGCGCTGTGTATATGAGCTGTCTCTCCTTGCTACCGAATTGAATCTTTGCAGAATAACTGGCAATCAGAATGGAAGCCGATCGAAGGCGATTGGCGAATCGCTGAACGTGGAAATGCACGGAAGACAGTGCAGTGGATGGGCGAAATTGCGATTCAGCGTCTCATCGACGACGAGCACATTGCGCGTGTTCTGGATGATTTGGCTGTTTTCACTTCTTCACAGGATCAGAATGTCATAAATCATTCTAGTTAATGGGCATTTTTCTTTTTATTACTCTGGTTTCCGGTGATGTTACTCCCATTTCCTGTCTTCTTATCGTTTTCCTTACATTTTTAATTTATAGCGTCTCGCTGCAGAACTTGTTCAACTTTTAAATCACTTTTTTTTTTAAATAAGAATTTTAATAAACAAATTCCCTCTTTTTTCTTCTGAAAATATCAAAATTCTCATTCACTAAAACTGGCCTTGAAATAGAAAAATAATGAATACTTTATTTTATGATTATAATGGCGATTCCACCATTTTATTGGGTGAAATTAAATTCGATCGATTCTCGCTTAAATTACCATAATTGCATCTTTTAAATGTGAATTGGCAAAAAAAAGAAAACAATTTTATTGAATACATTTAATTGCTATTAATTTTTGGTGCTTTTCAACTATTTGTTTTGCGAGGAAAACTTCTCGATTTTTGTTATTTTTATTATAAATGTTTCAGGCATACGCCAAATTAACATTTTTCTTTTTTTCAAATGGAAATAATTATTTTCTTATGTTTTGGCTTGACGTACAACTTTCACGTGTACTTTACACATTTATTTGTTACGGTATTTTGTCAGAAATCTCTAAAAATATGAATATCTTTCCAAAAGGTTGGCACGTTTTCTGTGAGATCATTTTATTACCATACGAGTTGGGGTTCTAGTAGTTATGCACACACCATGGACAAATAGTATTAAAAAATGTCAAGAGAAAACGTGATAAAAATGTAATAAGAAACGACTAGATCGGTCACGCTGTAGATTTACGAGCAATTTTTACATCACGCCAAATTGAAATAGCGATTTTGCGATATTTAAACGTGTGTGGAAATTTTTACGTGTTTATAACAAAAAAGTTTTAACTACAATTTAATTAAGAGCGTCTTAAACTATCTAAAAATATAAAAATCTTTCTAAAAAGTTAAATTTGAGCATGATTACTGAGCCCATTCTTCTTTCTTTTACCATACAAGTTGGGGTGTTACATTAATTAATTAAAAACACTGAAAACACATTTTTTGCAATTTATTAATTGATTCTTAAGGAAATCAAAAAATCTTTTTTACAATAATTAAAATTAGATGATTTGGAATATTTATAGACTCGCTTTTTATTGATTAAAGATCGAATAACAGCTTTTTTTCGCTGTTGACACTTTAATACTCATTTTTTTCCTTAGAAAAGTTGTCAACCTATATTTTTCTTTTCATAATAAGAAAGAGAATATCATGACGATCAAAATGGTATATAGAACTTGTGGTGAGAATTCTTTATTTTTGTATATTTTCACAATTTGCTGAAAACACAAGACAAAAATTAAAATTTTATTTTATATTATGCTTATATACATACTCATGTTTGGCGTGCTTCGCATAGAATCTGTAAAATACCTAAATCCATTTAAACGGAAAGAAATGTTGTGATTATTATTCGAAGTAAAACACAAGCTGTTTTATCATGCTCAAATTCTCAATCATCTATTTTCAATTGCAAAGACAAGGTTCATTTATTAAACTCAAAACGCTCCCCCATGAAGACAGAAGACAAACAACAAAACCCTAAAGATTACCCTGTTTATTAAACATTAAAAGTCATGTAATTGTAAGTAAGAAAGACTCCAGTAAACAATAACAAAATAAATAATTAATTAGACTCACTCATTTTGGCGTGGGCGTCGGATTGCCGAAAACTCATCAAGATGACAGGTGTTCAGTTTTTATGCCTTCCGGTGGTAGGCGTGGGTGGCCTGGCTCAAACCGAACCGAAAATGGTGTTGGATTACTGGGTTATTCTCTGTTGTTTCGCATTTAATCATATTTAAATACGTTTGAAAACATTTTAATAATAATACTTGTCATGTTTTATTTTTTTGATTTCTGTTTGTACTATTATTGTTGAAAAAATAGAATGTTTCTATTATCATTTTTGTCTGTGTTTGTATAGGATTTTATTGTAATATTTTTTTCGCAAGAGAAATTTTGTTAAAAAATAGACTCGTAATATAACTACTAAATCGAATTTGCGATAACGATTTTGCGATTTTTAAACGTTTGTAGAAATTTTTACGCCTTTCATACAAAAAAATTCTTATTGGAATTAAACTAAAAATGTCTTAAACTACCTAAAAACATTAATATCTTTCTAAAAAGTTATATTTTTGCCTGCTTACTGAGCTCATTTTATTACCATACAAATTGGGTATATTTTGTAAATATTAATTTACTCTTGAACGCTTTACTTTGGAGACCGACTCATTCTCCAGCGGAGAAGCGGGCTAACTCCTTCCGTAACACTGAGCACCAGAAATTTTGCTTACGTTTAATATTTTGGCAAGAATTTCAGATCATTTGATAGTTTAGGATGAGTTTGATCTAATCACGTAACAATTTGAATCTGAGGAACGTATTTATGCGTTAAACGGTGATGGAAAACCAATTAGGATACTGATGTTTGAGGAATATCGAGTGAGTACTTATTGATTGATTGGTCTCTACAGCTTCACGGCCTCAGAATCCACTGTCATAGGTCGGCCTGGTTTTGCCTTGTCCTCGAGAAAAGTCGGAAATAAATTTTGGTTGACCCTAATATTCCGTGATTTTTTGCAGAAATGCATTTTATTTTATGTCGGAAGCAATTTCCGTTTTAATAACATCCTGCAATTCATAAATAAATGCTATAGTACGTGATACTACGGCGATCTATTGAACCCGTGCAATTTAATTGACGAAAACATGAATAAACTGTCTATTTTATGTACCTAATTGCAAGGGTTTAAGAAGCTTGATGACTAATTTATATTCAATTAAAAGCAAAAAAGTCTTTAATACCAGAGAAAATCTCTAATTTTTGCTTAGATTTAATAATACTTCCACATGTTGTCTAGACTGATGACTAAATAGGAAAAACAAGATTAAAACTAATATATTAGCTAATATAGCATATTAGAAATATAATTAATATTTTATTAATTAAAATACCAATATTCACATAATATTTCGTTAACATGTTCCTTAACAAATGCATGGCTGGAGAATCTTCTCTTCCACGGAGCATTCAAAGAACCACACATCACCCATCCCATTATATCACATGCACGATTATGTATGCTTCATGCACATCTATATATATAATTATTTCATAGAAAGTGCGAATTAAAAAGCAACTAATGCTATTGAATTTAAATCGACTAGAGTGCATTCAATCAATTTGTTGTTTTTGTTGTTGTCTTTTCGCTGAATTTCGTATATATATATATATATACAGCATATTTAAATTAGGTGCATGCTCACTCAACTTTAATGTTGTTCTGTCAATCAGTCAGTCAGCTTTTTCCTTTATATATATCGTTGGTGCTCAGAGAGCGTACATGTGTGTGTCGAAATGACTTCCACCCACGCATCAAACGCCCTCTCCTCGGTTTTTTATCGCTGTTGTCTGAAGAGCTGAGGAGCAGCTGCGCACACAACAGGCCGGCATATACACAGAGAACCGTAGAGCGTAATTGAAATGCAATTTGTGCTTTAAATGGTCCCTCGACTCGTTTTTTTGCGCGTTGAGTGAAAAATAATCCTTCTTTTGCTTCTTCTTCGTTTTTTTTGGTTAGAACACTACTACTATTGTTGTCTTTTTTGCTTTCTTGCCACATTTTAGATTCTGTTATTTTTAATTTTATTCCTTTGTTCAATTTAACATTTCTTCTACCGATACAAGTACCATAAAAAAGCTTACACGTCCAATGACCGAGGTTTAAATTAACAAATAGTTCTTCCATTCTTATTTCATTTTTATATAATAACAGCGAAAAATTAATTTCCGTATATTACTATATAAACGAGCTTTAGACACTTAGTAAAGATATTAGACAATTAGAAGCTTTAATAATAATTTCCATAATTCTCCTTATTTCCACAAATATTTTTAAAGAATGGCCGAACAATTAAACTGACATTGTTCTTCTACTATTTTCCGATTTTATCCAATATTAAACTCATATTTGGTGAAGTTTTTTGGCGCATTTATTTTGCTCCTAGGTGATTCTAAGATATATAGATTTCATCGTTAATCCCATTGTTTGCTAATAATTAAAAAATAATGATATAATCCTCTGCGGACTATTTTTCATTTCTACATTTTTCTTCCACTATTTTTTGATTTTACACATTATTTTTTCCGTATTTGGTGAAGTTATCAATATTTGCTAATAGGTGATTCTGAAGTATATATATATATATATATATAGGTTTTAACGTTAATTCCATTTCTTGCTAATAATTAAAAATAAGGAATTTATAATCATTTGTGGACTAATTTTAATTTCCGCTATTCCTCTTCCATTAATTTTTTTATTTTTACTTTTATTTTTGTTTGTTTTTTCTTATTCATATTATTAATGTTATCATTATCAAAAAGAGGAGCAATCCGAAAAATATTTGTTTCAAACTCTATGTGTCCTGTTAAATTTAATTTTTCGAAGTGAGTTTCTTATTATTTTATTGACTTAGGTATTAATGGTCAGATTCTGACAAGATATGTGTAGATTTTGTACATTCGTCATCAGACGGGCATAATTCCAGATTCCCACATCAATTTTTTCTGTTGTCGGCAGTACGCAGTCTTTGATTTTTTAATTAATAAGTTCAGAGAAATTATTGGACAATTGCTTGCACTTTTTCCTCGGATTTTGAGCACATGGCTGATGGTTTTTCATATTTGCGATGTTTTAGATATTTAAACCGTGATAGTCTCCGTATCTTAATATCTGGTATTATGAATGTGCATTGTTTCGACGTAAAAGGACTACAGTTCCAATTTATAACCCGCTAATGACCAATTTTTACCTATTTGTGCCGTGGTCAATTAATTACCTCTTACGCTTTACTATATCAAAAGTTTCTAGCATCTTTTGTTTTAAAATTCACAGCTACTTACTGCATGATGTACCATGATAATCTACAATAGCTTGAATTATCCAAATCTATATCATATTTTACAGCATGTGTAGATTCATTTAATTTTTGATAACTATTTAAAATTTCTTTCCGCTATATTTTATCATTGACGCTACGAATCCTTTTTTTTTTGGTCGCAAGTACAATTTGAAAACATCTACTGATACATTCTACTTAATTTTTTATCGATATGATCCATAAATTTACTTGTTACAGGCTTTATTTTTTGGATTCAATTACTTTGTTTACTTCGATTAGGCTTAATTCCCACGCCATGCGTTCCAGCTGATTTTTCGTGTGGATAATTTGATTAGACAGTTATTTTTAGAACATATTTGTTCCGAAGATCAATCTACTCAATTATAAAAATGTAAAATATTAATTCCCTTATCAATGCTTGAGAAGTTCTTCATTTAATCACACATCCTCTCTTTTTTAATTCTTCCGTTGCTAATTTTAATGATCACTGCCCTTCTTAATTTTTTGCCTTTAATTAATCGATGTGAATCAATTAATTGTTATCAAGCAAGCATTAAAATAGAAAATAATCGCTATCATTTTACAATTATCGTCTTGTTTATAATATTAGTTTGATAGATAATGTTTCGGCGAACATTTCCGTTTCAAATCGTTATCAAATTGAAGCCATAGAGAATGTTTTAAAAAAAAAGATTATCTATCGATTATCATAAACATTTGTTTCCTGTATCGAAATATTATTTGAATAATATTTTCTGGAACACGAACATATTCCGCTTGAATTGGTTTCCAATGTATTTGATGTTTGGTTCGTTGATTATGTGTGTATGTGTTTTTTCAGATGCAATTTATTGATTTCATGATATGAATAGAATTGATTCTTATTCTTCTTATTTGATAAATATTTGCTTAAAATAATCTTGAGGGTAAATAGTTTTGGGAGTGAAATTGATCGTTTTTTATTGTTGCTTCGTTTTAACCTGCTTATGTTGAAATTCGCGGCTTTTTTCGAATTTGATTGTACTGATAATAACGTTTATCTTATTGGTCTTCTCGAAATGTTATGCTCCTTGTGACATCAGCAAGGTAATGATTGCTTGTATGTAAGAGTAAACAATGACTGATTCATGTTTAACTTGTTGATTAATGATCGGACACGTAATAGACTCTCGATATCTTTGTCGGACATCCGACTGGTCTCTTTTTGTCTCGGGGTTCCATTTTCCATCGGAATGATAAAAATGGATGCTCAGTTATACTACTAGGAGATTTTTTTAATTTAGAGATAATCCAGTCATTTCGCAGCAACGGAAATCAGAAATATTCACGTGAAGCTTCTTTATGTACGTTTAAATATTAGAAAATCATCATTTTCCTTTGGCGTGCCGACGATTTGATGATTTAAAGTGTCCTGCCCTTGATATTATAAGAAATTTAAATACGGGATTTTATGTAGATTAGACTTATAATTCTTCATTTTATTTAGGGAAAATTTAAAATATACGAGTAGTTTTTTTTTCAAACATTGTACTGAATTGATAAGATGTAACCAATGAATGATTATTCAAATGGAAATTTCCTAATGGCTAAACGCACCCTGCTTTCTTAGTTTCATTCGGTTTAGTTTTTTTTCTGAAACCAATTGGAAATATTAATCTCTCGTCGAACCAGAAATCATTAGCTCTTACGATTTAATTTGATTTACAAGAATAAAAAAGAGTCATTTAGATTTTCTTTATATGCAAAATTAAATTTATATATAATGTCTGATTTGCTTATTACCTAAATATAATGTATTCATTAAAAACTTATTACTTCTATTTTTAGAAATAAAATTTGGTAGATGTGGATAATTTATTGTATTATATAATGAACTTTGATATCATTGGATCTAATGATTTTCGCAATGAGCTTCAAAAACACCAAATTTATCTTCAAGACGGAGCTCTTTGATTCTCTAATGGATTTTAGTCTTCATTTAGTAAATATATAGTTACAGCGGACCTTTAATTGATTCCGAGTACATTAAATGTGTTTTCATTAATATTTCTTTTATAATTCTCGTATCGAACAGGTGTAATTAGCTCAAATTTTATTTTCCTTGTTTTGTTGTTAGTATTGTTCTTTTCAATATGTAGATGGCATTTATTTTGAAGATACATTATTATGATTGTAATTTATCTGCTTTTCCTTCTTATTCTTCTTGTTCTTGCCTCTTTTTTGGTATCGAATTTCTATTTTTGGAGTCTAAAGCGACTTTTTCTTTTTATTTTCGTTTCAATGAATGTTTTATGAGATTTGTGCTTGCTTTCAAGTGAGTATTTTCTTGTTGTATAGTTTTTGGAATCAGAATGGAATGATCTATCGTCATACCTCGTGACAGATATTATAATATTAATTGAATTATGTGGTTTTGGTTGTAAGAAAATCATAATGTGCGATTTCTTGATAACTGAGAGACGTCATTATTATATTTAGTAATATGATTTTTTCGTCATCTTCTTCTTTAATGTTTTCATACTTTGTTATTAGTTATTATTATTATTATTATTATCGTGATCATTGTTTTGGCTGCTATCAATGTTACTATGATTCTATTTATAGAATTGTATTCGTTTTCAGATGCAGCCGAGCACGTCGAAGAATAATGGCGAGTTTATATCGACACAGGAAATTAATAGGTGAGTGAGAAAAATATGATGGGATTTGAATAGAATCCTTGTTTGTTACAATAATCCCGTTCTCTGTTCAACGTTTATATTTCAGAATAATAAATGATAAGAACGAGAATGAATTTCTCATCCTTGATTGCCGGTCCAACGGCGAGTCAATCAAGTCAGCCACACGCGTGCGACTGCCCAATGTGCTGCTGCGACGATTATTTGCCGGTTCATTGGCGTTATCGATAGTGTCGCCGCGATTGCAGGTGAAATTGCATGGTTTCCAATTGCTTATTAGTTTCCAATTATTCAGGATCCATCTAATTGTGGGGAAATCGTTGTGATATGCGGGGAAAATGAGGCGGACGAATTAATATCGAACGCTCTCGTAAAATCGCTTCGAGCGAATTCGTATCGATTCTCGATTTTCAATGGAAGTGTCGATGTGATGCTCGGAGAGTTTCCCGATATGAGAGCGGAAGAATTATCGAAGAATGAGAAGGTTCTTGCAAACCTGCCGCCGGTGGGATTCTTGAACATTGGGTAAATTTTGGAATATAAGTGATGGTGTCATTTGATGGACTTTCAGAAGCTTGAGACTGGAGTCGGATAATTCGACGAAGAATCGCGCCGAATTCCCGGTAGAAATATCGCCATATTTGTACCTAGGTAATGCGGAAACCGCAAGGAATCGCGAGTTGCTGAAACGGAATAATATTTGCTATGTTATAAATGTGACATCGAATCTGCCGAACGCGTTTGAAGATGATCCGGAGATGAGATATTTGAGGATATCGGTGGATGACAATTCATCGCATAATCTTGTCAAGTTTTTTCAAGGTTTGCTCGAGACTCTCATATGATGTGAACGTGTGTGTTTTGTAGAAGCGTTCAGTTTCATAAAAGAAGCCCAGGAGAATCAATGCGGATGCCTGGTACATTGCTTAGCCGGGATTTCAAGAAGTGTCACCATCTGCTTGGCATTCTTGATGAACACGAGAAGAGTGTCATTGGACATTGCGTATGATTGGCTACAGAATAAGAATGCGTCGATTGCACCAAATTTTCATTTTATGGGACAGTTGACGGATTATGAGAAGATGCTCGGCTTGAGGAGCAGCTGTGTCGGAGTGAGTTGGTTTTGAAATGTGTTGAAAGTGTTTCATTGGATTTTTAAATGTTCTTTCAAGGGTAATATTGCGGAATAATCTGCTTTTCCTTTCTAGGCGTCTTAATTTTTACAAGATTTTGTTCATAATTGATATGATTGAATAGGCCTGGTCAAAAAAATAAACTAATAAGTCCTTTAATTTATTAAAATATCTGAAAATTATAAAATTTTCTCAAGTAGATCATCGTTTCATCTCAAAATTGTCAGTTTTTAAATATTCAATAGTGTTTTCCGTCTTAATTAATAATTTTAAAAGAATTGTGGGGTTTTTAAATGAAATATTAATCAATTATATTTAACCTATTGCACGCCCCCCGTATGTTTTATAGAATTCTGCATGGGCGTATAAGATAAATTTAAAGTTTATTGTGATTATTTGAGGAAAATCGATATATAATCGAAATACAAAGATAAATTATCAAATGAGCTTGTCATTTTACTAAACCGAGCGGCGTGCTATTGATAATGATTATCTAAATAGTTTTATGAGACAGAAATTTTACAAATTCGGTTAGTGTGCATCAAAGATGGGCGGAATGGCAGTTTTTGAATTTCGGAATGCGAAATGAAAATTGAAATTCCGGAATCGAAAAATGGACGGAATCTGGAATTTTGAACGTATAGTTTTTTTTATGAAAAGTGAATTTTCGAAAGTCGGAATTAAAATATAAAACTTCGAATTTTTGGGAATCCGGAATTCCGGCCATCTCTGGTGTGAATCAAGTCATTTGAAGTGACGCGATTAGAAGTTCGCGTATGTGGGATCAGTTTAAGTGAGCTTTACTAGAGATTCGTACTTATAGAGATTGGGTTTCGTACTTATAGTCCATGTCTAATAACTTTCTCTATCATCTGTTTCTTTTGATAATATTTTAGGGGATGTTTATAGTTTTAAATCAATATTACCGTAGTTTCTATGACTGTTAAGTGTCAGTTAAAAGCCAGGTTTCCTCGTCACCATAGTTGTAATTAATTCATTTTTTATTAGAAAACCGCTCGGCGAGCGATAAAAGGCTGACAAGGGAAGTGGTTTGAGCCGAACTCTTTGATTTTTTTAAACTTTGCAGGTAGAGTCCTTATAGTATGCATACAATTTTTTTATTAAACCGTTTTATTAAAAAAAAACATATTGTGAGACGCGCAATCTTATCATTCACGACGAGAACAATTTCAATTGCATTCTGGGGGCTCTAAATGGCTCATTAGATCAGTCGCTATTTAATTATTAACAAAAAATATTTTTTATAAATTTATTTTCATATCATAGTTTTAAGTAAGTTTGAGAGAGTTCATTCTTTGTATTTCGTAATATCCCGTTTATTGAATTCTCCCTTAAGTATGGTGAAATCCATATTAGTCGCAATATTAAATCTCCAGGGATTTATTTCTTGTAGACGCTTTATCTTTTAAGCCGAGAAATTTAAATTTACTATTTTAATATTTGCAAGACAACTGTAATTATAATATATAAATCGCATTTGAATGTTGAGAATTTTAATGAGATTATGCTTGTATGGGAAACTTTGAATGTGACATTCGATGAAATTAAAAATTGGAATTGGAATGACTAAAAGTGATTTGTTATTTTCAAAGAAAAATTAATAAAAAATAAATATTTGTAATTTTTGCCTTTCTAGGCTCATTTTCCTTTTATTTCCATCACATTAATGAAATTTGTGGTGTTACATTAGCAAGTAAATAATCGAGAAGCTCTTAAAAATAGTTTTCTCCTTTTAAATTTTGGATGGTGATTTTTTGATTAAGGTGATAAAATATTTTCCAAAAAAAGGAGAAAGCTTAGATATAACGCCACAAAAATAGAACCATGAGAGGCGCGAAATTAGGTTTTGCGAATAAAAATTTCGCTCTATAAATATAACGTCAGAAAATGAATCTATTTATTTTTCAGACGTATCCTTCCAGTGCGCCCAGATCGCCCTCCTGTGCGATTGAAGCAGCAGCATCGGCTGGATTGCTTACACCGCCACCTACGAGTTGCTCAGCGTCGCCGCAGTCAAGCACGCACTCGGCCAAATCGTTTCACTGAGCTGTATGGTCTGTTCACGACTCGAATGTGTCATTCAACAAACGTGGATATAAATTGTGGTTGAAATTTTATCCGAATGTATCTATATATAATATAATATAACCGTTTTAATCCCGATATTAATTGTTTATTTTATCTAAATTATCATGTACGATAGTTTTAATAACCCTGATGAATTATTAATTAATTATGTATTGTTGATTATTAGGATTTTTGCTTGTGAATATTTTAATTGATGATTTATGCATGTATGTATAGATTCATTTTTTAACATGACTTTCTTTTGATTATTTGTTTGTTGTGATATTATTTGGGGGACTTGATACCGATGTATTTGATTGTTTCTATTTCAGTTTATGTAAGTATATTAATATTATTATTATTATTATTATTATCATAAAATTTTGGCTATTTTTGTATCTAGAAGCTGGTATTATTGTGAATACGATACTGTAGGTTGGTATTAGAATTGGAATAGTTGCTAAGAATTAGTGAAAGCTAATGAATTTGAGAAGAGATTAAGGTTGTTATGATAATCAATCGAAGCTGTTTTTGTTTTTGGTTTACGTCAACTTTCTTAAAATAGTCGCAATGCCTCGAAATTTGATTAAAACGTTTTAAGACAAAGATTAAAGAATTTTCGAGACATTTTCCATACTTTTTTTTTGGAGGATTCATTATGATTATAATGATTTAGTTTTATTTTTTGAGATTCTTGATTCTTCTGTGGTTCTTTAATTGTTTAGTTTATTATAACAAGAAATGTTTTAAGCTGTGTCCCACCGTCGTTTCTCAGCATGCAAATTTTTTTAATGAAAAAATTCCAGAGAAGTGTCAATTTCAGTAGTTTCTTTAATTTTTTTTGCTACGATTTTCACGTAAACTTTTCTTTCAATCTACATTTGCGGAAATTTACTTTTTATTTTGTTATTGTGCTTATAGAATATATGGAATAGAAATTTTCAATTTCGGAATACAGAATACGGAACAAAATAAAAATGTTCGGAACACGGAATAAAATTTCATCTTCCGGACGGAATACGGAAGAGAAAAAACCGCGGAACACGGAATACAAAATAAGAAAGTTATATCATGATTTCATATAAAATTAAAGCCGAAACATATTGAATGATTTGCAACAAAAGGCTTATTTCATTACTCGATCACAGGTCAAATGAAAGTGAACATTTCTTAAATTTCGCTAAAATCTACGTGTAAATAATGTTTAAAATGCTACTCCTTCAGCCATTCGTTTGCACACCAATTGGAGTCATAATAATGAGAACACATAAAGTCCTTTTAGCATAAAATTTTTTGTAAAGATTTGAAGGTTACTAGAAAGTTTAAGAAAACAATTCTAAAGACGTGAAAATGGGATTTTAATTTTCACGTGGAAATTAATGGGGGAGAATTTAACTATTGTAAAATTTCAATTTCGATTTGACGTGCGTTTGTTTAGCAATATGTTAAATTGTTTCCTTCTAATTAGAATTCTTTTAAGAAACTCTTGAAATAATGATTCCTTTTCTGACCTCCTCGATCGAGGTTTTATTGAAAATATGAATTTATTTTTATGAAACAGGTACCAAACAATTGCTCCTTCTCTTCTCTGTCTATTAAAATTTACTTAAAATAGTATAAACAATTTTTTGAACGAGCTCTAAGGATTTTTTAAAGTTTTTTAAGAGTACATGTACTTTAAAAGAATTCAAAGAGTATAAATAAAACTATAGTCGTCGCCAAATGCGATTACCGCCGCAAAGTGTGGCGCACTTTTTTAAATATTATTTATTCATCTAATTTTTATGGTTATTATTATTTTCCACGTTTATTCCACGATTGAAACACCATCTAAAACATATTCTTCAATTTATTTAAGCAAAAACAGTATAGAACGAGTCTAAACAAGAAAATAATCATGAAAATTAAATGACAAAATAATATTTAAAAAAGTGCGCCACATTTTGCGGTGGTAATCGAATTTGGCGACGACTATATAATATATATTATATTATTCGTAACAGGATATAACCTTTAAAGTAAAGTTTTGGTTAAAAAAACAATAAATAAATAAAATATTGAAAAAAATAATAATAAAATAGAATGGTGTGTTTTTGCAATTGGTGCGAAGTCTTTTGCAATGCGGCGCAGTTTCGTGGCATTGGAGTGCCTCAGTGTCGTTCCATTAATGATCGGATATTTTTGGCATTTCAATTCAACTAAATTTCATTTTCCGGAATACGGAAGAGAAAAAACCGCGGAATACGGAATTTCGTCCATCACTGGAATATACCTAGTTTAGACTAGAGATTACCTAGATTTAAAATGCACACCACAGAAAAATGAAAATGAAAATTTTCTTATATGCAAATGAGCACGCCAAATGAAACGCTAGAACAAGGAGCTCAGAAAAGGTTCTCAGATATAGTTGGTCGGTAAAGAGAATGTTTCTTCTATATTTTAAGATATGCGTGTCGAAATTATGCAAAAAAAGTTTTTGGAATAAATACGTGTAAACTTGTACGAAGCATTCAAATATTTGAAAATGACAATTTTCATTTGGCGTGAAATGAGCATTAAAAGAAGACGCGTGTATATTTTAAAACGATTCCTTGAATCTTCCCGGCACATTCGAAACTATAAAGAATGCGGCTTATCTGTTATTGAATATGCTTTCTGAGCTCTCAATTGAAACTTCGCTTCATTTGGTGTGGAAACGTCTTACTGTTCAATCTAAAATTTCCAACTTAGCGCGCGAAATTCAAAAATTATAAGTTTCCCACTTGAACCTTTCACGTACATCGCGGTAAATCTTTTTGTAAAGAAAGTGTGTCAGATTTTGAATTCACTTTTATAATATTTTGGCGCGAATTATTCAAAATTCAAACTTTTTGGAGAGTTTGGCGGGAATTTGAAATTTTCGAAGTTCTAATGATCAAGATTTTGGCGCGAAATGTAAAAATGTAAATATCATTCTATAAAATTCTGTGTATCAATATTTTGGCGCGAAAAATACAAAATTCAAACTTTTTGGGAAAATCTGAATTTCCCCGAGTTTGGCGCGAATTTGAAATTTTTTAGTTAAAATTTGTAAGGTTCTAATCGTCAAGATCCTGGTGCAAAATATAAAAATGTAAATTTCATTCTATAAAATTCTGTGTATCAAGATTTTGCGCGAAATTAAATTTAGAATGCCAATTGCACGCAAAATGAAATTGATGATTTTCGCATTTTAAACGTATATAATGAATGTTCACGTGAATGTTGTTAATTTCCGTTGATGCAAAATTACTAGATTTGTCTGAAATTAATATTAAATTATAAATGTCTCTGAAATTTGAGCCCATAGCAACATAAGTGATAATGGTTTTTTAAATAATTTCAATTGGCGTGTAAATGAATTAAGAATATCTTTTTTGTTCAAGATTTGGAGTGAAATTTAAAAAGTTTTTTTACTGTAAAATACTCTTTCAAACTTAAATGCATTATAATAGTGTTGTGCAGATCTTGGAAGAGATTAGATTCATAACACAAGTTGTTTATAATCTAAATTACCGTGACAAGGGAAGTCACTTTAGCGTCCGCTTGAGGTATTGATGAGACTTGCACCATTACACGCCAAAAGGGAATTTACGATTTTCCGCTTTTTAAGCGTTTCTGAAAATTATTACCCATTTTCAATAAAGCATTGTTTACGACAATTTAACTAGGCTTTTCTTGAACTACCTAAAATATCAATATCTATCCTCTAAAGTTAGCACCGGCGCATTTAAACGTCTCAAGATATTAAGCGTCAAAGTTACCCCTAAAAATACCTCCTTTTTGGTGATTTTCAGCCGAATTGGCCATTTTTGACCCATTATAACTTGGCTGTAAATGAATTATACGATTTGAAAATTGACATTCCCAGAGAACTTTCGGCGATCTTTCGAATGGTGCAATTTATTTTTTTCAGAACCCATTTTCAGCAAAGTTGTGCATGTCCAATTTCAGTAAATTTCAAAAATTCTAAGTCGAATGATACCACTTTTATGTTGATCAGATAATTTGGCTGAAAAATTTTTCAGCCTGTCTGTAAAAATTTTGCCCTTCTGAAAACCTAAATTTTGTTCGAAACGCATTACCTATACCGTTCGAATCTCCTTGTTCTGCTGATTAATATTCCGTTTTCAAAAAATTGTTTAGTGATAGATGACGAATTTCAGACAAATCTGAAAATTTAAGCTTTTTTGTGTTTCAGCCAAAATTATTTTTCGATAGCTCATTTGAAAGCACTTTTTGAGCTAATTCCTCTCATATAGGTCACATGCCACCAAATTGTCCCGTTCAAAAAAAGGTCAATTTTCAGCTCTCTTTTTCAGCATGATGCTGAAATCGTACGAAGCTAATATTTATTTTGTGAGGTGAATCCCTCGTATTTTGTTACCAAATTTCAGCTGCCAACTCTAAAATTTGTCGTTTCGGCCTCAACGCTTACTTTGATATTTTTATTAACACA
Source organism: Caenorhabditis plicata (assembly GCA_963931815.1). Classification (NCBI taxonomy): domain Eukaryota; kingdom Metazoa; phylum Nematoda; class Chromadorea; order Rhabditida; family Rhabditidae; genus Caenorhabditis; species Caenorhabditis plicata. Next base: position 2,546,630 of record OZ007491.1, read on the forward strand.
CCAGTTGGCGTGCCATTTTCCCGACACAAGGAATGGACATTTTATAGTTTATGCACATCTATAATTTGATCTTTGGCCGCTCGGCTCACAGAAAAATTGCGCCCATTTTGTAAACAGTTTTGGAATCAGCAAAAGTCTCAAGCGGACGCTAAAGTGACTTCCCTTGTGAGATTGAGTAAAAAATGGAGATTCAAATATGACTCTTGTCTCCAGTATTGGAAATAATTTAAAGAAAAGAAAAGGTATAATTAAATATCCGGAACTTTCCCCAAACTTCGATGATCATAAAGAGTTACTGAACTAATCTTTACGCTTGTATATACAAGAACAAAAGGATTTATGTGAAGATTCTTAAAATACAAAAGATTAAAAATAGAATTAATTAAATTGAACGGCTTCTTTCCTTCCCACCTTAAGTTTATTTTTTACATCATAAAACTCTAATCGTTTATTAATACAATTGAGAGAGAGCATGATTAATTGAATTGCAGTACACAAATGCAATTATATAATATCACGTTGGTAACAACTTTCCTAAACGCTTCTCTCTTCGAGCTCTTCTTCAGAACTATTTGCTTTTGCTGGTGAAATTCTAGATGAACTTGCGTCACGTTGAGTAATTATTAGGTATATGTTTGCATTTTTTTGCCGAAGAATGCATTAACAGGAAATTAAAGTCAAATGTTGTGGTTGCTTCATTTTTAAATTTATTTTCTTAATGTTTTCTAGTGAAGATGAGGATAATCGCATTTATTACGCAATTATTCTTATTATAGATTTATTGAGCATTATTCAGGAATTTTTGAAGGATTCACGTTGCTCTGACATCGATAAGGTTTTTTTGTTGAAATTCAATTTCAGACGAATCTTTTGTTTTTATTTTATTTTATTGTTGACAAGGTTCTCGTCTTGTTTCGAGTCTTACTTTGATCTTATAATCCAGTATTAAAGTTTTAATAAGACTTTGCTATATTTTTTAAGTTTCATTTTAGTAGAAATATAAATATCAGATATTTAGATTAAATATTGCATGTGATTAATTAACATTTAACAGAAGTGTGTAATATCTTTCGTTATCTGGAATATTTATCAATTATTTTCTTTTTTTTAATATTTATTTTTATAAAATAAGATTGCTCGGTTATCTAATTTAGTAATCTCGGAAATTGAATTGTTGCAAACTTTAAATTGCTTTATCTCATTGTCATATAAAAATACATTTGTTTAAAATAAAACTTAATTTATAGTTTTATTTGCACAAATTGTACCGTGTTCTCTATTATTATATATTCCGATTTCTCTGAATTAACTAAACACATCAGAAAATGTATTTCATCTCTCCTGCCTAGATTTCAGTTATAGCAAATCAAGATTGAAATCTCTTTAAAATAACATTTTGAACGCCACCCATATTGATTAACTTTATATTTACTTTGAAATATTCGATCAAGCTCCGCCCATGTTTATTTTAAGACTTTTTAATTTTAATATTTCATATTTTTAAAATTAAAAGTAACAAAATAAACCGTGAAATATAATAAACAAAACTTTTCTATTCTCCAATAAATTCTCTATCGAATAACACCCATATCGAGCATTTTTGAAAGATTTGCTCAAGCTCCGCCCATTTTCAGAAAATGGAGCACAATTTGAAAAATTTAAATAATAGCATGTTACTGTATATCATTCGACTCGTCTTGATAAGCTATACTCGAAAAATTGTAACAAAATGTGAATAAATAAATGTTTTCTGAAATTTTAAGAGAAGGGTTTTTATTTTTTTAATATTAAATTCATAAAATTAATAGTAAACAGTAATGAATATAATTTTTGTAATCTCCTAAAAATTTGCTATCGAATAAAACCAATATTGATAAGTTTTTGCACGGTTGGCTCAAGCCCCGCCCATTTTCTGAAAATGAGCAATTTCCGTAAACATTGAAATCAAACTAGAAATTTGTTATCTCCTGAAAATTCGCTATCGACTGAGACCAATATTGATATGTTTTAGATTATTGGCTCAAGCTCCGCCCATTTTCTGAAAATGGAGCACAATTCGAAAAATTTAAATAATAGCATGTTGTTGTATATCATTCGACTCGTCTTGATAAGCTGAACTCGAAAAAATTTAACTAAATGTGAATCAATAAATATTTGCTGAAATTTTAAGAGAAGAATTTTTATTAAAACTTTTATTTTTTACATTTTTTACATATTAAAAACATCAAATTATTAGTAAATTATTAGTAAAAAAAAATAAATAGTACTTTTGTAATCTCCAGAAAATCCTCTATCGAATAACACCTATATTTAGCACTTTTGAAAGATTTGCTCAAGCCCCGCCCACTTTCTGAAAATGAGCAATTTCCGAAAATATTGAAATCAAACTAGAAATTCGTAATCTCCAGAAAATTCTCAATCGAATAACACCAATATTTAGAAGTTTTACATGGTTGGCTCAAGCTCCGCCCATTTTCTGAAAATTGAGCAAAATTCGATAATTTGACATAATAACCTTTTGTTGTATATCATTCAAATCGTCTTTTTGTGCAGAATCCGAAGAAGTTAAAATTAAAGGCACAGGATTATTAGTTGGAAAAAAAATAATAATTTTTCCATTCTACGTTTAAACAATTATCTTAAAATATATTTACAGCATACTCACAGTGCTTCATAACACACATATTTTAAAACGATTGTTATTATGAATGATGTAATTAATTGATACTTCCTTCCTGCCATCCTTCCGTTACTATCTTGGCGCATTCATTCATTCAATTTGCCTTGTTTTTGTTGTGTTGTTTATTTTATCGAAAACCTTTATCCATTCATTTGTCTTGGAAAATAATTTGTTTCATTTATTCTCGCCTTTTTTGCTCATTCAATGTGTTTTGTGTTTTTAGCTGTCAGGATTCTGTTCTTCCGCTTCTTCCCGTGGCGTAAAATCATCGAGCAATTCAATCAAGTCAATCGAGTTCGTCATCGTATGAAACTCGACAAATCGGCAAAGATTACGTATTATTTGTAAGTTTTTTTTGTTTGATTGGAAATAATAACATCTAAATTATGGAATAGATTAAGGTTGCTATTATTTAATTCTAATTAATTTTTTAAAAATATATTATTATAATATTTGTTGTAGTAATTTTTTAAGAATCTAAATGATATCTTTAATATTTATTTCATTGGAAATGAATACATTGCGTCATTCAAAACTAGAAGCAAGCCTCAGTGAGCAATCTAATAGCTTAATTTGTTCTTTAAGTCATTTACTAACAAGCAAAAACTTTATATGCTTAAAATGGTTGACAAAAATTGCAAGAGAAACATTACGTTGTCAATTAATGGCCGAAATTGTGGATTCACTTCCTAATCTTCGTTACTAAATTGTGTTATATATAAACATGAATTTGTAAATAATCCATTTAAGGTTCTAATTATTTAATTTTATAAGTTTTCGTTACTTAAAAAATCAAAGAAAATATGTCTCATTCCCCTTACATTGACATAATTTGTTAATGGCCTAATTTGTACGCCTAAAATGTTAGTCCTCTATACAAAATTGTGTTTTTTATAAAAATAGAATTGTAGAGAATCTAGTAGAATTCTCAAATATTCAATTTTCTTACACGTTATCACGTAAAAAATCAAATAAACACGTCATGGTATTTTCCTTCCTTTGACGTTTACTAGATAATGGCCGAATTTAAACGCTTAAAATTATATTCTTCCATAATAAATTGTATATTCTAAAAAAAATAATTGTAGAGAATCTAGTAAAGATATTAAATATTCAATTTTCTTACACGTTATCACGTAAAAATCAAATAAATGCCATGGTATTGTCCTTCCTTTGACGTTTATTAGATAATAGCCGAATTTAAATGCTAAAAATAATATTCGTCCATAATAAATTGCATCGTTTACAAAGAAAATATTGTAGAGAATCTAGTAAAGATATTTCATATTATATTTTATTACACGTTTTCACGTAAAAATCAAATAAACCTCATGCTATTCTTCTTACTTTGACGTTTACTAGAGAATGGCCGAACGCTTAAAGTTATATTCTTCCATAATAAAGTGTATATTCTAAAAAGAAAGCATTGTAGAGAATCTAGTAAAGATCTAAAATGTTCAATTTTCTTACCCGTTATCACGTAAAACCACGGAATTTCCTAACCCAACCTGCCCCCTCACGTAAGTCAATAATGACCTAATTTTAATGCTGAAATTCTAACTTTCCAAACTAAATTATATATTTTTGTAAATTTGGTTTGCTAAATAAGCTATTCAAGATATTAATTATTCAAAATCTTCGAGATTATCCTATTCAATGGCCTAATCAAATGGTCTAAATTTAACGCTACATGATTATTCTTCCACAACAAATAATTTACAAATTTACAAATTTACAACATAAAGATTCAACAAAAGTTATCGCGCGATCAATTTAATAGATTTTGTATATTAAAAATACGCTTTAAAAATTCGCACTTAAACTAAACTTTAACTGAAACCGAGACACCTATCAATTAGAATATAAGGGCCATTTGAAAATGAGCCTAATTTAAATGCAAATATTTGTACCCGCTAATTCTTGTTGTTTTCAATTTGAATTATAATAATCGAGTAGTCTTATTCATATTTTAAACTATAATAAAATTGCTGACTGACATTCAATGCCGCTGTATACCAGGTAGGATTGTTTTGAAGAGAGGAGAGGTACATGCAAGCTAGTGGGTATAATATATAGCTAATTTCATGTTTTTCATATTTTTCAGATACTCTGAAAGTTGAAATTAGTTGAAAAAGCTAGTTAAGTTACACGTTATTCGTAATTTCAACGTAAAAATAGGATTAATGTTAGTAAAACCGTCCCACTCCAAATGGAATGCTCAGAAAACGTCCTAAAATCTAATATTTTGTGAAGATTTTAATATTTTTCGATAGTTTAAGAAAAGCTGGTCAACTGGTGTATATTATTTTTTTTGTATTTTACACGTAAAGTTTGCAGAAAGCGAGTAAAAATCACAGAAATCGTTTTTTTTTCATTTAGCGTGCCGTCCATTTGATTTTATCCGGAGACGCCAATTGAAAAGAAAAATATAGGAGCTTAGTTTAACTATTCAACACTATATTATCCTTATTGTTAAAAGATAATTTTAGCACGCCAAATTAAATATTTTAACAGTGAGCCCAGAAATAGTGCTTAAATTTTAATTTTTGACAAGAATTTCACATCATTTAATAGTTTATGATGAGTTTCATCAATTGACGTCACAATTCTAACATTATTTACACGTAGAAATTAGAAAGATTCATTAGAAGATTGAGTGTGTTTTGGAAAAATATTCTAAATTGACGTATTGTATTCTAGATTATTTACGTGCAAATTTGAACAAGATAGTGCTATTTCTATTAGCAATTGGCGTGTCTGGGAGCTCAAATTCTCAAAGAGAACTCAACCAATGCGAATAGGAGGATTATTCTCTACTTTAAGAGATTTCTATAGGACGAAAAGAAGTCTGTATATAATAGTAAGACTCTTTTTAATACTAGCTAGTATGTGTGTAAATACGTGTTTAAAAACACGTCAAGCGCACTCCAGTGCCACGAACACTGCGTATCTTGCAGAAAAGTGTGGACAAATTGCCAAACCACGTCCTTCAATTTTTATTCGAATTCTTTGTTTTTCTAAGAATACTAAAATCGATTTTAAACCTTCAAACAAATTAAACACCAATAATCAATAATTCTAAACGATTCTAAAACAAATTAAATCAAGTTCGAGTTTAAATAAAAAGTGAAGGGCGTGGTTTTGCATTATGTCCACATCTTTTTTGCAAAACTTCCAGTAGTCGTGGCAGTGGAGTGCAAGCGTAAATAGTGATTTTGCGATTTTTAAATGCCTCTTAAACTTTTCACGTCTTTTTTAGAAAACATTTTTATTATTCATTTATTTCAGGGTTACCTAAACTCTCCAAAATTAAAAATATATTACCAAAAAGTTAAATTTGGGCACGTTTACTGAGCTCATTTTATTATCCTACCAGTTGGCGTGTACTAGTCAATACCACGCCATCCGCAAATGTCGATTTAACCGAGTTTTACTAAATTCAGCGTAGACTTTCAGAACATTTTTTAATTATATTTTGGCTAATTTAAGTCGAACAATCGATATAACCTCAAATTCCACTAGCTGACAAAAGTTTTGTCACAAATGTTTTTTGTGACTTGACCAAATTGGCTGATTTTTTTATATGATAGATTCATATGGTTGTAGATTATTTTACAAATTCCCGCTTGTGATTACGATGATCCGTTTTACAGTGACAAGCGTTTATCGTAAAACGCGTAGCTCAAAGATATTACGCACTTTTCTTGCACTGCATTTTTTAATAATTTTTAAAGTTCAATTATATTTTTCTCATAATTTATTGAAAATAGCAGTAATTGGCAACATTTTAGAGATGACTCCACGTAAAGAAACTCCAATTGCCATCCGGCAAGCTGTTATCAATATGAGGGAAAACAGAATGCGTGGTAACGAAACTGCCATGGTAATTTAAACCAAATTTTGCTACTATAACATTTTAAACACTGATTCACATAAAATATCAAAAAATCAGCCAATTTGGTCAAGTCAAAAAAAAGTTAAACCCGAAAAAACATTTGTGACAAAACTTTTGTCAGCTAGTGTATATGGATAAAAGTAGATTTAAACTATTAAATGAAAACCCTCATTTTACGATCCCGTGTGGTGTGCCTTTGAATACGCGAGCAGAACCAACAATCATAATTCAAATATAAAAAAGAAGAAACCAATTTTTTTGAGCAAATATTCGCATGCTCGAAATAAAGCAAAAAATTGATTGATTAATGAATATCAGTCAGAATGAAAAAGGTGAAAAATCATCATCAAAAGCGGCAAGAGAATTCGAGTATAAATGAATGTTACACGAAGACATCAAATTTCAGAACTGAAATGAGCTTGTTTGATGACATTCAACGTCATCGCAATGTTTTTCAACTTCTTCTTTCTTCTATTCAATTGCTTATCTGAAATCTATTGACAACATACAATTTTTATTTTTTATTTATTTTAATTATTTTCCTACATCCGTTTTGGATAATAATTGAATATTTTGGTTTCAATTCTGTTCCGTCTACAGACATTTATTTATGATGAAAAATAGCATATTTATGTTTAAAGCTCTCCCTTACAACGATTTTTTTGTTTCTAAAATGGCCCTCATAAAATGATTGATATCCTTAAAAGACAATTAACGTTATTAGCTAGTAGAGCACAAAAAAAGTTTTTGTGTTTCAGTTTGTGTATTCTATGACGAATTTGACCTTTTTTTCGTCAAAATTATTACCTTGATTAGAATTATTTTTCTCTGCGAAATATTGAGCATCTTGAGTTTTCTAGAATTGTTTGATGTGACATGAGACTAAAATACTCATCATAATGGGTAATTTGAGAAGAATGCATGTAATATATCTATTCTACCCGAATATTAAGATTGTTTTCAATGTTTAAAAGTGTTCTATGAATATATACATTTTTGTGCATCACGTCTTTGATTTGTGAAAGTTCCAGATCACAGTACAGTCCTCCATTTAAATTCAGTTCGTGGTGAAACCAGCGTAAAACCGATGTAAATCCGGCGAAATGTCAGTATATATACATTGATATTGTAAGAGGTTGCCTGGTAGGCTTCCTTGGTAGTGGTTCAGTGGTAATATTGAAGGCTTATTGAAGAAATACAGTGACTCTTAGCTCGACCTCTTCCGGCTCGAATAGACCAGCCCTTTTACTTTTCTTAAAATTCCTTCGATCAATTTGATTTAAATTTTGTAAATATGTAGTTTATCTAGTTTTCCACTAATATACCACATAAAAATTGATCTGTAATGTAAATTTTGAGAAAACTGACAACAAGCCAAATAAGTCACATCCTAGCTTTTTGTGAAAGCGTGAGGTTTCTTCAATTGTTCTTCAAATTTCTTCGATGGATATGATTTAAATTGAATATTTATGTAGACATACTGTTGTTCCACTGATATACCAAACACGAATCTAATCTTTAATGGATATTTTGAGAAAATTGGCAACAAGCCAAATAAGTGATATCGCCCGATTTTTGAAAATCGCGAGGTTTCTTCAATTTTTCTTAAAGTTCCTTCGATCAATTTGGTTTAAATTTTGTAAATATGTGGCTTATCTAGTTTTCCACTAATAAGCCACATAAAAAGTTGATCTGTAATGTAAATTTCGAGAAAATTGGCAGCAAGCCAAATAAGTGATATCGTCCAATTTTAGAAAATTGCGAGGTTTCTTTAATTTTTCTTTAAATTCCTTCGACGAATATGATTTAAATTAAATATTTATGTAGACATTCTAGTGTTCCACTAATATACCACATAAAAAATTGATCTGTAATGTAAATTTCGAGAAAATTGGAAACAAGCTAAATAAGCCACATCCTAGCTTTTTGTGGAAAAGCGAGGTTTCATCAATTTTTCTTAAAATTCCTTCGATCAATTTGGTTTAAATTTTGTAAATATGTAGCTAATCTAGTGTTATATTAGTATATTTAAAACAAAACTAATCTATAATGTAAATTTCGAGAAAATTGGAAACAAGCCAAATAAATTATATCGCCCTATTTTTAAATATCGCGAGGTTTCTTCAATTTTTCTTAAAGTTCCTTCGATCAATTTGGTTTAAATTTTGTAAAAATGTAGCTAATCTAGTTTTCCACTAATATACTACATAACAAATCGATCTATAATGTAAATTTCGAGAAAATTGGCAACAAGCCAAATAAGTGATATCTTCAATTTTTTCTTCAATTTTTCCAACTTTCTTCAATTTTTCGTAAGATTCCTTCGATGGATATTATTTAAATTTAATGTTCACAGAAAAATCCTTATGTTCTACTTATATCAGATACGAAATTAGTCGATAATCAGAATTTTTAATTGGCAACAAGCCAAAAAATTGATATCGTCCTATTTTTTTGAAGTTTCTTCAATTTTTCTTAAAATTCCTTCAATGGATATGATTTAAATTGAATATTTATGTAGACATTCTGTTGTTCCACTGATATACCAAATAAGAATCTAATCTTTAATGGAGATTTTGAGAAAATTAGCCAAATAATTATTAATTTTTAAATTTTTCCCACTCAAATTTGCTTACGTTTTTCTCAACATTTCTTCAATCAATTTTTTTTAGATTTTGTAATTATGTAGTTAATGTATTGTTTCACTTATATACTAAATACTAAATGAAGAAAATTCTCTCTTAGAAATGCAAGCTTGTTTGAGGGTTTCAAATAAAATAAAACTTTAAGGTTTTTAGTTATCTAAAGAAAGGTTTATTAAATTTTCGTAAAATGGAATTTGTTACTGCTACAGGGAAATTCAAAAACCGCGTCTAAAAATGCGAGAAATGTATTTTTCATTTGGCGTACTAAATTAATCTAGGTAATTGTAAAATGTAAATTTTGAGAAAATTGGCAACAAGCCAAAAACAGTTTCCTTTCGATAAAATGATGAAATTATACTCAAATTTTATAAATATGTAGACAATCTATTCTATGGATTTTACAAGTATTTAGAAATTATTTTTTGTCAATAAAATTCGTAATGTTGATTCTTACAGACACATTACTTACAGATAATACAGATTCTTATAGGCTAAAGATTGGTTTTCACTTAATTTTGACAAACGCATCTTATTGATTACAAAAATCATTTAATATTACATTCACACTGCACAAAATTATGCAGAAAATATTTTTATCAAGCACTTTTTCCAAAACTTTGGTGTAGAGAGACTTTCTCTTCCACATGAGACCATATATACTATGAAAATTTCAACAACTTTAATCCATGTTTAATATAATTTCGAATGATTTTTAAAATCCCATGTAATGTGGCTCATGAATTAATACGAGTCAAAGTGTTACACTTATTGTGAGTCATCATTTGTTTTTTATACTCGAAATTCTATCGATTTCAATGATTTTTTTTGCAGGATTAAAAGCAAAAAAAAAAGTTGTTTGCAAAATTAGCCAAATCAATTTGAGTGCCTTAGTCAGCGAATAGAAACAAAGGGGGCAATTGCTACAAGTTTCTCGTTATTTATTTCCAAATGGCAACTTTTTGCTTTCTCTCAACTCTCAGCCACAATTTTACTGATAATTAGCCTCATCCTGATTGAAAAACTATTCCATTTGTGTTAGTCGAGTTGTTATTCGTTTGTAAAACTTCCTTTAGTTGTTCCAGTGAATCAGTTTAGTCAACAGGAAGTCAAATTAATCAACGAATATTCGAGTATATCATTCTGAACAATTGCTGTTGAACAATATTTCCGCACAGACTTCTTTTTTTTATTTTCATTACTTTTATTAAATCTGTTTCAGTGATATAACTTTTATTTTCTTGATTGGTAGGCTTTTTTCAGACCGATGGGTACCTAATTAACCACATGACTTGTTATTTAATAGTCTTTAAATATTTGAATTGCTGGAATGCACTTTAAGCCCAAATCCCAATTGATATTCACTTAATTAATTATCGAATCGCCTCACAATCATTGTTATTATTGTTTTATATAACATTTATGTTTGTGTGCTTGTAATTAATTAAATTATTCCAATTTTAGAATTGAGTTTTGATTAAAACTCAGTCTTTACGTAATTTGTTTATCAGAGCATTTGAAGCCACGCGAAATAAAACCCACGATATTGATTGTAAATAGTCGATTAATGTGCGATACGGATGACTCGTTGGGCATTTGTGCCTATATTGATCCGACGACGGATCGATTCAATTATTCGATGGTGCCCTCGCATCCATGGTAAGGATATGTAGGTGGTTAATACATAACATTTTAGACTCCTCTAAAAGATTGATTTTTGTTTGCAAAAGAAATGCAGGATTTTACTTTGCTTCAATATTCCACCGTAGATTGCCATATTGATAAAGTTTTGAATAGGAATATAGATATTAGAAAATGTAAAACAATAGGCATATGAATAATATGGCAAGAAAGTGCCACAGACGGTCCTTTAAGGGTTCCAGAACCTATATCTTTATTGCAAAAGAAATGCAGGATTTTACTTCTTTTGGATATTTTGACATTTTTTTTGAGATTTACATATTTTAGAAGGTTGCTATAGATTATAACACTTTTCGGGTATAAAATAAACACAACTGAAGTATAGAACGTTTCGTTTGCGGTCTTATATCACTTCCAGAAGCTATCGTCTTGATTGCAAAAGAAATGCAGGATTTCGGTTCTTCTCGGTATTCTGACTTTGGTTTAAAGATTTACGTATTCTAGATAATTTCCATAGATTATAAAACTATTGAAGTATCAAATAAATAAATCTGAAGTCTAGAAAACTTCATTTGTGGTCTTATATCGCTTCTAGAACCTAACGTCTTTATTGCAAAAGAAATGCAGGATTTTTCTTTGCTTCAAAATTCCATCGTAGATTGCCATATTGACAAAGTTTCAAATAGGAATACAGATATTAAAAAGTCCGAAACAATAGGTAAGCAAGTAGATTAGCAAGAAAATGCCATTGACGGCCCCATATGAGTTCTAGAAGAGATTGTCTTAATTGCAAAAGAAATGCAGGATTTTACTTCTTTTGGATATTTTGACTTTGTTTTTAAGATTTACATATTTTAAAAGGTTTCTATAAATTATAAAACTATTGAAGTATCAACTAAATAAATCTGAAGTCTAGAAAACTTCATTTGTGGTCTTATATGGCTTCTAGAACCTATCGTCTTAATTGCAAAAGAAATGCAGGATTTTACTTCTTTTGGATATTTTGACTTTGTTTTTAAGATTTACATATTTTAAAAGGTTACTATAAATTATAAAACTATTGAAGTATCAACTAAATAAATCTGAAGTCTAGAAAACTTCATTTGTGGTCTTATATGGCTTCTAGAACCTATCGTCTTAATTGCAAAAGAAATGCAGGATTTTACTTCTTTTGGATATTTTGACTTTGTTTTTAAGATTTACATATTTTAAAAGGTTTCTATAAATTATAAAACTATTGAAGTATCAACTAAATAAATCTGAAGTCTAGAAAACTTCATTTGTGGTCTTATATGGCTTCTAGAACCTATCGTCTTAATTGCAAAAGAAATGCAGGATTTTACTTCTTTTGGATATTTTGACTTTGATAGATGGATTTAAATATTTTAGAAATATTTAATAGATTATAGAATTTTTAAGTGCCAAATAAACAAATATAAAGTATAGAACGTTTCATTTACGGTCTTATATCGCTTCCAGAAGCTATCGCCTGGATTGCAAAAGAAATGCAGGATTTTGCCTCTTTTGATGATCCTGACTTTGATGGATTTTTTTACATGTTTTAAAAAGTTGCCATTAAGTATATAATTTTTAAAATAATAAACAAACAAATCTGGAATATAAAATAACTATATTTATGATCTTATATCGCTTTTTTTTAGTAAAATGGACAATCAAGAATGCGTGACATGAAAAATTGACGAAGTCTTGTTTGGTTTGGCTTGTATTCTTTCGGACAGAGTCAGGCACCTGTTTTTCAGAGCCACAAAGGTTCAGCTACTTTGAGAAAAATGCCAAACTCTTGCTTTCCAAGTAAATAAGTTGTTAACAAATCTAAATCCTAAATTAATCTATCAAAAAAAAACAATTTTTTGTATTATGAGTTCAACAAGATAATAAAGAGAGAGTGACAACTGTAACAAGTGGTTTTTCTGTTCCAAAACTCCAAATTGAGTCAATATATCAATCATAGTCAAAATATCCAAAAAAGTAAAATCCTGCATTCCTTTTGCAATGAAGACGATAGCTTCTAGAAGCGATATAAGACCGCAAATGAAACTTCCTGCACTTTAGATTTGTTTATTTAATAATTTTAAAATTCTATAATCTATAAAAACCTTCTAAAACATGTCAATCTTTCGAGAAAAGTCGGAATAACCAAAAGAAGTAAAATCCTGCATTTCTTTTGCAATAAAGACGATAGGTTCTGGCAGCGATATAACATCGCAAATGAAGCTTTCTAAACTTCAGTTTTGTTTATTTAATACTTCAACAGTTCTATAATTTATGGCAATTGTCTAAAATATGTCAATATTTCGAGAAAAGTCAGAATAACCAAAAGAAGTAAAATCCTGCATTTCTTTTGCAACAAAGACGATAGCTTCTGGAACCCTTAAAGGATCGTAAATGGCACTTTCTCGCCAAATTATTTATTTGCCTATTGTTTCACATTTTCTAATATCTATATTCCTATTCAAAACGTTATCAATATGGCAATATACGTTGGAATATTCAAAAGAAATAAAATCGTGCATTTCTTTTGCAATAAAGACGATGTCTTCTGAAACCTATGTCCGCGCTGTAAACTACAGTTTCTTGGCAAATATCCTTTCTTTTCTACTATGTCTCTAAACTGTGCCAATCTTTCGAAAAAGCAAGAATATTAAACTAGGATTACTTTTGCAAACAAATTTACAGCGTCTACGAGTTTTCTTCGAAAGTTGTTAGCTCAGTAGCTCGGACAACTCACTTTAGGATTATTTTTAGTCTAGGATTATTTAAAAATTTAAAATATCCGATAGATTTTAATGGAAGCGTATAAGATTTACGTGAAAATTATTTGTTAAACACGCTTAAATATTGCTAAATGATAATTTTCAATTGCTGTGCGTGAGAATATTCTTTCTTGGCAAATGTTTCACACGTTCTATAGCCAATATTCTTTATTTTTAAATGTTCAATCCTTAGAATATCGAACAGAAGTAAAATGGTTTTGCAAGCACAACGCAAGTTTTTTTTGCTTTTAAGTTTTCGTGTGTATTTTCAATCATAGAATCCACAAAATAACAAGCTCAAAGACTCAATCAAGAATAAGCACGCAAAATTCGAATAACCGACGTGAAACGCCAAAATCCGAAACATTTTGGTTCAATTAAAATTCTCCCCTAGCCAAATGTCAGAATCTTTCATGTAATATTATCTTTCAAACAAAACACAAAAAGAATAGAAAAAGTTTTAATTAATCCCGCAAAAACTGAATAAACATTCAAATGTTAGATTTATATTAGATTTCCATGAAAAAGTGATTCATTCGGCCGAAATATTCGCTTTTCTTCAAAAATGAGGTAATTATAATATAATACATGTGGTTTTTGTGAGTTACAAGCGAATAGAATGTTCAGGGATACTTAATACTTACTTGTTAGTAGAGCGCAATTAAATATCCACCATTTTTTAAAAATCATTTAGGCTATTTACTTGACTGAGATGACTACTAATAGGTTTACCAAATTATAATCGATTTAATAAATTTTTTAATATTTATAATTCAGGATGAGCGATGAGGCTTACCTCAATGCAGATGTTACAAAATGGGTCGAGCAATATGTAAGAACTGTGATCGATTTTGTTCGATAATTGGAGCAATTGTTTAGAAAGAGCAACATGGTGGCGAAGACTGCAGCCTTCTACCGTTGATGCCACCCGGACTGCACTTTTTCCTCAACAAATATGTGTTTCCATTTCAGTTCCTTTTGGGAGTCGTTGGGAATGTGCTCAACTTGTTTGTGTTGACGAGTCGCAACATGAGGAATGAGGTCAGTTCAATTAGATGCTCAACAATATGATTGTTTGAAAGAATTATCGTAAACTGTTGGCAATAAAGTGCAATTTGTCGTCAAATATGTGACAAAATTGAAATGCGGGTTTTTTGTAATCATACAAAAGTTTTTTTGGCAAATTCAAATTTTTCCAGCTAAATGTTTCATAAACTGACGAAAAAGTGCAATTTGTCGTCGAATATGTGACAAATTAGAAAATGGTTGAACACAAATTTTCTATATGCAATTTTAATTATTTAATATCCTAAATATCTCATAAGATAACATTGAAAGTTTATGAAACAAAATATTTCATAAGTTGACGATTATGTGCAATTTGTCGTCAAATATGAGACAAATTGGAAAATGGTGTATTTATTAGATAATTTTAAATAGCAATTTCCTACAAACCATTTTTTATTATTGAATGCCGTAAATATCTCATAAATTGACATCAGTCTGCAATTTGTCGTAAAATATGTGATATATCTAAAACTACATAGTCCCTCAAAGATTGTTTAGTAATCCGTAGTAAATGCAAATTTGCAGCAGATTATCATGAATTATTTATCCTCTCGAGTTTTTCGAAAATTAACGAAAATGTGCAAGTTGTCGTAAAATATGCGACATTTATTTCAAAGTTCTTAAAATTCTAAAAATTCTAATTTTTTTTTGGAGAATATTGTAAATTAACAATATTCATATCCACGTGTTATTCATAAAAGGACGAAAGTCTGCAATTTGTCGTCAAATAAGAGCAAAATGCCATATTTTTTAAGCTGTATCAAATGCAACATTGTTTTCCTACAAAATGTTATCAATTATTTATCATTTGATATGTTTTCACAAAAAAAAAGAATGTTTTTATGAAACTGTGCAATTTGTCGTCAAATATGTGACATATTTAAATATGTTTTAATTAAAATTACAAAATTCTTAAAATTCTAAAAATTTAAATTTTTCTATCAGGTTAATGAAAAGTTAAAGATGTATTTACACGTTTTGCATAAATTGCAAAAAGTCTGAAATTCGTCGTCAAATATGTTATATGTGCCAAAAAGAAACGAGCTAGTTTGTGAATAAAAAATACTAGGCTGAAATTAACTTTCCACACTATTCAATAAACAAATTATTTTCAAAGTATCTCGATATTTACCAGAATTCTGCAATTTGTCGTCAAATATGTTACAATGCTCAAAACACGAGTTTCCATAGCATATGATATATCAAACGAAAACAAATTTGATGAAAAACACCATTAAATCAACGCCGTTATCGATTGATTACAGGCAAACATATTATTAGCAGCAATGGCTATCGGAGACCTCGTCATGTTATTCGCCTCGCTTCCAATGAGCTTAGGCGCATGGGCTCCATTCTATATGCCAGTCTGGTTTAGGTAACAATTGTCTAATTCGTATTCTAGAAGTAAACTTTTTTCAGGAAAATGTTTTTTGCGAGTCACACTTGGATTATATTTTTACTCAATTTCTGTTCTTGCATAACTTCTTGGCTCATTCTAGCCGTTTCCGTTGAAAGGTTTTGCAGCGACAGATTGATTTCAAATAAACAGATCATTTAAAGGTACATGGGTATAAGATCGCCGATATTATTTCGATATCAATGGCGGACATCGCGAGTCTTCCTGATCATCTTCTTCATCGTTTGCGGATCGTTTTGTTTGACGTTCTTCCACGTGTTCGAGTATAAGTATGGGTTCACGAGCATTTGCAACGGCAATCTCTACGGCTCGCCGGTGAATATAAGCAAGGTTTGATGGGCGGCACTGTGCCGATGATTCCGAATCAACTAACAGCTTGTCGACGTGGCGCAATGGGTCAAAACCCTCATCAACACGTTCAAAATCTTGCAAATCACAATCGGCGTGCTGCTGCCGGCGTTCGGCATCATTCTGCTCAACCTTCAGATCATCAATGTTTTGAGAAAGTCCGAGTTTCTCGTCATCCGCGACACGGACGGAATCGACGAGGCTTCGAGGTTGGTGAGAAGAGAAACGATGGAAATCGACATCGTCCACTTGCAGGAAGTTTAGCGATCTCGACGCGAGGCAGAGGAGGGATTTGAAGGTCACGTTTACGGTATGGGCGATTATTGGCTGCTATTTTATCACGCACGTGAGTTTCATATAGTTTTTGTGGTTCATTTGAGTTGGTATCTCCCAGAAAATTGTGTGTCTAAACAATTCAGACTCATTTCCGGAAAATACCGGAAATAAATAATCAAAACATTTTTCGTAAATTTCTCGGAACGCAAAAATTCTGGAACAAAATAAGCAAAGGATCTTTTCCGGAAAAATCCGGATTTGAAAAATTCCGGATGTTTCCGGAAATTACTTTCCGGAACATTTTACTTTCCGGAACATAAAGATCAAGACAGTTTCCGGTAAATTTCGGAAATAAATCGTTAAAAAATTTTTCGCGAAAATTCCGGATTTAAACAGTTCCGGTTGATTTCCGGAAAATTCCGGATAGAAGCAATTCCGGTTAATTTCCGGATAGTAGCAATTCCGGTTAATTTCCGGAAAATTGCGGATTTAAACAATTCCGGTTAATTTCCGGAAAATTCCGGATTTAAACAATTCCGGTTAATTTCCGGAAAATTCCGGATTTAAACAGTTCCGGTTGATTTCCGGAAAATTCCGGATAGAATCAATTCCGGTTAATTTCCGGAAAATTGCGGATTTAAACAATTCCGGTTAATTTCCGGAAAATTCCGGATTTAAACAGTTCCGGTTAATTTCTAGAAAATTCCTGTTTTAAAAAATTCCGGTTAATTTCCGGAAAATTCCGGATAGAAACAATTCCGGTTAATTTCCGGAAAATTCCGGATAGAAGCAATTCCGGTTGATTTCCGAAAAATTCTGGACAATTAAGATTACTTTCCGCAAACAAAGATCAAAACAGTTTCCGGAAATTTTCGGAAATAACTCGTTCAAAGAATCTCTTCCGGAAAAATCCGGATTTAAAAAATTCTGAATGTTTTCCGGAAAATTCCGGAACGCAATAGTCAATTCATCTTACGGAAAATTCCGGATCTAAACAAGTAATATTACTTTCCGGGACACAAAGATCAAGACAGTTTCCGGAAATTTCCGGAACAAACTAGTCAAGACATTTTCCGGAAAATTCCGGAAAAAACTAAATCGTCAAAGCATCTTTTCCGGAAATAAATAAGTTTTCTTTTTTTCTGAGAAAGCTGCAATTCCCATTGTATAAGTCCGTCGCTTTAATCATTTTGTGCACTTAAAAACATTTTTTCGCTACAAACAAATAATTTATTTATGAATCAGAATATCAGACACTCAATTACACACATAATTGCTTGTTTTGGTCTTTTCGGGAATCTGCAAACATTCTGCCATAAATTATTCATTTCTGATTGCAAAAACTAATAGATTAAATCTCATTTCTAGAATCAGGGTGGGGATTTGTTTCCTAACTGATCCGATTATTTAAAGCTTTCTTATACTTTCTAGATCCCATCGACATTGCCATTTATATTGGAAATATTCGAATATCATCCAGATTGGATTAAAGTGTATGCGATTCCTTTGGCGAGTTCATGGCTCATCACTGGAAAGGTTTGATAGATTGCATTGAATTGAAAAGGATTCATTGTTAAAGGTCGCCAACTTTGTGCTCTTCTGCATGTCGTCGGTTTACTTTCGACGCAGATTGATGTCTTTATTACGAGGACGGGTAGGTTTCGGCAAGTCGAGGTGAGAAATGGTTTGAAGGAGCACTTGATTGAGCACATTGTTATAGAATTCACCAATAGAGCACTTTTTGTTTTTTTTTAATTTTTTGTTTTCAAAGTGTTCAATTTTCGTTATCATTGAGAATATTCACGAAATGACTCGATAATACCAAAAACATTTTATAGTAACCAGTCTAGAATATTTAAACTCTAGAAATTTCAGAAAGCGTAATTTTAAAAATTAATTATTTTATTGCATACGATAGAAGACGTGATAGAGTGAATATTTGAAAACTGGCCTGATAATATATACATTCTACATAACTTAACTTGGACATACATCCCTCAAAGTATAATATGTTATTATATATTTCTAAAATACTTTAAATTTAAAATAATTTTCGCAAAAATATAACGAAAACAATGGCCGTGTTCGAGAAACTCTAATCATATTCCTCTTCCACGGAACTTATATTATTTTTTTATTATTTTTTTAAAATGTTTCCTTTGTTCCTAAGTCGCTAAGATATATATATATATATAAATATCTAACGGAAAAATAAGTCCATGTAACTCTACGAATTTTTGAGTTAAAACGTTCAGAAATAATTTTTATAGAAAATCCCATGAGAGACATAGAGCCGAATCGCGTCACGTGTTGGTTAGTTTTATAAAAATGTCACGTTAAGCTAATTTTGAAAATAAATTCATAAAAATAAAAATATTTGTCACTAGTTCGAGTCTCATGGGATTATCTATTATTATAGACCATTCCAGAATCGTTAAATGTGTTTGTAATCTTCTTGACCTCGCGCTTGATATATTTTGGGAGAAGCTGCGATTTAAATATTTTTAAAACAGTGTTTGACGTAATTTGACTCAGCAATTCAAAATGCTCATTGCCGCATCCGCGAACAGTCAATTTTAGAGTTAAAATTGTTTAATGTCATACATTTTAACAAAAAAATAATATTTTGTCGTTAATTTCAGAATTATAGGTATCATCAATACATAAAAATTCCGATATTAATTTCTGTGACAAGTTCTGTCGAATCGAAAAAGCATTAAGTTCTCGTTTTTCTTGGCAATAAAACATTTTTTAATTAAAAAGTCACATTAATCAAATAAATTCTGTGTCAGAGCACAAAGCACATAAAGAAATAGCATCAATGATTTCGATTTACTCTTCTTCAAACTATTTCACTGATTTTCAGGCACTCACATGTTCATTTTCTCTATTCGCAGTTAAAATAGTGGAATTCAATTGAGTTGAAACAAAACCAAGTTTATTATATAATTAATATTTAGAAATTATATATTTTCCGTTTTTTTTGTACTAAAACTATTAATAATTCTAAATTCAAGACAAAAATTCACTCCATTGAATCGTTCTATTTTATTCTGACCGTGTTCTCCTTCTTTCTTATAAATTTTCACGTTTACTAATTTCAGTGTGACTGCGGAACCGCCAAAAAGAAGTTCAGTGGTGTCTCTAGTGCATTATCGATTAAAAGCCAGGCTTATAGGCTCCAGAGGTAATTGTAACCTAACCAGGAAGACCATCACGATCTGATTTGCAGTAGATACCGCGATCGAGACGAAGTCCACCGACAGAGCAGTTGTTTGACGCAAATCGACGCTTGATACTTGTTTTGTTTTGTTGTTTATTTATTTATTTTATTGTTTTTTTTGTATTGTAATAATATTGATGCTCAATTTAGAGCATGAGCCCCGAATTGTAATTGATCTCCAGTATTTTCTTGATTTCTATCGTGATCTTTCTTCTTTTCCTTTCGAATTGACAATTTATTCTTCCTTTTATCTTCATTTTCTTTACGAAAATAATAAAAAAATAAAATTGATGGGTCTGCAAGATCTTATAACAGCCAAATATATTATCCCATATTGTTAAATGATTCCCATTTCGCAATTTAAAAGTCCTGGGCTTAGAAAAATATATATCTATTGGGTATTGGAGAAGAATCGACTATGTTTAGTTTGATTTATTTACAGAAATCGCTTTATCATATAATTTTTCATCTAAATTACAAGGTTCTTATTTTCAAAGAAGGCAAACAATAAAACTCCTTTATTTGAAAAAATAATTGTTGCTGCAATCATCAGTGGGTTCATATTAAACGACTATGGATAGACCTTATCCGAATGTATGTTAATTTCATAAATAAATGTCTAGCAATTGACTGCGTAAGATTAAAAGCGAACTATTTACACGTAAATCGTTTTGTTTATTGAAGTCAATGATTTATGGGCCTTATCAAAATCAGCGCAGCGTTAAGGTTCGAAATCCAACTCGTCAAAAAAAATTATCGTGAAAGCCAAATGAAATCATAACACAAAGAGCTCGTAAAGGTGTATAAATTAAACAAATATATGTACATATATGTTAAATAGACTTGTTTACACATGGACATGCTAAATACATTCGTGAAAACAGACACTCATCTCTAACATTTTGTCAAAACTTGAAGAGGAAGAGATATTTCAAGAGTAGATTGATAAATTTACGTGAAAATTTGTTTTAAACTTTCACGCTTGAATCAATCAAATGTCTTTCAGCATTTTGAAATCGTCACTTACATTTGGCGTGCATGGAAAAATTCTTATTTAGATTGGGGATGATCTTTTTATAAAAAAGAACCTCTAATTAAAATTAAGATTTTATTATAATTAAAGGAATCTTCTTAATTTCCAAATTACAATCAACTTTCCACGGCTTTTTAGAATTCTTTGGGCACGCCAATTGAATTTGTAGTTACAGGAGCTCAGAAAATCATATCAAATTTAAAATTTAAGACAATTAACTTACTTAGGATACTTAGAGAGAAGCAGACCAGCTCTCTCCAATCATCGCGGCTGCAATAGTGAGCCAGGCAACCTTCTTCTCCAGGATTCTCCTTCTTGAATTTTTGGAGGGGGACTTCTCGTGCACATTATTTGAGACCCAGAGTTTAATTCGGTTTTGCCATCTTGCTTTCGGTCTTTCTTTTTGTCGAGTCCAACCAACCCATTCCGTTAATCGTTTCATCCACCGGTAACTTGGCAATCGAGCACAGTGGCCAGCTCGATTGCTAAGTTACCGGTTTAAAATTTAAGACAATTAAGGTTCTTAAAATTTCTTAAATAGTTTAAGACAAATCTTAATCATTTAGGTAAAGAAAATGTTACCATTTGCTCGTTAAAGTTTATTATGCGCAGTTTGAAAAGTAAAATCGGCATTTTCGTGTTTCTCAGATTTTAATAGACAAATATTTATTATCTATGTGTATATAAAGATTATAATATGCTCAGAACTGACAAGGGAAGTGTTTTAGTTGGCCATCTGAGATTTTCATTTAAAATCTTTGCAGATAGATGGCTTTAATAGTATATTAGGAGCCACAAAAAACGGTTTATTAGATAAAAAATCTATTTGAAATCCAAAAAATATTCCGTAT
The DNA here is from genome assembly GCA_963931815.1 of Caenorhabditis plicata. NCBI lineage: Eukaryota > Metazoa > Nematoda > Chromadorea > Rhabditida > Rhabditidae > Caenorhabditis > Caenorhabditis plicata. The sequence continues at coordinate 2,568,478 of OZ007491.1, forward strand.
ATCCACAATAATGGAATGAAGTCATTGAATTTTATGAAACTTCCCTTGTGAGATCACGCTAAATGAAAATTACGATATTGCAATATTTAAAAACATTTTGTTAAACACTATTTGAAAGTTAAAAACCAATTTTTACGTAAAGTTTACCGGCTTTATTTTAAATTACTCTGGCTCTTTAAATTCTTTTTTCACGTGATTACGTCTATAGACTTCTGAAGCTTCTCTATGCCAATAGGTTCCACGTTCCCAAGGCGTAGAGAAATGTAGGGTGGAAACGAACTTATCCGAGCTTCCTGTCTAGTTAAGGAGCCTTTTTCCGATGTGTTTGTTTACCAATGTTCACGTCAATTTTAAGGACATTCCTTTAAATAACTCCGGCGCTCTGTATCTTCAAAACCACGATAGTTTATCTTTTAGAAATTTGTACATGCGGTCAATAGGCCATACAAATGTTTTGTATTCGCATATTCGAATGGCGTGTTTCTATTACGTGTAATTGAAACAAACTTCTGCGCGATGTTGTTCGAAACTAAATGTATGGGAAAAAGACGTCTTGAAATCGGCGATTTTTGCAATGCTTTTATCTGGTAAAGTTTGGTGCTCCAATTTATACACACAATGTTTTTTGTAGGAAACTAAAGCAGATTGATCCTTTTACAAAAACAATTCACGAAGTTGTTAATTATCAATTCATTTATCATTATAAGCCAGATATATTAGTAAATGGGTTGACGAAAATAATAAAGGTTGGTTTTCCGCTGAGATAGAGTACAGTTAATTTTTTAAAGGTCCGCACTCGGGCGCAGCTCACTTCACCGCCGAAACCAAATGAATTTGCTGTTTTGTGGAATAAAGAATTTGGTAAAATCTACGATTCAACAAATATTATTCGAAATCTGAATATACCATGCGGCACCTTGGTTGAATTTTGGTTTCATGTAACTTCAAGCCATCATAAGAAATCTTAAATTACGAATATTTAGATGATACGGGACTCGAACTGCGTGTTACTTGTTGCAATGGTACCAGTAGAAATTATAAATATAGAAAAGCCGAGTGAGAAGGAATCCGTCCATACTAGCGATTCTCAACGTGAAACCGTTCCGCAGAAAATTAACCGAGAGATAGGTGAAATCAAGCAGGGACTTGTTTATAGATTTGATACGGAATATTTCTACATCTGGACAGTTAATGGAACAAAAGAATACAAATTAAATAAAAAGTTTATTGTTTTTAATGGATTTGGTGATTAAGACGTAACATTTCTAGATCAGTTCCAGAAAGTATAAAGGAAAAATGGTTTGAATTTAAAGTTATTAATGAAAATGATGAAGTACAATGTATAAAATCAGTTGAAAATGTTTTGGAAGTTAAAATAGATGAAGATAAATGTTTACAGGTTGGTTGCTTTATATATATAATCCATAAAACTATTCTGAAACCTTAATAGATAAGTTATTAATTGCGAAAATCGATATTTGAGGAATTGAGTGCTCTTCTTGTCTTCCTTTAGCGCGCCTCCGCTTCCTCGGGTTCAACTCAAGCACTATTCTTGCAGTATGAGCATGGCGTGATCCGATATTTTCTCCATATTCTTTCTTATTCGTTCCACCTATTGAAGTTCGCGTATAAAAAGCGGATTATGTCTATAGACTTCTGAAGCCTTCTGAACTTCTATTCCGGAGGCGTAGATTAATGTAGGGAGGAAACAAACTAATCCGAGCCTCCTGTCTAGTAAGGAAGCGTTGCTGTTTTGATCTAACTTCCGAGGTGTTTGATTGTTTGAACAGCTTCTTCGATTGTAACTAATTGTGGGAATTGAACAAGACTACTACTATTTTACCTGGACCCATATCTATACCCATATCAGTCGTGAATTACGGACTATCTCTCTACAGACGTCGCGGCTCTGTCTCGCCATTGTCGACCAAGTCACTTTCTTCTCAAGAATTCATATTCTTCCTCTTCCATTGATTCAGCATAATCGGACACCCATTTACGAATCGAGTCCACCCAGCGCTCCTTCGGCCTTCCTTTGCTTCTACCGCCACATCGAGGGTCCCAATCTGTATTGATTTTTGAATGGTCTTCTATTGAGTGTTAGGTTAAGTCCCTGGAATTACTCGGATTGGCTAACCAGGCCTTCGAGTACCAGAAGGACGCATGTATGAACACTACTGCTAGTTTTGTTCTTTTAGCCTGCTCCCTCTGGGAGCCCATCTCCAGACGGGGTGTTACCACCCTTGTGGAGGTAAGAACAATGACGAGCCTTCTGATCTTCTATGCCAATAGGTCCCACGCTCCGTAGGCGTAGGGAGTAAATAAACTTATCCAAGCTTCTTTGTCTAGTAAGGGAGCCTTGCAACTATTCTGAGCCATCTTCCGAGGGGTTTGATTGATCGCGACGTCTGGAGAAAGATGGTCCGCAACCTTCACGGTTGATACGGGCTAATCAAGTAATCAAGTAAGTAATCAACACATTCCTTTGATTTTAACTAATTGTGGGAATTGAGCAAGTTGTTAACTATTACTGTTTTAGCTGGATTGACTATCTTTATTAGTTATGAGTTCATTCTCTTATTAAGATTGTCGAACAGTGGCCGATTGGAAAAACGATAGGGAAACCAGTCCCCATTAAAAATCTATTGGTGAAAGCATAACTCGATTGCAGGCCAAATGGAGCGTTAGAAACTGAAAGCACAGAAAACATGCTCAAATATAGTCATGTGTTCCGAGAAGCAGTGTTCTATAAAACTTATTTTTAAGTTAATACGTGAAAATTTATAAGATACGTGTGATTGCAAGAAAATTGTTACCCGAAAAAATCTATGGTAATTTTAATAGGCACGCCAATTGAAATGAGAAAAAGAGGAGCTCAGTTAAAGCTCTTAACACTATTGTTTCAGAAAAATATCATACTTAAATGATGAAAAATATCATACTATCATAATTCATTCAGATTACGGAAATATAACCAAAGTTTTGTTCTAGATTATTTACGTGGAATTTAGTGTGTCCCGTTAAACATTGCAATATTGTGATTTTCAATTGCAATTGGCGTGAATTGGTAATGAACCCCAATAAAACCTTTCTCCATTACAATTTCCCAATAGATTTTCTTGCAATCAGCCACAGGATTCCGATGTGCTTTCTTGTGGGGGTGGATTTCTTTTCATATTTAACGCTCACAGTTTGATATGGCCTCTTCCTTTTTGTCGTGTCCAGTCTGTGCCGTCAATCTATTGTCTGGCAATCGAGCACAAGTATAATCCGCCTAATTTGAGCATGAACGTCATTACGGACACTTCCTGTGTAATAGCAAATAGAATGCATACACCGCGAAAGTCGGCTAGAGTTTTCAGTCGTCATCGGACACGTCTCTGCGCCATACGATATAGATGGGTTTGATCTTGGTGAACCTTAATTCTTATTGAAGTATCCTCGCTCTTTATTATTTAATAAGAAAGGGACTTATGAATATTATAAAAACCAGATTTTTATAATTTATATTTAATTTGCACAATTTCTAACTAGGTTAAACTACTCATCGATACTGCTAAAAAAACGAACGAAGGATTATATGATTCTGAATTGGGACTTATCAACGATAGCAACAATATTTTAGATAATCTTAAAATGTTTGTTCTAATTGAAGTTATTCGAATTGAACATCATATTCAGAGAGAATTGCTGGGTTGGAGTAGAGTTCGTGAATGGATCATTCCAGTACAATGTGGTTGGATTGGTGGATATATCGAAACATACATTTGAAATGAAAAATGGATGTGTATATAGAGAAGACTCGATATATTTCTACATTTGGTCAATAGGTGCGAAACTGGAATACAAATTCAAGAAGAAGTATTACATGACCACTGTGACGGTTTCTTAGTTGTTATATTTACAGACAATCTGGATATGGAATGGCTCAATGGGTTGAATTTAAAGTTTTCCCTGACACTGACGTTGTCGAAGTCTGCAAGAATTCCAATAAAATTTGCAAAGCTAAGCGTTTAAATGATATATTTCAAGTTAATTTGGTTTCTCTTAAGTATATGTATTTTTTTTATTTTTTTAGTGTTCCGTTTGTGTGGAAAAAAAGGATGGACTGCAAGAAGGAATTTATTATTCGCAACTTCTTGGTCATATATGTGATAAGAAATCTCTTTTAAAGGGTCTCCGTGAAAAGTGGGTTATAAAATGTAATATTTAATCGCTAGGTTTATGAGTTTATGGTCCGTATCATCCTTGAAGGTGGCGGACCATCTCTTTCCAGGCGTCGCGGCTCTGTCTCGCCGTTTTTCTCAAAAATTACTATTTTTCTTTACCCAATGATTTCGTTAAAATTTAAATTATTCGAATTGAACATCATATTCAGAGAGAATTGCTGGGTTGGAGTAGAGTTCGTGAATGGATCATTCCAGTACAATGTGATTGGATTAGTGGATATATCGAAACAGACATTGGAAATAAAAAATGGATGTATATATCGAGAAGACTCGATATATTTCTACATTTGGTCAATAGGTGCGAAACTGGAATACAAATTCAAGAAGAAGTATTACATGGCCACTGTGACGGTTTCTTAGTTAATATGTTTACAGCGAATCTGGATATGGAATGGCTCAATGGGTTGAATTTAAAGTTTTCCGTGACACTGACGTTGTCGAAGTCTGCAAGAATTCCACAAAAATTTGCAAAGCTAGACGTTTAAATGATATATTTCAAGTTAATTTGGTTTCTCTTAAGTATATGTATTTTTTATTTTTTTAGTGTTCCATTTGTGTGGAAAAAATGGATGGACTCCAAGAAGGAATTTATTATTCGCAACTTCTTGGTCATATATGTGACAAGGAATCTCGTTTAAAGGGTCTCCGTGAAAAGTAGGTTATAAAATATAATATTTAATCGCTAGGTTTCTGAGTTCATATTACTTGATTAGCCCGTATCAGCCTTGAAGGTGGCGGACCATCCCTTTCCAGACGTCGCGGTTCTGTCTCGCCGTTTTTCTCAGGAATTCCTATTCTTCTTTACGCAATGATTTCTTTAAAATTGAAATTATTTGAATTGAACATCATATTCAGAGAGAATTGCTGGGTTGGTGTAAAGTTCGTGAATGGATCATTCCAGTACAATGTGGTTGGATTGGTGGATATATCGAAACATACATTTGAAATGAAAAATGGATGTGTATATAGAGAAGACTCGATATATTTCTACATTTGGTCAATAGGTGCGAAACTGGAATACAAATTCAAGAAGAAGTATTACATGACCACTGTGACGGTTTCTTAGTTGTTATATTTACAGACAATCTGGATATGGAATGGCTCAATGGGTTGAATTTAAAGTTTTCCCTGACACTGACGTTGTCGAAGTCTGCAAGAATTCCACAAAAATTTGCAAAGCTAGACGTTTAAATGATATATTTCAAGTTAATTTGGTTTCTCTTAAGTATATGTATTTTTTATTTTTTTAGTGTTCCATTTGTGTGGAAAAAATGGATGGACTCCAAGAAGGAATTTATTATTCGCAACTTCTTGGTCATATATGTGACAAGGAATCTCGTTTAAAGGGTCTCCGTGAAAAGTAGGTTATAAAATATAATATTTAATCGCTAGGTTTCTGAGTTCATATTACTTGATTAGCCCGTATCAGCCTTGAAGGTGGCGGACCATCCCTTTCCAGACGTCGCGGTTCTGTCTCGCCGTTTTTCTCAGGAATTCCTATTCTTCTTTACGCAATGATTTCTTTAAAATTGAAATTATTTGAATTGAACATCATATTCAGAGAGAATTGCTGGGTTGGTGTAAAGTTCGTGAATGGATCATTCCAGTACAATGTGGTTGGATTGGTGGATATATCGAAACAGACATTTGAAATAAAAAATGGATGTATATATAGAGAAGACTCGATATATTTCTACATTTGGTCAATAGGTGCGAAACTGGAATACAAATTCAAGAAGAAGTATTACATGACCACTGTGAAGGTTTCTTAGTTAATATGTTTACAGAGAATCTGGATATGGAATGGCTCAATGGGTTGAATTTAAAGTTTTCCGTGACACTGATGTTGTCGAAGTCTGCAAGAATTCCACAAAAATTTGCAAAGCTAGACGTTTAAATGATATATTTCAAGTTAATTTGGTTTCTCTTAAGTATATGTATTTTTTATTTTTTTAGTGTTCCATTTGTGTGGAAAAAATGGATGGACTCCAAGAAGGAATTTATTATTCGCAACTTCTTGGTCATATATGTGACAAGGAATCTCGTTTAAAGGGTCTCCGTGAAAAGTAGGTTATAAAATATAATATTTAATCGCTAGGTTTATGAGCTCATAGCCCGTATCGGCCTTAAAGATGGCGGATCATCTCTTTCCAGATGTCGCGGCTCTGTCTCGCCGTTTTTCTCAAGAACTCCTATTATTCTATACGCAATGATTTTCCAGAAGGAACTGCTGGGTGGAAGTCAAATTTGGTCGTGAAATGTTTGAATATTATATTTCTAAATCTGTATTGACGATTAACGATAAAAACAGCGATTTATCGGTCGAAGAAACCGATAAAATTAAAAAATCCAACGAGGTTTGTTTTGCCGATTTTATATTCATTATTTGCCAGTGATGGACGGAATAGAAATTTTCAATTTCTGGAATACGGGAGAGAAAAACCGCGGAATTCCTTCCGTCCAACACTGTTCTGTGCACAAGCTACCAAAACAATTGATGTGCATATTAATCACAGAAATAATTTATTTGAATTCAGAAATTCGAAATAAAACGTGGATGTGTGTATAGATGCCAGCGTAAACATTACTATATTTGGCCAATAAATTCGAATCAGGAATACAAATTTTTGAGGAAGTATTCCATGCAGATTGTTTCAATTTCAAGACTTTGTTTGCAGGGGATCTGGATATTGCATGGGTGATTGGGTTGAATTCAAAACCTTTGCTGGCACTGATAACGTGGAAGTCTGCAAGAAAACGGAAAAAATTTGCAAAACTAGATATTTAAATGATATGTTTCAAGTTAACACGGTTCCTATAGTTTCATATATATTTATGATTTTTAGTGCTGCGTTAGTGTGGAAAAAATGAAAAAACTTCATGGTGGAATTTATTATTCGCAACTTCTTGGTTGTATATATGACAAGAAATCGCTTTTAAAGGATTCCGGTGTAAAGTAGGTTATAAAATATTATATAATATTTTACTATAGGTTTTTATATTTGAATAATAATTTTCCAGAAGTGAATGCTGGCTTGATGTCAAATTTGATGGGAAAATGTTTGAATATAATGTTGCTGAACTTGATTTTAATATCAATGATAAACCATTAAAGGAAGTATCCACAGAAGAAACCGATAAAATTAAAAAAATAAAAGCGGTTCGTATTTTTAATTCAATTACTTTTGGACGAATATTGGAGAATAAAAACCTTTTCAGAAATGTGTTGATTGCAACCAACTCGGAAAGTTGGTTAATTATTTCACAGATAGCGTGGAAGTTCGAAAGCAGATGAAACTGTTCGACGCAGAATTATATGATTATGTAAAGAAGTGTCTAAATGATTAATTGGTTGTTAATATTGTTTATACGTAATAATAATGTTTTATATTCGTGCTTGTTTTTAAATTGGTTTTTGCTTAAAACCTCGCTATTATTTGAAAAAATCAAATAAACAAAAGCACAACAAATGAAAATGGAAGTTTTCTAATATTTTTCACACAATGGTGCACATCAGGGTTGTACGGAACGGAAATGGAACTCAAAAACGACGGAAAATGGAAGATGGAATTCCGTGCAACCCTGGTACACATTAGAGAAAACTTTGCTCGTCATTTTAATAAGAAGGTCTTAAATTATAAAAATAAACCGATTTCCTTCTGAAGAATTATATTTGAGAACCTTTTCCGAGCTCTCATTTCACCCGTCACATTTTACGTGCAAATGTATTGACGGTAATCCATCGTTGATCATCCGAGAAATAATCACTGAACAGTAATAAGCTTAACCAACCCGACGTGAACTACAAATATTATAAAACTTCTACAGTGCAAAAGGACGACCTAAAACGCGCTGGTCTAATGCCGTGAAACTCTGGATCTCAAATTTCGCCCACGAACGGACCACGACAAGATCCACCAGAAGACGGATACACTGGTGAATCCCAACGCGTCGGTTGAGAACAAAACGCGCTTCGGCCACGAGAGAAATCTTAAAAACATCGATTTTAAGTATTCAGAAGAAGGCTAAGAGAGAAGAAATATGTTTACTATATACAACATAGTTGAAAGATTTAAGCCTACCGAAAATGTTTTTTAAAAATACCAAAATTAATTTTAAAATCCCATTATTTCAGTTTTATTTATTTTAATGACCTTGGCTCTAGTGAGCATGAAAATAGTTTCGTTTATATATCATTAGACTTTAATTTTGTTTTATATTTTATTTCAAATGTCGCGAGAAAGCCTGGGCTGCCAAGATTCGAATAATTCTTATAAAAAGTTTTTCGTCCGTCGCCGAAGCGCGTTTTTTTCTCAACCGACGCGTTGGGATTCACCAGTGATAGGAATCCTGGAGCTTCATCGACAGTGGCAAGTCGCAGTCGCTCAAATTGGAGAGTCAGTCCGCTTCTCACTGCGAGAATGATTCGGACTCCAAAGTAAGTAAGTAAGTCTATTAAATATTGCAAAACGTTACTTTCTTATGATAGTTTAAGGATAAATTATTCTAACGGAACGCAGTACTCCGTTTTAAAAATTGAAATTTTAAATTGCGTCGGAATAGGAAAAATGATTGTAATCTATTATCAAGTTGTGAGAAATTGATAATTCTTATTTTCATTTCATACAAAATAAAAATAACCAATAGGACGTGAACGTTGACAATATGTGCATGTCACCTATAGGTGCTCATATTGACCAGTTTTATTTCTCTTGTCAATTAGAGGACTATAAATGATAAAAATGCATGCACGCATGCACATTTATATTACAGAGAAACGTGCATTCCTTCGGAACGTCCATTAAAATAGTTTTTAGTAAAATAATTCTGCATTAACATTAACGAATAATTCAAATTGAATCTTGGATATTTTAAGTCTTTAAGTTTGACTATCATTTAAACATTGCCGATTGCGGCAAGACTTCTAAGCATTCCTTATAAATATCAGTTTTCCAGATAGCTTTAGACAACATTCGCAGATTAGACGTGACGGAAGCGAAATAGAACATTTTAGAGTTTATGAATGGATCGTTCACCTTCCCCAGTAAGCATAAATATAGAAGATAATATTCACTAAAATATATCTTCATCTGTTTCCAGATTTACAATAGGTATTATGATTGTTATATGTTCAATCGTCATGAAACGTTGTTATTTGGCTACATTTTGGATATGAGATACAGTGCTGTCTTGAGAACATATAACTTTCGAGGACAGGAATTGCCAGAACTAGGAAAGTTTTACTCGGTACGCATCAGGTCTGATTTTTATTTCGTAGTGCTTGTTATGTGGAATTGTTTCAGGGAGAATTCGACGCCTGATAATAAGAACACGGCTATTCATGAGATAATTGATTTCAAATTGATCGATTTTGATGTTTTTACAACAATTTTTAGGAATCACGTCGAGGTTAGTTATTATTAATAGGTGCGCGCCAAATTAAGCGTTTGAATTGAGTGCTCAGATATCAGATGGGCTCATATAGTTAAGCTTTAATATAGTTTAGTGCGCCACAAATTAACGTGAAAAGTGTTCTAAAATTGAAACTAAAATGACCAAAAAGAAAATGAAAGAGATCAAAGAAATTTATCCAAAAAGATTAATATAAAATTAATCATTGAAGAATCAAAACATTAATTGTTAATAAGTTTTTTCAGACAACGACGGTTGCAACGGTTACGGAATACTCGAACAAGTATGAATGCTACACACTGTGGAATAAGACTTTTGGAGTTTTTCACGACATTAATAATTGTATGAGACTAATTAATCCACAACCAGGAACGAGAGTGAAATTTGTTTTTATGGTACGTTTATCTTAATATTTATTATTATTATTTGCGTGAAACAACAAAATATATTTTCCTTTTAAGAGATCGGTGCCTAATGGCCACAAACAAATGGCCACAAACAAATTTTTCGTCAATTCCTCCTCAATGTGTGATATCCATAATTTCGTAAAAAAGCATGGCCGTCCAAACGAGAACCTCATTCCATCCTAATTTTCATCATTTTTTCTTATTTTTTTCTCTTCCATTAGGCACCGATCTCTGAAAAGGACATATTGTTTTCAAATGAATCAGCATAAAATTTTGCTTATTTTTTGGGGAATTGATGAATCTATATAACTTAAGCTATTCGGCTTAAGTAGATTTTAGTATTTGAATAATTAAAATTATTTTTTGACGTGCTGGAACAGGTTATATTTGGTTTGTGATAGTACCATTTAAATGTATTTCCCACTTTCCCTTTAGTGTATTTCCCACTAAAATGGCCATTTTAGTGGGAAATACACTAAATAAAATTGATATTTTCAGATAAAAGAGGATCCGAATAATAAATATTTAAGTATTCTGATGCCTATTAGAATACTAGACGTTGAAAAGATAATAAATGAAACCGAAACTCAGAGGAAGAACGAAATAAAGAAAATAAATGGTTGGGTATATAGATCTTGCAATAGTTTTTATTATGTTTGGACTTTGAATGGGAATCGAGAATTCAAGATTCGAAAAGATAGGTGTGGTTTTTACATTAACTACAAAAATTGCTTATTTTTTACAGTCACAGTAATAGACTTAATCTAATGGGAAAGTGGATCGAAGGAGAAGTGAATGAGGGTGAAAGCAATATTATGAATTATAAGAAAATAAGATCTGATCTCAAAAGGAAGATTGAGAATAACTTATGCTTGGTAAATTATTATCAAAGAAAACTGCGAAAATTTATTTTGTTTATATTTCAGTTTTATACGAACCTTGAGTTTAAAATGGTTTTGAGTGATGGTGGCAATTTGTATCATTCAGATACTTTTGGAGATGTTTACGATTCACACGGAATTGGACGAAAGTGTGGATATGAGAAGTCAGGAATTAATTATGAATAGTGGAATACGTTTTAATTACAGTTTGATAGCATGGGTTGGATTCCATTTTGCCAATGGAATGTATAAATATAATATTGAAGAGGTTGTACCCGTAAAACGTGACCGAACGCCATTGAGGAGGATGTCAAAAGATTCACGAATGAATTCAGAACAAGAGTTGAATATGGTTTGTGTTTCCAGCGATTTTGGGGAAACAACTCCGAACAAAATATTTTGTGAATAATGACAACTTGAATTTTGCAGGCTCGTTCATTATGGAGAAACTCTAATGAAACATGTGTCGCAGGTAACCCATCGATTCCGTCTAGAAATGAGGTTGGTTTAGCTTGTTCGAAGAATAACTTGATAAATCTATTTTCATCATTTAGTTCCAAGGTTCGAGTAATGCCTGTGGTAGTAGATCGTATCAGGTAGCTAGTATTTCTGTGACGTAGAAATCCGCGATTGTGAATTTTCAGGAAATCCCTCGAGATGCATATTCTACATCGAATAATCAAGTTGTTAAATTTCTTTAAGCGACAGGAGATAATTATTAAATATTTTAGCAACACGGATCGGATGATTATAACATTTCTCGGGATTTGAATCGGGTTAGTTTTTGTATTTTTTAACACAAATTTTGTTGAATATTGCAGAAGCACGGGTCCAATGATAACTGTTCACAAAATGTTTGATTATTTTATAGAGATTATTGATTTGCAGGATGTTATTAAATCAAGGTAAAGCAGAAATTGATGATGATGTGTAGCATACGCGTAGAGAATTTTGATTGACGAAAATTATATGCTTGTTCGATTCTTTTGAGATCTTCTGTGCAATTTCCGCTTTTCCTAGGTTTAATAACAACCAATTTGCATTCAAATATAGTCGTCGCCAAATGCGATTACCACCGCAAAATGTGGCGCACTTTTCAAATATTATTTTTTCTTTAAATTTTTAAGATTATTTCCTTGTTTATGCTCGTTCTATACTGTTATAGCTTAAATAAATAGAAGAATATGTTATAGATATTGTTTAAATAGTGGAATAATTGTGGAAAATAATTATAATCATAAAAATTAAATGAAAAAATAATATTAAAAAAGTGCGCCACATGTTGCGGTGGTAATCGAATTTGGCGACGACTATACCAAAAAAAAGAAAATTAAGTCCATATTTTTCGAAAATATTGTCATTTTCAGAGATCGGTGCCTAATGGAAGAGTAATAAAAGAAGAGAAAATAATGGGCGGCCACACGGCCACAAAAAACTTTTTCGTCAATTTCTCTTCAATTTGTGCTGTCTATTATTTCTAAAAAAAGAATGGCCGTCCAAACGAGAACCTCATTCCATCCTAATTTTGTTATCTTCCATTAGGCACCGACCTCTGAAAAAAATCTCTCGAAATTTAGCATACAGTGCCTTAATTGAGCTCACATTTTTATCCTTTCAATTTCGTGATGCAAACTAGAGTTGTTCAATTATAATTGAAAACTTGAGAACGTCAAGAACATTGTAAATTAAAAATTTCTACTACCATCTGAAATAACGTAAAGTTAATTATTACAGAAATGCATGAACTGTAAAAATATGATGCCACTGATAAAAGACTTTATCTCGTCGGTATCAGTAAGGAGGGAGATGAAGCTTCACAATGCGGATCAGTTTTACTATCTAAAAGAATTAATTAATAATTATGAAATTAACAATTTGAAATGACAATAAACGTGTAACTGAAATAATGTGTTTTGTTACAATGGAAACGCGTTTTACGCGATAACGTTGATGGGGAAAATGCCTCAGTTATGTTGAAATGAAGCTGAAATTGAAATCATCGCGAAATCTTCGCCACCTGGGCACAGTTTGCGCGAATATATTCGAAAAAGTTCGAGAAAAATTATTATTTTAAGAAATTAATAATTAATTTTCAACATTTGTTGATAATTTTCAAATGGTCTCAGTGTGAACCTGATAATCCATTTATTTTAATAATTGATCTTGATATCATTGTTTCTGTTATAACAACAGCTGCAACAGCTGCAGCTGTCATATTTCTTCAAAACGATGTAGTTCACGTTGGATTGCTTATATTTATGTTTATTAAATTAAAAAGGAAATTATCAATTTCTCATAGCATGATAATAGTTTCATATAAATCTGCCCCCCATCCACGTAAAATTAATATTTACAAAATCACTGTTTCCATTTCGTTTAATTGAAGAATTAAATAATAAAGTCTATTAAATATTGCAAAACGTTACTTTCTTATGATAGTTTAAGGATAAATGATTCTAACGGAACGCAGTACTCCGTTTTAAATGTTGAAATATTAAATTGCGCCGGCATAGGAAAAATGTTTGTAATATACGTGAATGTCACCTATAGGTGCTCATATTGACCAGTGTTATTTCTCGTTTAAAGGACTATAAAAGAAAAAATGTGCACATTTATATTACAGAAAGATGTGCATTCATTCGGCTCGTCCATTAAAATATTGTCAAATTGTAAGAAATTGACAATGCATTTTCAATATTTTTGAATTCTTTTCAAATGGTCTCAGTGAGAACGTGAAGCAAATTTCCAATTTATTTAAATAATTTCGCTTTATTTTATCATTTTTTGTTATTGTTCGTTTCAGAGATCTGCGCCTAATGGAAGAGCAAAAAAACAAGAAGAAAATGATAGTCTCGGTCAGGCGGCCACCCGGCCACAAAGAACTTTTCCATCAATTCCTCTTCAATACGTGTTATCTATTTTTTGAGACAACACACATTGATGAGATAAAATAGAGTGCCCGCCCAAACGAGAACCTCATTTTGTTCTAACTTTTTTCCTCTTCCATTAGGCACCGATCTCTGAAAAGGAAACTAGTAAAATAATTCTGCATTAACATTAACGAATAATTCAAATTGAATCTTTAATACTTTAAGTCTTTAAATTTGACTATTATTTAAATATTGTCGATTGCGGCAAGACTTCTAAGCTTTCCTTATAAATATCAGTTTTCCAGATAGCTTTAGACAACATTCGCAGATTAGACGTGACGGAAGCGAAATAGCACATTTTAGAGTTTATGAATGGATCGTTCACCTTCCCCAGTAAGCATAAATATAGAAATTAGTATTCACTAAAATATATCTTCATCTGTTTCCAGCTTTACAATAGGTATTATGATTGTTATATGTTCAATCGTCATGGAACGGTGCTATTTGGCTACATTTTGGATACGGGATACAGTGCTGTCTTGAGAACCAGTAACTTTCGAGAACAGGAATTGCCAGCACTCGGAAAGTTTTACTCGGTACGCATCAGGTCTGACTTTTATTTCGTAGTGCTTGTTATGTGGAATTGTTTCAGGGAGAATTCGACGCCTGATAATAAGCACACGGCTGTTCATGAGATAATTGATTTCAAATTGATCGATTTTGATGTTTTTACAACAATTTTTAGGAATCACGTCGAGGTTAGTTATTATTAATAGGTGCGCGCCAAATGAAGCGTTTAAAATGAGTGCTCAGATATCAGATGGACTCATATAGTTAAGCTTTCATATAGTTTAGAATGTGCGTCACAAATTAACGTGAAGTGTTCTAAAATTGAAACTTATAAAATGGTCGTTTTAATTGGGCGTGTAATTTCCAAAAAGAAAATGAAAGAGATCAAAGCAATTTATCCAAAAAGATTAATATAAAATTAATCATGGAAGAATAAAAATCTTAATTGTTAATAAGTTTTTTTTCAGACAACGACGGTTGCAACGGTTACGGAATACTCGAACAAGTATGAATGCTACACACTGTGGAATAAAACTTTTGGAGTTTTTCACGACATTAATAATTGTATGAGAGAAATTAATCCACAACCAGGAACGAGAGTGAAATTTGTTTTTATGGTACGCTTTTCTTAATATTTATTATTATTGTTTGCGTGAAACAACAGAATATATTGTTTTCAAATGAATCAGCTTAAAATTTTGCTTATTTTTTGGGGAAATTATGAATCTATATAACTTATGCTATTCGGCTTAAGTAGATTTAAGTATTTGAATAATTAAAATTATATTTTGAAGTGCTGGAACAGATTATATTTTGTTTGTGATAATACCATTTTAGTGGAAAATACACTCAATAAAATTGATATTTTCAGATAAAAGAGGATCCGAATAATAAATATTTAAATATTCTGATACCTATTAGAATACTAGATGTTGAAAAGATAAGTGAAAACGAAACTCAGAGGAAGAACGAAATAAAGAAAATAAATGGTTGGGTATATAGATCTTGCAATAGTTTTTATTATGTTTGGACTTTGTATGCGAATCGAGAATTTAAGATTCGAAAAGATAGGTGTGGTTTTTACATTGAATATCATAATATTTTATTTTTTACAGTCACAGTAATAGGCTTAACCTAATGGGAAAGTGGATCGAAGGAGAAGTGTATGAGGGTGAAAGCAATATTATGAATTATGAGATAATAAGATCTGTTCTCAAAAGGAAGATTGAGAAGAACTTATTCTTGGTAAATTGTTATCAAAGAAAACTGCGAAAAATTATTTTGTTTCTATTTCAGTTTTATACGAACCTTGAGTTTAAAATGGTTTTGAGTAATGGTGGCAATTTGTATCATTCAGATACTTTTGGAGATGTTTACGATTCACACGGAATTGGACGAAAGTGTGGATATGAGAAGTCAGGAATTCATTATGAATAGTGGAATACGTTTTAATTACAGTTTGATAGCATGGGTTGGATTCCATTTTGACAATGGAATGTATAAATATAATATTGAAGAGGTTGTACGCGTAAAACGTGACCGAACGCCATTGAGGAGGATGTCAAAAGATTCACGAATGAATTCAGAACAAGAGTTGAATATGGTTTGTGTTTCCAGCGATTTTGGGGAAACAACTCCGAACATAATATTTTGTGAATAATGACATCTTGAATTTTGCAGGCTCGTTCATTATGGAGAAACTCTAATGAAACATGTGCTAGTGGTTATTCTTCCATCGCGGTTTGTTTTTAAATTTCGTTGCAAATATTCTACGATTTTCCAGGAAAACTGTTTCGCAGGTAACCCATCGATTCCGTCTAGAAATGAGGTTGGTTTAGAATGTTCGAAGAATAACTTGATAAATCTATTTTCATCATTTTAGTTCCAAGGTTCGAGTAATGCCTGTGGTAGTAGATCGTATCAGGTAGCTAGTATTTCTGTGACGTAGAAATCCGCGATTGTGAATTTTCAGGAAATCCCTCAAGATGCATATTCTACACCGAATAACCAAGTTGTTCAATTTCTTTAAGTGAGGGGAGATAATTATAGAATATTTTAGCGACACGGATCGGATGATTATTACATTTCTCGGGATTTGAATCGGGTTAGTTTTTGTATTTTTTAACACAAATTTTGTTGAATATTGCAGAAGCACGGGTCCAATGATAACTGTTCACAAAAGGTTTGTTTATTTTATAGAGATTATTCATTTTCAGGATGTTATTAAATCAAGGTAAAGCAGAAATTGATGATGATGTGTAGCATACGCGTAGAGAATTTTATTGGCGAAAATTATATGCTTGTTCGATTCTTTTGAGATCTTCTGTGCAATTTCCGCTTTTCCTATATAGATTTTTATAACAACCAATTTGCATTCAAATACCAAATAAAGAAAATTAAGTCTCTATTTCCCGAAAATAAATAATACTTAAGGGCGTGGCAGATATAAAAAGAAAATTATATTAAATAGATAGTGTTAAAAAATTATTGAGAACAATATTTGAAATGTCGTTCAGTTAATACGGTCTAATCTAGTATTCAACGAATATTTGAATATTTAAATATAAAAAATATGCACATTTTAGACAATAAGCTAAATAAAATAAAATGATGCACGTAGAATGAAAATGTCGATTTTAGAATGTTTAAACGTTTATAACGAAGGTCTAGTTGGAAGTTTCAGAAATCCTAAAACAGAAAATTACTAGATTTGTTCAAATAACTATCGACATTGTAAGAAATTTAGCATACAGTGCCTTAATTGAGCTCACATTTTTATCCTTTCAATTTCGTGATGCAAACTGGAGTTGTTCAATTATAATTGAAAACTAGAGAACGTCAAGAACATTGTAAATTAAAAATTTCTACTACCATCCCATCAGAAATAACGTAAAGTTAATTATTACAGAAATGCATGAACTGTAAAAATATGATGCGACTGATAAAAGACTTTATCTCGTCGGTATCAGTAAGGAGGGAGATGAAGCTTCACAATGCGGATCAGTTTGACTATCTCAACGAATTAATTAATAATTATGAAATTAACAATTTGAAATGACAATAAACGTGTAACTGAAATAATGTGTTTTGTTACCATGGAAACGCGCGCGTTTTACGCGATAACGTTGATGGGGAAAATGCCTCAGTTATGTTGAAATGAAGCTGAAATTGACGTCATCGCGAAATCTTCGCCACCTGGACACAGTTTGCGCGATTGATTGGTCGGACCAGGAAAAGGTTTTATCGATCGGCGATGATCATCAATTTTTGGAAACCAACACGTCGACGAATGAAACGAAACGTGTTTGCATATTGGGGGAGTAAGTGATTTTGTGCATTTTTGACTCGAATAGTAACGCGTTTAGAGCGATCTATCCGACAAGTATGCATATGTTGCCAAGATCGCAGACAAAGCTCAACGGTTCTGATATATTCGCCATGACCACTTCTAATGGTATTGTTTGTTCTCAACGGGCAGATAGTTTTGTCTTAAGGAAAACTGCTAATAATGTCCAAGTCGACAGGTAAGATTGAGAAGAATGTCGATGCTCATAGGGGAGCCGCATTGGCGGTTCGATGGAATAGCGATGGCACTGGGTTGTTGACAGGTTTTGTTGTAGTTGTCACACAATCACAAAAATATCTAAACAGCTGGAGAAGATGGGGCAGTCAAAATGTGGTCGCGGAATGGAATGCTCCGATCAGTTCTTGCTCAACTACCATCGCCCATTTACTGGTAACAACAACGCTTCAATGAAATTACGTGTTACTGATTAAAACATTCCAGCGTTAGTTGGAATGAGAACTCATCCAGTATCCTCTACTGCAATGCGGATTATTGCTATATCAAATCTCTTAAAATGCAAACCGCGGCTCTTAAATGGAAAGCTCACGATGGAATTGTTTTGTGCTGTGATTGGAGCCCGACGTCCTCTCTGATTGTAACAGGAGGAGAAGATTGCAAGTTTAAGGTGAAGAAGATAAGAATGCTTGAAGGAAAAAAAACAGTTTAGTTGTGGAATAATTATGGTCAAATATTATTCAACTCACTGGTTCATGATTATCCGATTACCAGTGTGCGCTGGTGTGTAGATGGTTCGCTGTTTTCGATTGGATCGCATAATATATTGAGATTGTGCGATAAATCAGGGGTTTGTTGGTGTGAATTTAATTGAATGCAATTGAATGTTTAATATTTGTTCCAGTGGTCGCACTCATTGGAGAAAATGAATAAGGGATCGATAATGGCAATGACTTGGTCGCCGGATGGTACTCAGCTCGCTTTTGGAACATCTTCTGGACATGTTTATTACTCGCATATTATTGAAAAGTATTGAGATTATTTATATTCCAATTAAAAACAAGCGATTTTCAGAAGGGCTACGTATAAGAACTTTGAGATTGTGCAAACGCAAAAATCGGTAATAGAAGTGCGCGATGTGAACAGCGAAATTGCGAAGGAAACCCTTGAAACCAAGGAAAGAATATCGCGATTGTCGATTAAATATCAATACTTGATTGTTATCACCACGTCCAATATTTATATTTACAGGTTTGGTGTTATTTAAAGAGAGGGGCAGATTAAATTCGCGGTGAAAACATTGAAATTGGCGGAGATAATAATAATGATTTATGTAATGGCTCCGCAATTCAATTTCGATGTGTATCTGGATTTTTGAC
Source organism: Caenorhabditis plicata (assembly GCA_963931815.1). NCBI lineage: Eukaryota > Metazoa > Nematoda > Chromadorea > Rhabditida > Rhabditidae > Caenorhabditis > Caenorhabditis plicata. The sequence continues at coordinate 2,587,527 of OZ007491.1, forward strand.
GTCAACACTTCACTGCCACGAAACCGCGCCGCATTTCAAAAGATTTCGCACCAATTGCAAAAACACTACCTTTTAATTTTTTTCAATATTTTATTCATTAATTGTTGTTTAACAGAAGAGTATAAACAAAACTATTACATATGTTATATTTTTCTGAACAACATATTGTTGTGGTGTAGGTTAATCAGGGTTAAAGAAGCATTCCGAATAATAAAATGGTCTCGCTTGGACAGATGTAGATTTAATTTGCAATTTGTTTGTTATTTCGATTTTTTTCATCACAGTTTTGTTTCATTTTGTTTTCTCTTACTAAATTGGTTGCTAAATCAACATAATAATTATTATTATAAAATTTTTTGTAAAATTTATTTTATTTAGGATCGAAATAATAAACAAATTGCAAATTAAATCTACACCTGTCCAAGCGAGACCATTTTATTATTCGGAATGCTCCTTTAAACCTGTTTTTTCATTATTCTACACCGCGATAATATAAAATTAAAACTAATTTCACACCAACTTGAACGCTAATAAAACGAGCTCAGAAAACGTGCTCAATTATAATATTATGTGAAGATTTGAATATTTTTAGAGATTTTGAGGAAAATCTGGGAAACTGTCGTAGACAATATTGGCGTAAAGTATACGTGAAAGTTTTAAGAAATGCGTAAAAATTAGAAAATCATCATTTCAATTTGGCGTGCTAATTTTTCTGTTAAGCATAATTTATAAATAAAATATTGAAAAAATAATAAATTAAAAGGTAGTGTTCGTGCAATTAGTGCGAAGTCTTTTGAAGAAATAGTAGTAAAAAGTTGTCAGACACGTTTAAAAATCGCAAAATTACTATTTCGATTTGACGTGAAAATGTATCTTTCATGTATATCAAGCCGCATGTGCAAGATGCGGCACGATTATAATAACAAGAAATTTTATCTGTCCATCAGAGATTGTCCACCAGCGCTTCCACGGAGTACGCGAAAATTGCAAACGACCGCGCAGCAATTGTACGTTTCCTTTAAAAATTACAGAGTAGCAAATGAGGAATTTTCAAAACATTTTTATTTTTCTTTCGAAATCTTCGGTTTTAGCTCATATATGCCTTGGTTTTTTATATCATTTTAGAATACTTAATAATTGCAGAACGCGGAGGAACTCTCAAAAAAATTAATTAATAAGTTGTTTTAATAATTAAAGTATTTTGCGCAATTGGTGCGCGGTCTTTCGCAATTTGCTCGAATTTCGTGACAGTGACGGGAAGGAATTGCGGATTTCCGGTCATTTTTAAAATGTGATTCCGGATTCAACCCATCTCTGCTGTCCACCACCCTTTTGAAAAAATCCCAATTTTTTGGTCTTCCAGCTCTTCCAATTGGAATACACCGACAATAGTACAATTAGACGAGAAAACTGTGAACGTTATCATCCAATGCGAAAAGTAAAATATGAATTGTAACCAAATAGAATTATCGAATAGGTCATTTCTCATATCCGATGGAATATCAATCATTGTCTACAACTACGAGGGTCGCAAGTTATGCACCTTAAGCCCACCCGGTCAACCGATATCGCTTGTCGATTCGAGATCCATCGGACTATCGGTCGACACGGTCGTTATCAGGGATCGAAGTGACGCCAAATTGATGCATCTGTTCGATCCGAATACCGGCAAACAGTTTTCCGATTCGAAAATCAAACACGAATATGAAATTGTCGAGTTGGCGATCAATCAGTGTGGTCCGATTAATGAGCGCATTATTGCGTTTCGCGACAGCATGATGGCTAATTATATAGCCATCGTTAAAACTTTTGGAATCACGCAGAAGATAAGCAAGATTGGTTGGTGATTGTGGAAGGAATATAAAGTTTTGATTTGGTTTAGGCTCGCTGATTGAACAATTGATGTTCAATGACGTGTCGAACATGTTGTGTGGAATAACAGAAGGCAGGATTGGTTCGTTTGGGATTGAAAGTCAATGAAAAATTGAATAATTTAGTGATTTGGCCGTTACCGAACATTGTAAATCTCGATCGAAGCCTTCTACAGAAATCAGTAATGTCGAAGAACATTGGAAATGTTGGGAAATTCCCGCAGATAATTAGGTCGGTTTGGTTGACGTTGCACACAAATCCCAATGATTCTAGTTATTCTGAAAACACAATTGTTTTACGCAAATCGGATGGTTCATTATTTCCAATTGGATTCGCACCATTTTGTGCAAAAGTTATCGAAATGGCGTCGAATTCTAAATGGGACCAGGCAATTCGACTGTGTCGTAGTGTCAATGTAAGTTTCGTGACCTTCCTTTCCATTTGTCATAATCATTTATCCAACAAGATTAGTAAAGGTCCAGGAAGACTTGTATAGAATCCCATACTTTCTGGATTTGAGCAAACTTTTCATCCAAATTCCTAGGACCATTTCCTTGCTGTTTTCTCCCGATAAACGATGGGTTTAAGTCAGGAAGACTGACTCGCCCATTCAATAATAGGTACTTGACGTGGCTTCATTTATGAAGACACGAGGCGTGTCATTATCTTGTTGGATGATCCATTTACTAGCGAGATTGTCCTTCGTATAAGATCATATAAGTCATCAAAATATCCACGTAACGTTTTTTGGTCAATTAGGACCATGAGACCAAATCCAAGATCAGGGAAGCGACCACACAGCAATGGCGGTGGGGAACTTCTTACTGTCACATCTTTTGCCGTCTGGTTTCTGTACATTCTCTATCCATAGAGATCCATAGAGAACTTTTACAAATTAGTTTTCATGGCTCCTATCATCGTAGAAGACTGCTACGGAGTCTAGTCAAGCTGGGTTCCTGTCCGAGCTTCTTCTTCGCCCGCCTAATAATCGATTTCTACCACGGTTGGCGCCAACGATACCTCATAGTATCTTTAGAAACCTAAAACGCAAAATATCTTACGTTTAATCTATTTATTTGTGCAAACTTCCTTGAATCCAGGATGGTCTATCCCGGATCCGCTGTGCTCTCTGTGCGTATTAATCGATTCAGGGAGTGAGTGGATCTGGACGAGTTCATACTAATTTTCGAAGTTTTAATAGGGAAAGCTAGTTAGTCTATTTTGCGACGTCAAACTTCATGCTCTCCGAATTTCTCATCAGTTATGGATCCCTTTGACCATGTAGGAGTTTGAAATTTTGTTGAAAAGCCAAAATATAATAAAAGCAAATTTAAAAAATCAAAAAAAATTTCCTGTAGGTTATTTTCTTTAGTTTTAAACAGGTTATGAAGCAAAACACCAATATTAATTTCCACTACCAAACCGGGTTTAGCGGTAGTTTGCCGAAACTGGTGTAAAACCGGCAAAAACACCGATTAACGATTCGTCCCCGGTTTTTCTGTGTCTATTTGCACTTTCCCGAAAATATAAATAAATTATCAACCTTTAAGGACGAAACAGTGTGGACAATATTGGCTGGAGTCTCGCTGGTGCACAAAAATCTTTTTGCTTCCGAAATGGCTTATTCGGCCCTGAATGAGGTTGAATTGCGTAATTCGTCTAAATAATTGAATTTTTTAAGGTGGAAAAAGTATCAATGATAAATGAATGCAAAGAGAAAGCAGATAAGGATATCAGGCAATCGATGCAAATCTTATTGACGGGCAAAATCGGCGAAGCCGAAAATTATTTGGAACGAAGCGGTCACCCGTTTCGAGCCATCATGATCAATATTCAAATGTTTTACTGGAAAAGGGCTCTCGAGATTGCGATCAAACATCGCAACTACTTGGAAGTGGTGTTAGGATTTCGCGCTCAGTATCTCAAAGATATGAAGCGGACTGAAACTGATGAAAATTTTTTGAAATACATGTCACAAGTGGAAATTGATTGGATACATATTCGTGAGATTATTGATGATGAGAGAGCTAAAGGAAATTATTAAATAGGCTGACATATATCATAATATAATATTTCACGTACTGTATGTAACAAAATGATTTTATGATGAATATGCTAAGGTGTGCAGAAGGGCACAAATAATTGGAAAATAGTTTTTTTTTAAATATAAGCGATTATTAATTGGTGTGTAATGTTTATAATGACATGGAACATCCTTGTAATGTTTTTATAATATTTGGTATTTAATGTATGGATTGGAGTCTTGGTATTCCATATTTCATATTTTTCACTTATTGAATAAATAGTTTAATTTCCCAAGTTTGAGGTAATATTCAAAATTTTATTATTTGTTTTTTACTTTTTTAACGAAAACAAACGATTGTATTTCCTATAAGTGCAATTTAAAACCAAGCTTCTCAATTAATGATAATGTAGTTGCAATTTCTAAATATTTATTTCTCAGTATATAATTTATAAACGTTCATATCCCTAAAATATAAAGCATGCACCTAAAATATATATTTACATTTGTGAAAATAAGTAAGTAAACAGATAAGTTAAAAAAAAGTATTCTAATTAAACGAACAAATTTCTGCTGGTGTGAATAGTTCGAAATGGCCCGTTTTACACATGCAAAAATAAAATAAATATATAGTTCAATAGAAACACTTTGTAACACTAAAATTTCTAGAATAATCAATATTCGGAAAATCGACCGATCAAATGAATCATTCGTAACTTTATGGCAAACAATATTAAATGATTTTCAATACGATCGTATTTCCCACTTTCAAAAAATTCTTCGCTATCACTATATCGCTAAATACTATTCGATTTCATTCCTACCAACGCATGAAATGCAATATTTCAATAATAATTAATCATGATTACATCTCCATTTTAAATGTTCAATGAATTCTCAGACCAATTATCAATTACGCTGAATTACAAAGTTCATCACTTTGTAATTTTCTTCAACAACTCATCCAACATATCATACCGGTCGGCGTCAAATAGTTTCATCTGTTTTCTGACATCCGTACAGCTTATGATTTCCGTCATTGCCCTTGCAATCCGACGACATTTCACGCAATTCTATAAAAATGGAGTAAACTTTGATAAAATTCAAGTGGATTCTAATTAAATTAAATAAATGTTAAAATTAGTGAATTTTAATATAAATAAGTGTTTCGCAAAGAACAAAAGTCACTTCAATTGAAATGAGCTCACCTTGTTTGGCGTGTGTTTGTGATGGTTAGTAGTTCGTGTCAACGTTGCTGTTTTAACTTCTTCTGTTGGCTTAATATCCTTTCCTACCCTTTCTTCCACCGTTCTTTTGATGGCTTTTTCGGCGGTCAGTAATTTTTTATCTTCATCATCATCCTCTTCTTCTTCTAACCTTTCGCCTTTTTCTTCTTCCTCTTTATGTTCTTCGTTTTTTCCTTCTTCTTGATCATCATCTTCTTGTTCTTCTTCCTCTTCCTCTTCTTCTTGATCTTCATGATGTTCGTCTTCTTCTCTTTCTAGCCATCCTCCTTCTTCCTCTTCTTCTTGATCTTCATGATGTTCGTCTTCTTCTCTTTCTAGCCATCCTCCTTCTTCCTCTTCTTCTTGATCTTCATGATGTTCGTCTTCTTCTCTTTCTAGCCATCCTCCTTCTTCCTCTTCTTTTTGATCTTCATGATGTTCGTCTCCTTCTCCTTCTAGCCATCCTCCTTCTTCCTCTTCTTGTTCTTCTTTTCTTTCTTGTTGTTGTTGTTGTTGTTCTTCTTCTTCTTCTTCTTCTTCTTCTTCTCCTTCTTCTATTCGATTAAGATTTTCTCCTATTTTGTCTTCATTTTCAAGACAGCCGATCAATTCATTACACCCTGTCTGGAACTCCTGAAAATTGTGATTCAATCGTTGTCAAACTGTGTTAATCTAGTTTTCCTTGGTCAATTTTTAACATATTTTCTACATTTTCAATAAATCTATATAATTTTAATTTTGTATAACAAAATAAATCACTAGTGACTTCAATCTATTTCACTTGGATTCAATGAGCTTACCTGATGGTTCGTATTTTGTGGCATTGCTTCCACTTCTTTTACTGTTAGCTCAATATTCTTTTCCACCTTTTCCTCCACAGTTAGTTTGATGGTTTCTTCAACAGTCATTACTTTTTCTTTGTAAACTTTTGTCATGGATGTTTCGACATTGGCTACTTCCGGTTCGATGGGTTTTCGTAATTTTGGCTCTTCATTCTGTTGAATTCCCCTACTTTCTATTCTGGCTTCGTTTTCTTTATCGTGGCTTAATTTATTCCCGTACGATATGAGCTTATTATATATATTTTCAATATTGTTTAATTGATTCAAAGAAATCTAAACCGGATTCTACTATTTTAGTTTTTCCTTAAAAAACACTTACCTCAGATTTGTATCTTTCATCGATGCGCTCTATTGTTTCCTCAATTTTTTTTAAAACATCCGCCGTTCTATTTTCCTAAAAACAATATTATATTAAACGACAAAACATCAACGTTTGATACCATAAACGAAATCCAAACATGGTACGGTTGTTTCTCATAGTATTCAACCAAATGATACGTGAACGGGTTCTCATCATTTTCATGGTATTTTACATAAACCGATCCGTAAATTCTACAAAATATTTTATAATTTAAACGATACATATTAATTGATATATACTAACTCATCTGGATAATCACTTCTTTCAACTTCATCTATGACATTTTCAATAAAACTATTTTGATATTTATTTTCGATTTTATTTCTAACAAATGTTGTTGCCAACTGTAAAGGAAAATGTGTATGTTGAATGTTAAAATGTTAAACAAACCAATACATAATTCCTATTTCTCATATGAGCAGGTGGATGATTGTCATATATGAAGTAATCTGACAACGGCGTTTCCGGTTCAGGAACATGTGATAAAATCCATTTACCCATTATATTAGCCTTACTGGAAGGAATAAAATATCGAAAATTTCATTAAAATTTTATGCATTAAATAAAATTTTATAAGGTTTTCCCAATAAAAAAGTTAAAAAACTCAATAAAATTTTTGAGTATTGTCTTGGTGTAGGTTATTGAAAAAGCAGGTTTAAATGAGCATTCCGAATAATAAAATGGTCTCGCTTGGGGTCATGTTGATTTAATTTCCAATTTGTTTATTATTTCGCTTTTTTCATGACATTTTTTGTTTTATATTGTTTTATCTTAATAAATTGGTTGTTACATTAATATAAAACAAAAAAATGTGATTTTTTAAATAACCTACACCACGACAATATTTAAAAATTTAAGTAATATTAAATATTAACGTTAAAATTAGAAATTTCCACATTAAACAAAAAACAACGTTTTTCAGCGCTTAAAGTACAAAATGGTAAAACTCCTTTATCATATAATTAATGCCCGTATCGATATTGTATATGATAATAAAAATCAATATATAAAATGAAACTAATACCTTTATTTTGATAATCAAAAAATAAGCAAAATAAAAACTCTTTTGACATCCAGTACATATTTTTTTCCATTTTTATATCAATCAATAGAGCACATTTCTCTGGTTCGATTCTTACTACTAAAAACTAATTGTTTGCAATTGTCAAATTTGCAGAATCGGTAATTTTCAGAAATAAACCGTTTGAAGCAAAAATCCATGGATATTGTGTATGATATCCGCCCGCCGATAATACGATAAATCTTATTGTGTACGTTGGAAATGCCCGTCGCCACAAAGAATTGTATGTTAGTCGAACCGCTTTCAATGCTTATTCCGTCATCTCCACCATTTATAATAGCCACATACTGGAAAAGATCTTGGATCTATTCATCGAAAAATTGCGAACAAATATTAATGAATCCCATATCAATTTTATAGGAATTGGCTGTGGCTTCTGTCATTTGCGTGGAAATAATATTGTTTTTCTCGCGAAGTTTCACTATTTGAAGTTCTTTAATAATATGGATTCCTTATAGATCTGACCTGCACCATCACACTCCACTGCCATAAAATCGCGCCTCATTGCAAAAGACTTCGCACCAATTGCATACTCTACCTTTTAATTTCTTATTTTCATTATCAATATTTACAAGACACCTATATTGACGACGAAGACACTTCTGGTCCATTAATTGAGGTACAAAGAATTACTTCTCATTAATTCATCAGGATTTCTGCAGAATTCGGAGCAACTCTCTCCAGAGTGTTCTGCTTTCCTTGCCAATGTTGGCCAAGCCGTCTTCTCCTCGGGAATACCGATTCTTCTCCGTGTTGCCCTGGTGGTAGACTTCGCGTGGACGAATTTCGCGACCCAGAGCTTGATTGTGTCCGACCACCATCCCTTGGGTCTCCCTCTTGCTCTTGACCAGCCTCGTGGATCCCATCCTGAAAGAATTCTGCTCCACCTCGTGTCCGGCAGCCTTGCGACATGTCCAGCCCAACTGAGCAGCTTCCTCCGAACTAGCAAATCGACCGAAATGGAGCCGTGAAAGCAGATAATGTCCAGAGTCCTTTGGAGTCGTTGGAGAGTTTCCTTAGAAGGGCACCAAGTTTCGCAACCGTAGAGCAAGGACGAAACGATGTTCTGGTGTCTATTTTGCCTTTTTCTGGAATGCGAGGAGGCTTGCATTTGTAGAATGACGCCCAAGCTGCCTTTATTCTTCGGGAAACCTCCTCATTCAACGAACCGTCGATCGCGATGAAACTACCCAAGTACTTGGCACAAGCTACTGATGAGCAAACAAAACCACCGGAAAATATGTGGTCTTTGGTAGCGTAGTCGTTGTGTAGGATCATCGTCTTCGTTGAGTTGACTTCTAGACCGTGGTTTCTAGCCTTTTCTTCGAATTGATTCAGCCGTTTATCAAAACTGACTTGCAATAAGCTCTTCATTCTTTAATATAAGTTTTCTATTTCCTCAATTTCCTTGCTGCAAACTCACAGTCACTATACACTATAATTATTCCTCTCATATATTAAATATATCATCAAAATAACTGATTTTCAGACATAAATTAGATTAATGAAGGTTCCAAGGATTCTGCAACTCTGACAATTGCAAACAATTAGTTTTTAGTATCAATCGAACCAGAAAAATGTGCTCTATCGATTGATATAAAAATGGAAAAAATCTGTAGTAGATTTCAAAAGATATAGGGAGTTTTTATTTTGCTTATTTTTTTTGATTATCAAGATAAAGGTATTATTCTCATTTTATATATTGATTTTTATTTTCAATCGTCTCAATGAGAACGGGAAGAAAATTTCCAATTTATTAAAATGATTGCGTTTTATTTCATCATTTTTTGTTCTATTTTGTCAAAAATTTATAGTTCACGCCCTATTGGTTATTTTTATTATTTATGAAATGAAAATTAGAACTATCAATTTCTCATAACTTCATAAAATATATCTAAAATATAATAACTATTAACGAACCATGACGTTTTACTAATTTTATACAGCGCATTCTGCTGGAATTCGGCGACATAATAAAAAAATCTATCTTGGGAATACACGAATCCTTGTAAAACATCAGGAGAACTCTCATCTTTCCTTAAAAACTTTTTTCCCGAAAGCTTAATTCCTTCATATTCGTCTGCTATTTTGAACTGAAATTCCCCAATTACTAAATTAAAAATGAAGACTTAAACAAACCCTAACGTTGAGGTATTCTACATCACCTGGAACAAGATCCGTTTTATATGATATATGGTAATCCTGCCAAAACGCACTATCATCCGAATAGAAGTCCTTAAATAAATCCTTCTTGACGATGAGCTGAATATTAATTTATAATAAAATTTCTTAATGAAAAATCAAACCAACGCGAAATTGCCGATGGTCCGAAATGGTTCAATAAGATGTGAAGATTCAAATTTCGTTATAGTATAAGCAGCATAATCACCAAATGTTGTTACGGTTTTTTTATTGGCAGGTCTTTTGTAGTTTTCATTTCTATCATCAATAATTATTTAGAAAATAACATTTTGCCCATACCTAACAACATTAACCGAATAAAAACGACCGAGTTTTGGTTGTTCGACACAAGAGGATCTCGGCCAAATAGCGAATTCGCAAATATCGAATAAGTAGAAGATGAAAAAATTCGGGTTCCTTTCGACAACATACGAAATATAAAAAATTGGATCCGGAGTCGGTTCACAATTCTGTGGCAACTCGCTCTCTTGACTGGTTGCTTGGCCCATTATTGTCTAATTTATCTTTTCCGCACAATATTCGTAATCTGCTTAAAATCGTAAAAGTGAATATAAAAAATGAACAATTACCGGAAGAGATCGAAATGATGTCAAAAGGTTGGTTCCGCTAACTTTTGCTTAGTTCCTAGAAGCACTACTACGTAGATACTACAAGAGTTCCTCCAATAAATCCATTGAAAAAAATAATTTTGTTTTTAGTGAGTTGTGACGCTGACAAGGAGATCTGAAATTTTTAATTGTATTATTACACGTCCCAAAACAATGTTAAGAATTAGAGCTATAATATTACAGCATCAATTTTTATAAACAATTTTTTCTAAGTTAAGACGGAAAATAGCTGGAAATCGTGTACTTTATTAATCTACTTTTCAAGCAATAAATGAAGTATTGTCCTTTTCAGAGATCGATGCCTAATGGAAGAGCAAAAATTAGGGGCGGAGAAAAGGTCTTGTTTAGACAGCCACACGGCCATCGAATCTCTTCCTCTTTTGTTTCTTTGTTTCATTGATGACAAACAAAAGAGGAAGAGACGTGATGGCCTTAGTGGCCGTGTGGATGTCTAAACAAGACCTTTTCTCCGCCCCAAATTTTTTGCTCTTCCTTTAGGCATCGATCTCTGAAATGAATAATATTTTAAATCATAACAAACCTTATTTTAAGCGATATAAATAATAAATATAAAAATAGAAAATAATAATTAATTGTGGCCGAACATTAAATCTAGTCCACAATATATAGAGGGGTTGGTTAATCAACCAAGCCGTAGCCATAGTTGATCCAGATAATCTCAATGAGCTCATGCGTTTTCGAAAAACCACATATTATTCTATATGAGCCAAGAACATCTCTGCTCTGCATTAAGGGTGTTATTAAGAAATTTTCCTTTTCAGAGATCGGTGCCTAATGGAAGAGGAAAAAACTAGAATGGAATGAGGTTCTCGTTTGGACGTCCACTCTTTTTACGAAATAATTGACAGCACACATTGAAGAGGAATTGACGAAAAAGTTGTTTGTGGCCGTGTGGCCGCCCATTATTTTCTCTTCTTTTTTTGCTCTTACATTAGACACCGATCTCTGAAAAGGACAATAATATATTTATCGGAAAGTGAAATTCCCAAATCACGGCATATTACGCCATGCATGGTGGTGCACCATGCAATTTAAATTCTTAAACTTCCATGGATTAATTAAACTAGATAAATGTGGATGAGTGGCATAGTGGTTATTGATATATCGATATTTTATTTTCCGACGGGAGCAAAAAAGGTTATTTCCTATATATAGACCAGGGTCTTATTAAATGGGGGTTTTTCGAAAACGTATGAGTTCATTGAGATTATCTGAATCAACTGTGGCTTGGTTGATTAAAAAATCCCTCAAAGAATATATTGTGGACGAGATTTAATATTCGGCCACAATTAATTATTCTCTTCTATTTTTATATTATCCTTTTCAGAGATCGGACCCTAATTGCGACAATGGTCCCACAATCCGAAGCAAAATTCAAAATCTTCGCAGAAATCCTCGGTGCTGATTTTGTTGAGAAGGTTAAGGGTAAAGAGAATTCACAAATTTGCACGAAGCATATTCCTTTAACGCTGAGGCAACCGAAGAAGCCGCCGAATACCTGGAATGACGATCCGATGAAGGCTATTCTAAAGGGTAAGATTAAATGTTTAACCGTTTGGTAGTTCTAATGAATTGTAGTTTTAGTATCCCTTTCAGTCTTTTTTTTTTTCAAAATAATTCCCATAATAAACATTATAAATTGATAATATGTTTATTTGTTTCATGTAATTTAATTCCTTGGATTCAAAGCTTCAAACAAGATTGCGTTCTTTCATTGTTTAATATTTGTGTATATAATATATTATAAAAAATATAAATTGATAGCCAATGCGGAAAATGAGCAAAATCAGGCAACTGTTCTTTCATTTTTCATTTTCATTCAAAACATGTTTGATACATCGTCTTATTTATTATTATTATCAATATTCTTATTATATCCAACACTAATATTAAAATGCAGTTGCAGTCAGATTGATTCTAAAAATTATACAATCTCCATCAACTATTTTAGAGTAATCGAATTTACTTTAAAACACCATGGGTATTTTGATTTCAGAGGCCAATCGAGTATGGAAAATTTGAAATTATCGACAACGAAAATAATGAATCATCATGGAAGGCAATTATCCAAATGGATCGAAGTTCGAATTATAGAGAGAATGAGATATTGGAGAAGTTTGTTGATCCGTTGCTCGCCGTGCCGAATCAATTCAACGTGTTCCATTCTTCATCAATTACTCGATTCTTTGGAGTTTTATTGGAAAGCAGTTTGAAGCGGTTTTCAATTGATAAATTAATCATTGTAAGTTTTAAGTTTTAAAATTGAACTTTATTCGAAAAAATAATGTGATTCCAGTCGAATCCATGCAGTCAAATGAAGCCAAAGTTCTCATCAATTGTCAAGAACCGTTCTATCAGAGAAATTGAGTTCATTATCGAACATCCTTCGGCACCTTTCTTAATCCCGGACGGTTTCCGCTCGGATCTCATCGGACACCATCGGTTCCAGGTTTCCATTCACGGAAAAGCTTCGTTGCCCGAGGAGACATTTGATATTGACTCGATCCGCCACGTTAGCCGTAATCGCATTAATGTATTGTCGATGTTAGGGATTTCAGACGAATAATTTGCTCATTAATCAACAAACCGAATTCCCCCTGAAACTCACGTTTAGCCAAATTGAGAGGGTTCGCGCGAGGAATTTTTGGATGAATGGTCCACAGATGTTCCAGGGTGTTGATGAACTCAACAATATTATAGAGGTATATTTTTTTCGATAGTGATTATGCGCAGGCGTATTCCGCCGATTTCCGCCTTGGGTTGAGGCTGAAACGACGAATTTTAAATCTAGGAAGAGGCAATAATAATCTTTAAAAAGATTCTTCTAAATAATGACCTAACTTATAACTATGGCCGCGGACTAATTATACCATAAAATTCTTCCACCGTTATTTTTTTTATTTTTAATTTTTCTTTAATTCATCAAATTTAACCGTTCTTTATTCTGATTATCATTATAAATAACTTGTTAGGTTTCATTATGCAATCAGTTTTTCGTCGTAGAAAGCAAAACAGTTTCGAGAACAGTATTCATAGAAATAGGTTAATTGTAATAATCAGACCATGTTGTTTTAACAATATCATGTCATTCAAACTAATTTTAGATGTTTTATAGGCTGATTATACTACATTATGTGTTTCCTGATTGCTATGTTATTGCAAAGATTTTGAGAAAAATCATACATTCAGGAAAAAAGTTCAGCTATATATCTACGCGGCACAGTTATTAGTATTGAAATTATACTGTTAGCATAACTTTACATAATTCAAAGTAAAAATTATCTTTATTATTTTCGCATGATTATATAAAAAAGTCTATTAACATCAAATTAGAAGATAACAATTTTTGTTCTGTTTTCAGGAATGGCAATCTGGCGATCGTGAAATAAACAAATGGCAAATCGAAATAAGTGAATCTTCTCAATTATCACAACAGTTCACCCGAGAAATAGATGCCAAAAAGCTAAACATAAATATCAGAGACAAGCAATTAACAATAGAGCAAGTTGATTAATATTTATTCACTTCAATTCAACGTCTTTATAAACTTATCATACACTTGAATAATCTTCTCAATGTGCTCATCATTAATATCCCAATTAATAACCATTCGAATGCGCTTTGCATCAAATCCCATCACTAGAATATCATGAGCTTGGAAGTGATCAGATAGCTGCTTCACATTAACACCATTTTCACAATGAACAAGCACCATGTTTGTTAAATCCTTTTCACAAGCAAACACTTTCTACAAAAACGTTCTTTTTAATTCAAGTAAAAAAAAGTGCCCATACATTTTTCAAATGAGCGGGTGTAATCTCATTCAGCTTCTTAGCTAAATACTCTGTCCTCTCATGATCCTTTTTAATTGTAATCTCCGCGCGGTCAAGAGCCACATGCGCCGCAGCAGCCATGATTCCTGCCTGGCGCCAACCGCCACCCATTGCCTTTCGAATCTTCTTCGTCTTGTCGATAAATTCGGCCGGACCGGCAATAACTGACCCAATTGGGGCTCCCAGTCCCTTCGAAAAGCACATTTGGACAGTGTCCGTGTATTTGCACAACTCTTCTACCTTAAAACATTTGTTTCAATGTGTCAGATGACATAAAGCACAAAGATTGAAGTGTTAAAAATTGCTTTATTTTGCCTTGTTTCTCTGTTAAAATGTCATTTTATTTGACAACAGTACGTAAACATCGTCACATTTTTTTAAAAAATGCTTCAATCTTGGTGCTTTGTATCTGTTTAATATCGTGTAGTAGGTTACCGTTGTATTTTGCGCCACTGCCGCATTATAAATTCTTGCACCATCCATATGCACCAGCAGATTACGACGCTCTGCCAATTGTTTCACCTGTCTTTAAAGATCAACGATTTAATCTTGCACACTTGCAAAAATCCAACTTCATCCATTCCACCGGTAAAGCCTTACCACCCGTATAATTATGTGTATTCTCAATGCAAATCAATCTCGTCGTTGGCATGTGAATATCCTGAAATGAAACAATTCCATACAGTCACAACAAATCCAACAAATAATCACTGATATCAATCGCTCGGCTCCACCACCATCTGCCTTTTTCACTCGATTATTCTACAATTCACGCACTCGCTCACACAAAGTTCACCATGCACATCGCTCACTTACCTGAACGCGGATCGCCTGCTCAATATCGTCCAAATCCATAGTACCATCATCGTTCACTTCCAATGTTGTCGCACAAATCCCTTCAAACATCAATTTGAATGCGCATTTTAATAATAATCGGTTGCACCTCCAATTTGTGCGTAGTTGCCTTGCTCCCAGCGGTGAATGTGGTTATACCTGCCGACGATTATCTCATCACCTCTTTGGCAATGAGCCATTACTGCTAAAAGATTACCCATAGTGCCACTGACGACGAACAGTGCTTTTTCCTTTCCAAACAGACGAGCACATCTGAATTTGGTTTTCGCTTATTAATCCAAGATTGTTACTATATTTGCTAGAGTTCTAGTAGATGAAAGATAATTTAACCCAGGCTGTCCTTCGTCCTAACTCAATTAACTCAAACGATGCACTAAAAAAATATTAAATAGAAACTCTGCGGCAGTTGCAGATTATTGTGCGTGCTTTTACAACTGGCCGCACCCTTTTTTTGGGAATTCTTCTGATTTTTTTGCGAAAACTACCTAAAATTTTATTTAAATCGGGTTTCCCTTAATTTGCGACATTCTAAAAGATTCTACTATAACTATATGAACTACGGTTGCAACTAATTCAGATTGATAAGTTTGTGTTTACAGTCCTTATTGAATAACTGTTTCAGTTTGGTCTTAAATTGTTATATTATCACAGCATGGGAAAACAGCTTCTAGGCTAAGGATGTGAAAATTATTGATCTTGCATGTAACAATGTAACAAGCATGTAACAAAATTGTTGTTACCGCAGCAGATTTTGATGGAGGTATGTTGACAGAGGCAAGAAAAAGAAGCTGATCTCTCACAATGTGTTGCCTGCCATGCTATATGGCTCCGAAGCATAGACTCCCACCCGTGACCAGATCTTTCGACTCCTACGTTCCCTGAATGCAATCCTTTTCCACGCCGAGTGCAACGTTCCGATCGATGTATCTATTATCGATCAACGGAAATTACAGTGTCGGTCATGTCGCTCGACTGCCCCCCACAGAATGTATCGAGAGGCCGACGAATATACATCCGGAAGAAGATTGGGAACGCTCCAGAAGAAAACGAGGTGGTCTACTTTGGCGAGATGCACTCGTTCGAGATAGAGGGATATAGTTCCCAACCGCTTGGGCGGTTTATCCGAACTCCTAAGTAAGTATGTATCTTGCGCCTTTTTCTCAGAATTAAATTATGATTGTCTCGCCGTCAATCGGTTCGTTTCTCTTGAAGCCACGCACCGCGGCTGGCTTTGGCAGAAACAATTTTGATACAGGCTATATTTATTGATGGTATAGAAGATAAAAAGGTTGAAAAAACTTTTTTTCAATTATAGCAAAATGAGACCAACATCATATTGGCCAAGAGGCTGCATTCCCCGACAGCGACAATATATTTTGTTTTTTTTTATATTGAGCGAATATTGCTCATCTTGTATATAGTAACCGCAAATGTTATAGATTCATCACAAGAAACTCAAATAAAATATTAACTTGATGCAATCGGACAAAAAATTGATGATTGTAAGAATAACTGACAATGGACTAATCAGGTAACGAAATTATGATTTATCAGCTCAGACTTAGCATTAATGATTTTTTTGTTTCAAATATGACTTATTTCATGAAAATTAAGATGCAAAGCCGCTTTCACAAAAAGGTGAAAAGCTCAAAGCGAGATGAGATTTCATGTGATAGACTATACATCAATTCTAAAACCTGCTAACCTCTCTTCCAACGCCGTTGTTGTGGCATCTTCCCCATAAACATCATCGCCTACAATCGCTTCAGCCATCGCCTTTCTCATTTCATCAGACGGCTGCGTAACCGTATCCGACCTTACGTCAATGCTGTTCGCGTTCTTACGCACTTTTTGCGTATAAGCAGATGGCTGAACATTTAAATCCGTTCTTCAGTCAAATATGCAAGAAATCACCTCAACATGCTCAGATGGTTTAAAGCACGGCATACCTGTCGACACGAATCGATGAATTCCTTAAAAAACCGAAAACTTATCAACAACTAATACAACATTTCTTGCAAGTAAATGACCTTTGCTGATAAAAACCAAAAACAAACCATTTATACTTCTAATTGTTCTAATTGATCGTCGAATCATTCTGATTTTAATTATTACCTACACTTGACGATGATAATAAAAACTAAATGACGATTGATTTGATTATGCAGTGATGATAAGCGTTGGGTTATTATAATAATATATCAATTAGTAAATCAATTATATTCAACTATTTGACAAGTTTATTTAATATATACAAAATAATATATAACAACAAATTTGATTCAAATTGATGGCAATCGTAGGATTCGAATGACTTCATTCAGGTTGTCAATTTCGTTCTTTCTTGATTGTAGCTCATCCCGTGCCAACTTTAATTGCTCTTCCGTAACCGTTAAGCTTCTTTCCATCTCATCGACCACCGAACTAAAACTGTTCTCATTCTCTTGGAGACCTTCTGCGTATTGTCTGTCGAGCATTTCCCTGAAATTTGAAATTTTATGATTCACATGCACACCAAAATTGAAATTTTAGACTATTCTACTTTTTTCTAATTTTTTATTGTCCTTTTCAGAGATCGGTGCCTAATGGAAGAGGAAAAATTAGGATGGAATGAGGTTCTCGTTTGGACGGCCTCTCTTTTTAGACGACCATTCTTTTTACGAAATTATGTTGCCGCCCATCATTTTCTCTTCTTTTATTGCTCTCCCATTAGGAACCGATCTCTGAAAAGGACAATACATTTCTTTGACTTTATTATCACCAGGCCGTTGATTTTACTCTTCTCCTAGTAGCTAATAGCTAATAGAGATATGACACGAATTTTAAAACAAAAACAAAATGGTTACAGTTGAAAGAGATAGCTTAAATTAAATTTGAGATTTTAAATAGAGGGACTAAAATGTCAAATTCAAATATTATTCCAAATCAGCAGTTTTTATAAATGCGGCCTGTATCGAAATTTTTGCTGCCACAGTCGCGGAAAGTTGCGCAATCCAACAAAAATAAACACATTGGATTCTCTTTTTTGACTCAGTTTATTTGACTCTGTCTGACGCCGCAGCGAGTCACAAATTTTATTCAATTTCTATATAAAAAACTCGTTTCCCTTCATATTTTCTAATAACAACTCAAAACTGAACCTTAAAAAACCTACCTTAACTGTTTATTTTCTTCCAACAATCTATCGACAACAGTTTTCTCATCTTTATATTGAGTATTTGTTAATTTTTCGGCATTTTGGCGATAAATATCAATCGTTTGTTGAGATATAGCCAATTCTTCCCTCAATTTATCAATTTTTAACTTATATTCAGCTAATTCCATTCTGTGCTTTTCCTCATTCGAGTAAATTGTATTTGTAAGCTCGTTGATTTGTTTCTGAAGGTTTTCGGCGTCAATCTTCATGCATTCCTTTTCAGCGGCATTTTTATGGATTTGCTTTTTCAATAATTCCACGTATTCAACGCTCTTTTCAAGCAAGTTCTTATTTTCTGCATTTACTTGAAGTGATTTCTTCAAACTAGTCACATCTTGCTCGTCTGAATATTAGTAATGATTGATACGAATGAAATTCCAGCGACAAACCGTTAATTACAGTGCCGCTTTGTTGGCTGTTAAATGAATTTGTCTCAACTTCTGAAGAAACATCATCCGATTCCTTTTGCAATGTCGCATTTTCGTCGCTTTTAGCCAAAGAGGGGACATTGAACGATGGCATTGGTATAGACAATGACTGGAGACAAATACTTTGTGGAAGGCTCCAGTTAGGTTCAATCTGACGATTTCCGTCATTTCTATTTATAGTAGAATCTTCTGAATAAAGATTACAAAATGGATGAATAACTAGAAAACAAAACCATCATGATAGATTATTTCAAATTCATCATTGCACAGACTATCGAACGTTGAATTATTAGCTGAAGTTGACATTGTCTGAAAATCAAAATGATGAAAAATGAAATTTCAAGTCAAACAATAAAAAACAAAATCTTGGTCATAAATCGATATTGAAACAAATAAAAATAACGAACAAATAAATAGAAATATTTGTTTACAATTGAAACGAACTGGAAGGAAGAATATTACTGTGTTGAATGTTTCGATAATTCGTCGATACCAACTAAATTATTGATTAAGACAGGGATGATTGCGAAATTATTTAAAATTAGAAAGCACTTGAGATAGTTGTACAACAGGTAATGCAGGTACACACTGAAAACAAAAATAAAATCATATTAACATTGACTGATAAACGATACAATCTCTCTTTAAACATATGTTCATCATGACAATGATGAAATCTATGTGATTGTTATGCTATTGAAACATTTTTTGATCATGCATACATACAATTTATTAATATTAAACTTTATATAAATAACCATAGAATACTGACCAGCACGTCAATTGAAAGAATAACAACAGGAACTTAATTAAGATGTTTAAGACTATTATTTAATCAACATTTTATGTTGAACAAATCTAGGAAGTTTATATAGGAATCAGTAAAAGTTTCACTTGCAAGTTTGTTATAAACAATTAAGCAATCTGATATTGCTATTTTCAATTGGAACGTGTAATACCTAATATAGCTGTTTTGCTCGGTTGCGTCAACGACGAATTTGTCACACGTGAAAACTACATAGCTTACAACTATCCAATGAGAAAATGAAACGCTCACATACGTGAAAAACACATGTTATCGAGAGAGCAAGAAGAAAAAAATCTAAATTAATTTAAACTCGCAGAAAACTAAAAACTGAAAATTGATAAAATTAGTATATGTCTTTTATACTTTTACGAAAAGAAACTCATTCTACTTTGAAAAACTGCATTATATTAAAAAGTTATATAAGTTAACCCACTAGATAGATAAATAATCAGTATTAAACTCCTTGTAATGTTAGACGTCATTAAATGTGAAACAGCGGTAGAAATCAAATACAATTTATAGAATATATAAGAAAATTTCCACGTTTTCAGTCAAGTGATATACAAAATAAAGAAAATCCATTTTAGAAGCTCTAGAGAATAGATCTATAGTGTTAACATAAGCTCATGCGTAGGCATAAGAAATAGTTGAATTCAAGAAACTGAAAACAAAAGTAAAATCGAATTTGCGCCCCATGAAAATAATATAAATTACCGCTAAATTAAAAATTTCCAGAAAATAAAAAAAAACTTCAACTTAAAATTCAATCATTTTAACACCAAACAATTCTAAAAACCTACTAAAAGCTGTTTTATTTATAGACCATTTTATTAATCGGAATGCTCCTTTAAACCTGCTTTTTCAATAACCTACACCCCGATTATAATATTAAATGAGTGTATTAATTAGGGCTTAATAGGAGTCACGAATACATTTTATTGAAATGATAATTGCAATTTGAGCAGAAAATGATATATGTAAAAGAATCATTTCGATCTTTAACGGACTTTGGATACTTTGGAGTTCGTATCGTCAGCAGCATCCAACGCGAACTATCTCTCGCCATTTGAGTCGACAAGCCCGCGCCATTGTTGACCAGATTGTCTTCTTCCGCAAGATCCCGATGCGTCTTCTTCCGGTTTCGGAGTTTCTTGATTCCAGGTCTACCTTGACTGCTGTTGACCATTTTTCTCTCGACCGTCCTCTTCGTTGTCAAAAGTACCTTGGATCCCATTCTGTCACGATCCTTGTCCATCTCGTGGGTGGTAAACGAGCGACACGACCTGCCCATCTCAGCTTCTTCAGGGAGAGCTCATTTTATTATTCGAAATGCTCCTTTAAACCCATTTTTTCCAATAGCCTGCGACAACCACGGCACTCCACTGTCACGATATATGCCGCATATTGCAAAAGACCGTGTACCAATAGACAGAAAATCACGCCATTCACTATAT
Source organism: Caenorhabditis plicata (assembly GCA_963931815.1). Classification (NCBI taxonomy): domain Eukaryota; kingdom Metazoa; phylum Nematoda; class Chromadorea; order Rhabditida; family Rhabditidae; genus Caenorhabditis; species Caenorhabditis plicata. The sequence goes on from OZ007491.1 coordinate 2,608,337, forward strand.
AATTAAATTCTTTATTTAGCCTTATAAAAATGTTTTTGAACCTTAACTCACAAATAAAACACAGTTAATCAATAATTCTAACGGATTCTAAAAAAAGTAAATAAAATTCGAAGAGGTTACGCTTTAATAAAAACATTTTTAAATGGAGAATATTAAAAAGTGAAGATCTTATTTTTCTCTCAATTGGTGCGCGGTCTTTTGCAATATGCGGCATACTTCGTGGCAGTGGAGTGCCACGGCAATACATTTTTGTACCGTTCGGACCAATTATTTATAAAAGATTTATTATCTAACAAGTAAAAATGGAAAGACATGGATCACACTGTTTAATAGAGGCACTCCACGGCCACGAAGCACGCGCAAATTGCAAACGACCGCGTACCAATTGCACACTTCCTTCAAAAACTACAAAAAATCTTTATAGCTCTTTCAAAAAAAAATTAATACTATTTTAACTAATGCAAATAGGCAGAGAAGAAAATAAGAATTTTTTAAAACCCGTTTCGTAATAATAAACCAATACATTTTCGCGAAATTATTATTTTTATGGTTTTTATTAATCTTCAGTTTTAGATAGAATTTCGTGGTTTTCTTGGCCATTTTAGAATATTTACTAATTGTAGAACGCGGAGGAATTCTTCAAAACATTATAATACCATAAAATATTTAAAATAATGTTTCTGTTACCAATAATTATAAAATAAAAGGTTTTTATAATTAATTGAATTTCACGCAATTGATGCGCGGTCTTCTGCAATGCGGCGCGTTTTCGTGGCATTGGTGTGTAGAGGTAATATGAATTGTTAAAATTATTAAATACATGCACATAGTATTCCTATATATTATCTATAATCCGATTTCTTATTAATTCATATTCGACATCTATCGACTTTTTCGATAACATTCTGAAATTTCAAAAACAATTTGTATTAAAGTTACTAAAAAACACAAACTTTTTATGTTCAATACTCATCATGTATTTGTTCATATTATAATCGCATATATATTGAAATGTACGCCATCCAATAAAAAGCATATAGATTTCAAATACGATTGAAATCAACTGAAAAATGAAATGAGATATTAAAGTGTGCTCGAGCGAGGAAAGCACAAACCAGAAGAACTTGGTAGAACATTGTGTTATGATCTATTCCATCTTTTGCATTGGCAATGTTAAGGAATTCAACGAATAAATGAAGGATTAAGATGAAAACGGATATGACGCAAAATATAAAGCATGGAACAATGAAGATATATCTGAAGAAAAGTAATTTTTTGACATTTTTTATTTCAATATTTAAAGAGTATTTTAATGAAAAAAAAAACTAGCTGACAAAAGTTTTGTCACAAATGTTTTTTCTTGGCTGATTCTTTGATATGATAGATTCATGTCGTTGTAGATTATTTTACAAATTCCCGCTTGTGATTACGATGATCCGTTTTACAGTGACAAGCGTTTATCGTAAAACGCGTAGCTCAAAGATATTACGCACTTTTCTTGCACTGCATTTTTTAAATAATTTTTAAAGTTCAATTATATTTTTTTCATAATTTATTGAAAATAGCAGTAGTTGGCAACATTTTAGAGATGACTCCACGTAAAGAAACTCCAATTGCCACCCGGCAAGCTGTTATCAATATGATGGAAAACGGAATGCGTGGTAAAAAAATGAAATTGTCATGGTAATTTAAACCAAATTTTGCTACTATTACATTTTAAACACTGATTCACATCAAATATCAAAAAATCAGCCAATTTGGTCAAGTCACAAAAAAGTTAAACCCGAAAAAAACATTTGTGACAAAACTTTTGTCAGCTAGTGTATATTGGGTTGAGGAATAGGTTTGTAGAGTTTTCTCACAAAGATTTATTTAAACAAAAAAGAGAGCAAGATTTCTTGGCATTGTCGGGTCTTTTCAGTACATTAGCCTCATTTACGCGGCTCAGCTCTTTCGAGAATTTTCCAGTGCAGCATGCCCTCCCAGTTCCACCAAACGCAGATCATGGTCTTCATGGTCTTCATGGTCTTCACGATCATGATCTTAGATGGTCTTATACGGTAGAAGATCTTGCTTGACTCTCGCATTTGGCGTATCTCCTGGAGCCACACACTATTTTCTTTGCTTCATGTTGACGTATAGACACCAATTTTCACCTGCCGTGACAATTTTGTACAAAAATCGCTGTTTATGACTCCGTGATTTTGAGCTGCGATTTGAAGAATATTTTCTTTGTTTTGCTCGCTGACAGTCCAATTCAGGCAACTCTGGCTTTTTTGTTCTTCTCCGAAATGAAAGGCTTCTTTACTGAACGTCTTCCCATGATTACAGCTACTCTAAAACGACGTTGGACGGTCGAGGTCGATGGGGGAAACCGGACTTGCAGGCGCCTTCAGCCTGGGATTGCTTCTGAAGACGTGCACGATGTTAATATCAGACAATTAGTGGCACTTGGACGGATAATGCGAAACTTTACTGGCTGACATCCTTGGCTCTTCTCCAAAATCTACAGATGCACGGTTTTCCTAGGCCAAACTGAGAAGCAAGATCCCTAGAGATGCACCATGTTGGTGTCCCCGAAAAATTGCTTTTTGCTTCTCAATCGTCAAGTTACGATTTTTACAAGCTCTAGGCATACATGAAAACTAAAAGCTACAAAAAAAACTGGAAACATTGATAATTTTAAAACAAATATACGTTTGAAAAAATATGCAAAAAAACCCATTTTTTGAAAAAGTCGCAAAATCTGCAGAAATGCGTCAGAGTGTGCAATTTGTTTACTGTTTCGATATTTTACAAATTGTCTCTGTCGGTTAGGTATTCGTAGAGTTATGCTCGAAAAAAACCCGCATTTACAACATTTTGACCGGTACTGTACACTTTGCCAAAAAAATTTTGCACAAAAACTGGTATGATGACGTAATGAGCTCAGTAAGCGTGCTCAAATATAATTTTTTTAGGAAGATATTAATATTTTTCGATAGTTTGAGAAAAGTCTAGATAAATTGTTTTCCGACACGCTTAAAAATCGGAAAATCGATCGATTTTTCCTGTTGGCGTGATGTTGTGAAATAAAAGATAATACAACAACTCTACGAACTTATTCCTCAACACCATAAAATATTGAACAATAAACTGTTTCTGTTTAATTATTGGAAACTAAATATAAATACTTTAAATTCCTCTAGTTGTTGAATTGTGTTGGCCATAAAATCCTTACCACGTTTTTCACGGCAAAAATCCGAATTTTAAGTTTTATTTTGAAATGATAATAAATGAGTTGTTAACTCTCTCACTATTTAATTATGTCTACGCAAGTTGTTACCGCAATTTCGCGACTATCGAAAGCAAGGGTAAGCTTGAAAACACCGATAATATGAAAAAATATTGCGTGAAAAATTTTGAAAAATATAGTTTATTTTGATTAACGGGCAATCGCCCAACGTCGCAAGAACCCACCGTCCGCCAAACAGCTTACATTTACATTAGCTGACAAAAGTTTTGTCGCAAATGTTTATTCGGGTTTAACATTTTGTGACTTGACCAAATTGGCTGATTTTTTGATATGATAGATTCATATGGTTGTAGATTATTTTACAAATCCCCGCTTGTGATTACGATGATCCGTTTTACAGTGACAAGCGTTTATCGTAAAACGCGTAGCTCAAAGATATTACGAACTTTTCTTGCACTGCATTTTTTAATAATTTTTAAAGTTCAATTATATTTTTTTCATAATTTATTGAAAATAGCAGTAATTGGCAACATTTTAGAGATGACTCCACGTAAAGAAACTCCAATTGCCATCCGGCAAGCTGTTATCAATATGAGAAAAAAAAACGGAATGCGTGGTACCGAAATTGCCATGGTAATTTAAACCAAATTTTGCTACTATAACATTTTAAACACTGATTCACATAAAATATCAAAAAATCAGCCAATTTGGTCAAGTCACAAAAAAGTTAAACTCGAAAAAACATTTGTGACAAAACTTTTGTCAGCTAGTGTATATTGGGTTGATGAATAGGTTTGTAGAGTTTTCTCACAAAGATTTATTGAAACAAAAAAGGGAGCAAGATTTCTTGGCATTGTCGGGTCTTTTCAGTACATTAGCCTCATTTACGCGGCTCAGCGCTTTCGAGAATTTTCCAGTGCAGCATGCCCTCCCAGTTCCACCAAACGCAGATCATGGTCTTCATGGTCTTCATGGTCTTCACGATCATGATCTTAGATGGTCTTATATGGTAGAAGATCTTGCTTGACTCTCGCATTTGGCGTATCTCCTGGAGCCACACACTATTTTCTTTGCTTCATGTTGACGTATAGACACCAATTTTCACCTGCCGTGACAATTTTGTACAAAAATCGCTGTTTATGACTCCGTGATTTTGAGCTGCGATTTGAAGAATATTTTTTTTGTTTTGCTCGCTGACAGTCCAATTCAGGCAACTCTGGCTTTTTTGTTCTTCTCCGAAATGAAAGGCTTCTTTACTGAACGTCTTCCCATGATTACAGCTACTCTAAAACGACGTTGGACGGTCGAGGTCGATGGGGGGAAACCGGACTTGCAGGCGCCTTCAGCCTGGGATTGCTTCTTCTCTTTTCCTAGGCCAAACTGAGAAGCAAGATCCCCAGAGATGTTCCAAAGATGATCCCCAGAGCGAAAAGCCATCTGTCCGATGGCTATTCGCAAAGTTGCAGCAAACCTTTATGAAAAACTTCTGTTCGATGGCTTGAAAACACGCCAGTTTTAAATGAAATTGCTATCAAAACACGTGCAAAATTGCCGTCAGAACATTCCAACGTCCTCACAGACGAAATTGCAAGAACCCACCATCCGCCAAACAGCGAACTTTATATTTACCGGAAAGACGTTTTTGAACTTGAGAAACACGTGACTCTCTAATCAATGTCATTCTCATACTATTAAACAAATCGATTACGTTAAATTTTGTTATAAGGTAAGGTTTGACGGCTAAATTTTAAACCACGATTTTACAATTAAATCCCTTTAGAAAATTATGCGTTTTGCAAAACTGAAACGGAAATAGACTTAATGGGACATCAATGATCATAATTAGCAAAATAATACCTTCTTAACTTGACGCCAGTTAATAAAAGTAAATTTATAATGGAAACAACGAAAAACACAAACGTTGCTGCTGGAATTTGCAAAATTGTAATAAAAATCATCATAATAATCTTACTTAAAATGTTAACAGTCTGCTGGGTATTTATTGCAAAGTAGACCAGGACAAACAACATCAATGCGGAGGTTTTAATAGTGGACAGTAGCAGGAGCATATTTCGGACATGAATCGAGCACAATGATAAATAATCATTTTCCTGCAAATTTATATAATTTAATCGATTTTTAGCAAGCGTGAACCTGAAAATCGGACTTGACCATTACAGATGAAAAGATGGTTAAATGATGAGAAAATCAAAAACGGTCAACTTGAGAGATATTTTCATTATCATATTGAGAAAAAAAAACAATAAGAAAAGGGAAAAACGACCTGGCATTCAAAATGATCACAAATCAATACCACGAACACTCGAAACAATTTATAAATCAACAGATGATGATATTTGGCAGCTCGAGATCTCGTCGTTGCAATTGCGGCGAGCTTCATCCAAGAATCCTTAAAACAACAATCATTCTAAAATTCGTCTAGTGCTAACCTCTCTTCATTTCCTTTATAATTGCACCCATGAACTTTTCCCAGCCTATTGTTACCACATAATCATGATTATTCTACAATCAATCCGAGCAGATATTTCAAATGAAAATAGTAAACATACATTTGCCGATGAATCATTTATAATTATTTCAACAGCGACATTTTTGAATGTCAGCCAATTATCTGCGCCAAAATTCACTCCTCTGCAATATAGATTTTTATTGATTTTTTTGTTTTGAAATATCAGTTTTTGTAATTATTTTATAAATCTTAATTGGTTTTCTCTATTGATGCACGCCAACTGGTATGACAATAAAATGATCTCAGTAAACGTGCTCAATTCAAACTTTTTGGGATGAAATTACTATTTTTAGACAGTTTAAGACAATCCTAGTTAAATTAAAATAAAAAATTGTTTGTTTAAGAGACGAACAAATTTTCAGACACGTTTAAAAATTGAAAATTGTCATTTTAATTGGCGTGTTTATGTAAACACTTCGAATAAATTCGTAATAAAAGGAGCTCAAGAAAGCCATAGAGATCTAATTTATCCCATGAATATAGAAGAGTTTTGGCCAACTAGATGAATCTTCTAAGCCAACAAAATCTTCTAAGCGAACTAGTCGAATAATGAATACTAGATGAGATGAATAATCCCGATGATATTTATCGGACAATATTGTAAATCAGCCAAAAGTTAAATATATTCCAGACCACCTAGTTAAATAAACCCAGGCTAAATCGTTCAACTATTTTTTACAGATCATCCGGGTTCTTTATACCAACAATTTTTCAGTTTTTCGAAGCACACCACGAGCAGTTTGTTTCACCTGAGACCACCTAGGTGAATAACACAGGCGATATTTATAAAAATGTAACGGACCACAGTTAAATACATTCTGATTTTCAAACAAGTCTGAAAATCAGAAAAATGTTATTTTCATTTATATTCATTGTTAGAGGTAATTAAATATTTCAAATTTGGCCTTGCCTACTTATTCAATGGTTTCACATAATAATAGCCATGGTGATGTGTAAATCAATAAATGTTTTATAACAAAACAAATGTAAATATTGAATCGTAATGTCATTTATAGTAAGTATGTTTGTCTAATGTTAACCATTTCGCCTTTTTTGTTACATTTATTTGTTCGTGAGCGTGAATAGGAATAGTACTTTGGCCAAATGAAAATGAAGATTTTGAAACGTGTGTGGATATTTTTACGTCATTATAACAAAAAAGTTTTTGTTACAATTTAATTAAGCTTGTCTTAAACTATCTCAAAATATTAATATCTTTCCAGAAAGTTAGGTTTGAGCACGTTTATTGAGCTCATTCAATTACCTCACAAAGTGTAATGTAAAATATTTATATTTAGTAATAATAATAATCTAGAATAGATTTAACATATCAATTGTTTGTTATATTTTAATATTATTAATTTCAGAGATCGATGCCTAATGGAAGAGCAAAAAATTAGGGGCGGAGAAAAGGTCTTGGTTAGACAGCCACACGGCCACTAAGGCCATCACGTCTCTTCCTCTTTTGTTTGTCAGCAATATTTTTATTTCATCCATTCTCATATTTTAAAATTAAACTTCATTTCTTGTCATCAAATAATAAACAAAAAATAGATAACAGAAATTGATGAGAAACAAAAGAGGAAGAGATTCGATGACCTTAATGGCCGTGTGGCTCTAAACAAGACCTTTTCTCCGCCCCTAATTTTTTGCTCTTCCATTAGGCATCGATCTCTGAAAATAACAATAAAAAATATTATCTACCAGCCGATTAAATAAGAATGGTTTTCGAAATCTAGTTCTCAACACACGCCAAATGAAAATCAGACGATTTAACCATATTTAAATGCATTTTATTAATTTCTCTGTGCAAGTTGAAGACTAATTTCCATATCAATTTCACTGTATTTACTTAAAATGGCTCTGACGCCTTAAATTTTTTAGGAAATTTCAGGTTTATGCCTCTTCTGAAGTACTGTTTCTTTTCGAATTCATTTAGCGTGATCAACACATTGACATTCGAGTTATTACGTAAATATTCTTATCAAGACGACCATAAAACCTTAAAAGAACGCACATATGATAGTCATTTATTTGTTTCATAACATTTATGCTCTTTTTTCATACTTTTAATTATTCTCTCTCTTTCTCACACTCTCTATCTCTGTCTCTCACTTGAATTATCATGTCAGTTGATCAAACTCTCTGTTCACTATTAAATTATTGTCAAAATATTTAACGCAAGGTCAATTTCATAGGCTCACTATTAAAGTACTCCATTGCCATGAAACCGCGCCTCATTGCAAAAGGCTTTTCACATAAATAACACAGCTTTTCAATTTATTATTTTGTATTGTCCTTTTCAGAGATCGGTGCCTAATGGAAGAGGAAAAAATTAGGATGGCATGAGGTTCTCATTTGGACGGCCTCTCTTTTTTACGAAATTATGGGCAGCACATATTTAAGAGGAAATGAGAAAAATGTTGTTTGTGGCCGCCCATCATTTTCTCTTCTTTTATTGCTCTTCCATTAGGCTCCGATCTCTGAAAAAGACAATAAAATAGTATATTTCGTTTAGAAAATCATTAATAAACAAAAATATTTTACAAAACATTAATTGATAGGACGTGCGCAATTGGTGCGCGGTCTATTGCAATTTCGTGGCATTGGGGTGCAATTATTAATGTACATCTTGCCAACATTTTTACGTCTTTAAAAGGAAAAAATAGGATTTTCTTATTTTTACGCGTGTATTATAACTTTCACATGTATTTTACACAGTTATTGTCTACCCAAAGTTGTCAGATTTTTCTTAAACCCTCGAAAAATATTAAAATCTTTATAAAAGGTTAGAATTGAGCAAGTTTTTTGAGCTCGTTTTATTAGCCTTCAAGTTGGTGTGAAAAGTTTTTAATACAATTTGACTAGGCTTGTCTCGAACTTTGAAAAAGCATTATGAGCTTTACAAAAAGTTAGGTTAGAATACGTGCTCAGTTGGCGTGCAAGGATAACTTTCAGGCATTCAGATAGGAAGATATTTAATACCCAAACGAACGTATTTCACATATTACATTTTACATAACCAAGAAAAGCAATTATGGTTCTTAATAATATTATTCTGTCAAAAATCGATATTTAATAAAGTATTTAGGACAAATTTAGAATATTTTATATTGTCCTTTTCAGAGGAAGAACAAAAAATGAGAAAAATCGAATGGACGGTCACAATGGACTTTTTCGTCTATTCCTCTTCAATGTGGGCTGCCCATTTTTTGAGACAACAAACATTGATGTGGCCGTCTTAACGAGAACCTCATTCCATCCTAATTTTTCCTCTTCCATTAGGCACCGAACTCTGAAAAGGACAACCAATATTTTTTAAATAATCTAGATTACTTACTTACTTTGGATACTTTGGAGGTCGAATCAACCGCATAAGCGGTTGCACTCCACTGCCACGAAACCGGGCCGTATTGCAAAATACTTGGCAGCAATTGCACGAACTCTACCTTTTAATTTATTAAATATTTTTAACCGAATCGATAGTTTGATTGATATATGTTGTTTCGAAAGTTATAGTAGATTTAATAGTTTTGTTTATACTCTGCATTTTCTTAAACGTAGACGTCCCCTTCAAACATTTTAAATAAACCCTTAAAGTAAAAGGTAGTGCTTGCGCAATTGGTGCTAGGTCTTTTGCAATGCGGCGCGGTTGCGAATCTAGATTATTTAAGAAGAAATCGATCAAAAAATTTGTGCTCAATTCACGTGAAAATAAACAAATTTCAACCCCACTCCAATCAATGACCAAAACAAACCGATAGAAATGAATCTGCCCAATCCTATAAGCCATCTGCAGCACATTAGCGGTCGGGCAGAATCCCAGAGAAGTAATTGCCGTGTCCAGGAAGTTTTGAATGCGATGCGCCTTCAAAATAATCCCCGTAAACCGTTGAATAAACGCGCTCGACCTGCAGCAGAAACTTCCGGCACTCGTAGACGTTATCGGTTTCTTCATCGACATGAATCCCAAAGTAGTCCTTAAATTGTGGCTTCCGCTCAAGGAGTTCTTTCAGAATGTGCTTGCCTATTGGCTGTTCTCTGACACTGCAAAATGAACACGTAAAGTCTCGTAAAGTATTTCTTTAATATTATTATTTCTATGGCACGCCAAATGAATTCGTAAAAACAACTTGGAATATCCTGTAAATCTACATTTCAATAGATATTTTAAGAGAAACATGTAATATTACACGCCAAATTGTATGGTTATAAAATGAGCTCAGTTAACGCACTCAAATCTAACTTTGCATCAAGATATTAATATTTTTAGATAGTTTAAGACAAGCTTAATTAAATTGAAATTAAAACTTTTTTGCTATAACGACGTAAAAATTTCCACATACGTTTAAAAATCGCAAAATTTTTATTTCGATTTGGCATGCACGACCCCAACTTGTATGGTTATAAAATGAGCTCAGTTAACGCACTCAAATCTAACTTTGCAAAAAGATTTTAATATTGTTAGGTAATTTAAGAATAACTTGTCTAAATTATCGAGAAGACTGTTTTCTAGAAAAGCTATAAAAACTATAATTTTGGCGTGCTTTGAAAAGCTAAATGTATCCATTAAATTAGGAGCACGCCAAATGCAAATGGAATTTTTACAATCTTTAAGCATTTTTTAAAATTCTACGTGTAAACTACACGTGATCTTAGAAGGCTCCTCTTAAAGGACCTATTAATATTAATTTCTTTGGGAAATATTATATTAAAGAGACTTTGCTGAGCTACAACTTATAGCTGATCAGTTGGAGCTTAGAAAAAAACTATTTTCATTTGGCGTGCTTATATTACACCAAATCGAAATTAATATATTTTCGTCTTAAACTATCTAAAAATAGTTGAAAACATGTACACTAGCTGACAAAAGTTTTGTCACAAATGTTTTTTCGGGCTTAACTTTTTTCTGACTTGACCAAATTGGCTGATTTTTTGATATGATAGATTTATATGGTTGTAGATTATTTTACAATTTCCCGCTTGTGATTACGATGATCCGTTTTACAGTGACAAGCGTTTATCGTAAAACGCGTAGCTCAAAGATATTACGCACTTTTTTGCACTGCATTTTTTAATAATTTTTAAAGTTCAATTATATTTTTTTCATAATTTATTGAAAATAGCAGTAATTGGCAACATTTTAGAGATGACTCCACGTAAAGAAACTTCAATTGCCACCCGGCAAGCTGTTATCAATATGAGGGAAAACGGAATGCGTGGTACCGAAATTGCCACGGTAATTTAAACCAAATTTTGCTACTATAACATTTTAAACACTGATTCACATAAAATATCAAAAAATCAGCCAATTTGGTCAAGTCACAAAAATGTTAAACCCGAAAAAACATTTGTGACAAAACTTTTGTCAGCTAGTGTGTCTGAGCATATTAATCATTCAATTTTGGGTGCTCATGCAGGTCAAATGAAAATAAAGATTCTCCGATTTTCATGCGTTTCTGTAAATAGTTGCGTCTTTTCATGAAAGCATTGATTACGGCAATTTAAATAGGATTTCCATAAACTATCTAAAAATATAATCATATCATGCAGTTGGCGCGCTCATGGAATAATAAAACATGTTTAAAATAAACAAAACCGTCGTTTGCAATTGACGTGCAATAGTAAAATCATCAATCTTCACTTATCCATTCCCTTCCCACTGTTCTAAAAAACTACGTCATTTCAATTCTGACTGCACCCCAAATTGAAGGATTAAGACGGGCTAGAAAAAATGAGGTATCAACTTATATGAAATGAATACGTGTAAATATTGAAAAATATACATTTCGATTTGGCGTGCTGACTGAAATGCTCGCGCAAATGTGCCAAAAATCACTGAGCCCACTTACCGTTGCCAAACCTTGCGCACCTGTTCCACCTCTTGACTCGTCATCGAATACTTCGTATGACGGCTTCGCCTCGATGCTCCGCAGAATATTTGCTTCAGTTTATTCCACATAAGCAATTCAAAATAATGATAATGATGATTCTTGTTGTTATTATTACTAATGGGCTGTCTGAAAACTTTCTTAATCGGAAGTTGCATATTATTCGAATCTATTTAATCCTAATTCCCTCCCGGTTTCTCTCTGTCTCTCACGCTGTCTCTCTATTCACACCCCCTACTGATGACCAATTAAGGTAAATATACGGGTGGACACCAATCGATATGTTTGCGCATAACAACACAAGAATAAAAAATTATTTTGACTGTTTTTTTTTTCGTCTTTAGAAGATTCTTATTTTATTTTTTGTTTTTATTCCATTGCTTATAATTTAATAAACATTCTATTGAGATGTAATTATGATGCTCTTGGATGATATTCTTGTGTATTTGTTTGTATTTTTGATCGTTTGGGATAATATCTTACCTTCTGAATGCTTGAAAGTTTTCCTTGCACGCCAACTGAGCACGTATTCAAACTTTTACATAATTTGAGACATGCCTAGTCAAAAAACTTTTTCACACCAACTTGAAGGCTAATAAAACGAGCTCAGAAAACTTGCTCAAATCGAACATTTTGTGAAAATGTTAATATTTTTCGAGAGTTTAAGAAAAAGCTGACAACCTTGGGTAGACAATAACTCTGTAAAATACACGTGAAAGTTATATTACAAGCGTAAAAATAAGAAAATCCTAGTTTTTGAGATACGCTTAAAAATCGGATAATTGTAATTTCCATTTGGCGTGCCCTTGCACCGTAAACGTGCTAAAACTTTGAGGACAGATATTCATATTTTTTTACATAAACTAGTCAAAAATCCAAATTCTACCCTATTAAGTCGTAAAAACTTTAAAACGTGGAAATCTTTATAGACATTTCATAAAAACCTCGTAGCGCGTCATACCTGGGGCAGGAAACCAATATGGTTGTGATTGATATCCATATCATACGTTAAATAATAATCTAAATAAGTGAAATACACTAGCTGACAAAAGTTTTGTCACAAATGTTTTTTCGGGTTTAACTTTTTTGTGACTTGACCAAATTGGCTGATTTTTTGATATTTTATGTGAATCAGTGTTTAAAATGTTATAGTCGCAAAAATTTGGTTTAAATTACCATGGCAATTTCGGTATTACGAATTCCGTTTTCCCTCATATTGATAACAGCTTGTCGGGTGGCAATTGGAGTTTCTTTACGTGGAGTCATCTCTAAAATGTTGCCAATTACTGCTATTTTCAATAAATTATGAAAAAAATATAATTGAACTTTAAAAATTATTAAAAAATTCAGTGCAAGAAAAGTGCGTAATATCCTTGAGCTACGCGTTTTACGATAAACGCTTGTCACTGTAAAACGGATCATCGTAATCACAAGCGGGAATTTGTAAAATAATCTACACCATATGAATCTATCATATCAAAAAATCAGCCAATTTGGTCAAGTCACAAAAAAGTTAAACCCGAAAAACATTTGTGACAAAACTTTTGTCAGCTAGTGTATATTATGAAACTTCTTAAGGAATATATATTCCAGAAAATACTTGCCTTTAGACAAGCGGCGTACAATGAAATTAAAATTCGGATGTAAAAAATGTCAGACTGTGAAAGTGCGGTCTGTGCAAAATCGAATAATCCAACATTTTATTGCGTATGAGAGATATTTGTACATTTTATTTTCTTTTATTAATAAAATGCTCTTAATAAATTTCTGGAAAATGTTTAACAGAACTTGAATTGTTTTAGTAATATCAGTTGAAACGAGAAATAAGCGACGGCAATAATTTGCGTGATAATTTTTTCTTTCATAAAACAATGCTTCCTATCATTTACATAAGAAATAAATAAACATTATTACGTAAAACTAATTAGAGATTAATGTGAAACCAAAATATGAAGATATTTGCATTATTTTAAATCATCTCTTACACACCAATACCGATTTTTCGATTGTTAAACGTGATATTCGCATGAAGAATATATGTGCGCTTGTACACCGTCCGCGCTTTCACGTCCTGACCATTTTTACATCCGAATTTCAATTTCATTCAGCGGCGTATTCAAAATTGACCACGCCTATTCCACCGCGGACTAATTTTTTGACATTTCATTTTCATTTTTAATTCTAATTTCACCCGGAGTGCGTCATGTTGATAAGAATTATTTTTTGAACAATATATTGTCAAGATGTACCGTTACAATACGTCTTCCCCACCTACTCCCCTTCTTCTTAGCGACCCGAAGAGTAGTAGTTGATGTGAGGATCCGATGTAAACTTAATACTAAACGCCCAATCAAATGGCTTACCTGGCGGACACTGCCGAGAACACAGAACACCTAGCTCTTCAATAAACTTTATTCGACTCCACATAAGAATACAATAGATGAATATAGTTATTATGGAGCTAGAATAGGAGCTAACATCTCAACCACGGTCGGGGCGCTTCTCCCAAATGGAAGCGACCTTCCCGTAGCCCTGTCGAGTGAGCAACTGACAGTCCTTATGATGTTCCGTACTTTATGTTCCGTACTTCATGGTGCGCACTAATTGCGCAAGACCCGCCCTATCAATCTATTATACTTCAAAATCTGTTTTATTCAGGTGGTAGAATATTATATTAGCACGGAATTGATACAATAGAAGTTTGGGTTTTTTATTTATTTAAAATACGTGTACTAGACACGTGAAGAAAAGTAATGTTAAAATACCACAAATAAACTGTAGGGGTTTGTTAAAAAAAACTAACAAAAACCAGACAATTAAAAAAGAAATAAAAAAGTTTAGCAGAATTTAAATAATGTAGATAAGGTTAAATTAACTTGTTCAGAGAAGGGAAAACAGGCAATAAGAAAGGGGATAGGGATATATTTAAAACAATCAATTACCCGATTAACTGGGAACCTAAGGATATTATAATAAATATGCCAGAGGAAGGAAAGTTTTGAATAAAATCTAGATACATAGAATTTACATATAAGGGGTACTAAACAAAATAAAATTAGGTACTTAATATTATATTAATTAGAGGAAATATCGAGACTTCCCCGAATTGACTGAAGAAGCCTCTCTTTCATGGTGGAAGAAAGAAAACCCTAAACCTTAAAAAGATAACCTAAAAAAGGGGTCCTTAAAATCATTATATAATACTTAATACTTACAATCGATGTTTTTAAGATTTCTCTCATGAACGAAGCGTGTTTAACTCGCGGCGGACTCGTTCATCTGAATATTCGAAAAAACTCATTTTCATTTTGGGTGTAATTTGCGTATTTGGAAAAATTGCCTTATTTATGTCATTTCAATACTAAAATTATAAAAATTGATAGTTAGTTCCTTGTCAACATTTATTAATTACTGTCAAATGATCTCAATGAGAACGTGACGCAAATATTAAATTTATAATTTGTTTTCATTGTTTACGTTTTATAAAATCATCAATTCCTCACAATATTTTATATCAATTAATTAATATAAAAATTTGAAAACAAAGATCTTTCAAATTGCGGTAATTACTATTATTTTAATCGATATATAGTTAAACCCAATGCGTGTGTCGGACATTTGATGGTTTACGTCGCCAAAGAGTACACCACACAATAATTTGTCCCCAAGAAGGGATTTTGCTTCCAATAAACTACGATTTGGCTTTAAGACAATTAATTATTAGTATAAATTATAAATTCATAACATTTTTGAAACCTATTAATTATTTTAATTGTTTTCATTTGTTGTATATCTGCCGCTTTAGTTAAACAACTCTTCAAAAGTTTTCTCGAGCTTTATTAACTCCTAGAATTTGATGGTATATAGATTGTTTGTCTTAAAATAGCCCCATCTGTCTTAAAATTAAATTCATACAGAGTTTAATAAAACGTAAATCGGCATTTGCGGGTGGTGTGTATCTAACTTTGTATGTAACTTTGTTTATTTTGCTTCCACCCCATATAATTCATCAGGAAACCGTTCAAATATTATCATCGATGTATTTTAGAGCGTATTTAAATTTCAAATGGCAATTTTTAAAGATTTTTCTACGTGTTAAACAGAAGGAAATTGCGAATGTTTTGTATAAATGTTCATGATGGCCCACCAAAATAGTATCATTATAAAATGAGCTCAGGAAACCTGCTCAAATGTAACATTGCGGCAAGATATAAATATTTATGGGTAGTTTTAGAATAACTTGTCTATATTTTCTGGAACAGAGTTTTCTAAAAAAGACGTAAACGCTTTAAAACATTATTAAAGATTGGAAAATCACTATTTCAATTTGGTGTGTAATGATCTTGTTCAAGGATCCCATTCTCCATTATTTCTAGATGAATTTTAATAAAACTATGTCAGGATGTCCAGTTCTCCAAGTATTACATAATTATAAACCAATATTTCATTCTTATGTGTAGTTCAGCCAACACTAGGGAAGTTGTGAAAAGAATTCGTGAAACTGTTCATGATTTTAATGTTCAAAGACCCTATCCTCCATTATTTCTAGATGAATTTTAATAAAACTTTGTCAGAATGTTCAGTTGTTATAGATTTACATAATTCTGATGCTCTATTACATTCTTGCGTGTAGTTCTCCCAAAAAGGGATATTGTGAGAACGAATTGTTTAACTGTCCACACCCCACTTGTATGGTAATAAAATGAGCTCAGTAAACATGCTCAATTCTAAGTTTCTGGAAAGATTTTAATATTTTTCGATAGTCCAAGACATGCTTAATTAAATGGTAGTAAAAACTTTTTTGTTATAAAGACGTAAAAATTTCTACACACGTTTAAACATCGCAAAGTTGTTATTTCGATTTGGCGTGCACCACCCCAACTTGTATGGTTATAAAATGAGCTCAGTAAACATGCTCAATTCTAAGTTTCTAGAAAGATTTTAATAATTTTAAATAGTTTAAGACAAGCTTAATTAAATGGTAGTAAAAACTTTTTTGTTATAAAGACGTAAAAATTTCCACACACGTTTCAAAATCTCAAAATCGTTGTTTCGATTTGGCGTGCTTCTCATTATCTTAATGTTCAAAGACCCTATTCTCCATTATTTATAGATGAATTTTAATAAAACTTTGTAAGGATGTTCAGTCGTTTCAGTTTAACATAACTCCAAAGCTATATTGCATTCCTACGTGTAGTTCTGCCAAAAAAGTGAAAATTGTGATAATAATTCGTAAAACTTCAACACAAATTGCAAAAGTTGCATTTAAGGATCCCATAAGCGGTAATTGTTTTGACGATTTAGATAATCTTCAAATATATACTTCATTTTAACTATTTAATCCCATCAGAATACATATTTTACTATCTTATTCCCCATTTCTACTAGGAATATATATATATATATATAATTTAATCATTTATTATAAATAGCAGCTGCTTGTGCATTAATTGAAGCATAAATGTCATTATATCACATCTAATTTTAAACTTTTTTCTATATAAACTTATATTTTAATTATAATTAGTAGAATTATAACGATTTTCTTGATTAATTCGTGCATTGAAATGTATTTTAAGAACAAAAAATGATTTAATTGTAAAAAAGGAAGAATGGGTTGAAATTAAATTTGACTTCTTGAGCTTAGTAAATGACTGTGTGTTTGACTGCGGGTTCATTTAACGATTTAGATCTTTTTAAGCATAAAATAATTGTGAAGGGCATATTGGGAGATCAGTAAAACGTTTGATTATAGTTCTTCCGTATAAAAATTGTTTTCGTCTGTTATTTAAGACAGGTTTGTCAAAATGACCCAAAACATTGTCTATGACTTGAACAAGAGCGGAATATTTAATGTAGTTTTTTTCAGAATAATAATAGCAACAGAAGCACGCAAACTGGTATTTTAATAAAGATGAGCTCATAAAATCGTGCTAAAGCTAAATTTTTAAAAATTATTAATATTTGTAGAGTGTTTAGGAAAAACCTAGTTGAATTGTCGTTAGAAACGTTTTGCTAAAATGACCTAAAAATTTTCAGACACGCTTAAAAATCGGAAAATTGTTATTTCCAGTTGGTGTGCAGAAGTAGCGGAATAAAGGAATAACTAAGCCATTAACAATAACAAATACACAGTACTCCTAACAGTCATTTGGTTCTGTTTTTTCTCCCGAAATATCACTTTGCTATAGAGCTTCTAAATCCCAAGGTCGTCCGACTTGTGCAAACGGTCTTGTTGTAGTTTCAGCCTAAGGCATACTGCTCATGCCTGAACGAGCCAAAGAGTCGCAGTGTGCACGCCAAAGGGATTTGTAAAAATTAAATAACATGCTTTTCCTAAATATTTTAGAAGTTTATGCTAGTTTCAAGATATCTGTTATGTTCACGTAAATACCATATTTAAAGATTTACGTTTGAAGAGTTTATCACGCCAATTGGAACCATTGGATTCTTTTAGACCACCTAGTTAAATAATACCTGAGATTGTTGCCTTACAAATAATCCAGTATATTCACAATTCTTACTGTATAACTGTCAGAACATTGCGCTTTATGTGTATTCTGAAATAGATCGTCCAGGTTACTCTTTAAATTATTTGTAATTAATTTGAATTTTCCTGAGGACAATCTCAAATCCCTAAAATAACTTTTTCTTCATTTACGGCCTGTTTTTTTCAACAAAAAACAGCTGAGCTCATCAATAACTCCAATTGTTTTATTTTTCTGTTAAATTTCACTCCCAATGACATCACTAATACTCATTACTTATTCATTATTATTTCCAGGTATGAATAACATCAACAACGTCACCTATTCAACATGCTCAGATGGGTTAATTGTTCCAGTTTTCGGCACCAAATGGTATCACGCGATTGCTTACCTATTTGCTCTTTTCTATTGTTTCCTCGGTAGTTTGACAAATCAACTCGTCAGATTAAATTAAGCCGCATTCTAGGCATTGCCATAATTGCGGATTTATTCATGTGCTCGATTGAACGAATTACAAGTGTGACCAAGTTGGTGCGCAAAAAGCGCAATCGGTTGATGAGCAAAGAAGCCGGCTCTGATGAGTTTGAGAGTGTGCGGGTCTGGAATCCGACCGTCGCCAATTTAACGTTGATGGCTCTTGGCTCGTCGGCTCCCGAGATTTTGTTGAGTTGCATCGAGATTGTCGCCAACGGGTTTCGGGCTGGTCAATTGGGTCCCGGCACGATTGTAGGTAAGAGACTGCATGATGAAGATTGAGTATACATTGTTCCTGACAATTTAATTAAGCTTGTCTTAAACTATCTAAAAATTTCATTTATATATCGAAAAAGTTAGATTTGAGCACGATTACTGAGCCCATTTTACTCTCATATCATTTGGCGTGCAATAGACCATATCATTTTTTCATTAAAAACCTTTTTTATTGTCAGAATTCTTGCAAGATGTGCTTATTTGGACAAATTTGAATGGTCCCTATTTCAAAATTCTCTAGGAACTCTAGAAAAGTTGTATTCCTGAGCTCTTCTTAACTTTAGACAATGCTAATCAACATTTCTACAGGCTCGGCTGCCTTCAACATGTTTTGCATTCCCGCCATCTGCGTAATGTGCATTGGCATCGATGCGAAACGAATCTCAAATTATCGCGTATTCGCCGTCACCTCAATATTCAGCATCTTCGCCTACTTATGGCTCTTCTTGGTGCTTGTTATCATAACACCGAATCGCATCGATTTATGGGAAGCTGCTCTCACATTTGCAATGTTTCCCATCCTTGTCTACTTCGCTTATCGGGCTGATATTAAAGTGACTCTCAAGTTGACGCTAAAAACCCCAAAAAAACTATTTTCAGAATGGCAAAACTGAATGTGACAGCATCCCAACCGACAATGAATTAAAGCAGCTGACAAGAGGTTTATCTTGCGAGCTCACAGATCAAGATAAAGCGGAGATCATCGCCGAAAGGACATTGGTAATATCCAATTCCTTCCCCAACTTCCCACCCCAACAAATTTCGTCGATTTCAGCCACATAGTAGATTGTACTACCGTATCCAAGCGATTCGACTCTTCACCTCTTCCACACGAAAAATCACCGACGTTGATGAATGCGACGAGAAAATGCAGAAGAGCACAATTGTCGAGTTCTCAGCCAGAAGCTATTGTTTTCAGACGAATTCGGTTGAGATAAAGGTAAGAAGCGTCCTCAATCTCTCTTCAATCTCTCTTTAGATTATAAAGAAGGGAAACGTGAGAAGACCTGTTTGTGCAGAAATTATCACCAAGAATGGCAGCGCGGTTAAAGACACTCATTATTATTTCAAAAAAGAAACTATTCAAATCGCGGAAAATGAGCAGGAAAAGATTGTGCAATTGAATATAGTTAATATTGAGGATGAATGGGCGGATGATCATGTGTTTTATGTTCATTTGAGATTGAAGGTTAGTTCGGATATGTTTAAAACGTGTGATTTAGTTAATTATACCTCGATAATAATAAAAATTGGATGTAAATTGTGATATAGATTGATAAAAAACGTAAAATTTAAGAATTGACGATTTTCATCAGAATGGGATGCATAAACCACAAAATGTCCGACACAAACTTTTGCTTAAATATAAATATACTTGTGAAGAAGCATTTTTAAATTGCAGAATTGCAATACTCAAATTTTGTATTTTTTGCAGAAACTCAAGAATACTTCAATTTAACCGATAATTTCCGGAATACGCATAAACTCACTTCATCCGGAATGTTTTTCCGGAAAAACTTAAATTTTCCGCTTGTTCCTTTCGAATTTTACAAAAACTCTGTTAATCTGTTAACTTTGTATATTTTGAAACATTTCCAAATTTTACTGAAGACAATGTAAATTTCAATGTTTCCGGAAAGTTCATAATTTATAGATAATTTCGGAATTCTTAAAATTAGCATTTTCCGGAATCTCGTGAATATTTAATTAATCCCGAATTTTCCGGAATTCGTAAAATTAGCATTTTTTCGGAATTTTCCGGAACCTCGGAAATATTTACTTCATCCGGAATTTTCTGGAATCTCGTGAATATTTACTTCATCCGGAATTTTCCGGAATTCTTAAAATTAGAATTTTCCAGAATATCGTGAATGTTTAATTTATCCGGAATTTTCCGGAATCTCGTGAATATTTACTTCATGCGGAATTTTCCGGAATCTCATGAATATTTAATTCATCCGGAATTTGCCGGAAAAATTGTCCATGTAAACTTTAGGTGTCGTCATAATAAACCGGAAAATATAAATTACTTGAGCTTGACCGGGTTTGTCCAGAAAATGAGAACATTTTTGTTTTCCTGATTTTTCCGGAAGTCTATTAAAAAGGTAATTTCCCAACTTCACAATTTTTTTCAGAATTTATCCAGAAATCTTAAAATTTTCATTTTTCCGGAATCTCGTGAATATTTACTTTATCCGGAATTTTCCGGAATTCTTAAAATTAGCATTTTTCCGGAATTTCGTGAATATTTATTTTATCCGGAAATTTCTGGAACCCTAAAAATTTTCATTTTATCCGGAATTTACGTAATCTCGTAAATATTTGCTTTATCCGGAATTTTCCGGAGTCCCATGAATAACTACTTCATCCGGAATTTTCCGGAAAATTCTTGAATATATTAATTTAACCTTACTATTGAATTATGAGATTTCCGTGTTTCTTTTCTAAATTTTAATCTCAAAACCCCTTAAAATGAACATTTTCAAAATTCAGGAAGAAAGCGAAGAAGTAAAGCTTGGAAATTGCTCAATAACTCGAATCCGAAAATGCCAAATAAACAATTCGCCATTCGTGGAATTTTCAAAACCAAATTACGTATGTAATCTGATATATATTTCAACTAAATAATTGTAATAATAATAATATTAATAAATAATTAAGATAGTCAAAGAGAATATCGGGTATTGTCGAGTTTTCTTGAAATTCATCGGTAATAGGAATGAATCAATCGGAATCAAGTACAAAACGTGTGATATTAGTGCAAAAGATGGCTATGATTACATGGGAACGAAAGATTACTCAATTTGCATATTTGATAAACAGGTAAATGCTTGCATTAATTACTACGACTCAATGAGCATTTAAAAGGAGCTTGAGAAATACATTGACATTCAAATATTGGATGATAAGGAAGATGAGAAAGACGAGCATTTTCTTATCGAATTAATTGAAGCGGATGGTAATCGTCCACAAGAGTTCTCCTAAATCCAATTGCTTGCAGGCGTCAAAATCGGCAAAGTAAGACAAACCACCGTCACAATAATATCAGACGATTCAACGATTCGAAGCATCCGCAATATTCGTAATCTGCTCAAGAGCACGCACTTCCTAACGCCCGATGACTCGTGGAAAACATATATTGTCAATTCAATCACCGTTAATAGCGGAGATATTGAGAATGCGACGATAGGCGACTGCATCAAGCACAGTTTGGCGTTCTTCTGGAAGTGCCTCTTCTCAATTGTGCCGCCGGCTTTTATTATGAATGGCTATCCCTGTTTCATCATTTCTTTAGTGTTTATTGGCTTGTTAACAGCAATAGTAGGTAAGCGAATGACAAAAAAGGGAAATCTTGTACTCCAACTAGTATGCTTATCAAATGAGCTCAGTAAACATTCTCAATTCTAACTTTCTGGAAAGATACTTATATTTTTAGATAGTTTAAGACATGCTTAATTAAATCGTAGTAAAAACTTTTTTGCTACAATGACGTAAAAATTTCCACACACGTTTAAAAATCGGAAAATTGTTGTTTCGATTTGGCCTGCACCACCCCAACTTGTATGGTTATAAAAATAGCTCAATAATCGTGCTCAAACGTAACTTGCTGGAAAGATTTTAATATATTTAGATATCTTAAGACATGCTTAATTAAACTTTAGTAAACACTTTGTTGTTTTAAATACGTATAAATTTCCACACACGGTTAAAAATCGCAAAATTGCTATTTCGATTTGGTGTGCACCACCCCAACTTGTATGGTTATAAAAGGAGCTCAGTAAACATGCTCAATTCTAAGTTTCTGGAAAGATTTTAATATATTTAGATAGCTTAAGACATGCTTAATTAAATCGTAGTAAAAACTTTTTTGCTATAAAGACGTAAAATATTCCACACACGGTTAAAAATCGCAAAATTGTTATTTCGATTTGGCGTGCACCACTCCAACTTGTATGGTTATAAAATGAGCTCAGTAAACATGCTCAATTCTAAGTTTCTGGAAAGATATTAACATTTTTAGACAGTTTAAGACATGCTTAATTAAATCGTAATAAAAAACTTTTTTGCTAAAATGACGTAAAAATTTCCACACACGTTTAAATATCGCAAAATTGTTATTTCGATTTGGCGTTCACCACCCCAACTTGTATGGTTATAAAATGAGCTCAGTAAACGTGCTCAAATTTAACTTTCTGGAAAGATACTAATATTTTGAGATAGTTTAAGACAAGCTTAATTAAATTGTATTAAAAACTTTTTTTGCTATAAAGACGTAAAAACTTCCACACACGGTTAAAAATCGCAAAATTGTTATTTGGATTTGGCGTGCACCACCCCAACCTGTATGCTTATCAAATGAGCTCAGTAAACGTGCTCAAACCTAACTTTTTAGAAAGATATTAATATTTTTAGATAGTTTAAGACAAGCTTAATTAAATTGTATTAAAAACTTTTTTGCTAAAATGACGTAAAAATTTCCACACACGTTTAAAAATCGCAAAGTTGTTATTTCGATTTGGCGTGCACCACCAAAACTTGTATGGTTATAAAATGAGCTCAGTAAACGTTCTCAAATTTAACTTTCTGGAAAGATACTAATATTTTGAGATAGTTTAAGACAAGCTTAATTAAATTGTATTAAAAGTATTTTAAAAAAATATTTTCATACTTTTAAAAATCGCAAAATCGTTATTTCGATCAGGCGTGTATATCTATACATATCAGTGATGGACGGAATTCCGTATTCCGTGAAAACTACAGTTTCATAGAAAAATTAAAACGTAAGCTACATTTGGCGATTCTGGGGAGTCTTGAAGTTTCCCCTAATTAATGTTATTTATCAAATAGACAAATACAACCTTAGCCTTATTTAGTAGTTTCATGTTTATTTGAAAACATTTATTTTTGACAAAAAAACTCTGGCATATTAGTTATCACCCTCCCCCCACCCTACGTTTTTGTTACATTAGTTTTTTTATGTTGCTATCATTTATTATTTTCTTAACTTTACCTAGTTTATTTTGTTCCTTCTTTAGATTTTTAATTAGTTTTATTTTATGGTCAGTTTTTCATTTATTTATATTTTCATTTAATTTAAATTTTAATCACGTGTCTAGCACACGTAGTCTAAATAAATAAATAAATAAATAAATAAATTAGAAAGTTCCCCCTTCTAGCCTATTCTTTCAGGAGACTTGGCGTCCATATTCGGCTGTCTCATTGGAATAAGCGACTCGATCACGGCAATCACGTTGGTCGCTCTCGGCACCTCCCTTCCGGACACGTTTGCATCTAAAATCGCGGCTCAAGCGGATAACGACGCGGATAATGCCATCGGCAATGTGACTGGATCAAATTGCGTGAACGTGTTTCTTGGACTCGGACTCCCATGGCTGCTCGCTTCCATTTACTGGCAAATCAAAGGACAGGTGTTCCACATTGAAGCCGGAAACCTTGGATTTAGGTAAACAAATGTTTCAATACCCTCCTGAAATCCCAATTTTGCAGTGTCACTGTCTACCTCATTTGCTCGATCATTTTCCTGTCAATATTATCAATAAGAAGATATTCGTCATTGTCCGGGCGCGGTGAGCTCGGCGGCCCATTAGGCTTCAAACTCTTCACGTTTTGTGCATTCATTGGTTTATGGATCTCATATATTTTACTATCCATCTGGAATATATATTATTAAATAAACATTGCGCAGAGAATGTTGCGCGTAATGGAATTTGAGGAATGTTTAATTTATGCATATTTAAATGTTAATAATAATAATAATAATAAGGATAATAAAGATAAGAGAGATTGACAATTATGTGAACATTGTCTGTCCGTCTGTTTGTGTATGTTTTGTGTAATTGTCATGATTTCATTCGCATTCATTCAATTCTTTGGATTCCCATGACGTAGTTCTTGGCAGATGCAAATCTTGGAAGACAAAAAACTGGAATTTTCATAAATCTTGGTGTTTCAGCTGCAATTTTCAGCTGCAGATTTGAAACATAGAAATCTTAGTTCATATTGAGAGCAAACTAGCTCCATTTGTGCTTTTGAAATCGTTTTCTTTTCTTGTCTTTTGTGAAAAAAATACCAAAATGGTTGAAAGCTTGAAAAAAAAAACTGTAAGACAATTGAAATGTTCTTATAATATCCTTGAATAGCGATTTCAGAACCTATCCTGCATTTCTTTTGCAACAGCCAATGTTTGTTCGAAAAGTTACCACTAAAAGGGCTATTATGAAAGTGGAAAAAGTTTCATTTGTTCGTCATTTATACGTAGAATGCAGTTTTAACACCAGTTTTCTAGAAATATAAAAGATTATAGGTATAAAATGCAAAAATGACAAAATCCTGCATTTCTTTTGCAACAGCCAATGTTTGTTCGAAAAGTTATCACTAAAACCTAAAATATTGAAGTACAGAAACTGTTGTTTTTTATTATGCAGAAGTTCAATCTATTTTTAGACTAACTTTCATATAATTTAACATTTTACAGGTATAAAATGCAAAAAATGTCAAAATCCTGTATTTCTTTTTCAAAAGCTCAGTTTTGTCCGAAACGTTACTACTAAAACAGAAATTTCACTACTATTAAAGAGGAAAAATGACATTTGGTCATCACTCAAGCGTAAGATCCTAATTTCAGATGCAAAATTTAACATTTTAACGATTTAAATGCAAAAATGACAAAATCCTGCATTTCTTTTGCAATTTTTGGTTTTTTGTTCGAAAAGTTACCACAAGTACGAATTATATTAAGTTGCAAAGTTGCATTAAGTGTCAATAGCAGTAAAATTAAACACAAAATCTATTTTTAAGCCCGATTTTTGAAAAATGTATCATTTTCTATGTATAAATGTTAAAATCCTGCATTTCTTTCGCAATAACTCATTCTTGATCGAAAAGTTACCACTAAAAGGGCTATTATGCAAGTGGAAAAAGTGTCATTTGTTCGTCATTTATACGTAGAATGCAGTTTTAACACCAGTTTTCTAGAAATATAAAAGATTATAGGTATAAAATGCAAAAATGACAAAATCCTGCATTTCTTTTGCAACAGCCAATGTTTGTTCGAAAAGTTATCCATGTTCCGGACTAGTCACAAAAACTATACCGGCGTTAATTTTTGTATAAAAGTACATATAGCACGCCACCTGAAAGTTCAGCTAGCTCTAGACCACCAAGACCACCCACAATCTTTATACCGGGGGCATTTTTCGTCTTTTGAAATATGTAGCACGCCAGGAGCTGTTTTATACTTCAACGTACACCACTCATATGAATAATACCTGCGATTCTTTAAGAAAAAATATGTCCCAGAATTTTCTCACATTTCGAGTTATTATAATCTAGTTGGGACATCTGATTACGTCTCATGTGTAGTCTTTAAAAAAACAAAAATAAAAGTTGAAAAAATTAGTCTACTTATTAGAGTTTTTTAGACCTCATTGGAGCGTTAACAGAGCAAGTATATGAATAAGAATGTATTTTTTGTCAAATACTATCGGTTCATTAAGAATTAGCAGATTTAAAGTTAAAAAAAAACAAAAGATCGGTAAACAAAAAGTTTATATTTGTTTCTCTCTGTCTGTTTCTCGCTATCATTATCTCTGATTCTCATTGTCTCTCTATATCTGTCTTGGTCTTTGTCTCTCTTTCTTTCACTCTTTGTTTATCTCTCTCTCTCTCTCTCTCTCTCTCTCTCTCTACGTGTCTGTGTCTGTCTTTTCTCTTAATTATTTTCTTTTCTATTTTTCATTTTTATCTCTAAACATTTTGTGATTTTTCTTTTTACCTTTTTCTACTCTCTATCTCTTTTTTTTTGATGTCTAAAAATTTTACTTTTGTCTCGTTTACACTTTACACAGTAATTTACTTTTTCTGTCACTCTCTCACTTTCTTTTCATGTTTGTTTTTGTCACTTTGTGATTCTCAATTTTTCCTCTTTCTCTCTTTGTCTCGCTTACTTTCTCTTGTTTTTTTTTTGCTTTTTTATCTTAATTTTCATTTTTCGTTACTTTTTATTTTTTATCTCTCAAACATTTTGTGATTATTCTTTTTTTTCCTTTTTTTAATCTCTATGTCTTTTCTATTCTCTCTCAGATTTATCTCCTCTTTCTCTTTTTTACACTGTTAATCTGCTGTCTTTGAATTTCACATTTTCTGTCTCTCATTCTCTTTCTTTGTTTTCAAGTTTTTTGTTTCGTTAAATATCTAATGATTCTCTCTCTCTATCTCTTTTCTGTTCTCTCTTTTTTCTCTTGTTTTTTAATGATTATTTTTATCTTTTTCTCTCTTTGTCTTCTTTTGTTTCTATCTCTGTGTCGTTTTTCTTCCTTGTTCCTAATTTCTCTCTCTCTTTCTTTAGTTTCTTCTGATTCTTTCTTGTTTTTCTCTCC
This sequence comes from Caenorhabditis plicata, assembly GCA_963931815.1. NCBI lineage: Eukaryota > Metazoa > Nematoda > Chromadorea > Rhabditida > Rhabditidae > Caenorhabditis > Caenorhabditis plicata. Next base: position 2,635,630 of record OZ007491.1, read on the forward strand.
CTCTTTCACAGTCTATTTTAGTTTTTTATCTTTGTGTCTCTCTCCTTCCTTTTTCTCTTTTCTCTCTCTCTCTTTCTTTCATTTATTACACTATTTTTCTTTTTTCTTTAATTTTCCCTCAAGCTGCCCTCGGATTCGTTCTTTCTTTTCTCTCTCTTGCTTCCTTTTTCTTGTATGTTAATGTGCGTTAAATGCGTTGCTTCATGCTGTAAATGACGCGATATTGCACAACAAAAGAAGGTGTATTTATAATACTCCACTTGGATTCTTATGAAATCTAATCTTCCGTCAATTGACTATTGTAGCCGAGCTCACGTATTTTTGTCGAAACGCACGCCACCCGATTTTCAAAAAGTTTTTTATGTCGATGAGCATATTGCAGAAAATGGGTTTTCATTACCCAAGTTTGAGGATGCAAATCTTCCTTTTGGGAAACGACAATAGCCACAAATGCTTTCCCAATCCTACGGCGATACTGGATGAAGGAGCAACTTGCGGCATCTCTCGGCGTCACGCAAAGAGCAATGGGGAAGATTCAAAAGAAAGGAAAATCGATGCCCTATGAGCTCTCAGAACGCAACAAAGTTGGAAGGATTTCAAAGAAAGTCTCATAACTGGCGATGAGCAGTGGGTGTACTACAATAATCCGAAGCGAAGAAAATCGTGGGTTAGTCCCGGTGAACCGACAATCCAACATCCACGGGAAGAAGGTCTTACTGTGCATATGGTCGGACCAACAAGGAATTCTGTACTCTCAACTGATCCAACCTGGCGAAACAATCACTGCGAATCGCTACAAACTAGTGCAGTTGCGGCATAAAATCGCAGTGGGCGGGTCGACACGAAAAGGTCATGTTGCTTGGTGACAACGCAAGGTCTCATGTTGCTCAAGCGGTGAAAGATACGCTGAAAGAGTTCAAATGGGAAGTCTTACCGCACCCGCCGTACTTTCCGGACATTGTCCCGTCTTATGGTCTGGCGGAGCGGCTTTCGCTTTCGAGATCATCAAGACGTGCTAGATGAATAGACTACGACCAAACCAGAAAAATTATATTATGATGGAATCCATAAGTTGCCCAAACTCTGGGAAAATGTTGACGGAAATTATATTGAATAAAAGTTGTGTTTATATTTGTGCCGGTTTTTATAGTTTAATATGCGAAAAAACCCGGAATTTAATTTTTAGACCTAATAATAAAAAGATTTAAAAACAATAATCAACTATTAGAAGCACGCCAATTGGAAATAACGATTATTCAATTTTCGAGCGTTTTTAACAACGTTTACATGATCTAAACAAAACATTTTTTCACGATAACATAGCTACACCTGTCATAAACTATTTAAAACCGTTAAAAGACTGAAGCGATCGAAAGTCCGATCACTTAACACTCTCATTAGGTAAAAGATTTAAAATATAATGACACTCCAATACCAAAAAGACCTCGCACCAATTGCCTTTAAATTAAAGAATGTTTTTAACGTTTACGTTTAAGACAATGCAATGTATAAACAAACTTATTATATCTACTATAACTTTAGAAACAATATATAACCATTAAATCAACGATTCGGTTTAAAAATAATTAATAAATTATATATTTAATAAAAACATGCGAAGTCTTTTGCAATGCGGCGCGGTTTCGTGGATTTTAAAATTTTGAAAAATTCCCCTAAGACTACCGTATACATAATTTTTAGCTCTACAACATATCATGATCACAGCCTTGTAGGTCCTCACAGAGCTGAGAAACTAAATGATAAATTTTTTCATGTTTTATGCATTTTCGATGCTCCAGCTCAGCGAAATGAGCTCGTTTCGTAAAATTTCTTTTACACTATCTTATTGAGCAGTGTTAGTTGTCTAAAATACCCGGAGCACAACGTTCTACGTGCTGATAGAGCCGAGAAATACGTCGTGGAAGACTTGGTAATTTTTTGTACATGGTCGATGCTCCAGTTTGGGCGTATGGAGCTCTTTTCGTGAGAGCCCTTTTGCACTACTGTATTAAGCAAATCAAGGTGTATAAAATGCGCCTGAGCACAACGCGCTACGAGCTCATGGAGCCGAGAAACTCAGCAAAAACTTTTGGGAAAATTTTTGTCAATGTGACATTTCGATGCTCATTTTGAAAAATTCCCTTAAGACTACCGTATACAGAATTTTTAGCTCTACAATATATCATGAGCACAGCCTTGTTGGTGCTCACAGAGCTGAGAAACTAAATGATAAATTTTTTCATGTTTTGTGCATTTTCGATGCTCCAGTTCAGCGAAGTGCGTGTAAATTAGAAATACTTTTTTTAAATATATTAATTCCCATTTGCACTGTTGTATATTTTAAAAGTAGCTGCACTCCATTGTACGGGACTGAATTGCAAAAGACCTCGCACAAATTGCTCAAATCACGCGGTTTCGTGGCATTGGAGAGTACACGTATTGTTTTCATATATCTTGTCACTTAATTGTTGATAGCCCGTCTTAAGTTATTTAAAAATATGTGCTTCTTACTATAAATTTGCAAAATGAGCATTTTCGGATTTGGGGTGAATGAACTAACAAGGGAATTATAAAAGGTCAACATATCAGATTTTGATGAAACTTTGCAAAAAGATCCGTTTTGGGTCAAAACGTATGCACAATAAATTTCAGCTCGCCAAAAATGTTTTAAGATACTTAAAAATGATGCATCATTGCTGTGGTTCACCCATTTTTAAATGAAAACTTATGTGGCCGTATGCAAGAACGTATTTAAACGGTAAACGGCCGTTACGCACACCAAATTGAATGGTTAAGTTGGGGGCTCAGAAAAGATGCTCATATTGTAAATTTCGCCAAGAAGCGCAGTTTAAGGTGGGCTAGTAATAATGACGTGTCAAATTCAATGAAAATAATACGTGTAAGTCAGTAATACACGTTTAAATATTGAGAAAATATTCATTTCGATTTGGCGTGTAAACGGTAATTGAAAACCATTGATTAAATACGTTATTTGCAAGAAAGAATATTCTAAATGAAAAATTGATTGAAAAATATATTTAATTTACTAGAAAAGGTAATTTATCAATCATTTTCCATCACCGACCTATGGTTGCAGAATGAAACTGATTGTCGGAGCAAAAAAATAATGATCCGAGGGATTTTCAGATGTCAAACCCCTTTTTAAGTACCTTGTAAGATTATTTGAATCGATGTGGTCCTTGAATCTACTTCAATTCATACCCTTAACTTCTCTACCCTTTGTACCCAAATCAAGTTCCAATATGATTAAATTTGGAAGAAAACCAGAACAAAACAAAACAAAAAATATTTATTAATAGAAAATTGATTGATTGCACTTTATTCAAAACTGATCCAATTATCTACCCACTCATTTCTATTTGCTACACCTAAACAATAATATGAATATGAATAACAATGAGAGCTCATGGAGTTTGATGTCAATGACTCGTCAGAATGCATTGATGCGCGAAATACAAGTACCTGAATCGTCTCAGCTCATTTCTAGATTAATTGCACGCTGAAAGTTATGACGTGTACGCTGAAAACAAAACTGGGCGTGGTCTGTGTGTGTTGGCTCAAATAAGGCGAGCCGACTCGCTCTCATTTCAGGCCCAAAATTGGTTTTGCATATAAATATTGTTTATCTCTCCAATTGTCTTTATTCCATTTATTATTATTATTATTATTATTGTACCAAACATCAATTAATTGTTTCTTGTCAGCTTTCATCGGCGAAAGTGGGCGGAGTCGGTCGAATACCTTTCGCAAGAGAACAAATATCTTTCAATCAAAGCCAAGTTTCTTATAAATACTGTCTGTGTTTATGAGCTGAATATATCGCCAGTGGCACAAATTGTATTTAAAAAAAAAAGACATGAAACTTTGCTGTTATTTGTTCTTCCTTATTTTATTATTAGCAATTGTATGCGAATGCGAATTAATGGTGGATGAGGAGTGCGCGGTGCGGCAGGAAGATCCCGTTGGAGAAGTTATGGAGAGGATATGCGATATGTGCCATGAGATGAGCTCACATTCGAGGCCGAATATGCGAGTCGAGTGCAGGTTTTGTTGAGAGTCTCGCATAGTTAAATTGAATGTTTTAGGTCGAATTGCTTCAAGAGTGACACCTTCAGACAGTGCTTGAAATTATTTACGCCGAGGAGGCATTCCAGACATCTACGGCTCAGATTCTGATGCGATTTTTATTATTATTATCTTCTTGTTATTGTTATTTCTATTTATTTTGCAATTCTGCTTGCCAATTGGGCTTTAATCTCGGTAATTTCTTGATACGGGTTCGATAGATGTTCTAGATTATCTTGTACTGGTTTGAGATGAATTTATAATTATTAAAATGTTCTAAGAAGACAATCTTCTATCTATTAGGTAATTGTATGATTTCTTCTCGTTGGATATTGTTTATTGATCTCAATTGTCTGATTCGGTTCCAATTTAATTTGATGTTTTTATTCCGTATCTATTATTGTGAGCTGTTTTTTAATGAATTTGAATTCTTATTCTTCTTGTTTCCACTCAATTAAAACGGAATAATTTTAATTTATTTTCAATTCCAATACAAAAACAAACAAACAATTCATTATTTAATATCATTATGGATCAAAAAATAATAAGGAAATAAATAAATTACAAAGAACACACTAAATTGTTATGATATGCGACTGAAAGTGCAACTCAAGCAGAGAGAATTGAGCCAAAGAACCGCGCACCGTAATTAATTATTAACGCTCTCCAAATTATTGCCGCAGCTATAAATAAACTGTTGAAGAATTGAGGCATTTCAAATAGTTGGAATTGAATGAACCTGCCGATTGACGTTTGACTGAAATTTTTATTAAAAGAGATAAATGTTGCATCATTTCATCATTAGACGAAAATAAATTTTGCTTGTTTGTTTGTTTGTTTATTTTTGTCGCAGATGCATATGTTTTTGCATGGGTTAAGACAAAAGACTTATTTTATTAAATTATTAATAAATTCGGCTCCAAATAAAGTGAAATCATGCAAATAATGACATAATTTTGCCATTAATAAATGATTTCTTCTTCTAGATTCGGGTCGCTTACTAACTATGCGATCAAATATAGACTATTTCAATTTTTTGACGACGCATTATAAAAATAATAAAAGAGAGAGCTTCCTTTTGTGTCTCTCTATTTATAATTAATTTGCTGCGCAGCGCTTCGCAACGCGCCGTCAAAAAAACTTGAATAGCGGCCAAAGACAAAGTACAGCAACGTTGGGACACGAACGAATTTTTATATGACACGAACGGTGTCCGTGTTTCAGAATATGAAAGGGAAGGTTGCAACATTTATTTAGAATAACTTAAAACATAGCAGTATGTAGCTGAAACAACAGCTATCACAGCGAATTAGGCTTAGGTAGCTGAGCCTTTCATCTGTAGATGTTTCATGTCCCAACGTCCGTGTACTTTGTCTATGGACGAAATAGCCTATATTAGAAAAACTAAAAGAAAAATAAGAAAGTTAAACCAGAAATGGTAACAAAAAGTTATTATTCTGCACGTATTTATAATAAACCGTATCTGTGCGTCGGACATTTTATGGTTTATGCAATTCAATATCACCAAAATTACGAAAAGTGTTTTATAGATTCCAGGAATTAAACTGAAACAGTTTTATTATTAAAAACCACATAGAAAATAGCTTTCATGGGTTAAGAACCGAAAAAAGTCATATACATCACGTACGCGGGAATTTAAAATATTGACAAAAATCCAGAGAAGTTTTGCAAGTTTTACATTCATCATATTTATAATTACACCAATCTGGGTATCGGACATTTTGTGGTTTATGCACTTCTACGAGACAGAAACAAATTTCATGAAAAGGAAGCTCCAGAACAAATTTAAAAGACAAATTTAGTATTGTTTTAAAATTGTATGAGAACAATTGACATAATTTTGAAAAGCTTGTCTTAACCATATTAAATGTTAAAACGGTGAGGGGGGATCATCTTGTTCTGTTCCGGCGAATCACCAATTGAAAATTAATAATTTCCAATATTTAAGAGTGTCTTACAGCTTTACGGTTCATCTTACAAAGAATGCTTAGCGCCAATTTAAAAATTTGTCTCTTAAGCTATATAAAAAGCCAAATTTTTTTCCAAAAATTAGACGTTTGTTGAGCTAGTTTTATTATCCTACCAGTTTGCGTGCGTCGGGCTTACATTATTCAGAGATTTCGGATAATTGTGAGCTTGTCTATTACGCATTTTAAGATATTTTTGTTACTTAAATATTGGCGAGTATAGTGATGTTAATTGATAAGCGGATAGATATAATTAAACCAAGAAAATACTCCTAATTAAACGTTCGCTTTCCGCGCAGGCACGCCAACTGGAAATAGAGATTTTCCGAATTTTAAGCGTGCCTAAAAATTGTTACGCCTTCTCAATAAAACAATGATTACGCCTATTTAACTAAGTTTTTCTTATACTAATCAAAAATATGAATTTCTTACCTAGAAGTAAGATTTTCGCACGTTTATTGAGCTCCTTTTATTACCATACCAGTTGGCGTGCGCAGGAACCTGAAGCCAATCATCGCAAGCCAACTGAAACTGTATTAGCTTCATTCTGTTTGCCAAAACACCAAAAAATTATTTATTTTTAGACATTCTTTCGTTGTTATTCGCAATTAGATATGGATAAACATTGTTGCGAGATTTCTCGTATGGTAGCTTTCACAGTGCATCATTAGATATTAATACATCATGAATATGTTAACAATGGAATCTAGTTCCGTTAAGATTTAAATTACAATTAAAAGTTAAATCTAGACTTGTTTTGTGAACAGCATAAATTTATATTATTCAAATTCTGATATATAATTTTCAACCTGAAAATTTTCAGGGAAACGAGATCTAAATAAATTTCTTTGTCGTATGCGAAGTTTGTCAGAACGTCGCATTTCATTTTCAACGAACTAGGCGTGAATTATAGAACTTATACGTGATATATAAATTTTATTATAGTTATATAATATCATAAATTGCAATAAATTATTTTTACTTAAATATTTTTTAAAAACAGTCTTTAAAGTAATATTGCGACCTAAACCATAGCGATAACGTAAATTTCGAATATCTATTCTCATTCATTTTCGCAATTATTGCTGGATAATCATTCTAACAACCTAAATTAAGAAACTTATCTATATCGTTGAAACGCAACATCACGCCAATTGGAAGGATAATAAAATTAGCTCCGAAAACTTGCTCAAATCTAATATTTTGTGAATAATTTATAGTTTAAGAAAAAAACTGACAAACTGGCGTAGAGAATATTTGAGTTAAGTACACGTGAAAGTTTGAAAACCATAGTAAATATTAGAAATTCCTTATTTCCACTTGGCGTGCAACATCCTCACCAGACATCTGAAAACTGCCCAACTTGGTCTAATTAAAACAAAAAACTCAATAAGACACAAAACAATTTATCGAGTAAAAATTATTCCAACAGTGCATTTCCTTGCTCTCAGTCTATCCCAACAACAACAAGAATAATAATAATAATATTTTATTGTGCATTAACACGTATTAATCTAACAAATATATTCCACTTAATTAGGATACTCCACATAATTCCGCAATTGTATATTTAATGATCTGAAACAACAGGAAGATTATTTAATTAGCACATTTTTTTATTAATTACTCTGCAATCTTGTGTGCACTCTCCAATGATATTAAGCATTTTATTTTCGGATCATCGAGATTTACCAAACTTGTGATTTTAATTAAACCCATTGAATTTAGTGATGATATCTGGATGAAACTAATATTAATTTTTTACAATTTTATGTTGTCTTTCTGTGCTTATTTGTTTTTCGAGCTTGAAAAGCTAGAACTCTCATAGACTCTAATCAGACCACTATCACTCGGCCACAAAGCCACATTCAATTAGGTAAACTAGATTAATTAATATTCAAAGTTTATCACACAATAACCTGAAAAGGGAAAGTTTAATTTTTAATCACTTCTTTAATTAAATAAACTTAATCCCTTTTAAAAAAATAAGGCAATTAAGAAAACGCATATACGCACAAAATACACAAACATCAACCCAGGTTGTCATTTTTTTTGATTTCCACGTTTTCTCTCATAACTATTCTATATTCCATTTTAAAGAGAATAAAATTAGGTATCGTTAGTGAATTTATTGTAGAAGTCAACATTCATAAAGCAAATTTGTTAATTGATAGTCTTTAAGAATTTAAGCGAATATATTCAAAAGCTGTACGGATTTTAAAGAAGAAATGTGATTATGCTTACATGATTTTATTTAATAAAATAGTTTATTATCATCTGTAGAGCGTTCAAAAACATATATAGTCGAAGTCGAATGCGGTTACAACCGCAAAATGTGGCGCACCTTTTAAAATATTTATTTTTTCATTTAATTTTTATGATTATTATTATTTTCCACATTTATTCCACGATTGGAGCAACATCTAAAACACATTCTTAAATTTATTTAAGCAAAAACTGTATAGGACGATAATAAACAAGAAAGTAATCATAAAAATTAAATGAAAAAATAATATCGCATTTGGAATCGATTATTATACCTATATGCCAAATTAAAGGGGGCCTAAGCTTGATATGATTTTGAACTAATTGTGAGATTATATGAATGGATATATTGTCCTTTTGACAGATCGGTGCTTAATGGAAGAGGAAAAAAAGAAGAAAAAATGATGGACGGCCACACGGCCACAAACGACTTTTTCGTAGATTCCTCTTTAATGTTTGCTATCCATTATTTCGAAAAAAAATAGTGGCCTTCCAAACGAGAACCTTATTCCATCTTATTTTTTTCCTCTTCGATTAGGCACCGATCTCTGAAAAGGACAATAGTTCAAAATCAATAGTAGGTGTAGATTGTTAAAGTTTTAGAAGATTAAACGGTTAATGAATTCCACAATTTAAATTTTAGTGCACACTGAGAATTTTGTGAATCAAAACGACGCTCAAACTATTTCTAAACGCACTTCTTCTTCTTAATAAACTTTAAGACTTACCACATTTTTCAAATCAAACCCATTTAATGAGCCATCATAATTCCATGCAACTAATACTTGATATATACAAATAATCCTTTGCAAATCCGCCGACTTTGGCTCAATATCCTTCAACTGTCGACTCATTTCAGCTTTTAACTCCTTCTTTTCGGATCTCTTGTCCCTTCCATGATTCTAAACAAAACTTGCTCTACTTGAACCAATTAAAACAAGCCTCACCTTTACAAAAAACCTTCTGTCCGTTGATGGCGCATTATTACTCGCACAATATGAAGCAATCAGCAGATATCTCATCGATAATGGCATTGTTGAGAAATTGTCTATCGTTGAATTGATTTTTGTTATATTTAGGCCATTTCCAATGCCGAGTTTTGTTTCAGCAACCGTTTTCAAGCAATCGCTGGCTTTTTGACGGTCAAACATCTCGGATTCGTCGTAAATGGAATATGCTCGAGTTATCTGGAAAAATGGAAATAAAGGGTTTTTGGAAAAAAAACATACCACGGATAATAATAAATTCGGGATTTTGCAATGCTGGTATAATGTGTCGACGGCAAATTTAATAAATTGGACATTCATGAAGGGACAACTGTTGGATATCAACTGAATTGCTCTCTCCTTGCTTGGTGTTTTAATATGGACCTGAGCTACGGGAAGATGACCAAGCGATATATTTGACTGATATGTTTCCCAACAAGACAATCCACTTGTTACGAATCTAATAGTGACGTTTTCCACCTAAATATTTTATTCAATGTATTATTTTTAACGAGCATACCGCTTTGTATGATAAAAACAAGCATCTCATGATTGCGGGATTAAACTTGGTTACCGATTGAACATTATCGAAGAATAAGATTAACTGCTTCTTTTCAGGATTCGGCCAATCGACACTTTCAGGCAAATTTGCAAAAAAGTCCTCAATACGGGATGATTTGATCTTAACCATTAACTGATTTGCCATTGATTCTAATAAAAGTCTTAATGAACCATCAGCGTATAGAAAATCTACAGAGGCTATTACCTTAATTTTAACAATCATCTCATGAGGATTATCGAAATGTTTACCCAAGAATCTTCATGATTTTCTCGAAGCAATTGACGCAATATTTCGCTTCTTCCATTTCCATTTTCGCCAAATACGTGAATATGAGAAATAACTTTTGATTTGTTGAATATTAATAATTTTAGCTTCTTTATTTCATACTCGTCCATCTAAAAATACACTTTTTAGTTTAATTAAATTCATTGTATATAAATGCACGCCAAATAAATTATTAAAAACAGGCCCACAATAATGTCGTTTTATGACAAAATTTCGTAAAAATTCAAAGTGTCAAAGATAATTTAAGAAACCCCTGAATATTGACGTAATAATATTTTTATAACTTCCACGTGGAAATTAATAAAACGTGTTTAAATCTTGAAAAATTGTAATTTTCAGTTGGCGTGTAACTGTAGAAGAATCTATAGCTGAACAGCTAAAATTAATTTTTTTAGACAATCTACATTATTTCTACACAAACACCCTGAAACAATCCTAAATTTCTACTCTTTCATATAAAAATAAATTAACGATTGTATTTGTTAGGTTTAAAATATAATTTTATAGATTTTTAAAATAAAGATGTGTTCTTTTCACGTATTTTTTAAAGATTACCCAAAAGCTGTCTATAAATCTTCTCTATAATTGTAAAAAATTGAATCATAACGTACTAGAGGAAATAAATAAATTTTTAACAGAAGATTTCCTTGATTTATTAAAATTACTTTTGAATGAAATAATAGTGAAAATAATAAAATTAAGCAATGCCTTTTTGTTTCTCATATAATAGAAAATATCCCTAAACTAATCTAAACTTAATTTTAAACAAAAATCACAAAAAATTCTAATAAAAAATAAAAATTAATTAAAATTTGAAAAAAAGATTTTCGCACTATTTCAGTAGAGCAGATTTCTAAATAGTTTTCTTTTTGTCGAAATCTTAGCCTTAAGGAATGTTGTATGGTATGATTTAAATGTTGGGTAAGCATATAAATATTAAAAATTATTTAATTATAGCTTATATGTTATATATAATATAGTTCAGTTTATTTTTATTGTTAACTATTTAGTATTTTAAAGTATAAATATCATCCAAATAGGGTAATATAAGATTATTTATAATATTGTTCTTAACTTGTTCCCCGATGCATTTGCAAATTACATTTTTCAGCATGTTTTAAACCAATGAAACAAAACTTGCAAATGCATTTGCAAATGTTTATTTATTTATTTAAATAATTTATAATTGGCGGTATTTCAATGGGGCGCATTTTCCCAAATGAAGTAATTGAACTGTAATTTTATGGAGAAAACAGTTTAAACTAAATAAGAAAACGAGTAAATGAATCACCATTACACTATTTAGCAAACTCATTGACACTGTTGTAATATAAAGCCTTGGAAACAATGACCGGAACCAAGGTCAGTAACTGGTCATTCCCTATAAATGGAAAGTGTCGATTTTTAGGAACATCATTCCAACATGATTCGATCATCACTTATCGCGGGTCTACTAATCAGTTCAGTCGCTCCATTCCTTCTAGAAGGCTTAGGCCTCGGCGGACTCGGTGGAGGCCATGGACACTGCTGCTGTCAGCCACCGCCTCCACCGCCACCGGCGTGTGGTGGCGGCGATGGCTATGAAATGCCGCCACCACCACCACCACCAATGCCATCATACGCCACGGCCGGTGGAAGCTATCGAAAGAAGAGGTAAGGTCAATGGCTGATCTTGGTCAATGAAATTATTTGTAGGTCTTTGAGTGGATCGAGTGACGATGGATTCTGCAATAGCAATGGAGTTCGTGATATTATCAAACAGGTTCGCTTCTTCTTGTATACATTCAAATTGAATATGACTGTTTAGTCAATGGGGGATGATGAAGTCGAATCACGGAAAGCGATCACATCGATCCTTAAAACCCAACTGCAACAACAATTCGTTGTGGTTTGCTCGAAACATCAGTTTGACTTCCAAGCGTCGATCGAATCCGAGTTCTGCTCGATTACAAATGATGCAGGATTGACATGCTCTACATTTGTATTCTAAGTGTGTTTTTTTGTTATTTTTTATGCAATTGTTTTGTGTACATATTTGTTTGGCAAATAAAGTGGTGAATTATGATAATTAAAGATTACAATTACACACAAATTGCACAGAACAGTTTAGAAAATGTTAAAATTGATTAGAAGATGTTATATAGTTATCTAGAAATAAAGAAAACATCCGATTAAAACTACAAAAAACTATAATTTGATTTTAATTTTAACTTTATGGTAATAATTGATATTTTCTTAAGTTTGAAAATTAAAATGTCGATTTTATATTTGTAGTCTTATTAATTTCCTAATATCTAGATACTTTTAATCTTACAATCTGAAACATCTGACTAAATCTACTTGATCTGTTGCAAAATTCCAGACTAGGTTCCCTCCACGTCGGAAAATCAAATGCTTTGTGCAGAAATACCTTCGCAAAATCACACACAAATATTTTTTAATAAAATTTTCTAATATTTATAATAAACATATGCTCATAATTGAACTAATGATTAATAAAGACTGAATTAGATAATAGATTTAACAATAAAATGAAATTATAATATTTCAATTGGTATGGGCTCAGGAATTACTGAAAATTAAAAAATGTTACGGAGTTGACGACAGTTGATGAATAATAAGTTTATTGAACAGGTACAATGAATAAGGAATGGATTGGGAATGGATTGATATTAACTGGTTGGCCACATATTTATAGTAAATATCCGGGTCACGCGTGACGTCTAATTACAATATGAGGGACACGCGTGACGTTCTATTATTTGTGGCATTAACAATTTTGCCACAACAAAAAAAAACAAGTCTTCCAGTCTAATCGAACTTTCGCTATCCTTTTCATGTAAATACTCTCTAAAATATACCTGAAGCCACATAAAACGATAATAACTGAATGCAAATCCGCAGTATTATCAAAATCCATCTAGATATAATGGGAAATGGGGTCTTTGAAAGTTAGCATTATGAACAGTTTTACGAATTATTCTCACAATTCTAAATTTTGCTAAGACATAATAGTTTTTATTAATAATTATTTGCCTTAAGATACAATCTTAGCGCTTTGGACGCTAAATCCCTTATTTGGGCGAATTATTTTCTAGGTGCAATCTTTAGTGACATAAACCATCAAATGTCCGACACAATAATTGTGTTTGACTATATATTGAATAAATATTTTACTAGAACTAGTAGTAGTCTTCGGCCACGTTTTGCTTTTAAAAATACTCTGCACTTTCTGCTGGGCGCTTCCTTGACTGTGTTTTGCACGAAAAGTGCTCCTGTTAGGACACGAGGTGATTTTTGCATGAAAACAGACTCATCCTGTTATATAGCGTAAACACGTCATCAATCTTTGTTAAAATTTTACGTTGTTTTCTGGAGTGAGGACGCTTCGTGTAATTTTGATGAAACTTTGGTTACTTTTTCGGTTTGAATTGAATGTTCTGGCGGCATTTTTGCACGTGTTTTGATAACAATTTCGTGCAAAACACAGTCAAGCCACCGCCCAGCACAAAGTGCAGAGTATTAAATTTAACGATAAATTAAGGTATAATAGAATTAATTTTCTATTGTGATTTATTCTCTTTCTCTTGTTTCATTTTTTTTTAATTTCAAAGCTTTTTAAAGGCAAACAAGACTATATTTTCAATGAAGCAAAATAAAAGAATTATTCTGCATTTTTGTGTTTAAGAGTGTTAAAACCCGTTCAAAGTTGCTAATTTCAAGTCTACGATAGATAGTTTACTAATAATTAATTGTCTTGCAATAAAATCTTAGCGTTTTGGAAGCGAAATCCCTTATTTGGGCGAATTATTTTCTAGGTGCAATCTTTAGTGACATAAACCATCAAATGTCCGACACACTGATTGTGTTTAACTATATATATTGATAAGTTCAATAGTTTAACATCGAAGTAGTAATCTTCCGTTTTGCTTTTTAAAATAATTAATTTAACGATAAATTAAGGTATACTAGAATTAATTTTCTATTATTGTGATTGATTATTTTTCTATTGGGGTATGTATGGATATTGAACCCAATTTTTTTTATTTGACATTTTCATTTGGTTGGCAATATATTGTCGTTTTCAGTGAAATTTATGGTCTTATTTGGTTTGATCTAGAAATGTGGAAAAATTTTCATAAATTTATATATTTTGTTTATCAGAATTTTGACAATAACGAGGCACATGTTTTAAGGTAATTTTTCTTCTTTATTTCGTTATATTTTTCTGAAAGAAACAATAAAACTGTTTCACAACACATTCAGTAATAAAAATGAGACTGCATAAAGTCCGTGTTAAATAAAATTTTGTAAAGATTTGTAGGTTGATAGCTAGTTTAAGGAAAACAATTCTAAAGGCGTGAAAATTGGATTTTAATTTTCACGTGGAAATTGATGACGACAATTTAACTATTGTAAAATTTCAATTTTGATTTGGCGTTAAATATTTAACGCATTTCTGCAGAACGCATTTTACTATCCATCGGAAACAAATCCTAAGAGAACATTCGCTTTTCCAAGAATTCCCATAAATCCATATTAATGCGAAAAGGACATTTAATTTCAGATTTTGTTTTTTCCAAGGTAAAAATGATAAACTTTTCAAAATGATTGAAATATATATGTGATAGTAATCAATATCATCCATATATAGGACTTTATGCAGTCCCATTTTTATTACTGAATGTGTTTTGAAACAGTTTTATTGTTTCTTTCAGAAAAATATAACGAAATGAAGAAGAAAAAAGTACCTCAAAACATGTGCCTCGTTATTGTCAAAATCCTGACAAACAAAATATATAAATTTTTGAAAAATTTTCCACATTTCTAGGTAAATACAAACAAGGCGTACCAAATGAAAATGTTAAATTTTCCATTTTAAATGTATATTCTAAGGTTCCACGTATACGTTAATTCACATAAATTTAGAATATTCGTCTTAAACTATCTATAAACTATAGTTTCTTGCGAAAATTTTTGAGGAGAATGCCATAACTGAGCTATCATTTGCACTTTTACAGTTGGTTTGTATATTGAAATCAGTTTTAATAAAAATTGTGTTGTCATAGCAGAGTTCTAGACAGAGTGCAAATCATTTATGATATCAGCTAAAAAATTGTCATATTTTAAAATTTTAAAAAGTTGACACAAAAGAAAGAGAATCAATCACAATAATAGAAAATTAATTCTATTATACCTTAATTTATCGTTAAATTTATTATTTTGAAAAGCAAAACGACGAGGAATATAACTTCAAAATAGCAACTTGTATTTATCAATATATAGTTAAACACAATTAGTGTGTCGGACATTTGATGGTTTATGCCACTAAAGATTGCACCTAGCAAATATTTCGCCTAAATAAGGGATTTCGCTTCCAAAACGCTAAGATTTCATTGTAAGACAATTAATTCACTGCGCCTTCATTCGCAAAATGTCGTAATTCGGTACGTTTTGTGTGCGGTACACGGTCACTCAACCAACTTTTTTAAAATTTTTTCGCTATTATTATTTTTATTTATCTTAAATTGTTTATAAGCGAATATCGTACACTTTTTTTTCACCAAATATGTAGAATTAACGGCTCTACATATTGATATCAATATTGCTCCTTATTTTTTAAGAATAACCAACTTTTTTTAGCTCTCAATTTTTGCGGAATTTATAAAAACTATCATAACACATTTTCAAAACTCTAGTTTCGAAATGAGAGTTATATCATTAGAAAGAGAATTAAATTCTCTTTCTATTAATGCAAAAAATAATATGCCTCTCTTGTTTCGTTTTCGAGAAATTAAATGTAATAAGTCCTAAAAACTATTTAACTACTTTTTTTTAGATTTTATGTATGTTTGGTGGGAATATATCATGATGCATGGTAAGTGATATAGTTAGAGTATAGTGCGATCGATACACCCATCATGCACGGATGAATATATGCCATGCAACGTAGCACTATTTTCCACAATCACTCAACCAAGACGAAGGTGACAACATTATTCGACTGATCAATCGATACGTGCGTGTTTTCTAAAAGAACACATGTAGGCGTTCAAAAGGTTTGTTATATACTTTATAAATGTTTTAAAGTATTATTAGTCCATAATTAAAATTAAGTTCATATTTAAAATTTTTAAAACATTTAAACTACAAACATATTTATACTTTTTATAAATCAATTTAATTTCAGATACATTGTTGAAGGTATATATGAAGAATATTAGCACTGGGACGGGATGGAACTGTATGGAGGCTCTGTGATTTCTTTAGTCAATAATGACTACAACGTCGAAACAAAAAAGGTATATTTTTTATTTATCTTTTGATCTATCAGTAAAATTTTTCAGGTGGCTTTATGGTCAGATTGTTCCCTAGAAAAGGCTGAAACTATGAATTTCGGTGGAACAACTAGCCCGGAAATATTAATTTCGCGGAAACGAGCGTCCAAGACTGGGCCTTGATGGTGGTCGTCACGTGTGGCGTGGCATATGGTTTTTCGAAGAACATGATATCCGTCATTGGCTTGAATACCTCGGAAAAAGCGTATCATGTCTTTCCCAGCTTCGTATATCAGTGGTGCCTTCTCCTTTCCCTCATAGGAAGCCACAACAGCGATGTTGCGATTATACCATTATTTTTTTCAATAATACATGCTTTGCTTTCTTCTTTAACTCTTGTTAATTCTCTTTTCAGCTCTTCATTGGCCCTACTCAAAGAACATATTTTTTGCTTCATGGATTTATTTTCTTCTTCAATAAAAATTATGTCCTGAATAAATACTTATTTATTAATTATAATTTTTTCTTGTTTCTTTGGATAATTTTTTTATTCGTAACGCCTCTCGTGCCTTATGCATACGTGCGTTTGCTTTTCTCATCTTTTTGGAAGTTGAATTGTTGTTTTCATCCATTATAACACCTGCAATAAGATGAGTTTTATAAAATTTCAAAAAAAAAAAGTATTTTTTTGTAGTTTTTAGGAATTTTCTCGAAAACGAAACAAGAGAGGCATATTATTTTTTGCATTAATAGAAAGAGAATTTAATTCTCTTTCTAATGATATAACTCTCATTTCGAAACTAGAGTTTTGAAAATGTGTTATGATAGTTTTTATAAATTCCGCAAAAATTGAGAGCTAAAAAAAGTTGGTTATTCTTAAAAAATAAGGAGCAATATTGATATCAATATGTAGAGCCGTTAATTCTACATATTTGGTGAAAAAAAAAGTGTACGATATTCGCTTATAAACAATTTAAGATAAATAAAAATAATAATAGCGAAAAAATTAAAAAAAGTTGGTTGAGTGACCGTGTACCGCACACAAAACGTACCGAATTACGACATTTTGCGAATGAAGGCGCAGTGCAATTAATTATTAGTAAATTATCTACCGTAGACTTGAAATTGGAAACTTTGAACTGTTTCTAACACATTTAAACAACAAAATGCAGGATAATTATTTTATTTTGTTTCATTGGAAATATAGTCAAGTTTGTCTTTAAAAGCTTGACAAATTTACGAAAAAGAGAATCAATTACATTAATAGAAAATTAATTCTATTATACCTTACTCAGTGTTTGGCGGACGGAGCTAGGACGAACAACAACGAGTTTCAGGTGTATAGTTGTCCCGCTAAGCAAAATAAATCTATCTCTCATGTTTATGTTTATGGTCAATACAGAACAGTAGACCAACAACGACTCGATTTTACGTTTCTGGAGAAAGGCAGACAAACAACGACTCGATGAATGGTTTTGGTTGTCAGTGCGGATCTGCTACGAGTATAGTGCAACCTTAAAGTGCATTTCAACAATAGACGACATTGTTTATGAGTTATCGTCATTATTTTTTTGTCTTGTTATTGTTTTTTATTGTTTTTATTGAACAGTTTTATGTTTTTATTTCATTCTTAACTTACAAGTTCTGATGACTTGTACATACTCGGAGCCATATAAACCTATATTCCTATATATAGGTTTATCTCTGAGATTATTCCAACGGATTGGATCAATTCAACCGGATTAATGGTTTGTTTTGCTATCATAGGTATTACTAATAATCAAGAAATTAAATTGGAAATTATATAATTTTAAATATTTCAGGCTCGAATGTGAATGATGACTTTGCCAAAATGGAGGTTGACAAGGAAATCATGGTATACAGAAAATTTCCATTTAAATTGCAGGAATTTCTTGATTACAATTGACAAGCTATTGTAAGTTTTGGAAAGTTAACTAATGATTATTGGATAGTTTTAGGACCACGGACATCGACACGAGGACAAGCTACCACCATCCATGACAACGACATTCATCATGTGAAGCATTCCGTGTTTGTTATTCTTTTTATTTATGAAGCCATTAAAAATCAAACTGCGTTTTTTGATTGTTGCTTAAAATAAAATTCATCAGATGCCATTTCTGTACTTTGTGCATATGTTCGAATTATTAATTGTACGACTCCTTTTATTACGTACGAATTATATTATACGCAGCAACCAACAACTCAAAGTTTGATTTTTAACTGTTTCCGTTGAATAAGTTCAAATTAATAATATGCTCTTTCTTTTTTTGTTACGTGATTTAAATGTTAAAACAAAAGTTTAAAGGATGTTTAAAGTTATCACGCTAAGCCAAGTGTCGAGAAAAGTAACTTTAAGTGATTAATAATCCACAAATTCATTTTTGAATTTTTACGATATGTTCAAAACTTTGTTTTAAGTGGTCTTTTTTCGGCTCACAGGTCAAAATATTTTTTGATATACGCAAGAGTGGTTCGTTAGCTTGTTTTTAAACTTTAGAAATTAACTTTTAACATCATTTTAATGTGAAAATATTGAAGAAAATTAATATAAATAATACGTATACATGTCTACAGAAAAATGAAGAGTATAATACTAATTTTCAACTCACTTAACATATCTAAAAACTAATTTTTAAAATCTAGATGCCCTCAAATGATGGTCATACATGGATGAATACGTCGTGCCAAGCAAGTTCAAGTAGCAACAATAGAAATATAATTGTTTTACTTGTTTTCAATAAACATTGTATTATAATTACTGTTGTTTTATAATATTATGAAATACGACTAGTGCCCTCTTTACACCCACAAAGTAGTGTCAGCAGGTGCTAGGATGATGAATAGATGCTGTCGCGCTGGACAACCTAGCGTCATCTTTGTGTCCACAAACCAGTGTCCGCGGAAGCTAGGATGGAGTAAATAGTTGCCTCCGCAGCGGGGACGCCCTACCTCCAACCTAGCGCCATCCGCCAGACACTGAGTTAATTTATCGTTATATATAATATTTTGAAAAGCAAAACGTGGAGGAGTACAATTTCAGTATTGCAAATTGTATTTATCAATATATAGTTAAACACAATTAGTGTGTCGGACATATGATGGTTTATGTCACGAAAGATTGCACCTAGCAAATATTTCGCCCAAATAAGGGATTTCGCTTCCAAAACGATAAGATTTTGTTTTAAGACAATTAATTATTAAGAAAAGTTATTATTCCTTAACAAAATTCAGAGTTTTACATTTTTCATTTTACTTAGAAAATTAATTCGCAATTTATATATGTATTGTCGTGGTGTAGGTTGATGAAAAATTAGGGGTAAAGGAGCATACCGAAAAAAATATGGGTTTTATTTTCGAGCAGTTTTCGGCAAGTCTCGACACGTTTTCTAGCTTCTATTTGACCTTCCCAAGGGCGTGATGATGTCGTACAACTGATGTTTGAGGAATATCGAGCTCGTACTTATTGATGGATTGGTCTCCACAGCTTCACGGATTGCTTCAGAATCCACTGTCGTAGGTCGGCCTGAATGTGTCTTGTCCTCGAGATCAGTGTCGCCGTCGTGAGTACGATCCGAGACCATATTGTCGCCATCAACTTCGCATATCTTTTTTGCTGTCTCAATTTGTGAGGAGGGGTCAGAAGTGGAGCGCTCTATGCAGAGATCGATAAGTTGTTCGTCACGAGGTCGAAACTCCAACTTCACAGTCAATTTGTCTAGCGGACTTCATCGAATTTCGGTTCAGATCCGCAACGATTGGATAACCCGAGTCAGCGTATGACTTCAATTTTTGCCCATTCCTGGAGAAAAAGACGACGCCCATATCATATTCAAGACATATTTTCAGACCTTTTATACTCTAAAAATCCAATTTTTCCCGCCAAATGGAGATTTAATGATCAGAAATAGAAGGATGTCTCATCTCTGTGACCACTATTGTTTGTGGAAAATGTACTGTAGCGTAATATACGAAACAGCTGGTTAGTGGGGGTGTCGCAAACTTTTGGACAACAGTGTATACCAGGGTTGCACGGAATTCCATCTTCCATCTTCCGTTTTCCGTTTTCCGTCGTTTTTCGAGTTCCATTTCCGTTTTCCGTTGTCCGTTTGAAAAAAAATCGGTTTCCGTGCAACCCTGGTGTATACACTAGCTGGCGAAAGTTTTGTCACAAATGTTTTTTCGGGTTTAACTTTTTGTGACTTGACCAAATTGGCTGATTTTTTGATATTTTATGTGAATCAGTGTTTAAAATGTTATAGTCGCAAAATTTGGTTTAAATTACCATGACAGTTTCGTTACCACGAATTCTGTTTTCCCTCATATTGATAACAGCTTGCCGGGTGGCAATTTGAGTTTCTTTACGTGGAGTCATCTCTAAAATGTTGCCAATTACTGCTATTTTCAATAAATTATGAAAAAAATATAATTTAACTTTAAAAATTATTAAAAAATGCAGTGCAAGAAAAGTGCGTAATATCTTTGTGCTACGCGTTTTACGATAAACGCTTGTCACTGTAAAACGGATCATCGTAATCACAAGCGGGAATTTGTAAAATAATCTACAACCATATGAATCTATCATATCAAAAAATCAGCCAATTTGGTCAAGTCACAAAAAAGTTAAACCCGAAAAAACATTTGTGACAAAACTTTTGTCAGCTAGTGTATGTCCATAGCGTCCTTCTTCTAGAATACGGAGGCTGACTGTTGACGACAAGGAATACTCTGTCTTCCGCGAGTCAGATCTCCTCAGCCTAGGAATACTCTATCTTCCGCGAGTCAGATCTCCTCAGCCTAGGAATACTCTATCTTCCGCGAGTCAGATCTCCTCAGCCTAGGAATACTCTATCTTCCGCCAGTCAGATCTTCTCGGCTCAGGAATACTCTATCTTCCGCCAGTCAGATCTTCTCGGCTCAGGAATACTCTATCTTCCGCGAGTCAGATCTCCTCAGCCTAGGAATACTCTATCTTCCGCGAGTCAGATCTTCTCGGCTCAGGAATACTCTATCTTCCGCGAGTCAGATCTTCCCGGCCTAGGAATACTCTATCTTCCGCGAGTCAGATCTTCCCGGCCTAGGAATACTCTATCTTCTCTCTTTTCAATTAATGAACGGTCTAATTTCTTCCATTAATTGACTAGTTCTTTCACGTTGTTATATTATTTCACTATGATTGTTCTCGTTTTCCTCGTAATCAATATACCCAAATATTGTACTAAACAATAAAACAATTTCAACCATAGCACAATATGTAATGCAAATTGCGGATTAACATCGAAAATTAATTTGTATTCATACATGTGTCTCCTTTTGGTGTTTATTTTGTGCATATTCACATCCAAATCCAATCCAATATGAATGATAATAATTAGAAGGAGAGCACTACAAAATAACTTGAACACAATTACATTCATCCATCCATCTTCTCTCAAATCCATCTTTATTTATTCTATTGTCTTTAGATTAAAAACAAAAAAACCAAAATACATTTCCAAGTTTGAGACAGAACCCGATCACATTTTTCTTTAATCTGTCATTCGAATTTATTTGCTTCATGTACTACACTCATCTTGCACCTTCTTTGTGATGTTGCTAAATATAAATAAATTTAGTCTTTTTTCTTTAGCTTCTTCTTTTTTCCTTGAAATGAATCCCTTGTGGGTTTAAAAAAAAGAAACTGAAAACTATTGTGAGCTCAACAAAGGAATTGAATGGAATGAATGAATGATTTATTTAATTATTTAATAATAATACTAATTTGATCATAATTAACTTCTATCGATTTTCAATCATTTCAGAAAGAATTCGAGCACTTCTTCCAAAAAGAGAATGATGAACAAACAAAAACCACAAGCTCATAATTCAAATCTTCAAACGAGAACATGTCATATTCCGGAGCCAAAAAAAGAACCAAGTGGATATATTTCGGCGAAAAAACATTTTTTTTGTTTTTATTCCCCATCTCTTTTCACCACAAAAATTTAACCAACCTTATATAAATTCATATTCATCTATATATAATAGTTAATCCGGAATATTTGTTGCCCGACTCCACCCATTCACTTTTGCTCATCCAATTGTTGTCGAAATATGCTCTTGGATTTGTAAAGAATATGTTTTTCTGAGCACCCCCTTCTTTCATATTTTTCACACGACGTGGTTTTTTTCATTTCCAGCCTTCCAAACTCTAATTATTCGCCGTATAATTTTATTATTATTATTATTTATATTTTCAATCTATTCAACGGGCGACTGAAAAAATCCAACGATTAAGTCGGCAATTTCCGGTTGCCCGTCACCTTTTCCAATGTCAAAACCTTTTTTTTGTGGCTCTTTTCTCTTTTTGTTGTGACTGCAATTATAAGTAAACCAAATCATTTTTTTGCGTCTATTAGTTTGTTAGTGTCTGAAACAGAAAATGTGTCATTTACAAACTAAGCTAATTATTGTTGTTGTTTGCCTGAACGAGTTTGAGCTCAATAAATATTTCAGATACTTTTGTCGCCATGAATCTGAAGCTCGTTGCTCTAATTTCTCTCCTTTTTCTTCTTCCAATCTCAATCAATTGCATCGCAAAGTTTGACGTTTCGACGGTTTCTGATTCATCGGTTGTCATTCGGATGATCGATGCCACAAATGTCACTTATTTTGACATCACTGTGCATATCTTTGATTTGGCCACGCAGAAATTGTATAGGACCACTCAATTGGAGCACGTCACCAATGATCAGGTTTGCGCATTTTATTTCGTTAAAAATATAATCTTGTTTGTCTTTCAAAAACTGGGATACCTACAATTTTTTATTTAAAAATTGGCTTTCAATAAAAATGCTTAAGTAAAACTTCAATTTTTTGCTTTCAGTATCTAAACATGCCACAATAGAAAAATAATCAACCACAATAATAGAAAATTAAATCTATTATATTGTCCTTTTCAGAGATCGGTGCCTAATGGAAGAGGACAAAATTAGGATGGACTGAAGTTCTCGTTTGGACGGCCTCTCTTTTTAGACGGTCATTCTTTTTTTCGAAATAGTGGGCAGCACATATTTAAGAGGAATTGAGAAAAATGTTTTTGTGGCCACATAATTTTCTCTTCTTTTATTATTCTTCCATTAGGCACCGATCTCTGAAAAGGACAATACCTTAATTTATCTTTAAATTTAATACTCTGTACTTTCTGCTGGGCGCTTCCGTGACTGAGTTTTGCGCAAAAAGTGCTCAAGTTAGGTGGCGAGGTGCTTTTTGCGTGAAAACAGTCTCATCCTGTTATATAGCATAAACACGTCACCAATCTTTGTTAGAATTTGATGTTGTTTTTTGGAGTGAGGACGGTTCGTGTAATTTTGATGAAACTTTGGTTACTTTATCGGTTTGAATTAAATGTTCTGGCGGCAGTTTTGATAACAATTTCGTGCAAAACACAGTCAAGGAACCGTCCAGCACAAAGTGCAGAGTTCTCTGCACTTTGTGCTGGACGGTTCTTTGACTGTGTTTTGCACGAAAAGTGCTCCTGTTAGGATGCAAGGTGCTTTTTGCATGAAAACAGACAACAATTCCAGGGAACAGTCACCAATCTTGGTTAAAGTTTGATGTTGTTTTTTGGAGTGAGGACGCGTCGTGTTTTGATCAAATTTCGGTTGTTTATTTCGTTTGGATTGAATGTCCTTTCGCGTGTTTTGATAATAATTTCGTGCAAAACACAGTCAAGCCACCGTCAAGCACAAAGTGCAGAGAATTTATCGTTAACTCTGCACTTTGCGCTTGACGGTGGCGTGACTGTGTTTTGCACGAAATTGTTATGAAAACACGCGTAAAACTGCCGCCAGAACAGTCAGTCACCGCACAGCGTCCTAACAGTTTGCTGCAACTTTGCGAAAAGCAATCGGAGAGCGTCCTACCAGTTTGTTGGAACTTTGCGAAAAGCCATCGGACAGAGTCCTGTCATTTTTGTGGAATTTTGCTCACAGCTTTTGGATTATTTCACCTCGTTTTAATATTGGTTTATATCCTTTACGTTAGACATAACAATATAATATTTATTCACTTATTTATTTATATAAATAACAACTAAATAGCAAACAATAATTAATGCATTTAATTGAGCTCCTTGTATCGATCCAGATAGCTCCATTGTAGTGTTTCAATCTTCCTTGCCACGACGTACTATATGGATTACCATTGCGAAACGGGTAGGAATGCGCAAATATCGTTTTCTAAAAAAATAAGATTGTTACAAAGAAATTGAAGTCCCGGTATGGAAAAGTGGAGTCCCGGTCCCGAGTCCCGGGTAGGGGAAAAGGGAAGTTCCACTCCCGGGTCACGGGTCTATGAATTTTCAATTTTTGGATGTCCCGACAGTCCCTCCTATCACTGATATGTATGAAAATCATTCGAGGGCTTCTAGATCTTTTAAACCTATTTTTTAAATATGCTAAGTCAGTTGAAAGTTAAAATTATACTCATTCATTTGTTTAGACGTCTATTTATGATAATATGCATCCAATGAAACGAATTTAAATCACGTCTAATGAAAAAGAAAGAGCACATTCTTAATTTCAACTGATATAACATAAATAAAAATAATAATAAAATCTAGCCAACCCTGGATTATTTACCTCTTTATCAAATGTGCCTTGATTCGGATGACGGTTGTCCTAGTCTTAAAATCTGTGATCCTAAAATTATCCAATATATATTAGTTCGCCTTTACAAAACTTACAATTTGTGACCACTAATCTGGGCATTCTTCCTATTTATATTGAAATTGTATTATGTTGTTAATCTCCATATTGATAGTTGTTGGTAAAATCTAAAATGGATATATCCTTAAATATTAATTGTAGACTTACTTCCCGGCCAGTCCTTAGGAACGCCTTACAGTATTGAATCCATCCTTGATCGGACCATTCATTCCAATTAGCATTGTAGTCTGAAATATTGAAATTAATATAATTCCTAATTAATGTTCTTGCTTACCTGTGATAGTAAATCAAACCTCCACGTATTGATCCTTTAGAATTGATCCCATCCGTAGAGATAATATATATTAGAATATTATAAGTCTTCAGGACTTATAAGTTAAGAATGAAATGAAAAGAAAAACTATTCAATAAAAACAATAACAAGTCAAAACAATAACAACTATAACTCATAAACAATGCCATCGATTGTTATTGAGCTCGTGATCAAAACATCAAATCAAAACAACAAGTCCACCCAAACCGAATAACCGAAGTTTGATTACAATTAAGCGATGCGTCCTCACTCCAAAAAACAACATGAAAATATAACAAGAATGTTGACTGTTCACTCGATTTGTTCTTTGTGTTTACGCTATCTAACACGATGAGTGTGTTTTCATGGAAAAAGCACCTCGCGTCCTAAACGGAGCCCTTTTCGTGCAAAACACAGTCACGCCACCGTCAAGCGCAAAGTGCAGAGAAATTTATTATTTAAAAAGCAAAACGCGGAAGACTACTATTTCGTATTAACTTAATGTATTTATCGATATATATAGTTAAACACCTATCGTGTGTCGGACATTTGATGGTTTATGTCACTAAAGATTGCACCTAGCAAATATTTCGCCCAAATAAGGGATTTCGCTTCCAAAACGCTAAGATTTCATTGTAAGACAATTAATTATTAGTAAATTATCTATCGTAGACTTGAAGTTGGCAACTTAAAACTGTTTCTAACACATTTAAATAATAAAATGCAGAATAATTATTTTATTTTGTTTCTTGTCAAATTGTTTCATTGAAAATATAGTCAAGTTTGTCTTTAAAAGTTTTGAAAATTGCCGCAAAAGAAAGAGAAACAATCACAATAATAGAAAATCAATTATATTATACCTTAATTTATTCTTAAATTTATTATTTTAAAAAGCAAAACTAACAAGGGAAGTGTTTTAGGTCTCCATCTCAGATTTTAATAAAAATTTGCAGATAGATTCCTTGTGATCCAAATAGTATACTGACAAAAAATTAGGACCCACAAAATGGTTTAAGTGGGTAAAAAATGGGTCTAAAACCCAAAAAATCGCGATTTTCAAACGCAAATTTTATATAGTTAACGTTAAGCGATCCCGTTCATATTTTAAGGGATATATTATCTTATTAAAAACTATCGTTTTATCATATTTTTTTCAACTTTCACGTGGTTTACGTGAAACTATTTTCAATAAATACTGACTTTCAAAAGCCGAAAGCATTGGGGCAACAGCGCAGTGGCAAAACGACAGGACACGGAACAGCAGGGTGAGGGTTCGATTCTTCTTGGGGGTGGTATGTTTCGGTTAGTGATGCTATTCGAAATTTCTCTGTGTCGATTTTTGTTTTTTTGATTTATAATGTTTTATTTGAAAATCTTTAAATTAATGATTTGTTAAAGCAATGAGTAGAATTATTATGCAATAATCATATAACGAAAGAATAATAATTTTTCACATTAAATATGAAAAGTTCCCGAATGGTCGAACTTATATTCACTCGCAAGTCAACTTCACCCAATTGTTAGTTACATTATGGAATTCCGTTGAATGGAGACAAAGCTTGGTTCGCATAGTCGTCCAGACTCTTTGATGCTCTTTATAGCTACTTTGAATTTCGATATCCAAGAGTTGAATCGTTTTACTTGTTAAACTATCAAGAATAGTCTGTAGTCTGTCGGCAATGAAGCAGTGGACGACTTCCAGCAAGGCTTCGATGTTACAGTTAAAACTGTATTCTGCAGTGTCACACCAGGTTTTGAAAATATCGTTGATAAATGAAACTTTGAATACAGTGTGAATACAGTGAATGAATTCGTTCTCGCTCGTAGATTATTATCGATGCATGGAACGTCTAGGTATAGGAACGAGCATCACGGAAATAGTTTCCAAACAATTCCCAAGGATTGAACCTATGTCATGTGTAACCAGCAGGAATTTTCACTGTTTTATATTATTTCCTTTTTTTGGGTGCGAATAACCGTTTGAATAGTTCCATTTGTTCCATTCAGAAATAACAAGAAACGAGGTAGACCGGACTCACTCACTGAATATAACTGTATCAAATATTTCCATATGCAACTATTATATCATAAGCCCCAACTGAATAGCACATTTCTTTTTGTTTTACAAAACACGATTTATTTCTTGTAATTCGGCATGAATGGATAATTCAAAGACCTGCAATGGAGTTATAAAAATCATCACAGAGAGTGACAGATTTATTGAGTCAATTACATCAAAAATATTAAATTCTTCGAGTAACAATTTTAAGTTCCTTTAGACTATGGTGATAGATTCTGCATGAAATATATAAATATGTTCGTCAAAACTCAAAGATAGAGTCAGGCGCAGTTGGCTTGCGATAGGATATAAGTTAGACCATCAGCTTTTCATATTTAATGGGAAAAATCTTTATTCTTTCATTATATAATTATCAAATAATAATAATTCTACTCATTTATTTAATAAATTATAAATTTAAAGATTTTCATATAAAATATTTACAATCAAAAAATTCAAAAGCGATAGAGATATTTCGAGTAGAAATCAATAGTATAAATATAACACCCCCAAGAAGAATCGAACCCTCGCCCTGCCGTTCCGTGTCCTGTCGATTTGCCACTGCGCTGTTGCCCCGATGCTTAAGTGGTTTTTAAATCATTATTTATGAAAACGCACCGTTTCCCATAAAATTCATTAACTTCATTACGTTGTTGTGGATAAACGGGGTATTTTTGGATTTCAAACCAATTTTTTACCTACTTAAACCTTTTTGTGGGTCCTAATTTTTTGTCAGTATACTAATAAAGCCATGACGAATCTACCTGCAAATTTTTTATCAAAATCTGAGATGGAGACCTAAAACACTTCCCTTGTAAATAGTAAAATGAGCATCTAATAATTTATTCAAAACAAAAATCCTACTTTCGATTAATTTAATTATGTATCATTTTCATTTTTTAAATCTGGACAGGGTAACAAATACGATAATTTTTCTTATAGAAAAGAGTTTATCCGCAATTCCTCGGTCAAAATCAACGAGCGTTCTCAATTAAGAGCAAGAAAACGAATAAGCGATTAAAATCAGAAATTTTGGCTAATTTCCTCTTTCTGGCATCAATTCTTTGATTAAATTATTTGAGCATAGCATGTTTCGGCTCATTTCATTAATTGATTGTTGTTGCTTTACCCTTATGCTGTTTGTTTGCACGTCTAATTGAATTGTAACTAATTTAATACTCACCGTAAACCATTCCGGAAAGAACGCAAAAAAAAAAACCAAAAAGACAAGAGCATCTTGTCTCAATTCATAAGGGACTTATTTAATATGGATGAAATGTCTTTTGTTAATCTTTTTTATGTACCATCGAATACTCAAGTAGTGACACTTGAAGAAAATGGAATTGTTTTTAATTCAATTTATAGCCCATAATAAAAAGTTTTTTTTATAGTTGTTATCTTTCGATGGACTCAAGAGTAATAATTGGTTCGCTATTCGGATTGTTTATCGGCTGAATTTTATTGAAAGTGTTGAGGATAACTCATTAAGGACCACTAAGCAGGTTTCGCCGCTTATTTGAATAGCAAAATTCGTGGTTTTTAGGAAATAGTGGTGAAGACGAAGAAAACGGCTAGAGATGATCCGAAGAAGATTGAGCAGCTAGTTGCATTCATTGACGATTTGTTTGTGAGCAAGGACAATATTTATATTGGAGTGGGCACAGTCTTCAAACAGATTAAGAAGGTTTCCTGATTTATTCATTCGTTTTCAAGTGTTTTATTAGATTAATAATATCTTGAGTGTTGCTGGGAAATTCATGAATTTTTAATTTGTTGCAGATATCAACGGTTATTGTGCCGGAATTGCGATGCACCAAGGGCGTTTTGAGCCCAGTCTCGCAGCAAGTTGTACAACACGCCTCGTTTCATTTTGATTTGTCAAAGTTTCCCAAGCAGGATCGAAATTGTAATACGGTGAGCTGATAAAAAATGAGAGAAGAACGTTAAAATGCTTTTAATCTTCTAATCAGCTACAAATAGAATCGACTTCTAAAATTATTGATTCTTTATATTTGAGAGAGACACACCAAGTGATCTAGATTGAAAAAAAATAAATATGATTATACCAAATGTGATCAAATTTCAAAATACTTTTGACTTCAAAAGCAATAAAAATTTTAAAGTAAAATTTCAAATTTTTTTTGTTTCAGTATCCAAACATACCACAATGGAAAAATAATCAACCACAACAATAGAAAATTAAATCTATTATCCTTAATTTATCGTTAAATTTATTATTTTGAAAAGCAAAAACCGAAGACTACTATTTCGATGATAAAGAATGGTATATATCAATATATATAGTTAAACACCTATCGTGTGTCGGACATTTGATGGTTTATGTCACTAAAGATTGCACCTAGCAAATATTTCGCCCAAATAAGGGATTTCGCTTCCAAAACGCTAAGATTTTATTGTAAGACAATTAATTATTAGTAAATTATCTATCGTAGACTTGAAGTTGACAACTTTGAACGGGTTTTAACCCTCTTAAACACAAAAATGCAGAATAATTCTTGTATTTTGTCTCATTGAAAATTTAGTCTTGTTTGCTTTTAAAAAGATTTTGAAATTAAAAAAATTGAAACAAGAGAAAGAGAATCAATCAAAATAACAGAAAATCAATTCTATTATACCTTAATTTATTCTTAAATTTATTCTTTGAAAAGCAAAAACCGAAGACTACTACTTCGAAGATAAAGAATGGTATTTATCAATATATATAGTTAAACACCTATCGTGTGTCGGACATTTGATGGTTTATGGCACTAAAGATTGCACCTAGCAAATAATTCGCCCAAATAAGGGATTTCGCTTCCAAAACGCTAAGATTTTGTTTTAAGACAATTAACTAATAATAAAAGCTATTATTCCTTAACAAAATTTAGAGTTTTATTTTTTATTTTATCTAGAAAATTAATTCGCAACATAATAATTATTATAATAAAATTTTTTGTATAATTTATTATATTTAGGATCGAAATAATAAAAAAATGGAAATTAAATCTACACCTGTCCAAGCGAGACCATTTTATTATTCGGAATGCTCCTTTAACCATGATTTTTCATTAACCTACACCACGACAATAATTTTCAAATAATTTGCGCGTTAATGTGATATTTAAATGATTCTGTAAAAGTTTCATAAATTATTATTTAATTTAAAATTTAAAAAGTTGGGTTTTCCTTTTCGTAATATCTTTAATTTAAAAAAATTAATTTTATCGATATGTGTACAATTATGTACGCAAGAACTCGTAGAAGATACTACACCAATTGGTGCACCAACTTTACAACATTAGTGGTCCCAAACTAGGGATCCCTAATATAATACTTTGCTTGAGATTCATACAATAATTCAATAAAATATTATTAGCTAAAATTAAACCACCAAAAACGTATTTTCCAAATAAATAACTTTGCTAATTTCCAGATATGCGTCTTCCCATATCTACGCTTCACCAACGAGCAATCAACAATTGAAACATTTCGAGCCAAGGAGTGGTGTGGAAGCATCGAAGAAACGAAACATTTATTAACCAGCTCATCAATCAACAACCTCAATCTATTACTACTTCTCCTACTTGTCACTTTACTATAGCAATAGGCCAATATTCTCAAAAACGGTTCAATTATAAAACGGGTGTAGAATAAAATATTTCAAATGATATTCAATGATTTTCCAACATCTTTGAAAGCGTCAATCAATTGATCGATGTGCTCCTTTTGATGGGCAGCCGATATCTGTGAGAGAAACTTATTGACTATTCATTCTTCCCGCTCTACCTGCACACGAATTCGAGATTTTCCCTTAGGCACGACGGGATATGAGAAGCCGATCACGTAGATCCCCTTCTTTAAGAGTTCGTCAGCCATAACACTTGCTATTCTATAAAAAAGTATTTTTGAAATTTTGGGTGAATCGAGACAAACTTGGCATCTCCTAGGAGGACGGGACATATCGGGTGGGTGGCGTCATTGCCGAGCACAGTGAACCCATTTTCTTTCATTGATTTTCTAAAGGAAGATTATAACAAAATATATATCCATCAGTGCACCTGAAATGCGAAACATTCGATTGGAGCGAGCCAATGAATGATGAGTCATTCATGAGCAGGTCGAACACCTTCAAGCTTGAGCCGACAATGCTTGGCGCCAGCGAGTTCGAAAACAAGTAGGGTCTGCTTCTTTGCCGCAGGAGGTCGATGAGTGGCTTCGGTCCAGTTGTGTAACCACCCATGCTTCCGCCGAGCGCCTTGCCCAGCGTCGAGTTGATCACGTGTGGGCTGCCGCCAACAGCTTCCGCTGTGCCGCGTCCCGTCTTGCCG
This sequence comes from Caenorhabditis plicata, assembly GCA_963931815.1. Taxonomy (NCBI): domain Eukaryota; kingdom Metazoa; phylum Nematoda; class Chromadorea; order Rhabditida; family Rhabditidae; genus Caenorhabditis; species Caenorhabditis plicata. Next base: position 2,667,488 of record OZ007491.1, read on the forward strand.
AAGAAGCCAGTCGCGTGGCATTCGTCGATGAACAAGATCGCGTTGTACTTTTGCACCAGGTCTGAAATGTCCTTCAATGGCGCCACATCGCCATCCATCGAGAACACGCCGTCAGTGACAACCACGCGGAAACGCGACTCTTGCGTCTCTTTCAGCTTGTTTTCAAGATCGTTCAGATCGAGATGCTTGTAGCGCAAGCGCTTGGCCTTGCTCAAGCGGATGCCGTCAATAATCGAGGCGTGGTTCAGCTCGTCGGAAATGATGGCGTCCTTGTCTGACGTCATCACCTCGAACAGGCCGCTGTTGGCATCGAAGCAGGCCGCATAAAGGATGGTGTCCTCGGTGCCATGGAACTTTGCAATCTTCCTCTCGAGCTCTTTGTGAATGTCCTGAGTGCCGCATATAAACCGCACCGAGGAGAGCCCGGCGCCGTGCGTTTTGAGAGCATCCTGACCCGCTCGAATAACCTTCAATTTTTGTGAATTTATTGCATTTGGCCTGGAAAACCTCTGGATGGCTACTAAGGCCCAAGTAATTGTTGGCGCAAAAGTTAATTACAGGCTTGTCTGAGTTGGAGACTTTTACGAGCACACCCTGCTTCCCCTCAATTACTCTTTCATTCTTAAAAGTGCCGAGATTCTGAACCGATGGATTGCCAAGAAAATTGTTGATTAAATACTAACCTTGATTTCATTCAACTCATTCTTCAAATATTGCTCAAAGTAGATTTTGGAATTGTTGGGAGAACTGGAAAGAAAACGGCGAATTTGGAACAATGACATTGAGAGAAGTGAATGGGAATTGGATGAGAATTGAATGCCGCTAATTGTTATCATATCAAGGCATTCATTTAATTTCATTGATTCATTGATTTTGTCAAAATATGCGCAATTAATTGCTGGGTCGTCAGGAACTTCTATGGGGAAGATTATTTAGCGTTTATTAGAATAATATTTGATTTCTTTAAAAATAGGCATAGTGCTAGGCATGTTATGGTTCTAATAGAGTTTTGGTACTCACCAATTGAAATCAAGGGATAAAAATTGATAGATCATTTTTGTTTTAAAAGGTTAAAGGTTAAACTTTAAGAATTCCACGACTACAGCGCATCTCGCAAAAAAATATTTTTTAGAGACTATAACCGTGTTTAATTTGGGTTACTCTTCATAAACGGTTTTAGAACTCTAAAAATAAAAAAACAAAATCATCTATACCTTTCGCGAAGATACAGCTATGATACCTAAGAAAAATTAAATGAAATTCGAAGAAGTTATGCTCTTAAAAATAAAGAAGAATGAAAGTTGATGGGTAAACGCCACGTAAAATTATAAAAATAGTATAAAACCGATAAACTTCACTGCCACGAAACCGCGCCTCATTGCAAAATACTTCGCACCAATTGCAAAATTTTTATATTTTCAATATTTACATGTCACTTATATTAACGATGCAGGCTCTGCTGGACCATTAATTGAGGTGCTAAGAATTTCTTTCAATTAATTAATCCGTTAACTGATAAATAAAATATTGAAAATTAAAATAATAAATTAAAAGGTTGAGTTTGCAAAAAAATCTTTTGTTTGCAATGTTGAGCGGTTTCTTGGCAGTGGAGTGCCGATGAATGACAACTGGAAATAACGATTGTGCAATTTTTGAGCGTATCTGAAAATTTTTTACGGCTTTTTAACAAAAAAAAAGATCTCATCACAATTAAACTTGGCTTGTCTTCAACTATTTACAATATTACTTCCTTTCCGTGACAATCAGGAAAGGAGGAATTTTATGATTGAAAACATTATTCCTGCCAGCCTCTACGGTTCCGAGACATGGTTCTTTCATCACACGCCTGCACTTCAGGTCAAGATTGGTACAAAAAATTATTTGGAAGCGGGCCAAAAAAACGCATACCCATTTGACAAAACAAATGCGCTTTAAAATTAATACAAATTAACCAATTATTAGCCATTTCTGCCATTGTAGACGGTTTTTATACCTTCAAGCTGTTATTAAAAATAGTTTCCAATGGTTTTGTGGCATATAATATCATTTTTCTGAAATCCAATACACAATTATATGTAATATTTGTCAATCACCCTTATCAGACCTACTTAAAATGAGATAAAACGGTGCTCCGGGCTGATCGCCAAAAAATTACATGCTTTATCAAAATACTGCAAATATTCAACTTGATATATATATATATATATATATCATTCGAAAGCCCATTTCATGCTGATTCTAAAGATATACAAATCATTTGCAAATCATTTAATTTCAGCGAAAATGAAATGTGGAATTTTTAAAATTTGTAAAATCACCTATAAATCAATATTGCATGTTTCAGGAGAAGTCAGTCACAAACGTCCGCTACGACTTCAAATTGTGCACGCCAAATCGAAATAGAAATTTTACAATAGTTAAATGCTCCTAATTAAATTCCACATGAAAACGAACAAAATCTAATTTTGACGTCACTTTAGAATTGTTTTTCTTAAACTATCTAGAAACCTTAAAAATCTTTACATGTTAAGTTAGATTGACTTTATGTGGTCCCATTTTTATTAGTCCAATTGGTGTGACAGTTTTCCATTGTTCTGTCCTGATGTGCGCCTGCAAAGAGCAATCGACACAATTTGCTCCTATGCCGAATGTGGGACCATCAACATTGAATGGATTCTCCGCGGAAAGGTTTGAAAATAGCGGGTCCAGAATGCCGGTGGACCGTTGGTGCAAACGTCTTAAAGAATGGGACCCCACAGGATCATCCAGACCAAGAGGACGACAATCCCGTCAAACTCTGGATCTCAACTTACACCCACGACAAGATCCACCAGAAGACGGATAGGAATCCTGACCTGGCGCAGTCGTTCGAATTGGGGAGAGTTAGTCCACTTCTCATCGCGAGAATGTTTTGGACTCCAAATTAAGTAAGTACTGTTATCCCTAGTTTGCTCTTATAATCATTTCAGGCAGAAATTGCGGTGCATTTATCTTCTATAAACAAGCTATAAGCAAGTTTTTTGTTAAGATATATCATGTGGTGTTCCAATTTTAAGCATATTTGAATATACGTGAGTTAAATTATAAAGCATTTATAAAAAAACACGTCGGCTATCTTCGCATCCTCGTCTAACACTATAATAATTAGTGTATCGGGCTTCATTGAAATAAGTAACTTATTTAAATTCTTATTTTTAATAAAATATTTGATTCTACGAAATTTTTTTATAGAAAATAAAAGCCTAACAATGTTCAGACCATCTGCCGTTTTTACAATACTTACTCATTAATTTCTGCATGGATTAAACAGAATAATGCCTATGGATTATTAAAATACTCCCTATATTCAACTAAATAATCGAAAGTTTCAAGAAAATACAATTTTACAGTCATTACTAATTCAGCGAATTTCAAATTTCAAATGGTGTACAGACTGGACTTGTAAACTTGCACGTCCTATTTAAATGAACAATTTATATTTTCCTTAACCGTTCAGGCGGATAGATCGAATCTTCAAAGAATACCTGCACGCTACAGAAAGAAAATGACTAAGCTACGTCAAACAGAAAGTTGTAGCCACGAGGATATTTTTGGACATCAGGTCCGGTTGAGAGAATTCCATGTACATTCAAATACCGAAAAAAACTAAACTAGCAATCTAAAAAAACAAGTTCTTATTACCATTAATAAACTACACAAATTACAGGAAACATTCCTTTTTTGACAAAATCTTTAAAAAAAAACCAATAAACAATCTCAATTTGTTCAACTTCACAACCAAAATGCAAATAAACATCTAAATTCTCGTCATTATTAAATCTCATTCAATCAAACATTCGAATCAATAAAAATCTATTTTCAGAATTATTAGATAGCTAGATTTCATGGATAAATCATGCCTATACATGTAAAGAAAAAACAACAAACACGTAAATACAGATATAATAACAATTTTAAAGTCGTCATCATCTTCCCCTTCTTCTGCCATCCGCCATCATGACCTCTGATTGAACGCATTCGCTGACGGAATCGGAGCACGGCGGCTCGGGTTCTCCAAAAGCCTTTCAGTCATATCTTTCTACAACACAATTATATTCTTTTCCGCTTCAGAGAAAACGTTACCAGTGCTTCAAGTTCTTTTGCTGAAACCATTCCATATTCGGTTACGAAGAAGTAAAAGTGCTTGTACAGAGTGTTTGCATGTGGTTCCTAAACAACTCAATATTTGCAAAATCGCACAACAAGAACAAACAAACCGCTCCAAGTTCTCGAATCCGATCAAAATGATGAATATAAACATGCACAAAAACTCGAAACAATCTCGTCAATATCTTCTTGCAAATCTGTCGAAAATCCTTCGGAAACGGCACAGCTGAAACAACGATAATTCCATTTTCAAACCCCTATTCCCGCACATACTCGTATTCGATGGGAATATATTCTCATCATTTATCCGAATCTCAATCCAATCCATCAAAAGCTGTAAGAATGTGCATCAAACAAAGTAAAAAAATAAACAATTTCTAACAAGCATATATTGTGGTGCTGGTATTCGAGTAGGCTTCTTATATTCCAAACCATCCTGCCACAAGTATTCATACCTATCGTAGAAGATTTACTCGATATTAAAACAGACAACCTCACCTCAATCCACCAGACATGGTTGGACAGGATTGCTCTGTGCATACATCGGATATTGTTCCATACATTAAATTGATTCGGTTGAAAAAGTCGACAGCTGAAATTGAACTGGTTTTATGCCAATTACTAGTTACTAGCACTCAGAAAATGTGCTCAAATCTAATATTTTGTGAACATTTGGATATTGTTCGACAGTTTAAGGACAACCTGTCAAACTGACGTAGCGTGAAATTGATAAAATCAGCGTAAAAATAGAAAAATCACTATTTCCATTTGGCGTGCTAGCACGTCATCTGAAATTCTAAATTTCCTATCCTAGGGGAAGTTCTACAATTATACTTCTTCTTAATACCATCCAGTGTTTAGATAAGAGCACTATTCAATATTTGAACGAATTATATATTAATTGCTACGCAAATTAGTTGTGAACTAATTTTTACGTTAATTTTAGAGGCTTCCCTTAAAATAACTCGGGCGGTTTAACTTTATGTGAAATTTGAACTTCTGTTTTTATACTTCAAGTGAAAATTTCAATTGGCAAATATTTATTATTATAAAAAATTGATTATTCCTTTTCAACAATTATTTTCAAATGGTCTCAATGAGAATGTGAAACAAATATTCAATTTATTTGAATAATTTCTTTTCATTTCATTATTACGTAAAAAAAACGTAAAAATTGAAATTTACAGATAGCTCCTTACAGATAGATTATATCTAAAAACATAGCGCAATACTAAATACCACTAAAACACTACACCACGCATGACAAATAAAATTGTAAAATAGAAACTCAGAAAAGTCACTTAAATCTAGAATTTTGTGAAAATTTAAAACTCCAGAGGTATTTTAATAGAAGCCTGTAAAATTTAAGTAAAACATTTAATTTGCACGTGGACGTTAATAAAATGTTTCATTTGGCGTGTTGAATTTTTAAAAAGGAAAGCTGGAGCAAAGCCATATCAAATCCTTAATTTGTTATTATCCTCTTCATATTTCTACCTCCACGTGGTGACAAGCCAACCCAAGAACCTCCCGGGAAAAATATTAGACGTTCTAAAACCTAGAAGTAACCATTCGATGGATTCTGCCCGGGACAAAATAGCCATCTACGTCAGGATCGTGGACCCAGGTGTAGCGGTTAAACAACCAACGAAAAGCAACCCCATAGCACCTAAAATAAAATTGGGTACTCGAAAATCACGCCTAAGAATGCTGACAAAGGCGAATCGGGAATCCTGAAGAGCAAGGTCAGGACAATTGAAGGACCTAGACGCGAAGATTGGAGATACCTGGAACGCTTTACCATAACAGGCGGGTTTCTAAATATCCTAAGTAAGTAAGAAACAACACGAACAACATTGGGCAACAACATATCCGCTTAAAAGTGGTTCATCTGCTTTGATCTGGATTTATTTCCAGTATTCTGGACCCATATTTTTCATTCTGGAGCGTGTAAGAGTTTTCTAACTGTCTCATGGCAAGAGCCGCGTTAACCCTTGGCTTTCAATACCTGCTGTGCACTATTAGTTGGATAAAGCAGTTCTCTTACTTTCTCACTTTGGGTACTTTGGAGTCCGAATCATTCTCGCAATGAGAAGCGGACTAACTCTTCGCAGTGCCACTGTCGACCATGCAGCTCTCGCCTTCAGGATTCCTATCAGTCTTCTGGTGGATCTTGTCGTGGACCGTTCGTGGGTGAAGTTTGAGTTGGTTGGATAAAGCAGTTTTCCTTCATTCTTGTAATTGATATGGCAACTTGAATCCTCACTTTTATAGAAAATATTGACTTTCTTATATTCAACCCTTACATATCTACCTATACTTATTCTGCGCGTAGTACGTAGGCCTACGTATAATTTGAACGCTACTAGTCACTCATTTATAAAATATTTACCTTATACTTATCAGGAATATTATTTTAAATCAACATATCAGAGCATTCACGAAAAAATTCTCTTGAAAATGGAAATTTTATAATATTTCAGCGTGTGCAATGAATTCTACACTACTTCATATGAATGGATAGAACTTTTTCGCGATTATTACCTCCCCGTGATGAAGAAAGATAACTATTCGTCGTAAAAGTAAGATACTTACACAAGGTATGGTCCTGGAAAGCCTGCCATGGAAAAATACTAAAGCTGTCAAAAATAAATAAGAGATAACAACATCTGCGCCAACGAGCTGAGTACAGATCGGAATCCTGGCAAGCACAAACTGGATAGTTAGTCCGCTTCTCATTGCGAGAATGTTTCGGGCTCCAAAGTAAGTAAGTACTGTTATTCCTAGTGTGCTCTTATAATCATTTCAGGCAGAAATTGTGGAGCATTTATCTTCTATAAAGAAGCTAGTACTAATCAATCATAATATCTCAAGCAAATATTATATTGGAGAAGCTCTTCTAGTTTTTTTTTGATTTCTACATATAAAAGGTGTAGAGGCGAATAGAACCGCTTGCAGAAAACCCCTAGTTTAACAAATACCTCAGCACCAAATTAAAATTCTTTAATTTATACGTGAAAGAGCTCGCTTTAAATCGAGAAAATCGTAATTCTCTTTGCATTTTCTTTGCATTCCCTCACTAAATTTTCTTGCCCAACAACCCAAACAAATCAAATCTTACTATGAACCGCGAGCCAATCGTCAAAATTCTCATTCGGCGGCAACTTGACGGCTTGTCGCAAGTCCACACCCGAATGAAGTGTCGCTTCGGCCTGTTTGTGCAAATTATGACGAAGCGTTCCTTGTGGAAATTTCTTCTTTGGTCGGAACGTCTGACAATCAACTAATCACCATTTCCTGCCCAATCACCATATACCAACCTTGTGCTTGTTAACTTGCAAAAAATCCAAAAAGCTCGCCATCACTGAGAGCAGCGGCTCTTTACGCTTCTCCGGCGTCGGTGTGTTCGCTCCAAAATCGCCCGACGACGATAACTTTCGCGGTGTTGATGTCGCCGATGATGAAAAGCAATCGACTCTAGAATAAAACAATAAACAAACAAACAAAATAATAATTATAATGTAAAACGTTGTCTATCTCTCCACTTTTGACAGCCATCACAAGGTCGAACAGACACATTTGCGACAGCAGCATAGAAAAAGATGAAAAAAAAGAAGAAAGGAATCTATTAGAGATGGATGATGTGTCTGACGCCGCTCATACTCATAAATGCTACTCATGGATGGATCAACTGAATCGTGCTAAATCCGATAATGAGAGCCTCTGTGGGAGTTTTTTGTTGTTGTTGTGTGGTGCTATTGCGAACAATGTTTGATGTTGCCAAATAAAAGAGTATAATAATAATAAAATGAATAAAGGAAAATCTCCGGACAGATGTTTCGACGACATGTAAAGCTTGGGGAAAGATTGAGTGGTGCCTCTTATGGTCGTGTGAAATTGGATCAATTAGTGAAATATATCCATGCATTTGGACTATTCTTCTCCAATCAGAACAACTAAATTAAAGATTTTCTTGCGATTAAACCATTAATAGAGCTGATAGAAATGATGAAAACACAATCGACACTATTTATTGTTTAAAGTTTGACAACTAAATCGTTCAATCAAACTCTAGAGCTGTCAATTTTATTACAATCGAGTGTCGAAGAGTTTCAATAATTTGATTAGAAGTCTATTTTCCGTTATTTCTTTCATTAAAATAACAATTTCACCTCAACTAGTGTGGTAATAGAATGGGCTTAGTAAGAATGCCCAAATATAACTTTTTAGAAAGTTATTAAAATTTTTTAGATAGTTTAAGACATGCTTAATTAAATTGCACTAAAACTTTTCTGTTATAGTCGTCGCCAAATGCGATTACCACCGCAAAATGTGGCGCACTTTTCAAATATTATTTTTTCTTTAATTTTTTAAGATGATTTCCTTGTTTATGCTCGTTCTATACCGTTTTTGCTTAAATAAATTGAAGAGTATGTTGTAGATGTTGTTTAAATCGTGGAATAAATGTGGAAAATAATAAAAATCTTAAAAATTAAATTAAAAAATAATATTTAAAAAAGTGCGCCACACTTTGCGGCGGTAATCGCATTTGGCGACGACTATAAAAATTCCAATACACGTTTAAAAATCGCAAAATCGTTATTTCGATGTGGCGTGCAATTTTTGTTTCCAATTGACTTCTAAGACTTCATAGAAGTCAGTCAGGCATGAATTATACACATTTAAAACTAAAGAAAAAAGATGCCGATATATAATTTGGCAAAATAGTATATGCTACTAATTTAAAAGTTAAATATTTACTTGGCCCATAAACCCATAAATGACCAATAGTCCCAGTCCCAATGACCCATGAGACCCATAAATGCAACAACACGCCAATTGAAGAAGTTAAAAGCGGGACTCATTCTAGACCATCAATATAACTGTCAAACTTTCGTAGAATGGAACAGTTTCTGATATAAACTGAACCTCGACACAAAATTAAATTGGTATATTCACGTGTAGTAGTATAATATGATCACAAGGTTCAAAAATCAATTTTAATTGGCGTGCTTTTGTCAGGATGGTCCTTGAAAAATCTCGAGAACTGTTCTGATTCTTATATCCGACAACACTCCAAATGGAAATGAACATTTTACATTATTTAATCCTGTCTCATTACATTGAATGCCAAAATTAGAAGTAAAGTTTCATCTAATTTTAAGAGATTTAATCTAAACTATCCACTAAAATTAAAATCTTCACTAAATATACTCTTCCCGCGGCTTTATGAGCTCCTATTTTATAATTGCAATTGGCGTGAATTCGTATGTTCACGTAGAGTACTGTAATATGATCTCAAAGTTTCAAAAATCGATTTCAGTTGGCGTGCTTTTGTCAGGATGGCCCTTGGAAAAATCTCTAGTACGGTTCTAATTCTTATATCCAACAACCAGGCACATGGATTCGTAAAAACAGTACCTCAGAAAACTCACTTGAATATTATAACGTGAAGGACAGTTTAAGGAGATCCCTCGTAAAACTGGAATAAACATTAGTTTTTCAATTGAAAGTGGGATTTAATAAAATAAACCGAAATATTGAAAAACAGTAATTTCCAATTGGCGTGCCGACAAGATTCCAGATTTTCAGCCTCGGAATTAATTGAGCACGCCAAAAGCAGAGATCTAATTGTATCGAATTTATCGAATAAGTTTATTATGACCTTTCAACCAATTGTGGTATTTTAAGACAAACAATCCATCATAAAATTCTGAGGCTAGAGGAAAGTTTAAAATATAAAATGCGGGTGGTGTGCATTTAAAAATTCAAAATTAAATTTACGTCAATTTATAACATAACTAATCGGGAAAACACTCCACGATTCCCAATTAGCCTCCCTCCTCGTCAATTTATAATATAAATCAAACAATTCTCAGAGGGGACGCCAAATTGTATGGTTTTAAAATGAGTTCAGTAAGCGCGTTCAAATCTAATTTTGCAGAATGGTATTAAAATTATAAGTTTGTTTAAGAAAAACTTATCTAAAATGACCATAAAAACTTTAACACACTCTTAAAAATCGGAAAATCACTATTTCAATTTGGCGTGCACCGGATTTATAGGTACTTATCAGGGTTGCACGGAAATCGTTTTTTTTCAAACGGAACCGTTTCAAACGGAACCGTAAATGGAACTCAAAAAACGACGGAAAACGGAAAATGGAAAATGGAAAATGGAATTCCGTGCAACCCTGGTACTTATAGACAAAAATTTTAATTAAAAGTCAAAGGCACTGTAAAGCAGCTTAACTACACTTAAATATGAAAGACGGAATTCCGTACTTGTATCAGGCAAAGCTTTTTCTCAAAAAAAAGTTTTTCTTCTGTAAATTTCACACACGAACGGTCTTACTATTCGTCCTAAACTATTTCCAAATCTTAACATTCTGCGGGCGTTTAGAGATATTTTGAGTTGACGTGCATTAGTATTCCTATAATTTACGTGAAAAAATGTAAATTTACCATTTCAAATAATCGGATTATTTATGTTAAACATTTAATATTTTATAAAAATCGTAGGATACAATTTCCAAGAAAAGATTATTGCCGATGATTTCAATTCGTTTATATTGACCTTTTCAGAAATCGTTATTATTATTTTCCAATCGCTGAAAACGACAATACAATAAGACTAAACTAAAAAAAGACAAAAAATGAGCACCCGAACATGGACAGAAAAGCGTGGTTTGGCTGTGAGCTACGAGGGCGAGCCGTTGTCTAAACAAATAAATTGTGGTAACAGGTGTTTCTGCGGAGCTGCATGCAATCAACAATTCTGAATAATAAAATTGATACCTTGGACCACTGTCGCTTCTGTGCATAATTGGATCAATTTGAGTCGATTCTGAACAAACAAAATATTTGGTGATTTGCAAGGAAGAAAAAAAAACACAATTTATATTATTATTATTATTTGTTCAATTGATATTAATTGGCTGTCAATTAGGAAAGCAATCAAATTGTGGCAGAAATGAGCCAGAAAAATAAATTAAAATTTAAAAATGACAAATTGCCTGTATTTGTTGCAAACACGTTGACGTGAAAGTGCGACGACAGTAATTGAATTCAAATTTATTTTTAAATTGTCATTATCCCATTTTTGAGTTTTGCCCCTTCTTTTCCAGTACCATGATGCTCTTTTATTAAATTTTAATGAAATAAATTAGAAATGTGCTTTAGAGTTGTATTTATTATTTAGATAATGTCCCCCGGATGTTATTTCCTTATTAATTTCTAAATATTTGCCAATATTCACAATAAAATATGATCTAATGATATTAAAAAAATATAAATGGTCAAATCATATTATTGTGTTATCAATCAAAATTATTTATTGTTCTTTGTTCAATTTTTGCAATTTTCAGACGTCTGCCGAATTTTATCGACAACCGCATCTGTCACCAATCATGTTATCCGGATATTGGTATTATTTAATTTTATTAAAGCGTGATATGACTTGAATGTTGGTGTTGAAGCATATAATCTAAATTATTAAACCATTTCGCTTCACGTATATGGAATATTTATATATTATAGTCGGTAAATCTGAAATAATTTCAAAGATGTTGGCCTTGCTTGCCATGATTTGATGTTGCCAACTTTTTCTCTTAAATTTCATATATTTTGGGTTCGTTTAAGAGAGTTAGTTAGATAATCTGTCAATATGGAAAAGAAAAAGCTGCCAACTTTTCTAAATATGGTTTGTTGAGACCAGCGTTTGTGGTAGTATTGTTTATTCTACACAAAAGGCAGCTTGGCTCGACCACTATATATATATATATATATTGTCCTTTTCAGAAATCGGTGCCTAATGGAAGAGGAAAAAAATTAGGATGGAATGAGATTCTCGTTTGGACGGCCTCTCTTTTTAGACGGCCATTCTTTTTTACGAAATTATGGGCAGCACATATTTAAGAGGAATTGAGAAAAATGTTTTTTGTGGCCCCATCATTTTCTCTTCTTTTATTACTCTTCCATTAGGCACCGATCTCTGAAAAGGACTATATATATATCAGTGATGGCAGGAACTCTCCCCCCTCCGGTCCCCCGGGTATTTTCCTAAAAAAAAGGGGTCCCGGGTATTGAAAAAAGAAAGCCCCGGTAAAGGCCCTCCCGGAATTCCAAAAAAAACTGTGTCCTTCCCATTGCTGATATATATATATTATTCATTTCAGAGATCGATGCCTAATGGAAGAGTAATAAAAGAAGAGAAAATTATGGGGCCACAAAAAACATTTTTCTCAATTCCTCTTAAATATGTGCTGCCCATAATTTCGTAAAAAAGAATGGCCGTCTAAAAAGAGAGGCCGTCCAAACGAGAACTTCAATCCATCCTAATTTTTTTCCTCTTCCATTAGGCACCGATCTCTGAAAAGGACTATATATATAATCTAATCAATGAGAGTTTAAACCATATCGCTTACAGCTTTATTAAAATGATTCAATACAGCATCACATATTGAATCCAATTAATTCTGAGTAATTCTTTCAATTGTCTCCTATATTAATATATTGGTCACAACTTTGTTTAAATCTTAAATTAGTTAGAATTTATGGTAAATTGTTATCAACCTAAACTTGCAATTCTCTAAATTCTCAGAACGTGGGTGAACTGTTTTTTGCTAATACTAAAAAGTGGTTTCAGTTTATACCGGCATAATGATTATTGCGAAATCATATGTTGATTCTAATAGGCAATTGGAGTGTCATTAATTTGAGTAAAAAAGTCAGGCGCACGTATTTTAAAAATGTTTGGTTTTTGTTCATTGCTAACGGAAAATGGCCAGAATACTACACCATCTAATGATGAATTCAACGAAATGTTGAGATTAATTATTTTTATTTTTAATTATTTTTTTTCTGATATATTTTTTAAAATTTTATATATATATTTTTTACTATTTTCTTTTTATATTTTTATTTTGTATGTTAAATATTGATTTTAGTAAATGTTGCACAAGTTTTCAGAATGTTATTGAAATATCTAGCACTGAAAAAGAAGTGAGAGCAAGTTTAGGACAAGCTAACCAAATTTTTAATGTTTTGAGGATCTTGGGGAGTTGTGAGGTACACTGCTGTATTCTTCATATTGAGTAGCCTAGAAATCCAAGAATTGCTGATTTTAATTTTTTTCTGAGAGGGATGTCCAAAGTTTAGAAAATTGGTTTCTCGCTTCAAAACGGAAGTTTTAAAAGCTTGAGTTTTTCTGAATCGACAAACCAAATCTCTATAAGAAATATGTTTGAGATTAGAAATGATATGAAACAGGAAAGTAAAATAATAAACAAATTGAAAATTAAATCTGCACGCCAAACTAAAAAGAGATTTTCTAAATTTTTCAGCGTTATTTTTGAATTTCCACGTAATAAAAAACAAGTTTCTATGCAATTTTAATAACATTTTCATAAATCATTTAAAAACTTTAAAATTAAACTGTAATTTGCTTAGAAAACCTCAAACGAGAAGGAATTTCTAAGAGTGCATTTGGCGTGAATCTGTAGCATTGTCATTTTGCACCAAACAAGACCAAAAAACTACATTAAGCGTCTTGACAGTATTCAATGAAACCTAATAGTAAGTACTAATTTCTTTTTTCAATATTATTATTGCTAAGAAAACTAGAAAAAATACATTTAAATTATTAGAATCAGTAGTCTGAAATTTATCTCGAATGAGATCTTGAATTGAAAGAAAACTGTAAATTGGAAAAAATTAAAAATTGGCAAAACTAACGGTGGTAATGTGATATGAGTGAGAATATGGTTGATGCCATTTGACAAATATTTTTAAAATGGCAATTTAATTTTGAAATGAACTAATCTGACGTGAAGAGTTAATAAAATCAAAGAAAAACATTTAGAGGAGAGAAAAATTAAAAACTTCAGACTATGGGTCTATATGGGACTCCCCACCTATGACCGAATTCAGCATAATCGTGGAAAAATTGTAATTTTCCTTTGGCACGCCAATTAAATTATTTGAGATATCCTCTTTAGGGAAACTTTACGATTGAAATTTTAATTACCCTTAATTCATAAGTGCAGTTTGATTTCAAATTTTTATAATTCAATATTGGTTGCTTGGCGGTTTATGCAAAAATCCTTATAATGAAATCCTTATATAACTCAAAGAGTTTAAAAACCAGTTTATTTATTTTAATAAGTTCAATTGCACTTTAAATTGACAGTTTTTGTTGGAAACAGTCTTGCAAATGTTTGGAGAAAAGATTTTTTGTTTGATAAATCGCCGAGTCACGAAATTTCGAAACAACAAGGAAGAGTTTACATTTTTTCCTGGCTGAATTTATTAGGTCGAGAGTAAATTTGCTAATATTTATTAATTAAACGTATTCCCAAAAAACGGGACTGAGAGTATTATATTTATGAATACAAAATTTTAAGTTATCAATTATTTATTTGAATAGTCACAGTTTTTGAAATTTTTAAGAATATTAATTGAAAAAGCTAACTTAATTAAATTTTGTAAAAAAACAGAACTTGCGGAGCCGATCGGATGGTATACAAATATTAAAAAGTTGAGAAGGTCATAATGAAAGTGCAAAATTTAATATTTTCTATTTTATTGAACTTAACAGCTATATATTGACAAATTCTAAAATTTTGTTTGAAAAAGATATGAGATATCGTTGAGAAAGCAAAAATAAATAAAAATAAATGGAATTCTATAAAATTGCGAAATTTATCGAGAGAAGATGTTTCGAAATTGGTTTTTTTGTGTTTTGAAAGAAAATAAAGGAATATGAACACTTTTGGAAGAATGCCAGAATAAGGGCATCCAGCTGTTTTTTTTTCTGCAGTTGGTTGCCGATAAAATGTATTCTCATTCATAAAGATGAGTGGATAATGGTTTTGCATTGATTTCTGCGAGAGAATGATTTTATGAACCATTACAAGTTGTTAATCTAGGATGTTTTTTATTGTACAAGTTGGTAGGTTGTGAAAGTACGTTTTTGGAGTATTAAATTTTATAGGTAGCTGTTGTTAATATTATTGTTATATAGGAAAAAGTAATAATGATCGTAAAGTTTGAATAGTCTATTTGGATTTGTATTATAATGGAGTCATTGGGAATTTATGAGAATTTGGAAAAATAAATGTTGTGAAGACACGAATGTTAGATTTACAGTTTTATATAAAGATTGTGCATAGTTTAAAAAAAGTTATTTTACAATTATTGAAGCCACTATTTAAGAATAAATATAGTGATGTTGGGAATTTAAAGAATTAGAAAATTATAATATTTAAATTGTACTAAATAAAACAGGAAGTTATGTGGTTTTTCAGTTTTTCAACAGTAAACTTATTATTATTCATTTCAGAGATCGATGCCTAATGGAAGAGCAAAAAATTAGGGGCGGAGAAAAGGTCTTGTTTAGGCAGCCACACGGCCATTAAGGCCATCGAATCTCTTCCTCTTTTGTTTCTCATCAATTTTTGTTATCAATTTTTTGTTTATTATTTGATGACAAGAAATGAAAAGTTTAATTTAAAAATATGAAAAAGGATGAAATAAAAATATTGATGACAAACAAAAGAGGAAGAGACGTGATGGCATTAGTGTAGCTGCCTAAACAAGACCTTTTCTCCGCCCCTAATTTTTTGCTCTTCCATTAGGCATCGATCTCTGAAATGAATAATACTTCCTCACGCCAAATGAAAATTTCAATTTTGAACATTTTAAACGAATTTTATTATGATCCACATGAAAGTAAACAACCAATTTTTGCGTCAAAATTACAAGGCTTCTATTAGAATATCTCTAGATTTTAAATTTTCACAATATGTTAGGTTTAAGCTAGTTTTATTAGATTCCTTTTTTAACAATTCATTTGGTGTGCTTCCTTTTTGCACCAATCAGGACCAATACTTTCTAAATTTATGCTTTTTCAAGTTTAAGGTAATTTGTATCTTGAGAATAGTTACAATCCACCCCTTGTTCAGGTTTCCAAGGAACCAAAGGAGATAATCGTAGCCCCTGGGGCTGACCTGTCAATAGAGTGTAAGCAGCTCTTTTGTGAGCACAAACTCGTTTCCCTTTCCTCATCATTCTCTCCGGATGGTCGATTATCGTCAGAGGTGATTGGACTAATCTTTGAGTATGCAGACTTGCCGCAAATTTTTTGGTCAAATGGTTTTCATTTTTACAATTCAGATTAGATTTTAATAACTTTATTTTACTTGTTCTGAGTCAAAGTTATTGAATAGCCGAAATAAAGTGAAAATTCAGAGTTAATGGAGAATATTGTACCTAATTTCAATAAAAGCGCCCCTAAACAGCAGAGGTTATATATTTATCTATGCACCAAAATACTGAACACGTTCTATTAATGTTTTCTATGAGTATCATTATCTTTTCTTTTTTTAAAATTTAATCATATGAATGAATTGAACAAGGTTTAGTTTACGTCATTTTTTGTTGTCTACTGATAAGAATTGTTTGTTTTTCTCATAACAATAAAACCAAAAATTAGGTTTTTAAAGTATTTTAATGTTGTAGTCATGTGGTTTGGTGCCATGGTACAGTTCATATTATATCGAGATTTTTACAAAAGGCGGAAGTTGGAAATTCTCTTCCAACAGTTCCAGAAGTAGAGAAAACTTATTTCACAGAAACAAATATTTATGAATTTTCGGAAAAGTTAATTCTAAATAAAAAATATACGAGAAAGAAGTTAGATACTCGGCCAATTTCATCATCAATGAACGGGTAAATGTCCCATATGGAAATGTTATATTTTCATTATTCCACAAACAAGAATTTTAAACTACTTTTAACATCACCTTGACAGATTTGTATGAAATTTTATTTTAATGGCAACATTTTAGCTTAGAGACCTTTTGTGAGCTCTCTATTAAAGAATTTCCTTTGGCGTGTGATTGTACTCCTCAGGAATTTTGAATAAAATTTCATAAAGGAAATTCGGATTCGAAAAAACACTAAAATACTTGGCGTGAAACGGATAAGAAGGTGTAAAGGTTATGTTTTCTTCATGCGAAACTCTTCAATCTGTGGCCTTAATTTTGTTATATTATAGGGTATGACGAAAACAAATATTTCATAGGGGGACATGAAAGTTCTGAGATACAACGTTACAAATGAGAAACAGGGAAGCAGAACAGAGATACGAGGGAAATGCGATTTTCAAATTAACTCTCAAAAAATATTGTGTAATTAGTTAGTTTGATTGAACGTTAAAATTTTACCCCTTTCTTGTTTTCGTTGCCGTTGGAAAGTTATATATATATATATATATATATATAATTTGTTGCGTCGTTTATCAAATAATTACTATTTGACAATGTATAAATGCAAGAAAACAATAATTTCGTGCCTGATTGCCAGATTTATAGAAACCATATGTGAATGTTCATTTCAATATATGGTAACTTTCAAAGATCTGTTCCGAATTGAAGAGGAAAAAATAGGAAAGAAATGATGGTCCCGTTTGAACAGCCGCAAAGGCCGTTTCTGTCTCTTCCTCCTCATTGTGTATTGTTTTTTGAGACAACACATTTACAAGATACAAAAGAGAAGGAAATGTCCTTTGTGGATGTTCAAACGAGACCATCATTTCTTTCCTATTTTTTCCTCTTCAATTCGGCACCGATCATCGAAAAGTAGAATGATTCGCAACAAAAGTTCAAAATAATACAAATCTTTGAACTAATTGTTATTGTTATTGTTTATTGAATAAGAATGAAACCAAAATGAGATTAGATTTCTCTAGAAAAAAAAAACAATTGAATTTACTATTTTCAGATGATTGTCTGAAATTTGGATAAGAAAAGATTTATAAACAGCCATTATTAATTAGTCATCATAAATTGAAACGAATATTCAATATTAAGGCATTAAACAACTAAATTTTTAAACTATTTTGAAAAGGCGACGATTGACGGCTCAGATTCCCAGAGGATTTCAGTATGAACGAGAGTTATTAATCAAAAAATCTGACATTTATCAAAATTTGGTGATTACGAGTTATTATTGAGAAGAAAGAGTTAATCCAATTAATGAATTGTTGCGATAAAATTATAATGAACGCTTATTATCACAAAAATTTAAAAGTTTTAATATTTATTGTACATTTCACAGATCGGTGCATAATGGAAGAGCAAAAAATATGATAGAAATGAAAATTTAGGATGGACGGTCACACGGCCACAAAGAACTTTTTCATCTCATCATCTTTAATGTGTGTTATCCGTTTCTTTGCGACAACACACATTGATGTGGCCGTCCAAACGAGAACCTCATTTTGTTCTAATTTTTACCACTTCCATTAGGCACCGATCTCTGAAAAGTACAATAATTTAAGCTGAAATAAATGCAGTAATCTATTCCACGAGATACCTTCAAACTTTGATCCAATAAGCAGGGTAACACAGATTGCGTCGCCACTCCGTTGGTGCGTAAATAGATTAACCTGTAATATTTTAGTGTTTTATAGGGAAGAACGGTATTATATAATACTATTTTATGGATAAAGTACATATTTACCCTTTTTACAGGAGCAATTATCGTTTTATGGTTATCGTAAACCTTTTATCAGTGGGAGTGAAAAGTTTTCAGAACGGAATTTTGTAATTCCGCTCATCACTGTTTTTATATGGTTTTTTTTTAGTATTTCCTAATAATTATAATCTTATGATAGTATTTATATTGAAAGAACAAGACATAATTAGATTATAGCTATCACGATTAACATTTTAGGAACTCGAATAATTTATTCTTCCAACGAAGAATCACCAGATTAATCACAAATTTATTTTAATTGAGAATTCATAATGATGAACAGGGTTCTGTCAAATTCCTAATAGCCGTTTTCTTGATTTTCGTTTCAATCGATTTTATTTCTTATAATTTAATCACGTTTTTTTTTGGTTTTCTGAATTCAATTTTTAGAATATTTGCTATTGTATTACGAATATTTTTAATCAATCAATAGAACGTCAAAGACAGTTCTACAAGTAATTTATGAATTTGATATGGACTAGATGATAGCGAACTCAAAGAAGTCTACTACAAGTTTTCCTAAATGGACACATTAAAAGATTAAAACATGACATAAATATTTAAATTCTATTTGTAAATAATCGATATAATGCAAAAAAAAACAACAGCAAAAATGACATCCGGTTAATCTTTGAACGAGACTCGGTCGTATAATAAAATAAGGAATAATAAACTCAATCATATGAGCATTATACGATTAATAATTGTAATTTGACGTCATATCTAGTTATTATCAGTAATGTTTGCTATTAATAGCTTCTCAATATTTTTTGCAGGCTCCTTATAATAACGCGAATATGAGCATGTTGTAGGAACATTCAATAATTTATTATTTACTCGATTATTCTGTTTATGATAGCTTCGTTTCTGCTCGCTGCGTTTTTTAACGTTTGTGGATTGAACTGGTGAGTGCAACTGAGCCAGAGAACGAGGAGAAGCTGAGCGGTCTGGCTTGCCGCCAGTATGGGTGGCTCGCAGCGACCTATGGCTGTCCCTCAGTGTCTGGCAGGCTTTTTCATTTTGATGAGAAGAGGCGAAATTATTTTTTTATTTTCATTTTTTTGGCCTAAATATTTGTGGGTTTTTGTTGTTGTTAATTGTAGAAGATATGTATTACTTGCTTATTGGATTGTAATTGTTTTAGGTAGAATCGGGTTTGTTTATTCGCTGTGGTAAGTAAGTGGGTGGTTTTATCTGTAAATAAGCTGATTTTCCTTGGAAGCTTTTGTTTTGTTTTGTTGAGAGGAGTTGATGGTTTCCAGATTTATTTTTGAGTGTGTTTGAGAGAGAATTTGCCTTGAATTCGTTGAAGAGAACTCTTTTTGTTTTTGTTTAATAAATAGATTAGGTTAGAAATTAAAATTTTGGAAAACTTGTTGTTGTAGCATAATTCTTAATGCAACAAATAATATAACACCACACGTGGCCCTGATATTGTATATAGACGTCACGCGTGACCAAGATAATTACTATAAATATGTGGCCAACCAGTCAATATTGATCTGTTACTATTCCTGAATAAACCGTTAATTAGCAACCGTCGTCCGCACCAAGCACCAAACACAACAACTGGCGATCAGGCAACGAACTCACAATGGAAGTAACAGTCAAGAAAATTATCGAAGCACAAGCCGAGGAGAACAGGAAGATGATGAAGGAAATGATGCAGATGATGATGAAACTAGCCTCATCGCAAAAAGAGGCTATATCAGGTACGCCCGATTATCCAAACGCCAAGATAATCGAATCTATTTCTACTCGCGTACCACCGTTCATCTACGATCCGGAGGATGGATGCACAGCCGAAGTCTGGATTAACCGATACGCAGACATCATCGACAAGGACGGAGCAGACCTATCATCAGAAGAAAAAGCGCGGATCATCATCGAAAAACTAGATGCATCGACATACGCACAATTCGCAAACCTGTTGCTGCCGAAGAAGCCGAGCGAATTAAACTATGAAGAGACCATAGCACAGTTGAAGAAAATGTTCGGTTCCACGAAGAGCAAGTTCCGACGACGGTTCGAATTTTTGCAAACCACCCACTCAGGCGAGTCATTGGACGAATACACAGGAAATGTAAAGCGAAGGTTTGCTCTTGCTAACTGGAACGAGATGACAGAAGAACAAATACAAGCTCTCGTATGGATATGTGGGCTGACATCAAACGAAGTCTCCGATGTCAGAATGAGAGCTCTGCAGCTATTGGAGAGCCGACCCAATATAACTCTTATCGAACTTCAAGCCGACATCAAGAAGATTCTGGATACCCACGACGACGCCAACATCGTCGGAAGAGCAAATAAGGGAAGTGATGTTTTTGCCGTTACCGGAAAGCAGAAACCGCTGGAGAAACGACCCGTCACCAACAAGAGCGATCCACCATCACCATGCAGATTTTGTGGTGGACCACATTGGAATCGAGATTGCCGATTTAAAGATGCCAGATGCCGGAAGTGTGGCCGGAAGGGTCACATCGCCAAGAAATGTCGCAGTCGAGGAGGAAGCAGTAGCCATACGAATGCCGTCACTATTTTATCCACCCACTCCAACCGTTCTCGTAAGCCGCTGAAATCGCTCAATAAAATCTACCGAAACGTCAATATAAATGGACACGACGTTAGGATGTTACTAGACACTGGAGCAGAAGTAACTATCCTCAGTATCTCAGACTGGAGAAAAATGAATCAACCAACGCTGTCACCATCTAAACTCAAACTGAAGTCCGTGACAAATCAGAAGATCAAGATCAAGGGAGAACTCAAGTGTACGTTCACTATCAACGGACACACATCCGCCGGAACATGCCAAGTCGCTGACACCATGACTCTACTTGGTATGGATTGGATCAGAAAGGACCAACAACTACTCGACTCACTGTTGGCCCCCGCCGATGCATTCATCAATGCTATCAAATCGTCTCCCGCTCTACTGCCCATCGATAACATTCGTCAGAAAGCAGAAAAATCGTTAGTACAACGATTTCCAAGAGTATTTGAAGCCGGTCTCGGAGGGATAAACCATTTACGATCACCACCGTTGCACCCACAATCAAATGGCCAAGCCGAACGATTGGTCGATACGTTTAAGAGAGGATTACTGAAGATGAGAGGAGAAGGACCACCCTCTGAAGCTTTACAAACGTTCCTGAAGTTTTACCGTGCCACGCCATCAACCTCTACGCCGGACCATCTATCACCCGCAGAGAGGTTTATCGGACGCCGAATTCGAACAGAACTGGATCTGTTATCACCGAGCAGCAAGGAAGAAGAAAGCCGGAAGCGCAACGAGGAAATGGAGAGACAGTTCAACGTCAGACATGGAGCGCGAAGAAGAACCTTTGATGTCAACGACCGAGTCTACATTAGAGACTACAGAGGAAGGTACCCCCAATGGATACCTGGATCCATTGTCGCAAGAAAGGGAAACGTCTTATTTAAAGTGAAGACTACGAATGGGAAATTTTGGACACGCCACGCCAACCAACTGAGACATCGACAAGAAGATGAGCCGAACCGTTCTAGTCGAATTCTATGGGATCTATTTGAACTGCCGAGCACAAGGACAACAACACTGCCGCCGTAATGTTTATAATTAATTATTGTATTTGTTATTGTTGTCCGTTAGTTCTTCCTTATAACAAGGGGAGGTGTTGTAGCATAATTCTTAATGCAACAAATAATATAACACCACACGTGGCCCTGATATTGTATATAGACGTCACGCGTGACCAAGATAATTACTATAAATATGTGGCCAACCAGTCAATATTGATCTGTTACTATTCCTGAATAAACCGTTAATTAGCAACCGTCGTCCGCACCAAGCACCAATTACAACACTTGTTATGATCATACAAATATATTGTGTCATTTTTGAGCATTTTCTTGAATTTGCATTTGTTCTAGCAGGATGACCATTGGTTGCATTGTTATTTTACTCGTGAGGTGAAATGAACGGAGAAAGGTCTAAAATATTCACTGACGAAAGTTTCTTACCTTCTTGCTTGATTTCTAGAAAACGTTAAAGACACAACCACGAAATTTAAATTCAAAGGAAAACTTCAATTAATATTAATTAGCACTTTTCCCCTTTTTAAAATAAATTCCATTTAACTTAATTTAGAATAAGCAACGTGAATAATTCA
The DNA here is from genome assembly GCA_963931815.1 of Caenorhabditis plicata. Lineage (NCBI taxonomy): Eukaryota > Metazoa > Nematoda > Chromadorea > Rhabditida > Rhabditidae > Caenorhabditis > Caenorhabditis plicata. The sequence continues at coordinate 2,690,322 of OZ007491.1, forward strand.
AGAATGGCTTTTCCGAAACAGTGAATTTGTCTTTATTGGTTTACGCAATTTTTACGAGAAAATTTTGCAAAATTTCCGATTCTTCCTTAGTACCTCGGAGCGCCTCAATTACAAACTTTCTAGCAGGAATTTTTTTGAATTCATTTGCTTGTCATCGAATTGCTCTTTAGGTTTAAGTCCAATGGAGAAATTTAGAGAATGATACATCGAAACTCTTTGTAATTTTGTAACAAAAATTTCATAGTCATTATTATTATTTTAGAGAAATGTTAGTTACTTTATACTTACAAGATTAAAGGGTCATAAATTTCCTTTTGTTAATTTGAAAAAAACATTTTGGTATAATTTAACATATGTAGTGTAGTTGTCTTTCTCATTTTATAACATTTTCAAATAGAATATTCTGTTCCTCTTTTATATTACTAATTATTGCGAATAACGGAATTTTAAATTTTTAAAGAATGACGTATTGTCTTATATAATACTAGAACCAACAGAGTGACAACGCAATTTGTTTTACCCTGTTTATTGGATCAAAGTTTGAGTGTATCCCGTGGAATAGAATATTCATGCATTTATTTCCGCTTAAATTATTCTCCTTTTCAGAGATCGGTGCCATAGGTTCCAGTTTGGACGGCCACTCTTTTCTATCTCATCAATATGTGTTGTCTCAAAAAGTGGATAACACACATTAAAGAGGAATAGACGAAAAAGTCGTTTGTGGCCGTGTGGTCAACCATCCGAGACTTATCATTTTTTCTTATTTTTTGCTCTTCCATTATGCACCGATCTCTGAAATGTACAATGAATATTATTCAATTTTTGTGATAATAAGCGTTCATTATAATTTTATCGCAACAATTCATTAATTGGATTAACTCTTTCTTCTCAATAATAACTCGTAATCACCAAATTTTGATAAATGTCAGATTTTTGATTAATAACTCTCGTTCATTCTGAAATCCTCAGGGAATCTGGGCCGTCAATCGTCGCATTTTCAAAATAGTTTAAAAATTTAGTTGTTTAATGCCTTAATATTGAATATTCGTTTCAATTTATGATGACTAATTAATAATGGCTGTTTATAAATCTTTTCTTATCCAAATTTCAGACAATCATCTGAAAATAGTAAATTCAATTGTTTTGTTTTCTAGAGAAATCTAATCTCATTTTGGTTTCATTCTTATTCAATAAACAATAACAATAACAATTAGCTCAAAGATTCGTATTATTTTGAACTTTTGTTGCGAGTTATATTTATAGCCGTCTTTGGCTATATTATTATTTAGGCTGTATTAAAATTGGATCTGATGCAACCGCGAACCGCTGAACGAACAGACAACATCAACACAGATACACAAAAGAAAGATTGTCCTCTATTTTTACATCATCGATAGTAGCTGATAGTTCTATATTCCGTGTTATAGATGACAAATAGACAAATTTCCTCTAGTGGCCATTTCTACGGAGCAACTAATTTCCACGAAGGCTAAACCTGGTTAGTAGCTTTCTTCCTTAGCCACTGTTTTCGATTTTCTTTGATTTTCTCATATAATTTAAATGAGTTTTTTGCGAAAACAGTTTGTGAGAAAGGCAATCCTGTCTGAATAAATATTGCACTCGACTACAGACCACAACTTGCCTGGAAACTTTTTACACTGCGGAAATTACGGCTACATAATTTTAATACTTGATAGGCGGATTGTCAAATTTAATAATTTTATAATCCAAGAATTAGGTTTGAGATTAACAAAAACGGAATTTCGAATTTCACCCATCAATACTGTACAAAGAGTGGACTTTTAATAATGCTTTTTTATTTATAGTTCTCAATGAAACGGACAAGGGAAAGTGTTCGTGAATTATTTAAATAAAAATAACGGAAATATGTATATTGAAGTGAAAGTTTGTTCAGCTGTAATTTTGCTGATGGATTAATAGGATTTGTCTTTATAAATCATTAATGTGAGTTTAACTTTTGTTCTTATGAAATGTAGAAGTAGTGTCTAATCAATGTTTGACATTGAGATTATGAAATGTTGACTCATTAGTTACTAGTTATTTCTGCCGAAGTTAGCTTATTGTTTTTTTTAAGTGAAATTGAAACTCAATGGCAGCTGTTGGTGGAATTGATTGTTGATTTTGGTTGTTTGTCAACAATTATTGAAACGATATTTGTTTTTTTGAGACTGGCATTGAACAGTTTTTCATATTTTGTCAACTCGTTGCCTTGTCAGTTTTGATGAGATTAATAAGATTTTCTTGTAATTTTTATTGATTAAAGACTATCATTGAAGCTCACTATTTTCCCAGAATTTGTAAGAACCAAAAATAAGATTTAGAGTTTAAAAATGCTAATTTTCATGTTGGGAGTAATCGTCTTTGATTGCCGAATTCCGAACTTTATGTCATTTTCGAAAAATTTGACTAGTTTTGTACTATATTTTAAAGAATTAAGGAACATATGATGTTTGAGGTATAATGCTCGTCTGAGTTTTTTTTTATTTTGAAACAAAATATCGTCTTTATTTGAGAATTTGGATTAAAGTAGTCACATCAAAATTTGTCAAAAGGAATGATAAAGTGGATGGTTTAGAATATTGAAAAGAATTTATTTTTAATTTTTAGATGAACTTATTAAAATATGGATAATAGCGTGAAAGTTTTAATTATGATTTTTCTATCAATTCTATGGATGATTTGGAAACTAGCGCGAACATTAATAATATTAGCGATTAATTCAGACTGATGAGAATTCGCCCTTACTATTTTATTTTTAAATTATTGAGATAGACAAGATATTGTAGGTCTGTGATGGGCGGAATGCCAATTTTTCAATAGTGGGATCCGGGACGTAATGCAAAAATTTCGTATTTAGAGCCCGTAATGTTTTTTCTAGGTTTTAGAACGTTATTTTTCTAAGCTAGAAATAAATCACTGAATTTTTTGAAATATCATTCTGGATTCCGGATTTGGCACAATGGAATTGTAATTTCTTCAATCCGTTCATCACAGTTTGCACTTATTCTAGCTTAATAATCAAAGAATTACGTTTTAGAACCTCAATCTGGAACCAGAAAAAGGGCGAAATACAGTATCTGATGGTATAATTTTCGACACTTTTGATTTCGGAATGTATACCTATTTTATTTAATTGTAAGAAATGACGCGGATTTTTAATCATATTTCAGGAATTTGTAATTCCGTCCATCACCAATGATGTGGGTTGATTTCTACTTTTATTTTAAAATTCCGAATTTCAGGTTTTCAATATTAATTCTAAATTCTCATTAAATTCTTATTCAGGTAAAATGAAAATTATTATTTTTAAATATTTAAACGCACTGCATTGCCACGAAACCGCGCCGCATTGCAAAAGGCTTCGCACAAATTGCAAACTCAACCTTTTAATTTATTATTTACAAGTAACTTATATTGACGATGAAGACTCTTCCGGTCCATTAATTGAGGTAGCAAGAATTTATTTTCATTGATTCATCAGGATTTCTGCAGAATGAAACGTTAACTGATAAATAAAATATTGAAAATAAAAATAATAATTTAAAAGGTTGTGTATGCAATTGGTGCGAAGTCTTTTGCAATGCGGCGCGTTTTCTTGGCCGTGGAGTGTAAACGTATAGAATGAAGCTTCACGAATATTTCTGATATTTGTTGATGCAAAATGACTAGAATCGTCAAATGTTCTTTCCAAATTATAGAAATGTATGTGAAATCCTAGCATCATAACTGATTGTGGGCTTCTATTTTTATAATTGATGTCCTGATTCGAAACAATTTTGGTTTCCAATCAAGATTTCTATGAGGAATAGGTTTTTAGTTGATGGGAAATGTTTATTGAATATTGTGCAAGTTTTGCAATTGGATTTGTCAACAAATTGAATGACATGATGAACTTTAACAGATCGTTGATGAAGTTTATGTGGCTGTAAATTTTGCTTGGCGCTATCTATTTTGTTGATTTGGTTGTACGGAAATTGCCCAGTAGACTTATGATCATTTGCAACGAAATTTAAAAATAATATCATTTATTATGAAGAAACTGTCACGGTTATTAAATCGCAATTTTTATTCGAGATATAGAATTTTGGAGAGATTAGATATTAATATATCAAACATGCAGTCATCTTGATAATTTTGAATTGTTGAATCGCACATATTTTTACAATCAAGAGTGTGGGAAAATTGACATTTATAAAATAAATAATAAAGTTTTTGTTGGTATTAATCCATCAATTTAATGGTTGTTGTGTTCAATTGAAGGCCATTAAGGAACGAGCAAAGGCGAGAAAAGATGATGTTGTTTTTGAAAGGTGTTGGTGGAAAATTGGCGTTGCTTCGAAATTTGTCAATCTGTCAGTGAAATTGTTATTTGATAATGATGATGATGACGGTCATTTTGGTGTTTTTTTTTGCAAAATGTAGAGAAAAAATAACATTTTGGTGATACCAAATGGATTGGTGTTATTTTTGGATGAAACGAAAACATAAGCAAGGAAAGGAATGTGCTCCGCCTTTCGAGGATGAATAACCAACGGAAATTGTTTTGTCAAAAGCTTAAATATTCGATTTGATATCTTTATTCGCTGATTGTAAGCATATTGTGTTGATTTCCTCTAGCTTTCGTATTTATTTTGACGGAAAGGTTTCTTGAAAATGTGTGAAGGATTTAAGATATTTTTTGTTTTTTCATAGGATCTAAATAGTGTCAAGCATTCGGATGTGTTAGTTTTTATATGCGCACATGACTATTACTTTATTTGTATTTTTACCTAGACTTACCTTGATCGCTCCTTGTAGGTTCTTAGTGGGGTCGACTATCATTGATTGCACATAATTTTAGCGTAACTAATAGCAGGTTGAACCAAATCTATGGTATGGCTGATGATTTTTGGTACCACAGTCGCGAACCGGAATTAAAATTTTATATTTTCGGAATTCGGAATGTAAAAATGGACAGAATACCGAGTCAGATATGCGGAATCTGAAATTCCGCCCATCTCTGGTTGGTATCAATTTTGACATAGACGGTATTATTACTAGAAACATTTACAACTTCATGATAAAATATCATTGTCAATGAACGAAATTGTTCTTTGAATAATGGGTGAACGTAACCATTAAATTTTAATCTCAATTGAAGACGCCTTGTTGCCAACCAGTTTTCACTATAATTTATTGACAATTTCGATGGGTTTAATGCTTTTTTATTATCTCAAGTACTTTGAAATTGTCTTAAATTTGTTTTTTTTTGAAACGAACATCAATTAATTTGATTAGGTAATTTGTTATTATAATTTAATTTTGATCGAATTGTATTTCCAGAAGTCACGTGATTAAAGAACTGTAACTATTTTTGTGGAATGTATTTAAGGGTACCGCGATAACTAATGTCATATTGTTTTTTTGGAATTCATCCACTTTGCCATAGTTACGCGACTTGAAGATTTTTGAATGCAAAATGAGTTTCAAATAGGATTTTTTGTTTTAGAATTATATTTTAATAGTGGGATTATTAAAGTAAGTGAGGCTGAAAAGAAGAAGAAGAGAGTGCCATTATCTCATTAGAATAGAGAGAAATTTATACGAAAAATTAAAAATTGTCTAGCATAATTAAAACTGATTTTGCATCATTTTGTAAGTGTGTTGCTTCCTTGATTTGTTCACATATCTTACGTCAATTGTCACGTTACACAAAGGTTGAGGAGTTGAATGTACTCTGTTGGCGAAAGTTGGCGAAGGCAGCTATGATATCGACGGAATGATAGTGGAAGAAAGGTTGTCGAGTTGAACTCATTTCATTTTCGTTTCGTTGTCTCACAGCTTGTACCCCGATGGGAGGACGACTGATTAATTGAGAATCTTTTGCAATTCTTTAGTCGCTTTTTTGTGTGTATGTGTGTGTTTCGTTTTTTTGATATTGTAAGTTAGTTTGCGTTTGGATTTAATTTGATGGTTTTGGAGCAAACAATGGACGAAATGAATGTTTTGTTTGAACAATTCAAATGTCATATTTCGATGATGCTGATGATGTTTTTACACTCATCTGGTCACAATGAAGACGAATGCATTGCTTGCTTTCTTAGTTTTATGGCTCTTTTTCTCTGTGGTGATTTTTTGCACTTTTGGCGCGAAATGTTGCCTGTTGGGCAACCTTGGGTTCAATTTTGTAGAAATTGCATCATTGGTTGGGTCTATTTGCTTGATTTTCCGTTAATTACGACACTAAAGTATTCACACGTTCGATGAATTACGCTTAATTTTTATTTTTCTTGTAAAACGAGTCTAATACTATGGCGCACGCCAATTCAAATGATATAAGTGTTATTATGCAAAGAGCTTAAATTTCAAAGAATTTTTATAATTTAGAGAGAATTTTAGGCAGATATAGTCATGTTGCGTCAACGAAAATCAAAAAAAGTTAAATTCCATTAGATACTTTTAAATATTTAAAAACCGTCATTTTCAATTGGCGTGATCGCACATGCGACCCGGAATATTAAAGTTTAACGATATATATCCAAATTTATTCATATAATTAGAAATTATATAAATTGTTTGACTTGAAATATCCAAAATACTATAAAAATTATACTGAAAGTTTAAGCGGAAATTAGTAAGATTTGGTTGAATTTCGTAAAATGTAATTTTACTCATGCTCAGCTGATATGATGTGCATTAAAAACGTACGGTATACACACGCCAATTGAAATGACGATTTTCTAAATTTTGAACTTGTCTTTTAAATTTCAACGCATAAGCTACAGTTTTTAATTTTTTGAACGATTTGTTTTAAATTTTTATAAAATGGAAAAATCTCAACGAAATATTTCAGTTGAGAAGCTTTTCTGAATTACAGTTTACTCTATTTCATTTGACATATTTTTTCTACGACAGGCTGTCTTGTAATCACATATAATCTTTATTGTAACATTTTCTGTATTTTCAAAAATTACATTTAAAAAATTTTAATTTAATATTCAAGAACCTGCGGAATCCAGGATTAAAATGAAAAATCCGGATACAGACTGTTATTGTGTTTTTCTATAATTCAGTAAAATTTTATAGATTATTGGCTGAATTGCAATTATTAGGTTTTTAAGTTTTGGAAAATGAAACTACAACCATTGTATTATTTCCAGTTTATTTCTTAATAACTATTTTACTTGTTATTCTCCAGGTGTCGGATAAAATTGGTTGCGACGGTTTTATATGTCTGTACCAGCGATGGCCGGAATTCCGTTTTCCGGCCCGGCCATTTTTCGTTTCCGAAATTTTATATTGTAATTCCTACTTTCGAAAATTCACTTGTCATATAAACGTTAACACCATTTTGGGAATTACGGTTTCCATCCTTTTTTTCGATTCCGTTTATGGTTTTTTATTCCAAAATTCCAATTTTGATTCAGGATTCCGAAGTTCAAAACGTCTAATTCCGCCCAACTGTGGTCTGCGCAAGTGATGAGATAACTCGAAGTTTGTCCATGCGTCGATCAATTATTTCTCACTTAAAACTCAAATAAACGTGCTAGAATTACTCATTATATACTAGATTCAAAATTTTTATCATCAATTCCGAATTTTTTTTGAATATTTGCCATTTTGCTGGTCTGTCTCCAAAATGAGAGTTTCTAGTTCTTTTAAACAATTAAAAAAGGAGCAAATTCTCGTTTATAAGTTTAAATGTACTTACCACGACAGAGTCACACTGTAAGAACTATGAAGCATCGTTGATTTTCAATGACGAAATTTCATTTGAGCAAAAAATTGGATACTGTATTGTTACTTGACAAAATGTCATTGATATTCGGTTATTCACTCTACATTTGTATCATCTATTAAATACGACCACAGTTTTTAAAATTGTTTTTTGAGAGTTTTCACTTCGTCATGTGTTGGTTGCTTCAGTTGCTTATTTTGGTACGACCATTGGAATTTTAAACTAATTAATGTTTGACAATATTTTAATTAATTTCCATTTTTCTTTGCTGTCAGAAATATGAACCAGTGATTGTACAACTTGTCAATGTTACGGGTGATTCAAATATCAGTAACTTATTCTAACCTGACTAAACATAACATTAACCGGTGCGAAATTGAAATTTTAAAAATGTACGTCATTTTTACTGATTTAGTTTCTTATCTATTTCCCACCCATGACTGTTCTATGTTTGCCTCTCGTAAATATTGCATAGAAAACTAAAAAATAAGGAAACTTGTTGATCTTTTCCGAGATGGCCCAAATAAGGTAGGAATGAAACGCAAGTCTTTGCGCTGCTTTTAAAATACTCATCGATTCTTTACTTGAGTTTTGTTAATTTATCTCAAATTAAAATCTTTTGATATTGGAACTGTTTGATTGATTACCATTGCAAATAATTGTTACTCGTATTTTTTGTCTACTTTTTATTCGTCTACTCCTTTGTGAAATTCTTAATAGTTGTATTTTATTGCAGGGGTAATTCTGAAATCAAGAGTGAAGTGGCAGACAGCTTATTTGGCAGTTTGTTGCACGTTTTCGCCTAAATTCAAGGCGACCGGGCCTGTCTGAGCCTAACCAACTCCACCACACTTTATTTGCATTATTCTAGCAAGTTTGAATCAAATCGACCGACAAGTTTTCATCCAAATAATTGGTGTAAGTTTTTGCTGGAATGGCCTTAATTTGATTATTGCCAACACTGATAACACATGGTATTTAAATTGGTGAATTTGTTTAATGAGAGTTAATTGTTGTTATTGTTGTTGTATCAGTACAATGGCGGTAATCCGTTGGGCAAACATGTTCAAATTGCAACAGATTCGATTGATATTGGTAATTTTGTAGTGACAATGTTGTTGGAATCAACGGTTCTCGTCGGAATCGGCGCAATCATTGCGTTCATTTTAGCATTTGCAATCGGCGCCAATGATACGGCCAACTCGTTTGGAACTTCGGTTGGTAGCAAGGTGAGTGTTAGGAGAAGGGCCCGGTGGAATAATTGCTGGAAATTGCAGGTGCTGACACTTCATCAGGCTTATATACTAGCGAGCATTTTCGAGACGCTCGGAGCATGCCTTCTCGGTCATCAAGTGACGGACACGATGCGCAAAGGCGTCATCGACTTTGACACGTTTGGAAACACGACGTCCGGAGTGGTCGGCACCGATCGACTTACTCACGAGATGATGCTGGGACAAATTGCGATTCTGACGGGATGCGGTGCGTGGATGTTGCTGGCGACGGCATTCAAATTGCCCGTATCGACAACGCACTCGATCGTCGGCGCCACCATTGGGTTCGCGCTGGTGGCTCGTGGATCCGAGGCGATTGTTTGGAATAAGATTTATAGAATATGTGAGTTGGAAGAGGGATTATTTATTTAATTATTAATATTTGCATTTTAAATTGCTTAAGAAAAGTTTTCTTGCAGTTTTATCGTGGATCATTTCACCACTTTCATCTGGATTTGCTTCGATTATAATCTACACGACACTAGACCATGTTGTCTTAAGAAGAGTAGGACGATCTTGGAAATAATGTTTATTGTTTTTTTTTTCAGAAGCAACCCCTACACAGTGGAATCCGAGTTCTACCTGTTCTCTATTTTATCTGCTTTGCATTCAACGTGTTTGCGATCGTCTACAAGGGACCATCTTGTTAGTTTTAACTTATTTGTACCTCAATATTTTCAACGTTTAGTCCTCTACTTTGATCGCCTCTCGTTGTATCAATGCTTTGCCATTTCGACGATGTTTGGATTGCTCGTTGCTCTCGTGTTTGCATTCTTCCTCGCGCCATATCTCAAGGATCATATTCTTAGTAAAAAAATATTATTTTCCGCTTGTTTTGCTAATGATTATTGCTTTAGGTAAAGAAGTCCAAGATGCCGCCGTTCGCCGGAAGCGTCATGAATCGGAGAGCAAGAGGGATGTCGAAGCTTCAATGGAAATGAGCACTGTTGATCAGAGTTTGTAATATAATACCGCCGTTGATATTGATTTTGGTTGTTTAGCAAGAACTTTATTGGAACAGCCGACGATCGTGGTGAGCGCACCGTCGAATGACTCGTTCGGAACGCCGAAGAACAACACGATTCGACCGGCTTCGTCGCTGGCGTCTTTCTTCAGAAGCTGCAAACCGGAAGACCCGCAAGCATCGAGACTCTTCTCTCTTCTGCAGGTGATGACGGCATGCTTTGGTGGATTCGCGCACGGTGGCAACGATGTGAGCAATGCGATTGCGCCGCTCGTCTCGCTGGTGCTCATGGCGTCGCACGGAATAGACTCGGCTAACATGGACACGCCTTGGTACATTTTGCTGTATGGATCGGTTGGAATGTGCGTTGGACTGTGGATACTTGGTCACCGCGTAATTTACACGGTTGGAGAGAATCTGACGAAGATCACGCCGGCTTCGGGATTCGCTGTGGAGTTTGGAGCGGCGGTAACAGTGTTGGTCGCGTCGAAGATGGGAATGCCGATTTCGTCTACTCAGTGCAAAGTTGGATCAGTTGTGGCTGTGGGATTGGTGCAGGCTAATCAGAGAGTTCACTGGGGAGTGTTCCGAAATATCTCGCTTTCGTGGATTGTGACGTTGCCGGTTGCAGGTAATTTAATGGAAACGTTTTCTTACAAAATCGCGGTTTTGTGAAAACGTCAATATGACAGGTGCAAGCCCCTTAATTTTTAAAACGAATAAATACAATATTTATAATAATTTCTTCATTGCACCTGAAATAAGCGTCGGTTCTTGAAAATCCACTTCAATTAAATTTTACAGGATTGCTTTCTGCTGGTGCAATGACCCTACTCCATATGCTTGAATTCGGAAGTAATGCAACGTCAGAGGGATCCGTTCTGAAGTACTTTATTTAGAGAAACATATCTTTATGCTCAATTGAATGCTCATTAATTTCAATTTCTCTATTTTATGTTATTTCATTTCGTTTCTTATTTATGGTAATACCGGTTTCATTGTTCTTTTAGTTTTATTACGATTTTTTCATGTTTAACTTTTTACGTATTCAGATATCATTTTAAAAAAGAGATAGACCGGATCAAGAAGTTGGAAATTGCAGGATATTACGTTTGGATGTTTTGAACCGTGTTTAGAATTGTTAATCGGGGTTCAGCCTATCTCTTTAATAATAAGAATAATAATTTTTGTTTTTTTTTTGTCTGCAAATTAGCACATTCCCACGTAATGCCTTAAAATTTATGATTAATATGTTTACTTTTGATTTTTAACGAAGCTTTATTCATTAATTGTTTTGTTTTTGTTGGTTTGTTTGTTGCTTGTTTCTCCCGAATACACGGTAAGATCACGTTTATAGGAAATTGTTTCAAAGTTTTAATTTTTTTTTTGGTTATTTATCATCAACGAGTTCACTTTTTCACACTCCCCCCGATTGTTATTGTTTTTCTTTCTTTTATTTTAATAGCGAAATTAGGTTTTTAAAGGAATTAAAGTAGATGATTTTGTTAAAAGTTGTTTAATGGAAATAAATAATTGTTAGACCCCATTGATGGATTTTGTTTTACTTTTGTGAAGGCAGAGATTCATACCTGCAGAATGCACACACGTTTAAGATTATTCGCAATCCCTCGCGCGGCGATTGTTGCTCTCCTGCATTGAAGAATCCGACTCGTCGACTTAATGACAGGTTTATACCGGGATAATTGAAATTGAAAAAGCAGTAGACAAAGAATTGGATGATGTTTTTTGTGAATGTGCTTTTCGGCGAGCACATCGACTGGCGCCGAATAAATGGATTAAAGATGTTTCAAGACGACGGACCAGTTGGATTGAGGGTGTATGAAGAAGCGAAAAGCAAAGAGTGGATTAATAATAATAATAATAAAGGGAGAAGTAGGAGGAGAACAGGATTTAGACGGATATGATGATGATGAGCACACACACACACACACACAACGTATATAATGTTGAGCTCTGAAAGAGCTGCGAGAAAAAACAGCAGTCGATAGGTAAAGTTGATTGATTGACTGATTGTTTTGTTTGTTTGTGTGTTGTTGTTATGGTTGTTTATCGATTTTCTCGAAGCTTCATGGTCACAATTAAATGCTGATTGTTGTTGTTTTGGCGGCTTTCCGGTCAGAGTTTTGCTCTTTTTTGGAGAATTTTTTATTTTTTTTGTTTGGATTTGTTTTTCTCTTACAGGTTTTGGCTACACGCAAAGTTTTAGATGGTTTTCTTCTTGTTTAACTGTCTTCCAATTTCTTCTAGCGTCTTATACTGTTGTCTACTGTCTTCTAGTGTTTTCTACTATCTTCTACTATCTTCTTCTGCCATTCTTCTAGGGTCTTCTACTATTTTCTACAGTCTTCTACATCCTTCTACTGTCTTCTACTGGCTTCTTCTCTCTTCTATTGGATTCTACTTCCTTCTACCGTATTCTAAGGCCTTCTGCCGTCTTCTACTGATTTCTGCTCTCTTCTACTGGCTTCTCCTCTCTTCTACTGTCTTCTACTGCCTTCTGCCGTCTTCAACATCCTTCTACTGTCTTCTACTGTCTTCTACTGGCTTCTCCTCTCTTCTACTGTCTTCTACTGTCTTCTACTGGCTTCTCCTCTCTTCTACTGTCTTCTACTGCCTTCTGCCGCCTTCAACATCCTTCTACTGTCTTCTACTGTCTTCTACTGGCTTCTACCTGCTTCTCCTCTCTTCTACTGTATTCTACTGCCTTCTGCCGCCTTCAACATCCTTCTACTGTCTTCTACTGTCTTCTACTGGCTTCTCCTCTCTTCTACTGTCTTCTACTGGCTTCTACTGGCTTCTCCTCTCTTCTACTGTCTTCTACTGCCTTCTGCCGCCTTCAACATCCTTCTACTGTCTTCTACTGTCTTCTACTGGCTTCTACCTGCTTCTCCTCTCTTCTACTGTATTCTACTGCCTTCTGCCGCCTTCAACATCCTTCTACTGTCTTCTACTGTCTTCTACTGGCTTCTCCTCTCTTCTACTGTCTTCTACTGGCTTCTACTGGCTTCTCCTCTCTTCTACTGTCTTCTACTGCCTTCTGCCGCCTTCAACATCCTTCTACTGTCTTCTACTGTCTTCTACTGGCTCTTACCTGCTTCTCCTCTCTTCTACTGTATTCTACTGCCTTCTGCCGCCTTCAACATCCTTCTACTGTCTTCTACTGTCTTCTACTGGCTTCTCCTCTCTTCTACTGTCTTCTACTGTCTTCTACTGGCTTCTCCTCTCTTCTACTGTCTTCTACTGCCTTCTGCCGCCTTCAACATCCTTCTACTGTCTTCTACTGTCTTCTACTGGCTTCTCCTCTCTTCTACTGTCTTCTACTGGCTTCTACTGGCTTCTCCTCTCTTCTACTGTCTTCTACTGCCTTCTGCCGCCTTCAACATCCTTCTACTGTCTTCTACTGTCTTCTACTGGCTTCTACCTGCTTCTCCTCTCTTCTACTGTATTCTACTGCCTTCTGCCGCCTTCAACATCCTTCTACTGTCTTCTACTGTCTTCTACTGGCTTCTCCTCTCTTCTACTGTCTTCTACTGGCTTCTACTGGCTTCTCCTCTCTTCTACTGTCTTCTACTGCCTTCTGCCGCCTTCAACATCCTTCTACTGTCTTCTACTGTCTTCTACTGGCTCTTACCTGCTTCTCCTCTCTTCTACTGTATTCTACTGCCTTCTGCCGTCTTCAACATCCTTCTACTGTCTTCTACTGTCTTCTACTGGCTTCTCCTCTCTTCTACTGTCTTCTACTGTCTTCTACTGGCTTCTCCTCTCTTCTACTGTCTTCTACTGCCTTCTGCCGCCTTCAACATCCTTCTACTGTCTTCTACTGTCTTCTACTGGCTTCTCCTCTCTTCTACTGTCTTCTACTGGCTTCTACTGGCTTCTCCTCTCTTCTACTGTATTCTACTGCCTTCTGCCGCCTTCAACATCCTTCTACTGTCTTCTACTGTCTTCTACTGGCTTCTCCTCTCTTCTACTGTCTTCTACTGGCTTCTACTGGCTTCTCCTCTCTTCTACTGTCTTCTACTGCCTTCTGCCGCCTTCAACATCCTTCTACTGTCTTCTACTGTCTTCTACTGGCTTCTACCTGCTTCTCCTCTCTTCTACTGTATTCTACTGCCTTCTGCCGCCTTCAACATCCTTCTACTGTCTTCTACTGTCTTCTACTGGCTTCTCCTCTCTTCTACTGTCTTCTACTGTCTTCTACTGGCTTCTCCTCTCTTCTACTGTCTTCTACTGCCTTCTGCCGTCTTCAACATCCTTCTACTGTCTTCTACTGTCTTCTACTGGCTTCTCCTCTCTTCTACTGTCTTCTACTGTCTTCTACTGGCTTCTCCTCTCTTCTACTGTCTTCTACTGCCTTCTGCCGCCTTCAACATCCTTCTACTGTCTTCTACTGTCTTCTACTGGCTTCTACCTGCTTCTCCTCTCTTCTACTGTATTCTACTGCCTTCTGCCGCCTTCAACATCCTTCTACTGTCTTCTACTGTCTTCTACTGGCTTCTCCTCTCTTCTACTGTCTTCTACTGGCTTCTACTGGCTTCTCCTCTCTTCTACTGTCTTCTACTGCCTTCTACCTGCTTCTCCTCTCTTCTACTGTATTCTACTGCCTTCTGCCGCCTTCAACATCCTTCTACTGTCTTCTACTGTCTTCTACTGGCTTCTCCTCTCTTCTACTGTCTTCTACTGGCTTCTACTGGCTTCTCCTCTCTTCTACTGTATTCTACTGCCTTCTGCCGCCTTCAACATCCTTCTACTGTCTTCTACTGTCTTCTACTGGCTTCTCCTCTCTTCTACTGTCTTCTACTGGCTTCTACTGGCTTCTCCTCTCTTCTACTGTCTTCTACTGCCTTCTGCCGCCTTCAACATCCTTCTACTGTCTTCTACTGTCTTCTACTGGCTTCTCCTCTCTTCTACTGTCTTCTACTGTCTTCTACTGGCTTCTCCTCTCTTCTACTGTCTTCTACTGGCTTCTACTGGCTTCTCCTCTCTTCTACTGTCTTCTACTGGCTTCTACCTGCTTCTCCTCTCTTCTACTGTATTCTACTGCCTTCTGCCGCCTTCAACATCCTTCTACTGTCTTCTACTGTCTTCTACTGGCTTCTCCTCTCTTCTACTGTCTTCTACTGGCTTCTACTGGCTTCTCCTCTCTTCTACTGTCTTCTACTGCCTTCTGCCGCCTTCAACATCCTTCTACTGTCTTCTACTGTCTTCTACTGGCTTCTACCTGCTTCTCCTCTCTTCTACTGTATTCTACTGCCTTCTGCCGTCTTCAACATCCTTCTACTGTCTTCTACTGTCTTCTACTGGCTTCTCCTCTCTTCTACTGTCTTCTACTGTCTTCTACTGGCTTCTCCTCTCTTCTACTGTCTTCTACTGCCTTCTGCCGCCTTCAACATCCTTCTACTGTCTTCTACTGTCTTCTACTGGCTTCTCCTCTCTTCTACTGTCTTCTACTGT
Organism: Caenorhabditis plicata; assembly: GCA_963931815.1. Taxonomy (NCBI): domain Eukaryota; kingdom Metazoa; phylum Nematoda; class Chromadorea; order Rhabditida; family Rhabditidae; genus Caenorhabditis; species Caenorhabditis plicata. The sequence goes on from OZ007491.1 coordinate 2,705,773, forward strand.
CTTCTACTGGCTTCTCCTCTCTTCTACTGTCTTCTACTGTCTTCTACTGGCTTCTCCTCTCTTCTACTGTCTTCTACTGCCTTCTGCCGTCTTCAACATCCTTCTACTGTCTTCTACTGTCTTCTACTGGCTTCTCCTCTCTTCTACTGTCTTCTACTGTCTTCTACTGGCTTCTCCTCTCTTCTACTGTCTTCTACTGCCTTCTGCCGCCTTCAACATCCTTCTACTGTCTTCTACTGTCTTCTACTGGCTTCTACCTGCTTCTCCTCTCTTCTACTGTATTCTACTGCCTTCTGCCGCCTTCAACATCCTTCTACTGTCTTCTACTGTCTTCTACTGGCTTCTCCTCTCTTCTACTGTCTTCTACTGGCTTCTACTGGCTTCTCCTCTCTTCTACTGTCTTCTACTGCCTTCTGCCGCCTTCAACATCCTTCTACTGTCTTCTACTGTCTTCTACTGGCTTCTACCTGCTTCTCCTCTCTTCTACTGTATTCTACTGCCTTCTGCCGCCTTCAACATCCTTCTACTGTCTTCTACTGTCTTCTACTGGCTTCTACCTGCTTCTCCTCTCTTCTACTGTATTCTACTGCCTTCTGCCGCCTTCAACATCCTTCTACTGTCTTCTACTGTCTTCTACTGGCTTCTACCTGCTTCTCCTCTCTTCTACTGTATTCTACTGCCTTCTGCCGCCTTCAACATCCATCTACTGTCTTCTACTGTCTTCTACTGGCTTCTACCTGCTTCTCCTCTCTTCTACTGTATTCTACTGCCTTCTGCCGCCTTCAACATCCATCTACTGTCTTCTACTGTCTTCTACTGGCTTCTGCTTTCTTCTAGTGGCTTGTCATCTCTTCTACCGCCTTCTACTTACTTCTACTATCGTCAACTGTCTTCTACCGTCTGCTGCCGTCTTCTACAGCCTTCTACTGCCGTCTTCTACAGCCTTCTACTGCCGTTTACTACCTTCTAATGGCTTCTACTGGCTTCTACTGTCTTCTACTGTCTTCTACTGGCTTCTACTGGCTTCTACCTGCTTCTCCTCTCTTCTACTGTCTTCTACTATCTTCTACCGGCTTCTGTCATCCTTCTACCAATTTCTACTGCCTTCTATTGGTTTCTACTGCCTTCTATTGGTTTCTACTGCCTTCTACTGTCTTCTTCTTAAATTTCGTTGAATTCGAATTCTCAATTTTCAAGTTTAAGAGCTTAACTGTGCTCCGATTTACAAGCAGAGCATGGATTCGCTCCAATTTTCCCTGAATTGATTTGATGTCTTCCCATACAACAAAATGTGTTTCCAATTATTTATTGATTTGCTATCTTGTTTTTATTCATTTTCAGAGTATTATTTGACTTTTTTGTTTAAATGTTACCGTTCTTTTGGCAGAATCTTTATAAAGCCAGTAGGAGCCTTTTGAGACCAATAGAATTTGATATTACAGTAACGGATAATGAAATATTAAAATTTCGCATTTATCATTTTAGGGTTCAATTAACTTTGCAAGAAGGGGAGACTTTACGTAATGTCTGGAATACTATATCCGAGGAGCTTTGAACCGTCTCTCCATAAAATATTTTCTAAATAATTTATTGTAATATTTTATCATTATTAGCTAATTGTTTTTGGTCTACTCTTGCTTTATTTTTGTTTTTTTTTTTAATTCAGCTTTTCATTCTTTTTTTCCGTTAATTTAAACGATATTTCATTTTATTCTCTTCTATTCTTCTGGAATATAGTACCTCTAGCACCAATAATTTCGTTGCGAAACTTTGCTCACGCTTAAATTGATGTTTATAGGAATAAAGTTTCTTTTTACGTGTAACATACATTACTAATTTCCACGCGCACTTTTTGGAATTCGTTTCAAGAGTACGTATTTAACATCAGTAAATCCTTATACCATCAATTTTTATAGCTAAGTCACAATCTAAAGCCTTAAATGATAACGTAAAGTGGTATTGCGGGTGGCGTGCGTGTAAAATATAGCAGAACTTCCTTAGTGTTTTCTTCATTTTTCTTCAAAGTGCAGCGATTTTTGAGCTCTCTCTCTCTCTCTCTCTCTCTCTCTCTCTCTCTCTCTCGGGGTTATTTACTTTAATTGGTTTTAATTTTAATTCTATCAGGATTTTATTTGTAAAATTAAAAATGTGCTTTCACGCGTTGTTATTTATCAACTTTTTATTGGGAATAAATCATCATGGGAATGTCAATCTGAAAGTCTTAGACTTAAGCCTTAAAACCCTAAACTATAAATTCGAACGTTTAGCATCGATATAGGCTATCTATTTATTTATTGCTTGGTTCTAGTGAATTATAACGATTATCCAAACTAAATTTTTAATTTTTAACTAAACTTTCACGTCAATTGAAAAGAGAAAAACAGGAGCTCAGTTCAAGCCAGCTTAACATGATCATTCTAGAATGATTTTATACTTGACATATAGTTTTTTTGGACAAATCTAGGAAACTGACGTGAAAATAACTCTAGATTATATACGTGGAAATTAGAGATTTACGATTAAACTTGTTAATATTTCTATTTTCAATTGGAGGGCACTTTCTTGTTTAAAATGCATGATTGAACATAATCTAATTGTTGACTTTAAAAGAATTTGAAATGTTCACAGTGGAATTCAGAAAAAAATTAGTAATGGAAACGATTTTGGGGTAATTTTTTTAAAGAAAATCAATTGTAGAATATAATTTTGTAGTTGAGAACAGGTCTGAAAATAATTTCAGAGTATTGATATATTTTAAAAATGTTTTTAAAAGGTTTTCATAACAACTGGATTCGACTTGTCTTAATTCTCGAATAACGTGGTCCCTAGTAAGTTTAGCTTGATATGTTATAGAGCAGGTTTAGTATAATCAAATATTTTAATGATTTATAGTTTAGGAAAGCATGGAATCTAGAAATGACGTCATTTCTAAACCATGGTCAATCCCAATTTGTACCATGGATTCAGCTAGCCCTAATTTCGTAATAACGTGGTCCCTGGTCCGTTCAGTTTAATATGTTATGAAACAAGTCTAGTAGAACCATGTACCTTGAAAAATTATAGTTTTTAAGAATGGGAAGCTAGAAATGACGTCATTTCTAAGTGATGGGCAAACTTCATTTTTATCCTATTTTTGGATTACCCTAATTTCCTAGTAACGTGGTCCCTAGTATGTTTAGCATGATATATTATAGAACACGTTTAATAGAATAAAATATTTTAAACAATAATAGTTTTCAATAATTGGAAGCTAGAAATCACGTCATTCCTAAGCTGTGGTCAAACCTCATTTTTACCATTTATTCGGATTACCCTAATTCTCGAATAACGTGGTCCCTAGTTAGTGAAGTTGATATATTATAGAACAGGTCAGGTATAATAAAATTTACTAAATATTTAATGTTTTGTACAATATGAAACCTGGAAATGACGTCATTTATAAGCCATGGCCCAACTGGGTTCTCACCAATTGTAACAACTTGAACCGTAATGATTTTAGACCACCCAACTAAATTATACCGGCAATATTTTTGATCAAATAGTGCAGTTGGGAATGTAACCTTACGCTGGGGAGAAATCCGTTCACGTGGAGTACTGTGGTATCAATTGAAACTTTCACAAATAGTTTCGTGCATACTTTCTCCTGGTTTTTTTAGTTGGTCATAATTGCCGAATAACGTGGTCCCTAGTTAGATCAGCTTTAGATAGTATAGAAGAAGCCAGGAATAATAAAATTTACTAAATATTTAATGTTTTGTACGATATGAAACCTAGAAATGGCGTCATTCCTGGTCAAAGCCATGGTCAAATTCCCATTCTTATCCTAGATTCGGTTTGGACTTAATTCCTAATTACGTGGTCCCTAGTATGTTTAGCTTGATATATCGTAGAACAGGTTTAGTATAATCAAATATTTGTAAGAGTATTAGTTTTTTTTTTTTAAATGGAAGCTAGAAATGACGTAATGTCTCAACCATAGTAAAATTCCCATTATTACCCGGGATTCCGCTTGGACTTAATTCCTAATTACGTGGTCCCTAGTTTTTTCTGTTTAATATGTTATAAAGTCTAATAGAACCATATAACTTAAAGAGTTATAGTTTTTAAGAATAGGAAGCTAGAAATGACGTCATTTCTAAGGTGTGGTCAAATCACATTTTTATCCTGCTTTCGGATTACCCTAACTTCCTAATAACGTGGTCCCTAGTATGTTTAGCTGGATATATTATAGATCAGGTCAGGTATGATAAAATTTATTTAAGAGTTGTAGTTTTGTAAAAAATGGAATCTAGAAATGACGTCATTCCTAAGCTGTGGTCAAACCCAATTGGTACTCTGGATTCAGCTAGCCCTAATTTCCTAATATCGTGGTCCCTAGTTAGTTCGGTTTAATATGTTATGAAACAAGTCTAGTAGAGCAATATACCTTGAAGAATTATAGTTTTTAAGAATTGGAAGCTAGAAATGACGTCATTTCTAAGGTGTGGTCAAATCAAATTTTTATCCTGCTTTTGGATTGCCCTAACTTCCTAATAACGTGGTCCCTAGTATGTTTAGCTGGATATGTTATAGAACAGGTTTAGTAGAATGAAATATTTTAAAGATTTATAGTTTTGTAAAAAATGGAATCTAGAAATGGCGTCATTTCTAAGGGATGTCAAACCTAATTTTGATCCTTCTTTCGGATTATCCTAATTCTCAAATAACGTGTTTCCTAGTTTCTTCTGTTTAATATGTTATAAAACAAGTCTAGTAGAGCAATATACCTTGAAGAATTATAGTTTTTAAGAATTGGAAGCTAGAAATGACGTCATTTCTAAGGTGTGGTCAAATCAAATTTTTATCCTGCTTTTGGATTGCCCTAACTTCCTAATAACGTGGTCCCTAGTATGTTTAGCTGGATATGTTATAGAACAGGTTTAGTAGAATGAAATATTTTAAAGATTTATAGTTTTGTAAAAAATGGAATCTAGAAATGGCGTCATTTCTAAGGGATGTCAAACCTAATTTTGATCCTTCTTTCGGATTATCCTAATTCTCAAATAACGTGTTTCCTAGTTTCTTCTGTTTAATATGTTATAAAACAAGCCTAGTAAAACAATATATCTTGAAGAGTTGCAGGTTGCAACCATAGGAAGCTAGAAATGACGTCATTACTAAACCATGTTGTCTACACCTGCACGCCAAATGAAAATAACGGTTTTCTTATATTTACGCTTGCCTTAAAACTTTCACGTGCACTTTACACAATGATTGTCTACACAAATTTATCAGTTTTTCCTTAAACTCTCTAAAAATAATAAAATGTTCACAAAATATTAGATTTGGGCACGTTTTTTGGAGCTCTGTTTATTAGTCTCTCAGTTGGCGTACACTTGTATCGAAAATTTGAAAGTTTTACTTTGCGTGGAAGTCAAAAAAAATGAGAACAACAATAATTAGTCTAGGGACAGGTTATTTAATAACAAATTATCTTTAATTTATAAATTGAATATTCCTTAATCGGCCATTGAGCCAGAAGTTTAATTGAAATGAATCCTGGCAAGATTAACAAAATTTTGAAACCCTTGTTACCTTATTTAAGCCTTATTAAGCTTAGAGTTGGTTCCAATTAAACGAGGAACGCGGGAATGGATGAAGCTATCTCATCGTTTCGCAAAAAGCGAACGGTCGCGGATGAAGTCTCGAATGCATTGAAACGGAGAGTCGAGTTGGGGCGAGCCGTGTCGGCTCGGCTGGCTGGCTGGATTCGGGCGGTGCACTCGGCACATCACACGCTCTATCCCCTTGCCGGCAGCACACGACAACAACAACAAACACAGGAGAGAGTGTGTGTGCGTGTCTGGCGAGTTTATCGATCGAGCCGCATCGAGCTCGAGAGATCGAGAGAGCTCAAACAACTGCTGCTACTACTGCTGTTGCTGCTGCTGCTGCTGCTTCTGCAGCTTCTTCTATTACCCAGCGCGCGCAATCCGCGCTCCTCTTCTTTTTACGCTCTGCATTCGAGTATTACGCTAACGCAATTTGATTAATTTCAGCCGAAATTTTGGAAAATCACGCCGTGGCTCGTCTGAAATTAGGCAGACAATCAACGCAATTACGCATGAAGGATTAAACGTGTTGCTGTTCCTTTTTTCTTCTTCTTCTTTTTATTATTCAAATAATAATTACTAATAATAATTATTATTATCAACATAAAAGATGTCAGGTAAGAGAGAGGGCGTTGTTTGCCAAAACACTTGAGCCAACGTTTTTGGCTCAAAAGAAGCTCAATCAAAGTGATAATTGATTGATTTGTGTATGAATGTGCACACAAGAATGAGCTAATTTTGCAGTGCTCGCTAGTATGATGTCATCTGGAGAGGACGACGATCAAGCGGCCGCCGATGAGCAGGAGCGATCCGATTTATGGCAGCAAACGCTTCAGGTTGGCCTTGTTTATTAAAAGCGCCATTTGTCTTGTGGCGAAAATTAAATGAGCCTAAATTAAATTGCTCGAAAATGGTTCGATATGAATTCATTTGTTGTTCGAAAATAAATGCTCATCATCGCTATTTTACTATCGTTTATTGATCAATTCCAAGTTTGTTTGTTCTATCGTCGATTAATCCCACGTGAAATTTGAGAAGAGCTCAATTTTAAGAAGCAGAAGAAAGACGTCCTTAACGGGGGGAAGAGAGGGGGGCATAAATATGTCAATAATGAGCCTGAAAGTGATCTCGTTTCAGGCTGCTGTTGCCGCGTCGTCCAATCAGGATCAGGCAAAGAAGCGACCGCAACAGCGAAAACCTTTACGTCAGCAGAATGTTGTGGAACGGTAAGCGAGAGATATTACGATTTTGAAAATATCGATTTTCTGATTTCTAAAGTATACTTGGTCAATTTTCTCTTAAACATCATAAACGGCCACTTGTTTACTTCAAGCAAAGCCATCTGGCACTGTAATACATGTAATACTGTTCTGAACTGGTTTAATATATTCCTTTTAACCTATATTCCTACTAATTGAAAATTAATCACACAGAAACACTAAAAATATCAATTATTGTTTGACGTAAATAAGTAGCAGTTTATGTAGGTGTCTCCAAGTTCTTGCGGATTATCATTGTCTGATAAAAATAACAAAAAGGTTAAGAAATCTTGAATCCAGCCGGCCAGCGTCCAACACTGTGAGTATCTTCTGTTTGGCGGGCAAATCCTTTTTTCTCGGTGTTTGTTAGACGGGCGTATCTTAAATTTGTTCCAAACCCGATTACCGAAGAGCTTCGGTGTCCGCAGCGGTTCTTCATCTTGCATCCAGCTAGGGTATGGATAGCGCCTGCCTAGCGTCAGGTTGGCGTCTGGCTAGTGTCCAGCTAGCGTCCGTCTGGCGTCCGCCTCACCAACACCACGAGTATCTTCTCATTACCGAACGAATAATTGTTTCTCGGTGTCTGTAGGCTCGTTATAACCCCGAAGAGCGCAAAGCTACGACGTCAGCATCCACAGTGGTTTTCGCTTCAGAACCCATCTTGAATCCAGTTAGCGTCCGGCTCACTATCACCGAGTATCTTATCATTGCCGAACGAATCCTTCCTTCTCGATATCCGTGGGGCGGGATTCTCGTAAGCTTCTCGTAAATTTGTTCCAAACCCGATTACGGAAGAGCTTCGGCACCCGCAGGGGTTCTCGCTTCAGAAACCATCTTGCTTCCTGCTAGCGTCCGGCTCAATAACATCGAGATTACCTTATTATTATTTTTAAAAAAGTCACGTGAAAATCATCTTGTAATTTACATGTAGAATTTCGAAAGACACACTTAAGATTTCTAGGTTTCCTAGCTACTTTATTGATTTGATTTTTGCAATTCCCTCCTCGTATTATTGAAAATATTAGCATATTCTATCATTATTTTTAATAAACATGGGGGGAAACTTTAAATAAACAAAATATGTTTGTGGGCCGGGCTTCTCAAATAAGATTCTCGTAAATTTGTTCCAAACCGGATTAGCGAACACAGTGATTCTCCATCCAGAGCCCATCTTGCATCCGGCTCACTAACATCGCGATTACCTTATTATTGTCAGAAGAATCCTTGTTACTCGGTGTTTGTGAGCATTTTTGCTCCAACCCCGAGGAGCGCAAAGCTACGGCGTCCGGCTCTCGCTTCATAGCCCATCTTGCATCCGGCTAGCGACCTCCTAGAGTCCGGATAGAGCCGGGTAAGCGTCTAGCTATCTTCCGGCTAGCGACCATCTAGAGTCCAGCTAGAGCCCGGCTGGCGTCTGGCTAGCGTCCGGCTGGCGTCTGGCTAGCGTCCGGCTGGCGTCCGGCTAGCGACCCCCTTGAGTCCAGCTAGAGCCCGGCTGGCGTCTGGCTAGCGTCCGGCTGGCGTCCGGCTAGCGACCCCCTAGAGTCCAGCTAGAGCCCGGTTGGCGTCCGGCTATCGTCCGGCTAGCGTCCGGCTATCGTCCTGCTAGCGTCCGGCTAGCGACCGCTTAGAGTCCGCCTAGAGCCCGGCTATCGTCCTGCTAGCGACCGCTTAGAGTCCGGTTAGAGCCCGGCTAGCGTCTGGCTATCGTCCTTCTAGCGTCCGGCTAGCGTCCGGCTATCGTCCTGCTAGCGTCCGGCTAGCGACCGCTTAGAGTCCGGTTAGAGCCCGGCTAGCGTCTGGCTATCGTCCTACTAGCGTCCGGCTAGCGACCGCCTAGAGTCCGGCTAGCGTCCGGCTGGCGTCTAGCTAGCGACCTTCTAGAGTCCAGCTAGAGCCTGGTTGGCGTCTGGCTATCGTCCGGCTAGCGACGGCTAGCGACCATCTAGAGTCCTGCTAGAGCCCGGCTAGCGACCATCTAGAGTCCGGCTAGAGCCCGGCTGGCGTCTGGCTATCGTCCGGCTAGTGCCCGGCTAGCGACCGCTTAGAGTCCGGTTAGCGTCCGGCTCACTAACAACGAGCTTCTGAATTCTTGTTTCTTGATGTCTGTGGGCCGGGCTTCTCGTAACTTTGTTCCAACCCTGATTAGCGCAAAGCTACGGCGTCCGTTTCGAACTTCAAAACTCATCTGGCATCCGACTAGCGTCCGGCCCACAGTGTCCTCTTCGTTATATTTGTCTATATTCTACTTCTACAACTTTGAATCTTTTTGATTTCCCAAACCATTTGTGTTCATTTTAATTTTAACGTTAGGAATCCAACAAAATGTTTTTAATCAAATTCTGGATGTTCCATCTTCCACTGTAAGACTATTAGCATTTTCCTAAAGCCTTTGTAGTATTCTAAAGCTAACCAAATTTGCTCAAATAGCGTAATTCAAGATTGAGACAGCTGTAAATAGTAGCTCATCTAGTATTTTTTAAAGGTATTAGTATTCAAAGATAATTTAAGATATGGCTGCTAAAGTTGCGTGAAAAGCATCTTGTAATTTACACGTAGAATTTCGAAGGGCAATATTGTTATATTTGTTATTTTCAATTTTCTAATATATTACTGTAACACGCTAAATGAAAATGACGATAACGCCATTTTTTAACGCATTTTCTTAATTTCTATGTACAAGTTAAAAACTATTTTGCCTGTAAATTGTACAAGCTCTCCGTAAAATATCTCTGACGCTTTATATTTTCACGAAACGTTAGAATGTGCCTCTTCTTAGGTCTTGTTTTTAGCAAAAAAAAACATTTGGCGTGCTGTATTATCATGTTTAAACATTAAAGTTTACTTTCATTTGGCGTTCAATCTAGAGTATTTCGTAATTGACACGTGTTGTTATTAGTCATCAGCTCTTTCTTTATCTAAATTGTTAATAAACAATCCAACAATTGGAAAGGAGCAGGGAAGCTTTTCTTGTAAACGTGTTTCCACAATTTCCCCCCATATATTTTAACGCGCCAATGCTACGCAATCTTGTCTGAAACCGTAATATTTTCTGAAAAAAAAACTGGAAAACTTGACAAATTGGGCTTGACAATATTAGTGTAAAGTACACGTAAAAGTTGTAAGACAAGCGTAAAAATAAGAAAATCGTTATTTCTATTTGACGTTCTAAAACAATATGAGTGCCCCAAGGTGAATATTTGCAGATCCGAACGATCACTACTATGCTTATCGTTATCAAATCCCATTCGAAAAATGTGTATCAGTATAGTTGAATGGAAGTAAGCTGCACACATTGGGACCCGTACCGTATTAAATATTCATTTGCAGACCATTCGAAATTCTAATCTTATTAATGATATGTGCAAATTGTATCGCATTGGCTGTATATCAACCATACCCGGCTCAAGACTCGGACTCGAAAAATACGATTCTCGTAATTCAACAATAAAGAAATCAATTTTTAAAAAAATTGTGTAATTTCAGGAGAAAATCGAATACGTGTTCATTATAGTGTTCACAATTGAATGTGTGCTCAAAATAGTCGCCATGGGGTTTATATTTCATCCGGGCGCTTATTTAAGAAACGCTTGGAATATTTTGGATTTTATCATTGTCGTTATTGGGTAATTGGAATTGTTAGTGAAAAATTACAATTTTTTTAAAGACTGGTGAGCACAATTTTATCGAAAATGTCAATACAGGGATTCGACGTGAAAGCGTTGCGGGCGTTTCGTGTGCTTCGACCGCTGAGATTGGTCTCAGGAGTTCCGAGTACGTTTTCACTTTGTTTGCAATGGTAATTAAAAGCAATTATGAAAGAGTGTGGAAATTGGAAAATAATTGTCGCTATTGATGGGAAAATTATACATATTTGTTGGGTTTTTCAAATTAAATTGCATATAATCGAGAAAGAACACAATTTAAGGTTTAATTATTTTTTAAATTTTAGTTTTAAGGGTTTAATTATTTTTTAAATTTTAGTTTTAAGGGCTTAATTTATTTAAATTTAAATTTTAGTGGTTCATTTAAGAGTTAATTTATATAAAATCTAGAGATCTTTTCAATCTTCCAGTGGATCTCTAAAATGTTTTATTGGAAATTTAAGATTTTGTGAAAAATCTTATAGAAAATTATTAATATCGTTAGATTCGCCTCTATCAGCGGATTCGATTGATATATACAACTTGTATTAATTTCAGCTTTAATCCTAAACAGTTCTCATCTTTAAAAGTGGGCGGGGCTTGTTATTTCAAACTATTCAACGTTAATTTATTTTATGAAACTCTCGTGCTTCTACAATTATCTATATATTAGTCGACTCAGTTTATTTTGCTCTTTCAAATGAGCTATACAAAATAGTAGAAATTTGAAATTTTCAGAAAATCAATGTTTTCAGATTTGTCTGAAAATTGTTAATTTTATTGCAGAATAAAGATATTAGCATTGTTGTCCTTTTTATTCTGATTTGAATGGTATATAAAACTTGTTGAAAAATTCGCTCAAAATCTGTAGAAATCTTATAGAACCTTATCTTTAAAAATGGGCGGAGCTTATATTTGAAGTGTTTGAAGCTTAATTATTTGGTAATAATAGCATATTTTGTGCAATAAACTATATATTAATCGTCTTAGATTTTTCTGCTCTTTCTAATGTAAAATAGGGGAAATTTGAAATTTTCAGAAAATCAATATTTTCAGTTTTATCTGAAATTGGTAATTTTTTTCGCATAGTAAAGCTACTAATATTATTTGATTTGTCTTTTCATGCTAATTTCAATAATATATAACTTCCTTGGAAATATACGTTTAAGATCAGCGAAACACTCATTAAATCATTATTGTATTCTAAAAATGGGCGTGGCTTAAAGTTACGTTGGCCTATTTGGTGATAAGAGCGTATATTTGCAACAACCTATATATTATTTGACTCAGATTTTTCTGCTCTTCAAGATGAGCTATATAAAATAGGGGAAATTGGAAATTTTCAGAAAATCAATATTTTCAGTTTTGTCTGAAATTGGTAATTTTATTGCAGAATAAAGCTATTATTATCATTTCATTTGCCTTTTTATGCTGATTTGAATGGTATATAAAACTTGTTGAAAAATTCGCTCAAAACCTGTAAAAATCTTGTAGAACCTTATCTTTAAAAAAGGGCGGAGCTTATATTTGAAGTGTTTTGAAGCTTAATTATTTGATGATAATAGCATTTTTTTTGCAATAAACTATATATTAATCGACAGATTTTTCTGCTCTTTCCAATAGGGTATATAAAATAGGGGAAATTGGAAATTTTCAGAAAATCAATATTTTCAGTTTTGTCTGAAATTGGTAATATTTGTCACATAGTAAAGCACAAAGATTTGTCTTTTTATGCTAATATAAATGACATGCATACTTCTATAAAAATAGGTTTCAAAAACACTGAGGTTTCAAAAACACTAATAAAACTCGAAAGTGGGCGGAGCTTAGATTACGTATAATTTGACATTGAGCTATTTGATGTTATGCGTGTGTGTTCGTAATGATCCATATATCAATCGACTCAGCTTGATTTGCGCTTTTGAATTAACTGTAAAGAATTATTAGTTTTTAAAAATTACAGTAGTTAAAGCTTTAAAAAACACGTAAATATGGTTATTTTCACGTTAAATATCGACAATTTTCAAAAACTGTTCCCACATTTTTACGTAAAACTAGAACACCTGAAAATTATGGTTCCTGACAATAATTAGCCTAAATGAGCAGAGAGAATTTTGCAGGTTTACAAGTTGTGCTCAATGCCATCCTCCGAGCTATGATCCCTTTGTTACACATTGCTCTTCTTGTGCTCTTCGTCATCCTCATCTACGCCATCATCGGGCTTGAACTGTTCTGCGGGAAGCTTCATTCAACCTGGTTCGTAGCGAAACACACTATTAGAATCACAATCAATGCATTTCAGCGTGGATCCAGCGACGGGTCAGTTGGCGCAGAAAGACCCGACGCCTTGCGGCACCGACGGCAGCGCGTTCAAGTGCCGTCCGTCGGATTCGCTAACGAACATGGGCGTACGCTGGGAGTGCTCGAGCAACACCTCATGGGCGGGTCCCAACAACGGCATCACCAACTTTGACAACTTTGGCCTGGCGATGCTCACCGTGTTCCAGTGCGTGTCGCTCGAAGGCTGGACGGAGGTGATGTACTGGGTGAACGACGCGGTGGGACGCGAATGGCCGTGGATCTACTTTGTGACGCTCGTCATTCTCGGCTCGTTCTTCGTGCTCAACCTCGTCCTGGGAGTGCTGTCGGGAGAGTTCTCCAAGGAGCGAGAGAAGGCGCGCGCGCGAGGACTCTTTCAGAAGTTCCGCGAGAAGCAGCAGCTCGAAGAGGATCTCAAGGGCTATCTGGACTGGATCACGCAGGCCGAGGACATCGAGCCGGTCAACGAGGACGAGCAGGAGGACGAGCCGAACGGGCAGCAAGCGGTCGGCGAGGAAGCCGACGAGGAGGGCGAAGAGCGCGTGGAAGACGTGCGCCCGAGCAAATGGGCGGCGCGCATGAAACGCCTCGAGAAGATGAACCGCAGGTGTCGCCGCGCGTGCCGTCGCCTAGTGAAGAGCCAAACGTTCTATTGGCTCGTCATTCTGCTCGTGTTCTTGAACACATTGGTACTCACATCAGAACATTATGGGCAATCCGAGTGGCTCGATCATTTTCAAAGTGGGGAGGACCATCTTGTGAGTGTTAATTATTTCCATTTTCAGCCATGGCTAACCTGTTCTTTGTGATTCTGTTCTCGATGGAAATGCTGCTCAAGATGTACTCGTTAGGCTTCACCACCTATACAACGTCGCAGTTCAATCGATTCGACTGTTTTGTGGTCATTTCGTCCATTCTCGAGTTTGTGCTCGTCTACTTCGACCTGATGAAGCCGCTCGGAGTGTCTGTGTTGCGATCAGCACGGCTTTTGCGTATCTTCAAAGTGACAAAGTGAGCATTTTTTGTAGAGGGATAAGGAAATTGATTTTACTATGTTGTAGGTACTGGACGAGTTTGCGCAATCTTGTGTCATCGTTGTTGAACTCGTTGAGATCCATCATTTCTTTGTTGCTTCTTCTGTTCTTGTTTATTGTTATTTTTGCTCTTCTAGGAATGCAGGTTTGTTTTATTTTCTAAAATTATGTGCAGCTAATTACTGTCATAATTAGTGTGCTTTATTAATCAAATTACTGTAACACACCCATTGGAAATAGCGATTTTTGAATTTTCAAATGTGTCCTGTAAAGTAACACGTAACTATTTAAGAATAATTTTTAGGCTAATTCAGAAGATTTGTCTAAAAGTATCTAAAAACAACTATAATCTGATAAAATATTAAAACAGTGAATGTTATTTGTCCTGTCATTTCATTTTCGGTGCTATTAAAAGAATTGAGTTTACGAAAATCGCTAATTTTACCATTCCACGTGTGATTTTGACAAAATTGCTAATACAGTATTAAATATATTTAGTTTAGCTACAGTAATATAAAAAAATTTAAAAATTCGTCAGCAAGATTGAGTGATATCAAGCCGTGAAATTCCATAGAAATTCCACAGACACTATAAGAACAAGTGGGCTCATGCAAATCGCTAATTTTCCTATTCCACGTGTGATTTTGACAAAAATTGCTACTGAAATATTAAAAGCGTAGGATTTAGCTACAGTAATATAGAAAAATTTAAAAATTCGTCAGCAAGATTGAGTGATATCAAGCCATGCAATTCCATAGAAATTCCACAGACACTATAAGAACAAGTGGGCTCATGCAAATCGCAAATTTTACCATTCCACGTGTGATTTTGACAAAAATTGCTATTGAAATATTAAATACCTAGAATTTGTCTACAGTAATATAGAAAAACTTTAATATTCGTCAGCAAGATTGAGTGATATCAAGCCATGAAAGTTCATAGAAATTCCATAGTCACTATAAGAAAAAGTGTGCTCACGAAAATCGCTAATCTTCCTATTCCACGTGTGATTTTGACAAAAATTGCTATTGAAATATTAAATATATTTAGTTTAGCTACAGTAATATAAAAAAATTTAAAAATTCGTCAGCAAGATTGAGTGATATCAAGCCATGCAATTCCATTGAAATTCCATAGTCGCTATAAGAACAAGTGGGCTCACGCAAATCGCAAATTTCTAAATTCCACGTAGGATTTCAAAAAAAATTGCTGGTACAATATTAAACATTTTAAGTTTAGATATTGTAACCCAGAAGAGAAATATAATTCGACTAGAATAAGCACAGATATTCGATGAGAAACACCCATAACCACCAAATTAGAAAAGTGGGTTCACGCAAATTGCTAATTTGAATGTTCCACGCGTGATTATGAAATATTTGCGAGTAGAATATTAAATAGTTTGAGTTGAACTACAATAATCGAAAAGATGAACAAAATGTGTTGAGAAGAAGTAGAGATATCAATCAGTGAAATTTCACCAAAATCCCGTATACGGTTCAAGAAAAAGTGGGTTTTGGAAAAATGCCAATTTTAAAGTTCCACGTGTGATTCTGAAAAATTTGTTAATAGAATATTGAATACCTCACGTTTAACTACAGTGATCTAGAAGAAAATTAAAATTCGATTAGAATCAGTAGAGATATTAGATGATAAATGATCATCAATATTCAGTAGCTGCTATATGAACTAGTGGGTTCAAACAAATTGCAAATTTCGAAATTCCACGTGAGATTTTGCCAATTTTACTATTAAATTATTAAAAAATAGAAGTTTTTCTACAGTAATCCCAACAGACATCAAAATCCGTCAAGGAGAATTAGAGTTATGAGATGATGAAAATCAATAAATATCAAAGGGTCTGTATAAATTGCAAATGTTGAGTTTCCACGTGAGATTTTACAAATTTTACTATTATAATATTAAAAAGTAGAAGTTTTTCTACTGTAATCTCAACAGAGATCAACATCCGTCAAGGAGAAATAGAGATATTATTTTACAAAAATCCTGTAAAAATCGTGAAGAGAGCTGACTAGAAAATTACTATTTCACGCAGGATTTCGAATTATTTACCAAAAAATTATTAAATACCTAGAATTTAACTACAGTAATATATTTTTAAAAAATTCAAAATCCGTAAACGTGAATGAGAGATATCAAGCCATGAAATTCTATCAAATGAATTATACACACAAGTGGGTTCATTTAAATTGCTAATTTCGAAATTCCACGTGTGATTTTTAAATATTTGTTAGTGTAATATTAAAAAACAAGAATTTTTCTACAGTAACCCAAACAGATATCAAAATCGGTTAAGGATAACGAAAGATAATTAATGACAAAAATTCATTAAAATCTTGTAAAATTCGTAATAATTGGGAGTTGCCTAGAAATTTCTCATTTTACTATTCCACGTAGAATTTCAAGAAATGTGTTGGTACGCTATTAAACATATAGAGTTTAACTATAGTAATCCTGAAGAAAAATGGAATTTGATAAGGATCAATAGAGATATTAGATAAGAAATGCTCAATATAAATAGCTGGAATATGAACTAGTGGGTTCAAACAAATTGCAGATTTAGAAATTCCACGTGAGATTTCACAAATTTTACTATTATAATATTAAAAAAATAGGAGTTTTTCTACGGTAATCCTAACCTCTATCAAAATCCGTCAAGGATAATTAGAGTTATGAGATGATGAAAATCAATAAATATTCAAGTGATATGTGGGGCCATACAAATCGCTAAATTTCGAAATTCCACGTGACATTTTGCAAATTTTATTATAATAATATTGAAAAATAGGATTTTTTCTACAGTATCCCAAAGAAATATAAAAATCCGAAGAGGAGAATAAGAGATATTAGATGATGAAAATCAATAAATATCCAAGTGATATGTGGGTCCACACAAATCGAAAAAGTTGAATTTCCACGTGAGATTTCCCAAATTTTACTATTATAATATTGAAAAATAGGAATTGTTCTACAGTATCCCAAAGAAATATAAAAATCTGACAAGGAGAATTAGAGTTATGAGATGATGAAAATCAATAAATATTCAAGGAAATGTGGGTCCACACAAATCAAAAAAGTTGAATTTCCACGTGAGATTTTCAACATTTTTTTATTGTGATATTAAAAAACAGCAATTTTTCTACAGTAATCCCAGCCGCTATCAAAATTCTTCAAGGAGAATTAGAGTTATGAGATGAGGAAAATCAATAAATATCCAAGGGGCCACATAAGGAAATGTGGGTCCCCATAAATTCCCATAAATTGCTAAATTTCGGAATTTCACGTGAGATTTTGCAAATTTTAATGCTATAATATTTAAAAATAGAAGTTTTTCTACAGTAATCCCAGCCGCTATCAAAATTCTTCAAGGAGAATTAGAGTTATGAGATGATGAAAATCAATAAATATTCAAGGAAATGTGGGTCCGCGTAAATTGCTAAATTTCGAAATTCCACGTGAGATTTCGCAAAGTTTATCATTATAATATTGAAAAATTGGATTTTTCTACAGTATCCCAAAGAAATATAAAAATCCGAAGAGGAGAATAAGAGATATTAGATGATGAAAATCTATCAAAATCTCGTAAAAATAGAAATAATTGGGAGTTGATTAGAATAATCATTTTACTATTCCACGTGAACTTTTGGCGGAATGTTACTACGATAATAAAAAATTTGAATTGTATCGTCTAAATTTGGGAGTCACTTGGTTGTATATAAAGCAGATAGATGGGCGGAATGACATTTGAAAATTCCGAAATCGGAATCCGGAATGCGGATTGTTATATTTTTGAAAAATAATATAATTTTTCTACAGTAATTTAATAAATTATTTGAAATAGAATTGTAGAGAATTAGAGAGTTTGAGGAAATAGATTCTGTGACTGTTTTTACGTGAACTTTTGAATTTTTTGCAAGGAAAATTTGTGAATTTTCGGTATTAATAAGAAAATAATAATTTATATTTATTTATATTATAGTGAAATAGAAGTATAATTTCAACAAAATCAATTAAAACTACTCATTTCCAGGTGTTTGGCGGCAAATTCAACTTTGCACCGCAACAACCGAAACCGCGTGCCAATTTCGACACATTCATCCAAGCCCTTCTAACCGTGTTCCAAATTCTCACCGGTGAAGACTGGAATACCGTCATGTACCACGGAATCGAGTCATTCGGCGGTGTTGGCACACTTGGCGTCATCGTTTGCGTCTACTACATTGTTCTATTCATCTGCGGTAACTACATCCTTCTCAATGTTTTCTTGGCTATCGCTGTCGACAACCTGGCCGATGCGGATAGTCTCACCAATGCCGAGAAGGAAGAGGAGCAGCAGGAGCTGGACGGCGACGACGAGGAGTATGACGAGGAGTGCGACGAGGACGACGAACTCGGCGATGACGGCGACGGCGTCGGCGACGAGGAGGTGATGTCGGCGCGGCCGCGACGCATGAGCGAGCTGCCGACGAGCACCCCCAACACCATCAAGCCGATCCCGAAGGCCTCGTCGTTGTTCATTCTGAGCCACACGAACCCTTTCCGCGTGTTCTGCAACAAGGTCGTCAACCACTCTTACTTCACCAACTCGGTTCTCGTGTGCATCCTCGTCTCATCGGCGATGTTAGCCGCCGAGGACCCGCTGCAGGCCGATTCCGCGCGCAACAAGATCCTCAACTACTTCGACTACTTCTTCACCACCGTCTTCACCGTCGAGATCACGCTCAAGGTCATTGTCTTCGGTCTCGTCTTCCATAAGGGCTCATTCTGCCGCAACGCGTTCAATCTTCTTGACATCTTGGTCGTAGCGGTGTCACTGGCCTCGTTTGGTCTTCAGACCGAGGCTATTTCTGTCGTCAAGATTTTACGGTAAATGTTTTTTTTAATTGAATCTCCTAATATGGAGACTTGCAGTGTCTTGCGTGTCCTCCGTCCATTGCGTGCCATCAATCGAGCCAAGGGACTGAAGCACGTGGTGCAGTGCGTGATCGTGGCCGTTAAGACCATCGGTAACATTATGCTCGTCACATTCATGCTGCAGTTCATGTTCGCCATTATTGGCGTGCAATTATTCAAGGGCACGTTCTTCCAATGCAATGACTTGTCCAAGATGACCGAGTCGGAATGCCGCGGAGAGTACATCCACTACGAAGACGGCGATCCGACAAAGCCAGTGTCGAAGAAGCGCGTCTGGTCGAACAATGATTTCAACTTTGACAATGTTGGCGACGCCATGGTGTCGCTGTTCGTCGTCTCCACGTTTGAAGGATGGCCACAGTATGATTGTTGTCTCATTACGCCACAAGATATTATTTGCAGATTGTTGTACGTGGCGATTGATTCGAATGAAGAAGACATGGGACCTGTGCACAATTCGAGACAAGCTGTTGCTCTCTTCTTCATCGCCTTCATCATTGTCATCGGTCGGTGGTTGTGCCTCTTTTGGTTTGCAATTTGAACATTCCAGCGTTCTTCATGATGAACATCTTCGTCGGTTTCGTCATCGTCACATTCCAAAACGAAGGAGAGCGCGAGTACGAGAACTGCGAGCTCGACAAGAACCAGCGCAAGTGCATCGAGTTTGCGCTCAAAGCCAAGCCGCATCGACGCTACATTCCGCGCAACCGCCTACAGTACCGCGTGTGGTGGTTCGTCACCTCGCGCGCGTTCGAATACGTCATCTTCTTGATCATCGTGATGAACACGATCTCGCTGGCGTGCAAGCACTATCCCAGCTCGAAGGGCTTCGAAGAGTTCCTCGACGTGTTCAATTTGATATTCACTGGCGTGTTCGCGTTCGAAGCGGTTCTCAAGATTGTCGCGCTCAACCCGAAGAACTACATATCGGATCGGTGGAACGTGTTCGACTTGTTGGTGGTCGTCGGCAGCTTCATTGACATCACGTATGGCAAGCTGTCGCCGGGCGGTACCAACCTCATCTCGATCAACTTTTTCCGCCTGTTCCGTGTGATGAGATTGGTCAAGCTGTTATCGCGTGGAGAGGGCATTCGGACCTTGTTGTGGACTTTTATGAAATCGTTTCAAGCTCTTCCTTATGTCGCCTTGCTCATAGTCCTGCTCTTCTTCATTTATGCGGTTATTGGAATGCAGGTTCGTTCGAAACACCTTCAATAGTAGATATCACAAATTGCAGTTCTTTGGCAAGGTGGCTCTGGATGATTCCACGTCGATCCATCGCAACAACAACTTCCACTCGTTCCCAGCAGCCATCCTCGTCCTATTCCGCTCGGCCACCGGCGAGGCTTGGCAAGAGATCATGCTGTCGTGCTCGGACCGCGAGGACGTGCGCTGCGACCCGCTGTCCGACGAGTACAAGCGCAATGAGAACATCACGCGGATTCACAACGACACGCGATGCGGCAACAACTTTGCCTACCCGTATTTCATCTCGTTCTTCATGCTCTGCTCGTTCCTCGTCATCAATCTGTTCGTGGCGGTTATTATGGACAACTTTGACTATCTGACGCGAGACTGGTCGATCCTTGGCCCGCACCACCTGGAAGAGTTTGTGAGATTGTGGTCCGAGTACGATCCGGACGCGAAGGGCCGCATCAAGCATTTGGACGTGGTCACCCTGTTGCGCAAGATCTCGCCGCCCCTCGGATTCGGAAAGCTTTGCCCGCATCGGCTGGCATGCAAACGGCTCGTCTCGATGAACATGCCGCTCAACTCGGACGGCACCGTCTGCTTTAATGCCACACTGTTCGCGCTGGTGCGCACCAATCTGAAAATCTACACGGGTTTGGCGAATTCATTCGAAGTTGTGAGTTTTGAGTGATTTGTTGGTTTAGAAGGTAATATCGATGAGGTGAATGAGCAGCTGAGATCGGCGATTAGAAGGATTTGGAAAAGGACATCGTTGAAAATGCTCGATGAAGTTGTTCCGCCGGCTGGAAGTTTGTTTTTTTTTTCACATTTATTAATTAAAACGCTTTTTTAAGTAAGTTAGTTACATCATCTTTCATTTGATAACAAACAAATCTCTAACTCATAGACTTCGATTGTTATATTTTTATTGCAATCATTAGACAGATTACATTAAGACGATTCGAATGACATACAACATGACCCAGTTTGCATGAATTTTTAAATTTGGGCTCAATTTGCTCAAAATGGGCGGGGCTTGAGCAAGTACTCTGAAATAGGGGAATATGGGTGTCATTCGAAAGTAGAAATTAATCTCTTTTAGAAAATACACACTGTTTTCTCTTATTCCTCAGCTGGATCGTGATAATTGACCTAAGACAATCTGAAATTTAAGCTATTTAAAGTTGATCGTTCTCTGAAAGTATTTTCGAATTTTGTATTTTTCTCAATCTTATTTTATAGATTACATGAAGGCGGTTCGAATGAGATACAACATGACCCAGTTTGCATGAATTTTTAAATTTGGGCTCAATTTGCTCAAAATGGGCGGGGCTTGAGCAAGTACTCCGAAATAGGGGAATATGGGTGTCATTTGAAAGTAGAAATTAAGCTCTTTTAGAAAATATGCACTGTTTTCTCGTATTCCTCAGCTAGATCGTGATAATTGACCAAAGACAATCTGAAATTTAAGCTATTTAAAGTTGATCGTTCTCTGAAAGTATTTTCGAATTTTGTATTTTTCTTCATTTTATTAGACAGATTACATTAAGACGATTCGAATGAGATACAACATGACCCAGTTTGCTGAATTTTTAAGTTTTGGCTCAAATGGGCGGGGCTTGAGCAAGTACTCCGAATTAGGGGAATATGGGTGTCATTCGAAAGTAGAAATCAAGCTCTTTTAGAAAATGTACATTACTTATTTTTTAATTTGAGCTGAGATTTGATATTACAATAAGAACGTAATAGAATACAAGTGAAAAAGGAAATTTGAAACTTCTAGCTAACTATAATCAAGCGTATTCAATATTTTAATTAAATTTCTACATGTTGATTTTGTCAACATTTCACGCAGTCCGTTTATTTTCGCTGAAGCAACCAAAATCATTTGATAGATGCGAGGAAAATTAAATTTACGAACAAATTCAATCAGAAAGAGAAAATTTATGTTAAAAGTTCATCGAGCGCGTCTTTGGCTCTTCTCCAAGTTTTCATTAGCACTAAACGGCAACGACATTCGATTTAAATACAATTTTCGAGTATATATATATATATATATCTTTAACGTGATAATCAAAAAAAAATTTGCGTGAAAACTGAAACTTTATTTTTAACGGATACACTTTATGAGCCTCTTTTCTACGCGATTTTAAAAAAAAATTTATTTTTAATGTCCATATTTTTTTACGTGAAAATTAGAAAAAAGTATGTGTTTTACGTGAAAAAATGGTAAAATTATATTTATACGTGAAAAGTGCAAATTTATTTGTACCGTCAAAATCAGAAATAATTGTATTTTTACGTGCAAATCATAAAAATTATTATTTTTTTCTACGTGAAAACGTGAAAATTAGAAAAAAGTGTCGTTTTACGTGAAAATGCAAGTTTATTTAATACGTGAAAAAGTTTGGATTTTTATTTTTACGTGAATCTTATTTTCATATTTATTTCACTGCAAAACTAAAAATGTTTCTTTAACGTGAATTTTTTCAGTTTACGTGAAAAGCAGAAAAACTATAGTTCCACGTGAAAGTTGCTAATTTATTTGTACCGCCAAAATCAGAAATAATTGTATTTTTACGTGAAAATGTAAATTTATTTTAAGCGTGAAAATCAGAAAAAATATATTTTTACGTGAAAAGAAAAATAAAATTTTCACATTTTTAAAATTTAAAACGTTTATTATAAATCTTTTTTTTGTGCTGTATTCTTTTTGTGCTGTATTCTTACGTGAATCTTTTGTCAGATATATATTACGTGAAAAAATAAAAATGTATGTTTAATGTGAATATCAAAAAGTGTGTTTTTCACGTGAAAAGTGAAATTTTCTTTTTAATGGAACAATGTTTGGAGAATAAATTTTTTATTTTTACGTGAAAAATAGCTCTAATGTGTTTCACGTTGAAATTCACGTTTAAATTATTTTTCTGTTTTTCACGTAGCATAGCTATGACATGAACATTCACGTAAAAATGAATTCCTAAACTATTTTCACGTATAAAATAAATTTACATTTTCACATAAAACACGGTTTTTTTTAATTTTCACGTAAAAAATATAAAATTCATCGAATAAATGTATTTCACGTGAAATTCACTTAAAATCTCACTGAAATAATTTTGTAAATATGTTTACGTGAATTTTATTTCCGACATTTTACGTGAAGCAAATGGATTTTTAACATTTCAATCATATATTGTAGCCGTCCAAACAAGAACCTCATTTAGTTCGAATTTTTTCCTCTTCCATTAGGCACCGATCTCTGATAAGAAGAATAGAAGTGTATTTTTACGTGAAATGGATTTTTAATGAATTCTTTATTTACCACGCAATAACATTAAAGAAATAATAAAACACGCAAAATAAATGCTAATTTTAAAATGTTATATTTCACGTTTGCAGAAGAAGACGACGTGACCGTGGGCAAGTTCTACGCAACATTCCTGATTCAAGACTATTTCCGTCGCTTCAAGAAGCGCAAGGAACTTGAAGCGAAAGGAATCGTGCCAACGCAGACGCCGCAAGCCATGGCATTGCAGGTTTGCAATTCGATTTGCTCTGTTATTCCGCATCTAGCTCAAATTCAATTTTCGTGCTCATATTGTTTTTGTTTTTCATCTTCTTCCTTATTTTTCTTGTTGGTTGTTTTTTATTATTTGGAAGCACGGAAGTGGCTGAAAATTAAAAACAACAGCAGCAGCAGAAGAAGTAATAATAATCATAATAAAGTGTCTGGATGACACGCAAACTAATATAATGAAAAGAAGCGAAGACTAACAAACAAACAAACAAACAAATTATTGATTCCATCATTCAGGCCGGGTTGCGCACTTTGCACGAAATCGGGCCCGAATTGAAGCGTGCCATCTCCGGCAATCTCGAAACCGACTTCAATTTCGACGATCCCGAGCCGCAGCATCGAGTAAGCGTCGTTTTTTAATGCATTCGTTGTTGTCTTGTCAAGTGGTGGGGAGGGTCCCTATCTTGATGAAGGTTCTGCCTCCTCTTAGCAAGAAAAAAGGGGCGAATGAATGAGCACACACACACATTTTTTTGCAGCGTCCTCACTCGCTTTTCAACAATCTTGTGCATCGACTCTCCGGCAGCGGCTCGAAATCGCCAACCGAAGAGAAGGTCGACAAGACTGGCGACAAGACCCTACTACCTTTCCGTAAGTTGTGCCGCGTCAGGAGCAGTCGCATTCGGTTTTCAGCAGAGCCCAACTCGCTATCGCCGACGCATTCGCTCGTCGGCACTGAAGGCTCGCCGATACCGTCGTTGCAGCACTCGCGCCAGCTCACGATGAACTCGTCCATCAATCTGCCGGTGAGCAACGGCGGACCGCCGGCGAGGAGATTGCCGCTGCTGCCGCCCTACGCCAACCACGTGACGGATGAGACGAATGAGCATAGGATTCGTGACACCGGCGGACGTGCGGGAATCGACACCACGCATAATCGATTGGTGTTTGCGAATCGAAAGTGAGTTTTGATTGGGGCATGATTTTTGTTCGTGTGAAGCTGAAAATGTGCTGGAATCAAATAGTAGGTAAAAGGCTCGGTACCCCAGGACAAAACGTGTTCAATTATCAATTTGGAGGCGGGGCCAAGAAGGATACTAGAAGGATACAACTGATAAAATCAAGACACTTTTTTTGCCACCTGAAAATTGCGTTTTTCAAACTTTGGACATAGTTTTCTATTGTTTTGCCCTGGAGTGCATTGGAAAATGTTAATTCTTGCAAACTAATCTCCACTCCAAACTTAAAGTTAATTTAATGGATCGCGTTCATTTAAAGCCAAATGAAATGACTAAACTGAGAGCTCAGAAAACATACTCCGGTCGAGTTATGAGTCAAACTGTATCCTACATACACGCCAATTTGTATGGTTATGAAATGAGCTTAGTAATCGGGCTCAAATCTAACTTTCTGGTACGATGTTAGTATTTTTAGATAGTTTAAGACATGCTTTATTAAATTATAGTAGAAACTTTTTTGTTATAAAAACGTTAACATTTTTAGACAGACTTAAAAATTGGAAAATTCTCATTATTTCTAGTTGCACGCCAACTTGTATGGTAATAGAATGAGCTCAGTAAGCATGCTCAAATATAACTTTTTAGAAGGATATTAATATTTTTAAAAAGTTTAAGACAAGCTTAATTAAATTGTAGTACAAACTTTTTTGTTATAAAGAGGTAAAAATTTTTAGACACGCTTAAAAATTGGAAAATCGTCATATCATGCCTATGATTTTCAGTTAATGTGTATCTAGTTCATGACCCATTTTCACGTGAAATTTATTATGGAATTTAAAAGTTTTTGTTTTAAGCAATGTAAACAAAGATTTTTATTCTAAAAAACAAAAAGTATAAAACTTCATCAACGGAAACGTGAGAAATTGAACGCCAAAATTAACTACTCCTAGAAATAGGCACGTCAGTTAGTATGATCATAAAATGAGCTCAGCAAACGTGCTCAAATCTAACTTTTTAGAAGGATATTAATATTTTTAGAAAGTTTAAGACACGCTTAATCAAATTGTGGTAAAAACTTTATTGATATAAAGACGTAAAAATTTTTAAACACGCTTAAAAATTGGAAAATCGCTATTTCGATTTGGCGTGCAGTTGGCTATAAAATTTTTTTAAAAATTTTAACAAAAACGTGGACAACAAATTTTCAAAAACACGAAAAAATACAATAGTTTTGCACAAATATATTCAAACTAAAAATCAATAAACTTCCTAGAACATAATATTCATCTGCAATTTATATGCAGTTCCCCTATATCACGTCAAATGAAAATGACGATTTTAAAATATTAAAAAAAAAACATTTTTATAAAGTTCACGAGTAAATTTACCACTAAATTTTACGTCAATTTTAAAGACTTTTCTTCTTTTATACCTTTCACTTACATTTTTTTTATGAAATTTTAGTTTTAAGATAGTATGATAGAGGAAGAGCTCAATAAGAATGCTCAAATACAACTTTTTAAAAAAATATATTGATATTTTTAGATAGTTTAAGACATGTTTAATTAAATTTTAGTAAAAACTTTTTTGTTATAAAGACGTGAAAATTTGTTCATACGTTTAAAAATCGAAAAATCGTTATTTCGAATTGGCGTGTGTATGGTAAGAAAATGGATTCAGAAAGCATGCTCAAATAGAACTTTTTCGAAAGATATTGGTATTTTTAGATAGTTTAAGACACGCTTAATTAAATTTTAGTAAAAACTTTTTTGTTATAAACACGTAAAAATTTCCACACACGTTTAAAAATCGCAAAACTGCTATTTCGATTTGACGTTCTCTGATTTCAGCTTTTATTTTTTATTTAAAATTCCAACCTTCCTTCCTGGCACGTTTTTAATTAAAAAAAAACCGCAAATAAATTTTAAACCCAACCACTTTGTTCATTCGCTTGAAGTAAAAACGAAAAAAATAGGAAAAGCTTAGAGAATAGACAAAAATAATTAACATAAAGATGCAGTCAGCTAGAATACTTTCTTATTTATTTATTTATTGCATGTTTTTTTCATGGATCAGTGCATTTGTGCTTTTCGAATGAAAAAAAAAAGAAATAAAAATGTCCATAAACAATCTACAGTATCTGATTGTTGTCAAAATAATCGTAAAAGCTTCTGGATTTATAGTTTATATTATATAGGCATTATCTACTAGATATTTTATTATTAAAAGTATTTGTCGATTTTATTAAAAAGTATCGGAACAAATTTTGGAATGTGTTCCTTTAAATTGATACTGTACTTCCGTTGCATTTTTTATTTAAAATTGTT
Source organism: Caenorhabditis plicata (assembly GCA_963931815.1). NCBI lineage: Eukaryota > Metazoa > Nematoda > Chromadorea > Rhabditida > Rhabditidae > Caenorhabditis > Caenorhabditis plicata. The sequence continues at coordinate 2,732,552 of OZ007491.1, forward strand.
AGAAATTTTATCGAAGGAGTATAAGTAAACTATTTTCAATTTTCATATGGGACCTCGGATTACATACGATCTTAATTAATGCTTTAATTCTTAATTCGTATTAAAATCACATTGCGCAAAATAAAGATTAGACAAAAGAATTACAGCGAATTTCGCAATAACAGAGCATTTAGATAAGCCTATGGATAATATTTAAAATTTATATTAAATTGACATTTAGTTGGAATAAAATAAGCTAAAAAAGAATCGTGCATTTCTGAGTGAATATTTATCATGATGATATATATTCCATGAAGAGACTAATTGATAAATAAAATAGAAATGGATATATAAGCCCTTGCCATTTAAAAATAATAAAATTAAAAAGCTTTTATTATATAAGAATTGTATGTAAAGAACGATGGATTATAGATTTTTAAAGCCGTGGGAATTATATTTCATAAATTACAAAAAAATGGCACCCCAACTTGTATGGTAAAAGAATGAGCTCAAAAAGCATGCTCAAATATAAATTTTTAGAAAGGTATTAACATTTTTTGATAGTTTAAGACATGCTTAATAAAATTTTAGTAAACACTTTTTCGTTATAAAGACGTAAAAATTTTTAGACACGCTTAAAAATTGGAAAATCGTCATATCCAATGGGCATGCCTATGATTTTCAGTTAATGTGTACCTAGTTCAGGACCCATTTTCACGTGAAATTTATTATGGAATTTAAAAAGTTTTTGTTTTAAGTTATATAACTAAAGATTGTTATTCTAAAAAACAAAAAGTATAAAATTTCATCGGCAGAAACGTGAGAAATTGAACGCCAAAATTAACTACTCGTAGACATAGGCACGCAAATTGGTATGGTAATAAAATTAGCTCAGCAAACTTGCTCAAATCTAACGTTTTAAAAAGATATTGGTATTTTTAGAAAATTTAAGAAACGCTTAATTAAATTGTAGTAGAAACTTTTTTGTTATAATCACGTGGAAATTTTTCGACACGCTTAAAAATTGGAAAATCGTCATTTCCAGTTGCACCCCAACTTGTATGGTAATAGAATGAGCTCCGTAATCATGCTCAAATTTAACTTTTTAGAAAGATATTAATATTTTTAGATAGTTTAAGACATGCTTAATTAAATCGTATTAAAAACTTTTTTGTTATAAACACGTGAAAATTTCCACACACGTTTAAAAATCGCAAAATCGCTATTTTGATCCGGCACGAAATGGTTATGATTTTAATGTACAATTTTCATGTTCTAGAATTTTAAGCCATAAAAACAAGACACCCGCAAATAATCACTATTAAATACTGGCTATTTTTTTTTGAAATATTAATATCTTTCCAGAAGGTTAGAATTGAGCCTGCTTACTGTGCTTGCGGTTTTTCAAAAAACTTGCGAATCTTAATAATTTTCATATTTTTACTTAAAAATTGAGGTTACGATTATTTTATTGTCGTGGTGTAGGTTAATGAAAAATCAGGGTTAAAGGAGCATTCCGAATAATAAAATGGTCTCGCTTGGACAGATGTAGATTTAATTTGCAATTTTTTTATTATTTTGCTTTTTTTAAAATCACAATTTTGTTTTATTTTGTTTTCTCTTACGAAATTGGTTGTTAAATCAACATAATAATTATGATAATAAAATTTTTGTATAATTTATTATATTTAGGATCGAAATAATAAACAAATTGCAAATTAAATCTACACCTGCCCAAGCGAAACTATTTTATTATTCGAAATGCTCCTTTAACCCTGATTTTTCATTAACCTACACCACGACAATAATTGTTTTTTAAATCCAGGCATGCAACAGAAAAATAAAAATAAAACTTTTTAAATGAACTACAGTATCGCAATAATATTTAACTGTCCCTTTAAAATGTTACGATATGTAAGGTATTAATGACTTTTTCTGAGCATCAATTTTTGTATTTTTTTAAGCAAATATCCTTCAAATACATTTGTTTTTTACCAAAAATATAAAAAATGATCAATTTTAAATAAAATAGTAAAATCAGAAGCTCAGAAAAGTCATTAAAACCTGACGTATTGTAAAATTTTAAAGCGTAGTGCACTAATCGAATAATTTTACAATGTTTAAGCAATTCTTCTAACCTTTCCTTAGTAAACTAAGATTATTATAGGCAAATTTCTCTTTAAACTAGCTTAAATTGTCTTTCCATGTTTTTATTTCAAAAAAATACAAGTGAATAACTACAGTAACATTTTAAAGGGACAGCTTATATTGCTGCGATACTGTAGTTCATTTACAAAAGTTTTATTTTTATTTTTCTGATGTGAGTGCTTGGATTTACATTTAAAAAAGAATTAAAATAATTGTAACCTCAATTTTAAGTAAATTAAAACCTAACATATCGCAAAATTTCAAAGCGTAGGTAATATTTCAAGAAAAACATGTTTCACGTTTTCGTGGAAATTTATAAAATGCGTTTAAATCTATAGAAAATCGTTATTTTCATTTAGCGAGCACCATTGGAACTATTTTTAATCGAATAATTATTTTGGGGTTCATTTTTCGAAAGAAAAAACGATTGTAATCTTTATTTGCTCACAAACGTTTAGAGCCAAATAATCTTGATTGTGCTTTCACCAATCGCTCACTCAAATTGATTTCCCACGGGAGTTATCTGTCAGATTTCCCTAGTACGAGCCCCATCCACCTATAATGCTAATTTTCTTCACATCGACATTAAATATTTTTGTGGCAAACTTGATGAAAACGATTTATTAAGCTTTTTCTAATCGCTGGGATTAGCAATCAATTCCAATGTGTATTTATTTATTTATTTATTTATAAAGGCAATTAGAATGATTGCCAGTGGTTTTTTTGAATAATAGCGAATTGATTAATTAATTCATCTTCTTCTCAATTTTCCGCAGCTCCGATGGATATTCGATTTCAAACAAAACAAAAAGGAGAAGATGAAGTGCTCATGAATATTAATATAAAAGCTTTTAATAAATAAAAGGGATTGCACTTTTAAGCGAAATTGCCATGAATTGTTTATTAGCGATGATTTTAAAGTCAAATTAGAAGAACTTGTTTCAGCCTTCCTGTGGATCCCGATGAGGAAGATGACGAATGGATGCGACGTGGAATCCAGCACACCGAGCCGCGGCGCACACTTCCCCCCATCCGCGAGCCGATGATCATGGCGCGCGGAGCTGCACTCGCTCTTGCCGGCATGTCATCGGAGGCGTACGAAGGCACCTACCGGCCTGTCGGCGAGGGCAAGTCGGTGAAGCTTCCGTTCTCGTCGCGCCCTCTGCTACGACCCGCCGAAGACTCGCGGCCCGTTGACCGCCTCATTGGCCAATCGCTCGGTCTTGGAAGGTAGAATTGTCTCCAGTTGGGCATGAGTACAGGGAAAACTTGCAGGTACACGGACCCGCGAGTGGTAGGCGCGGCGCGTCGCGAAATCGAGGAAGCGTTCTCTTTGGGTGAACGCGAAATCGACCTGGCCGCCAACTCGCTGGCGCCGCTCATGCAGCACGTCGGAATGAACGAGATCCGAGATATCAATGAGAACTCGCGGAACGCGCTGCTCCGACCCACCGACGCACAGCAACAAGCCTCGCCGAGGTCGTCGAACGGCTCGCAGGAGGACTTGCTGCTGGTAACGACATTATAGAATATTTTTATTATTATTATTATCTGCCGTATTGTTTGTTTTGTTTTGTTTCGGAAACATTGATCTCGCGGTTGTGTAATGACGTTAGGCAAGAAATTGTCGGAAATATGATAATAATAATTAATATCGAATTGTGCAAATGCAAGACTAGTCCATGTTTCGTTTCGAATACGAGTTAGATTACACAATCTTTTTTATTTCCACTCCAAATTTTAGGCATTTGTTCTTATAGATGTGTTGTTTTTTTATTTTTTGGAATTTTTGGAATTGTATGGTTGTTTTCGATTTTGACGTGAGCAAAGTTGTAAACAATTGTAGTGATTCTTGTAGAAGAAGGAGAAGCGGAAGAAATTTAGAAGCGAACACATTGTAAAATTGTTTAGGAGAAAGCTAAGTCAATCTTAAAGGTTAAACACGCCAAAAGCCAACAGTTTTTGTAATTTTTAGAACGAAATTAGATTTAAATTTTCCACAGTTTGATCGCGTATTACTGATTTCTGAGTTAAGGAATTTTTAGGTTTTTCAGTAAAAATAATCGATGAATCATCCAAATATTTTAGTAAAAAAAGATCTAAAGACTTAAATGATCCCATCATGTTGTTACTGCGGGTAGTGTGTTCAGAAAAATCAATTTTTCTTAAAATATACTCTATCGAATTTTAAATCATTATGAAAACTACCAAAGCAGTTCTTGTAGAGTACAGAACAGTTTAAACCTTGAGAATTTTTCGGAGAGCAAATCAAGGAGCTCCTTTTAAACAGAATACATTTTGAATTTCGGAATTTTATCGTAGAACAACTGAGAAATTTGAGAAAGAATGTTCACTGAAAAACATTTCTTTTATCAAATTTCTGAAGTGTGCTTCAGAAAAATCAATTTTTCTCAAAACTCTTATTATAAAGTTTTGAATCCATTATGGCACAAATAAAACAAAAACTATAGAGTACAGTAAACATTAAATTTTAAAATTCTATCGTAGAACAATTGAGAAATTTGAGAAAGAAAGTACAATTAAATAGATTTTTGATGCAAAAAAATCATGGAGGTCAATATTCCCACAATTATTTGTTGAATATTTTTTCACGAACATTCAGTTTTTATTTTTATTATATTTCAGAATTCCTGTTTTATAAAATAATTAAAATTTGGAATATTTGAGTAATCAGTTGTTTTAAGCTAAATTGTGACTGAAGTGAGTTTTAGAAAAATCAATTTTTCTGAAAACTGACTTTCACAGTTTATATAGAATATTGCAAGTTTAGAATTTTGAAAATATATCGGGGAATTGGTTAGAAAAGTGAGTAAGAAAATCCACGTTTTTTTGTTAAATTGTTGAAGTGCACGCCAATTGAAAATATCAATTTTGCTATTTTTAAACGTGTTTTCTGAATTTTCACGTAAATCTTTGAATATGGTATTTACTTTAAGATCTGAATTTGCTGTAAAGTTACCATATTACGTTGTTTGAGATTTTATTTTTACAATTCCAATTGGCATGTGAACTGTAATATTGCTTTTTTTTCGAAAATTGTTTTATAGAGTTTCAAATCCCGCAGAGAACATCTGAAAGAATGCTTGTAGAATACAGTAACATTGGAATACAGTCACAAAGAATACAGTAACGAAAAATGCTTGTAGGATACAGTAAAGCTAAAATTGTGAGAAATTTGGGTAAAATAGAAGACCAAGACTTTTATCCAGAAATCCAGAAAACTGTAAAGTCAAGAATCATTTATAATTATTTTATGATTATTTTTCCGCAAGTTTTTTATTAGTAAAGATTCGTTATATTCAAGAGCCCCGTATACGTATAAATTCTTCTATTTTCAATTCACTCGCGAGTTGAACTCACTGGCAAGTCGCCAGCTCCATTTGGTGATTTTTCGCATATTTAAGCTTAGTAATAACAAATTAGCATTTGCGCGGGTTTAATAAACTTGTCTTATAATATCTAAAACCCTTTAAATTGAACTAGAAAATCTTGTTATAAACCTTCCGACTGAAATCGGGAAACAATGTTTTCGCTTTTGAAATTCCTCTTCTTCCTCTTCTTCTTCTTCTACTTTCTCTCATAAAAACCAATCGAGTCCTTCCACCTATCGGCCATTTCTCTATTAGGGTACCCTTAAATAAAAGGAAAATACGCAAGAACCCATTTAACATTACCGGTCTATTTCACTATCCATTTAAATTTTGTTGAGTCAATTGACACGAATATGCTCAAATATGCTCTTTTCTTCTTATTATTTTTTCTATTTTTGGTCCCATCACCTCATATCAATTGTCGACCCATTTACAATAATATTAATATTGTTACCCTACCCCCCCACTTTATATGGTAAATTAAACTGTGGTGATTTTCTGAAACAAGTGCCCTTTATTCTGTTTTTCACTTGGAAATCCAAGTCTTTAAGATTGATTTATTGATTTTATTTTGATATATATATAATTAATTATTGTTTTATTATGATTATTTTTTTGACTTTTTTGTGGTGCTTATAAATGATTAATAAATGAACTAAATATGAAAATGGTTCTTTAGAAAGATTTAATGGCAAGAGGATTATTTATCTCAGTTGAGGGTGGTGCTTAATTTATAATGGATGTTAGAATTATTCTTAATATTAATGTCGATTCGATTGACGGACGCGGTGCTGAATCGAGTCAATATGGATGCGAATATTCATAAGAGAGCTGTCACGATGTCGATGGTTTCTTCTGTGGATCCGAAGATGGTGAGTTTTTACATGTTTGTTCATTAAGGATCCTCACTGAATATTTCTTTCAAAGTATAAGCTCAGAAAACTGGCTTAAATTAAACATTTCTTAGAAACATAACATTTTAAGGAGAGCTTGTTTGATAACCGTTATAAAATATATTTATTATACAAACAACAATCAATCAATTAGGTTAAGACGATTAGTGTGTAGTTGAAGTTGTTGTTCGGCTAGCACAGTTTGAGACGGTCCGAGGAGTTGAACAGCAATGTAGACGGGCTGGGACGGAAGAACGAATACAATACGAACACTACAAACCCAATTGAGGGTCTTTTGTGGGGCTATTTATATTATGCTTTGGGGGCGTGCTTGACCCCGTCGGTATCATAACAAGGTTGGGATCACAATGGTATCAGGAGATAATGGTATCTGGTGTCCTAGGTCTTAGGGAATGTCTGCTGCTGCATGGCAGCGACAGCTTGTAACATTGACATGACAACGAGATTTTAATTGACACGTGAAATTTTATAAAATGCCTTTAAATTCCGAAAAATCGTCAACTTTTACTTGGCGTAAGAAGCTTCTTACAATTAAACTATATATTATATAAATATACACGCCAACTGGTACGGTTATTTTGGCGGTTATAACATATAAGTTGATTAACCAAGACAATAATAAAACAACAACAATTACAATTTATTAAAATATACCTTAGCACTCCACTGCCACGATCACTGTGTATCAAAAAAAGCGTGGAAAAATTGCAAAACCACGCCCCCTCACAATTTACTTAAATTCTTTGTTTTTAAGAATTCTAAAATCGTTTTTGAACCTTAAAATAAATTAAACACTGTTAATCAATAATTTTAAACTATCCTAAAATTAAATTTAAACCAACTTCGAAAAGATTACGACTTAAAAAATATAAAGAATTTGAATAAAAAGTGAAGGACGTGGTTTTGCAATTTGTCCACACCTTTTTTTGCAAAATTCGCCGTAGTCGTGTCTGTGGAGTGCTTTAGTTGATGATCATGATGCGTAGAGATATGAATAGTACGAAAACATGTAAGTACACCTGAGGGAGACCCTCAGAGAAGACCAGTTTAAGGGAATTACATGGGATACTATATCCCCGGGGCGTGGTTAGGGGTTAGGAAATGGAGATTTTTCAATTTTTGTAGCGTATCTAAAAATGTTTAGGTCTTTTCAATAAAACATTGATTCGAACAATTTAACTAGACTTGTCTTGAACTATCTAAAAATATTAATATCTTCCCGAAAAGTTAGATTTGAGCACGTTTGCTGAGCTAATTTTATTATCATACCAGTTGGCGTGCAACTGAAAATGACGATTTTCCAATTTTTAAGCGTGCCTAAAAATTTTTACGCCTTTATGACAAAAAAGTTTCTACTACATTTTAATTCGGGGGGATTATCACATATGTTGTAACGTTATCCCCGGGGACTGTTGGAATGTCCTCTGAATGGCAGCCACAGTTATCAAATGAGCCCTGTAAACGCGCTTGAATCCAAATTTTTGGAAACATATTCGTATTTTTAGATATTTTAAGGAACGCCTATTTAAATTGTCATAATCAATGTTTCATTGAAAAGATGTAACAATTTTTCTACATAAAATAGTAGAATTCTGGAAATTTCAGAAAATCGATATTTTCAGATTTGTCTTACATTTGTAGTTTTCATCGAATGATAAAGTAGATATAGTCATTCGATGTGTCTTTAAAAGTTATTTCGAATGGTGTAAATAACTAATTTTTAAATTTGCTCTCAGTAGTTAAAAAATACAAAAAATACCGTATCATTAATAGTGGGCGGGGCTTACAATTTATAAGCTATACTATTTTATAATGAGATTGCTATTTTACAATGATCTATATACCAATCGACTCAGCTTGTTGAGATCTATCGAATTAGCCACATAAAATAGTGAAATTCTGAAAATTTCAGAAAATCGATATTTTCAGATTTGTCTGAAAGTGGTAGTTTTCATAAATTAAGAAAGTTATTATTATCATTCGATTTTTCTTTTTATATTGATTTGAATGATGTATATAACTTTGTCAAAAAGGCTCTTATGATCTATAAAATCCTCATCATTTTAGAAAAGGGGAGGAGCTTATTTAACCCAATATTTTAAAATTGAGCTATTTGCAAACAAACCCGTTTTTTGCAATGATCTATATACCAATCGAATCAGCTTGTTAAAATTTATCGAATGAGCTATATAGCAGAGCAGAATTTTGAAAATTTCAGAAAATCGATATTTTCAGATTTGTCTGAAAGTGGTAGTATCCGTAAATTGAGAAAGTTATTAATATCATTCGATTTGTCTTTTTATGCTAAACGGATTGATGTATAGAATATTGTGTTGACATCTATAGAATGAGCTATATAAAAGAGCAAAATTCTGAAAAATTTCAGAAAATCGATATTTTCAGATTTGTCTGAAAATAATATTTGCAACGAATTATAAATTGAACAACATCATTTATTTGATTTGCCTCTCCCTGATGATACCAAAATTATTTAAATCTTCCATCTATTATTTACTTAATATCTAGAAAATTCTCGTATCGCTATGATAGTGGGCGGGGCATATTTTCCAGAAAACAATGAGCTCCATAAGCAGAACTATCCATCAAGTTCATGAATTAGTTGTGAATTGAGCTAGAACGTATTTTTCAAACGAAGCCCAACGGCAATTTTAAAATCCACGCGTAAATTGAGAATTTTGTCAATATTTCAACATGTCTTACTAATTTACACGTATTATTTTCATATAACTTGACACGTCATGGTCATTAGCCCGTCTTAAACTATCTAAAAATATGCGCTTCTTACAGAAATTTGTAAAATGAGCATATTTTCTGACCTGTAACCATTTATCGTAACCATTTTATTTTGGGATGTTCACGTTTCTGCACGTGGACAGTTCAGATATGTTAAATAACAGTGATAGATAAACGTCAACTAAAATGTTTGATTTGCGAAAGTTCTGTATAACATTACAGTACTCCACGCTTCAAACTTAATGGTGGATCCAAAAATAGACTATTTTGCAAAAATATCGCCGGTATATTTCGTTGGGTGGTCTAATGATCACGATTTGAGCTGTTATAGTTGGCATGTAGATATATTTTACACCAAATCAAAATGGGATTTTTCAACGTGTATGAAATTTTTATGTAATTTTTCACGTTAATTTAATTAAGCGAATGCTAACCTATCTGAAAATATGAAAATATTTCTAAAAATTAAGAGTTAAGAGCGTTTACTCAGCTCATTTTATTACAATACGTGATGGACGGAATTCGGTATTCCGCATTCCGAGTTCTGCATTCCGGTAAATGAAATTTCATTCCGCATTCCTTATTCCAAAATCGAAAATTTCTATTCCGTCCATCACTGGTATATGTCAATAAAGTTTAAAACATTGGTGAGCATTATATAATATTGAGATTAAGGAAACTCGGATCTTTCTTCAAGCTCACGCCAACTGAAATGTTTGATTTTTGAAACTTTGAGACTATTTTACAGTACTCCACGTGATTATAGCGATTATAAATTTTGTCCAGACTATGACTATATCAGGAATTATGAAATTAAAATAATATATTGCTGGTATAATTAACCTGGGTGGCTTAAATGACACTCGCTTCAAGCTGTTCTAGTGGGCGTGCAGGCTTATTACATATTAGCGTAATTTAGTACTCAAATACACAACGAGATTCAAGTTTTACCCTTCATTTGTTCAATTTTTTAACAAAAAAGGGGATTTTTGTAACAAAATGAAGGATCACATCTGCTCAATTTTTAGAAAACAACCCGAGTTAAGCCGACAAATCCATTTTCCATTAACTGTATTAATATAATTCAACATATTTTTAATCGAAATTAAGCACATCCTCTCACATGATAAAATATTCAGTAATAAAATATGAAAATCAAAGCGACTTCTTCTTCTTCTTTCAAAACCGCTTATCCGAAGAAAATCCAGTCGAGCCGATTAGAAAAGACGCATTATCTCAAATCTACGCGCAAAACATTTCTCGCATATTCATTCGAGAGCAACAATGAAGCGCGGCTCACTTTAACCCCGGTACCATCCATCAATCACAAATATTACAGAAGATGATCATCGATTTGCTCTATGAGATATTACCGATGATCGGCTTCATTATCTGCGCTTCATCGATATTCGTGTTGTATACGGCGAAGCGCGACGCAACGGCAGGACGGCTGAAATTCATTCAATTCTATGCTGTGGCTGGTTGGTGCCGAAGATCTAATGCTCGTAGAATGATTTGATTGCAGACTTGGTGTGCGGTGTGGCTATCATTTATAGCGGATTTCATGGCGTGTTTATTACAATCTACGGCAGCTCGGTTGACACGATCAGACCGATGAATTGTTTCGTCAGGGCCCTTCACTTGATCGTCTTCTTGTATACCGATTATCTACACATGATGCTGTTGGCAATATCGGCTGCGGATAGATTGATTCAGATATTGATTCCGGTCTCGTATGGAAAGGTAAATTTTGCTAAGGGATATTAACTATTTTCGTGAAATTTCTCTCTAAAACCTATTATCGCGAAACATTTTTTAAAGACCTCCCAGTTGAATAATACCGTTGATATTTTGTTTATCGGGGGATCGCAGTCACATTTATTATTCTACGCCTTCATTTATCCATTCAATTTGATGATATTTTGACTATTTGACTTAACATAATCATAATCGGCTTCAAAACTATCTTAAAAGTTCACTTAAAACGTATTTGAACCTCTAAAAATCGTCATTTTCAATTGGCGTGCATATTCCGCTATTTTTTGGAAGGGGGCGCACACCAAATGAATTGTTACTTTTCACACCATTTTCTAATAATCCACGTGAATATTCCAACAGAATAAAATGTTAAAAATGAAGAAGATGTCAACATATAACACAATCAGCAAAAATACCACCGCTTTATTTCTTCTGGGAGGCTTAAACTTTTGCAGTTGGCGTAGGGCGCTAGCAGAAGCCCTTCGATCTACACCAGACCACCCCTATTAATAATGCAGTAGACGATACAGTGGCACGCCAGTAGAAAATACCGATAGCGGTGTATATCTCCTTAAACATTTGATTCTTATTATAGACCACCTAGTTGAATAATACCGGTGATAATTTGTTCATCTGGAGATTCAAAACGCCAAGGAACCTGTATTGTCTTATACCACCCACATTAGCAATTCCGCTGATATCTTGTTTCGAAGAGGGCTTAGGGTGCCAGAAGAAGCCTGTCCAGACCACCGCTATTAATAATGCAGTCGAACGAGATGTGGCGCGCTAGCAGAAAACACTGATATCGGTGCATATCACCTTAAACATTTTATTCTTATTATAGACCACCTAGTTGAATAATACCGGTGATATTTTGATAGCGGGATTCCGGGTTTTACATTAAAAAGTTCTGAATTTTCAATTGTACAGGCAAAATGTACGTTAATTATCACTTAAAACTCAAATATAATGTATTTAAAAGCTGAAAATACATTTCGAATTCTCAATACATTACTTTTTCGGATTCTTTATATCCCAAATTGCTTCTTTTTTTAAATTTGAAATTCCGTCTTTCACTGAGACTCCAGTAGATCACGTCCGATTCATATTAGACCACCCGAATTAGTAAATCCGGCGATACTTCTATTCATATGTCGCGTAAATCTATAGTTCACATCATAGAGGGCCACCCAGTTTAATGATACTGGCGATTTTGTTGTTTATCGGACCAGCAGAAGCCAGCCGATTCACATTAGACCACCCACATCAGTAACACAGGCAAAATTTGTTTATTTATCGCTCACATCATAGTGACCACCCATATAAGTCGGCCAATTGTTTAGATTTATATCTAATGAAACATCATAGATGGCCACTCATTTTGAATAATACTGGCGGTTTTGTTGCTTATCGGACCAGAAGAAGCCTTGCGATTAATATTGGACCACCCATATAAGTAATACTGGCATAAATTTTAAGATTCCAGGATAAAACAATAAAAAAGTATGTCCCAAACTTGAAAAACTCAAGTTTAAGATGGAACCAAGAAGGCTTGCGTTTTGGCAAAAAGGGTGCCTTGATTTTATTAATTGTATCCTTCTTGGCTCCGCCTCCAAATGGATTCATGTACACGTTTTGTCCTGGTGTGCTGACGATATTGTTGTTTATCGGGTCAGTAGAGGCTATCCTATTCATATTAGACCACCCATATCAGTAATACCGGCGAGATTTAGGTTTATTTGAGTGTATATTGAGCGAATTTATATAGTTCACATAATAACTGGCCACCCAGTTGAATAATACTCTCAATATTGCTGTTTATCAGACCAGAAGAGAATTTCTTCCCTATTCACATTAGACCACCCCAATCAGTAATATCGGCCGATATTTTTTGCTTATTATATCATATGTAGCGCAAATCTATAGTTTAGAGCATATTAGGCCACCCAGTTGAATAATACAGGCGATATTGTTGTTTTTCGGTCCAGTAGAAACCAGAACACCCAATTAATTTGCTCTTTTTTTACCGGCTTCTAGTCAATGACTAAAACCACGCACCAAGAAGCACGCGCCGAATTGCAAACGACCACGCCCAAATTGCGCAAAACACGCCCTTTCAAATTAAATCTTATTTATAAATTATTTGTTAACAGAAGCATTATTATGAATATTGTATGATGTTCAGGAGAATATAATAGTTTTTAGCGCAATTCTAGCGTAGCTCTTTCAAAATTGAATGGGCGTGTTTTTCGCAATTGATGCGCGGTATTTCTCAATTTGCGCGCACTTTGTGGCAGCGGAGTGCCCACGCTTCCAAATTCCATTGATTAACAATAGCATAATTCAGCTGATCCAGCCAATCATCAACTGGAAGCTGTTCATCTTCGTCTCGATCGTTGCCATCTTCCCGTGCACCTACGGCCTCCAATACTCATTCGAGAACCGCGACAACTCGACGATCCTCGTCTCCATTCAGTGCCGTCTCGATGAAGTGGTTGGCGAAGACTATTACGCGTCGCATCTCGACACATTGCGCTTCCTGCCGCTCGTCTGCGTTGCCGTGCTCCTCCTCACCATCGCCATCTTCATCGTGCGATTGACAAAGCACAAGTGGAGCTACAACTGGTCTGAGGAGAAAACCATCACCAAGCAGGTATTCAATTGTGCCATGTCTGCACTCAACCGCGATTTGCAGCTGTTCGCATCCGTATTCACGCGATGCTTGCTAACGGCGCTTTCGATTCATCTGCCGATTCACTTGATGAGCGCGTATTCATTAAGATTGCATGGTCTGAGGGATCACGTAATTCGCGCCTCGTTTTGGATCATCGTCCAGGTGTTCCAACCGATATGGAACCTCATCATACTATCGGCGTTCCAGTCGAATGTGCAGTCCATGTTCAATAAATATTCCGAGAACACGGAGCGCAAATGGCAAAGCGCTGGTAAGTCTTGATTAAAAACTCCCGCGAGCATTCATGTTTCTAGATGATCCACCGACTAAGGAAGAAAACCAACACTTTGATCGACACGGCTCGCCGAACCCCTTCGGCTCCTGGTACTCGACGACGGGCAATATTGCCGGCGAAGCGGGTGTGCCTATCGGAAACGAACGATCCATCAGCTTCTATTATGATAAGCAGTGAGATTCAGACGGGTTTTGTTGTGTGCCACATTGAAATGTTTGTTGATATACGTGATTACACTATTGGTTTTAAAAAGTCGCATTTAGTCACTTCTAAAATTTAATTAGAAGTGGTTGATTTGTCACCAATTTTGAATTCACTTTTAATTATCATTCGAATCGATTTGTGCCTCGATGAGATTCATCGTGATATCTTTTTGTTTTTATTTTATTGCGGGTTGATTGTTGTTTATATTGGTAAATAAACTGTTCATCTGCTGCTTATTGGATTTGAAGAACCAATAGGAAGAAACATATATCCCTGAAATGTATTATTTTCATAAAATATCTGAAAATAAAAACGATATAGATTATAGAGAACAATTGGAGTCTAAAGAAGCTTAATAATGACGTTAAATGGTTCAATTTGATTCAATATGCGAGCGTAAATAGAATTGACGATTGCTATGGTGAGTCCTCTTTTGGCAATATAAAAGGTAACACTTACAATTTCTTCTCTAATTCCTAGGCCCCCTTATCCAAATAGGAACTATTTATAAAAATAAAAACAACAGATGAAACAAAACAATAAAAAACAAACAAAACGAAAACCCAAAATAAAAAAACTAAGTCGCTATAGGTTTACAACTTTTCAAATGCTGCTGAGCTGCTAAAGCAATACAATGAAACACGTCAGCACACGTCTCCTTGGCTGATTCCATGACCTTTGGTAGATGATCGCCATGCAATCGATTTTGTAGCTCAATGAGCACCACCTCGTCGCGCCCGCTGAGTGTCGCCAGTGTAATTCGAGGCAAAACATCGGTCTCTTCGCGTGACGTCAAATCCACGATGGTCTCTGCGTCGACAATCCCACAAGTCGCTGCTGATGCAAGACCCTTCATTGGGATTCCAGCGTCGGCAAGTGCGAGCGACGTTGCGTTGACACAGGCGGCCAAATTCGAGCCATCACTCTATATATGTGAATAAATTTTCAAACAATTAATGGATTCTTACTTGAATGACTTCACAAAATATGTCGATTTGCGATCGCGGGAATTGTTCGACCAAGATCACCGATTCGAACGTCTTCTCAAGGAGACGACTCATTTCGGTGGATTTGCGATCACCACGCGGGCGATTTTTGCGCTCGAGACCGGAGAATGTTGTCATGCTGTACTGGCAAACAATAGAGCAACGATCTTCTAATCTTTTCGACGTCTTTCCTTCATACGGACCATAGACAGCGCAGAGTACCTATAACCAATAGGTTGCATTAATTTTTATTAATTTCGTTACCTTTGTGCAACCGTGTTCAATATAACAGCTACCTTCAGCATTTCTATTTAAACCTAAGCGAGTGTTAATATTCCTAATCTGTTTTGAACGTCTTCCGTCTTGACGGTAACCATGTTCGGAGATCAAATTCATTGTTGCTGTTCTTGTTCTTGTTTAACTTCAATTACAGCCGGTTCTTCTATTTTAGCAACGACGGCTTCGGTTGGAGATGGATTTCCTTGTTTGAATAGAACTTTAGGAGCTTGATCGGCAAATACTAGCATAAAACGACGGTTCACTAGCATCTGCTTCTCAATACCTGCATAATAAGCTCACTAATGCTTGAATTATATTCTGTTATACTTACATTGAGAAACACAACTACTTTCGTCGTCAGTGAGCTTGGATACGTTGTAATCACGTGCGCACGCTTGAAAGCACCTCTCCGTTAACGTATTATAGACGGTGAGAAATTCGCGGAGCTGAAATGGATAATTTTTATTCAATGATATGTTTTCCGTTTAGGGCTTGGGAGACAATAGAAATAACGAACTTGTTGAACGTTTTGAATGGTATTCATAAATAATACATACAGAAGAAGCCCGATATGTTCACGGATTTCCTAGAAAACCACGTTTAATTAATGATTAAGGAAATTCGTTTAAAAAATTGAAAAAATGAAAAAATCTGTACGTGATCAAAAGACAAGATGTCTACGTCGTTTAAAGGTGCAGCATAATAATTGACGACGGATTATTTTTTATTTTTGCTCATATTTATTAATTTTATTAAAGCTTTTATTAAAGCGATTCTAAAAGGATATAAAGTTAATAGCTGTAATAATCATAATATATTTCATAGTCTTTTTAAAAAATTACACGGATATTTTTATCAATGAACCATAAATTTTATTTTGTTTATATTTCATAATAATTTATATTTTTCATCTCTTAAAGTAGCAAGAATTAATATAATCATGCAAATAGAAAGAGATTTTACTAAATACGTCAAGTTTGGGAACAATCGTCTTTTTATACATTGAAAAATAACCGAAACAACAATTTAGGTCGAGTTTCAGACAATGGTAGCGGCAACGATCGTCCAAGACATCGACGACTCGGCCAACACCATTCTCCCAGTTTCCATTAACCTAAATGAGGAGGACATCGGAATCTGGTAACTATTTACTATATTAAAAACGCAGTTTGCATTAATATATAGGCGGGAGGTGCTTGCGTCGAAGAAGATCAATCAGAACCAAGGAAGTACGGTGATTATTCTCGGTGAAAATCGCATCGGCAAGACATCTCTTTTATCTCGCCTTGACAAGTCCGATAGACCGCGAAAGTTCGCGTCACTGCTCGAATATTACGTACTAAATGTCCAGAACGATGCCAGAGACGCCAGTTATGCCTATCAATTGGGAACTGCTGGGGCCAGTCTTAATCCGTCCGAAATGTTGCACATTCCGGTATGTTTTGTGGAAAACATTGATTAATCGACCTGAATTACGTTTTTTGACCAACGCGAACGAAAATACAATCAATCGAATAATAATTCATCTTTTCACAGATAAAAAAAAATAACAGAAAGAATATATATATAAAATAACAGAAAGAATAAACGTATCTTTCAATGACACGACCAAGTAATTAACGGATTGAATAATTATACCACCTTTAGGTCTGGACATTAGACGGAAACGAGAACTGCTCCTCGCTCCTGAAGCATGCACTCCCGCCGACACCAGACAAGACAATTTTCATGATTACTGGAAGTATTGATAATCCTAGTATGTTATGTTCAACTATAATTAATCTAATTAGATTCTATTGCTAGACTTGATTCACTCGATTCGAAGATGGGCCAACGTTTGCACCGAGCAATGTCAAAAAATATACTCGAAAGAACAATTAAAGGAGGGAAGAGTTCAGCGTAAGAAACGATATTTTAAACATTTTTTGACCTAAACGTGTAGAGGAGCGCTGGTGGCAAGAGTACGTGGATCCAGTAGAATCGCAAATGAGCACCTCATTGGCCGGCAATTTCACGGACGACCATAACCTTTTGCCTCTTGACCAAGGAACGCTTTCGGAGAACGTCGGCGTGAGCTTTATCGTCGTCGTCACGAAATCCGACTTGGCCAAGGATCTTAATGATCAACAATTTGCTAAAACCATGATCCAGCTTCGCAAGTATTGCCTAGCCATTGGAGCTTCCATCGTGTTCACCAGCTCGAATTCGGGAAAGAATATTCAAGTTTGCTTATTTATTATTATATTTATTCAAGAATCTATCTTGTTTCAGATATTGCAAAAATATCTGGTACATCGTTCATTTGGAATGTCCTTTACCAATACAGCACAGGTGATTGAACGAGAGGGAATCTTTATTCCGGCTGGCTGGGACAGCGAGAAGAAGATTGATATTCTTCGCGAGACTGTTCCTGATATGGATATGGTGCTTGAGCCGACGCGCGAAAAACTCAAATCAAGTGCCAAGGAACAACTAATCGAGGCCGAGAATGACCAAGACTTTTTGAAGAAGCTCACTGAGCAGATTCAAACCACGTCGGCTTCATCAGCGCCGTCCACAGCTCGCAAGATCCAGCAAGACGAGCCTATCGATAAAGACAGTCCATTGGCGAGCTTCTTCTCGAACTTGCTCAAAGAGAAGCCCGGGAAGTCTACGGGTACATCATCGATCGCCTCACAACCAATGGAAACAACAGCCGTCCAATTGGATCGGATTCTGAAGAGCGCCACGAGCTCGAAGGCCAAGTCCGACACGGATGCATAATCGCTTTACTCATGTTTATGTATATGTTATTTATTTACAGAAAATATATATTAGCGCTTGTAATGGAATTCATTTTTTCTTCGTTGATGCATGATTCAAGTAAATGTCCATGAATGCAATTATGAATGCCTCGATGTGAAAGATAGCCTTCTGTCCGAGAACCATACGATGTTCGTATTCGACAGCCGCTTCGATGACTTCCGGCACAATTGATTCATTGCACTTTGGTATTAGGTATTCGACAAGTTTCTGAAAATTATAATTTTGTTGGTTTTGTTGTCAAAAATTACGTTGAAGATGATGTTTGGTGGAATGCATCTCGACAATATCTCATAGATTCTTTCGCGCACTTTCAATATCATTTCGCTCGTCTGTTTTTGTAGAATCATGCTAGCCGTCTCTTGAAGATACGTCTCCCATTCGGGAATCGGAATTTTGGCGTCATCGGGGATACTGCCACTATCATATTGCATGCGCGTGGCTTCGGCAATAAGAAGAGCACGCCGTAGATTTCCATCACATTTGTTGACGATCTGCCAATGATTTTAAATACGGGATATCGTCGTCTTATTGATAAACCTGTTGAAGGATGTTGCTTGGCAAATCACAGCGCTCCATTCGACAAACATTGGACACAATTCGTGAAATTGTGTCATCGTCTGGAGCTGGAACATGAACCAGCATGCATCTGGATTGAAGAGGCTCGATGATTCGCGACAGCGACTCGCAACATAGTACGATGCGACAATTAGCCGCATATTTTTCCATGGTTCGGCGAAGAGCATGCTGCGCGTCTTTTGTCAATGAATCGGCTTCACAGAGTACAACCACCTTGAACGACTTCTGGGAGCTGGCGTCGATCTGTGCTGTCTGCGCCATTTCCTTGACAATATCTTGCACAACGACTCGATCGTACAGCCCGACGTCCCTGCAACAAATCGGAAATCATTGCAAATGAAACTTCCTCCTACGCTGGCGTCAATTCAATATGATAGTTACTCGACACCGTCTGGATTTCCAATTTGCGGTTCGACTGCGTGGTGAATTGTTTCATAATGAGTTGGGTTCTATTCACGCCGGCACCATATAGTTCTCTTCAAAACTGCATTGATCAAATAATTTTATGCGTGAAAAACCTCAGCAGGCACTTGATTCGTGTCTTCTTTCCAGCTCCGCTGGGCCCACAGAATAGCAGGTGAGGCATGTTGTTACCATTGATGAGGCTTCGGAGGTGGACGGCTTGTTCCGAGTGATAATCAACGCCTTGTTTACCGATGAGCTCGGTTGGACGGTACTTGTCGACCCACAATGCCATCTGAAAGTAGGAGTAGTCTTTAAAATTTGACAAAGAAGCGATAATTTCGTAAAAAATTTTGATGATATCGTCGACATTATTTGTATTGAAAAATGCAGGGAAAATTGTGAAGTCACTTTAGCGTCCGCTTGAGATTTTCATGAGACTTTCACCATTAATAGAATTTTGGCGGCTCTTATCTCGGCGAATTTGAAAAAGGATTCCGAGTCTATCAATGGTGCAAGTCTCATAAAAATCTCACGCTAAAGTTCCCTCCCTTTTTATGTTAATTACTATTTTCATTCTCAATAATATGCCAGAAGGTGGAACTTATAGTTTAAATAAATGTGTTAGTCCCTAAATTTTCAGTTACTAGCTCGGGGAAAGACATTAAATTGAAAAAAAACCCAGAAATAACTAGACGACATCAACATACTGTCGTGAAATAAAATTACATTAAACAAGATGCAGACAAATAGAAAGTATATGACAATTAAATCCCGACATGAGTATTGTCCTGTTCAGAGATCGGTTCCTGATGGAAGAGGATAAAATTAGAACAAAATGAGGTTCTCGTTTAGGCGACCACTATTTTCTATCTCATCAATGTGTGTTGTCTCAAAAAAATGGATAAAACACATTGAAAAGTCCTTTGTGGCCGTGTGGCCGTTCAAACGAGACTATAATTTTTCTCTTCCATAAGGCACCGATCTTCGAAGGAGTGAGATTAAACTAGTAGACGTGACTGTGTTTACGTATTGTCGCCAAAATAAAATTCTTATTTATTTGATGATCAACTGGACATTCAATCGCTACAAATTAGAAATAAGAAAAATATTTCGAAACAATATAACATAAGTGTGCATTTCATTTTACGACAATACGTAAACAGAGTCACGTCTACAGCACAGTTCGATCCGGGGATGTTATTAAATCTAGGAAAAGCTGAAATTGCTCCCGTCGGAATATAAAATGCATTTCCTCAAAAAAATTACACATCGTCTTATATTCTAAATAATTAATCAAATGAAGTTTGAGGAAGAATTTTAAATTAGAAGGTGCACACCAGGGTTGAACGGAAATCAGTTATTTTGCTAACGGAAATGGAAATGGAAATTATTTTTCTAACGGACGACGGAAAATGGAAGATGGAATTCCGTGCAACCCCGGTGCACACCAATTGAAATGTAGTTTCAAAGTTTAATGACATTCTGAGAAATTTTGGCTGGTAATTTTGAATAGATTGAAAAATTTATGAGTGAATCTTCATTCTTTATAGCCTACAAATATTTTCTGTTTAATTAGGTTAGAATAACTATCAAATTTTTCCTTTTCAATTGGCGCGAAGGTGTAATATTCCGTGATTTCTTGCGGAAAGGCATTTCATTTCACGTCGGGAGCAATTTCCGCTTTTCCTAGATTTGATAACATCCGTTTAGTCTCACTCTAGATGGAAGTCCATTGTGGTCGTGTGGCCGGTGAATCGAGACTATCATTTTTTGCTGTTCTATTAGGCACCGATATCCAAAAAGTACAATAATTTCTCTTAAAAATTTTAGTCCCTAAAGTTTTGATTAGTTCCCGGGAAAATAGTCTCAGCTAACGTCTCTTGAAACAAAATACGAAATTTAAAGATCCGATTAGTTTATTACAAATGAAAGTAGTTCGCAAAAACAAATTCATCTCTAAAGCTTGCGTCCCTAATTAGTCCACTACTTTTGAAATATACGATTGTTGTGAATTTTATACAAGATTAATCTTCCAATGTTTAAAATGCAGAAATAAACAAAATCGTTTAAAAAACTGATAGTAATGAACCCATTTGAGGAATAATAATAATAATTTATGTGAAAATAAAACGAAAGTAATTACAAATATTATTTGACAAACAAAAATATTAAGAAAATACATTTTTCTGCAATACAAGAACAAATATATATAATATTTACAAATTATTATTATTATTTAATAATCATTTACAAATTAATGTTCAATTTTCTCTTGATTGCGATTATATCGTCCCGTCTTTTTTTGCTTTCAGCCTGTTTCATTTCAAGTTTACTCCTGAAAAAAAAAGATTTTTGTTTAATATTTCCACGAAAAACCCACCTTTTCTTTGCCGATTTCCCTGGAATCAAACCCTCATCCACTGCAATTTTATACTCGCGATCGGTCAAGTTAGTCGTATCAATAAACACTTTCTTTGCATTATGCGGCGTGTATCCTTGCCGCTTCGGTACACGACTCGGCGCCGTTCCCTTCGGTGTCGAGATATACTCAACGAACGACGATTCGTCAGGAATTGTCGGCGGAATAACTTCTCTTCTTATAATTCGAGTACGTTGTTTGACACTTTTCCTTTCCTGCAATTTCATATTAAAAACGACTTCATTTTCATTAAAAAACAACCTTTTGTTTTACTTCTTCCCTTTTCATCGAGACAGGAGTTGTCTTCTTGCTCGCAATGTTCGAGAAATCCTTCGGCTCAACATCGCCAAATTGATAATTCAACTTGCTTGGATCACGTAAACTCCACGTCTTCCGTTTGATTTCATCTTTCTTCGTTTTTGCGCTTTTAGGAGTAGCCAATCTCTAAAAATTTAAACGTTACAATTAAAATTAGGCAAAACATTTTCTGCCTCATGCTGGAATCGAACCAGCGACCTTCTGTTTACTAGACAGACGCTCTGCCACTGAGCCAATGAGGCACTGATAGGAGATTGATATATAACATTGACAAGATAGAAGACACAAAAGATACCTGTATAGATGATGGTATGTTCTTTGTCAAAGCTTCATGTCGCTTGAGAACTTTATCATGGCTTTCTTGTAAAGTTTCCATTTTCTCCATAGCCTTGGCATGAATTGTTGCAAAACGATTAGGCGCTGAAATTCAAAGTATCAAGTTATTATGAATTGTCGTTCAAACTTTTCGCAGCCGTCGCCGGTCTAACAGGAGTTGACCTATCTTTCAACTCATTTTCTTTGTTATTAGGTTCATTCGTAGCGACGTCACGGATTGATCTGCGCGAAATCGAACGATGAGACCTTGGTCTTGACAAAACTTCTGAACGGGAGCAATGGAATACAATAAATTATTAGAAAAAACACTCACCAAAGTCCTTTTTAGAGCTACCCTGTCCGTTCCTCTTCTTATCCTCGTCCAACACGCAATCAACGGAAATTGTTGGGGTAGCTTCGTCTAAAAGGTTAAACCTAGATGATCCATTCATTTTCGACAAACGTTTCTCCTCCGCCGCCACTTCAGGAAGATGTCTCACGTTATCTTCATTATCTTCCTTTTCAAACGTGTTGTTCAATTGAAATTGTTCTTCAACTTCCTATTCGAAATTAATAAACTAATTATTTTAATTAAAATATCCCACCATATCTTCTTCGTCTTTTTCTCCTTCATTATCGAGGCGCTCTTTTATAAACTAAAAAATATCTTTTATAATTTATGAAGTTTTTGTAACGTACAAACCTTTTTCAGTCGATTAACAAGCGTTACCTTCTTCCCAGCTACTGATAATTCGTGTAATTTCAAATATTTTCGAAGATCATCTACTTTTAATGTTGATATTGTGTTAATATCCGGCAGTTCCAGTTCATTGATGTTTGTCATGTTCGCTTTAAAAATTAAAATATAAACGAAAAAAAGAAAATTACAAAAAAAAACACATGGGCAGTATTTTTTTTTGAATATTTGTGATTGGCGGGGTATGTTTTAATTTCGGCCAAAGACAAAGTACGGCAACGTTGGTACGATAACGAATGTTTTGATGCCGTCAGCGTTGCGGTTCGCGTTGCGGTCGTAAAATGTCGGGTACACCTTGATTAGCTGTCTGTGTCTCTACATACACTAAAGGAAGGACAAAAAGTATAAAGCTGAAAAAACAGCTACCACAGCAAATAAGGCTTAGGTACCTAAGCCTAAGCCTTTCATCTGAAATGAACTTCCATCCAAATACTATTATATTATTATCATATTTATTTGTATTTATAATTATCTCAATATAAAGTTTCCAACAATAATGGCCTAATATTCATATTATTCACTATTGAGTGTCAGTAAATAACAATAAATGCGCTGAGTCGAACAGTGGCGGTGTTTATGTCCTGTCGTAAAATAAAATGTTCGCTTGTTTATTATTAATATAAACAAGCGAACATTTTAAACAAGCGACGATTTTATTTTACGACAGTACGTAAACACCGCCACAGTTCGACTCAGCGCATTTATTGTTATTTACTGACACTCTTCACTATTTGAGTCCACTCTATCGTTTTCGTGTACCCGACATTTTACGACCGCAACGCGAACCGCAACGCTGACGGCATCAAAACATTCGTTATCGTACCAACGTTGCCGTACTTTGTCTTTGGCCTTAATTTCGCTGACTTTCCAACATAATTAGAGCGCGTTTTCGGTATTGTTCTTTTTCCTCTGTGCCGCAGATGGCATTAGGGCAGTGATATTAAGGGAAATTTCGATTAATAAAGTTATATTTATATTTCTATTGTCCTTTTCAGAGATCGATGCCTAATGGAAGAAGAAAAATATTAGAATGGACTGATGATCTCGTTTGGATGAGCTCTCTTTTTAGACGGCCATTCTTTTTTACGAAATTATGGGCAATACATATTTAAGAGGAATTGAGAAAAATGTTTTTTATGGCCCCATCATTTTCTCTTCTTTTATTATTCTTCCATTAGGCATCGATCTCTGAAATGAATAATATATATTTAAGATATGGCACTTGTAGATTATGCTGGAAGCGATTCGGAAAGCGAAAATGAAGAAATGGATGTCAATCAGGTTTCTATATTATTTTTAAATTTTAATTTATTAATAAAATATTATATTGAAAATGTACAAAAATTTTGTGTCTGATATATATATATATATATATATATTATTCATTTCAGAGATCGATGCCTAATGGAAGAATAATAAAAGAAGAGAAAATGATGGGGCCATAAAAAACATTTTTCTCAATTCCTCTTAAATATGTATTGCCCATAATTTCGTAAAAAAGAATGGCCGTCTAAAAAGAGAGCTCATCCAAACGAGATCATCAGTCCATTCTAATATTTTTCCTCTTCCATTAGGCATCGATCTCTGAAAAGGACAATATATATAAATCTTTAAATTTGATTGATAATTAAAATAAATATTTTGTTCAATAACATAAAATTTATGTTAATTTATAAATTGCCAGGTTTCCTGGAAAATATATTATTTGACACATTTATATTTTTTGCTGAAAAAATAAACTTAAATAAAACTTGCATGCTTTCTAAGTATTGTTCCAAAAAGATATAATCTTAATTACTACTTCGCGCCAAATGAAATAGTAAAAATAGTATCAGAGTTGTTGTAATTAAAAGATATTAAGAATATTTTTGCGTATTGATATAAACTAACACATAAGTTTTAAATTTGAAAAATTGGGATTTTTTGGCGTGCTACCTACATATGTGCTTAATAAACTACAAATACAGTTATAATGATTCAACTATTTTCAGGAGTGCGAAAAGCCAACCAACACTCTTTTAAACGACGAGGAGGATTTTTTCAAAGACGAAAAACAATCCGATGCCGGAATTTCCAATGCCCAGCTGAACAGTGATGATGTTCTCGAAGACACCGTTAAGCCAAAAGAGTGGGAGATCAAGTTAGCCGAAAAAACTCGCAGAAAACTCGAAAAGAAGGCAAAAAAAGCCGCAAAGAAGGAGAAGAAACGTGCCAAGAAGGAAAAAGTATCCAAAGTTGATAAACAATCAAAAGGCATCGAGAAGAAGAAACAAAAAGTCCAAATAGCAGCATTTGGAGCACTTTCCAACATAGTAAATGAGAATGTAAGTGATTCTGACGATGAGCCAGTAGCGCCTGCGACGAAACCTGTCGGTACCGGGTTTTTATCAAGTCTGCCAGCGCCTAAAGGAAAGAATAACACAACTGGAAGCATGATGAAACCACTAATTCCATCTTCGCTGTCCAAGAAGAAGACAATAACAGCGCCGAAGGCAACCGAGCAAGTCGTGAAGCGAGTAATCGATGAAGAAGACAGCGATGACGACGATGATGTGTCAGCCGATTTCTTCGGATTCTCATCAGTTAAGCCGAAAGTGGCAGATATCGCGGATGATGTTCCGGCAATTCCGACATTCACTGAAATGGAGATGGTCGGGCCATCAAGACCCGCCGAAGCTCACCCGTCGGATATGTATAACATGGCGAATGTTGAGGAGCAACCAGGTCCATCGGATGTGAAGCGTGGTAAAGGTGTTATCGATGATGAACGCGCACAGAAGCTTATCATGCAGTATTCTCACGATATTGGTCCGGACGAGATGAGATCGTTCAATGATATTGCCAATAACTTGGTGGATGTTAATGTGGACGCGGTAATTTTTTTCTTGGTTTTAAATCTTGTTAGTTTAGCCATTTAATTTTTACATTGAAAAGCTTACACGGGAGTTAATTAGTTATGTTGGTTTTAAGATTGAGTAATAGAATCCTTTAAACGCTATGAAATCCCGTAAAATTGATATCCACGATTGACGTGTTGTGGATCTCCAATCATTCAAGACTTACTTAATTTTTGGTAATTAAAAATTTACTTATGTATAGTAATTTTTAATTTTTTCCTCCATAAACCACCCCACCCAAATTCCTTTTACATTTGAATGTGCGAAGTAATTTGTATATTATTTATACGGAAGCGAGCCAAAATTTGAAAATAAAAAAAGAATATTTATAATGAAACAATTTCCAGGCAATTGGCCCGAACGTCAAAGCAAATATTATCAAGAATCTTTCACATCGTCAGTTTGCCGAAGCAACGAAGGCACCAGTGCCCGAGGTACAACATGGCGGACAAATATCGCGGAAGAAGCATCAAATCACGTACTTGGCGAACCTCGTAAGTAGCTTTTACTAATTTAAAGACATTCAATTAACGATTTGAAGGCTGTTTCACGAGAGGAATCGCTGAAGGACCAATGGGCCGACCAGAAACAGTTGAAACGAATGGGACGACAGAAATATGGATTCTAATGTATTATTTTTTATTTAATTTAATCTATAAAATTGTTTTAGTTGTAATTTGAAGAAAATTTGTTTTCTTGTTTGTTCAGACATCATTGTTGTTGTTGGTGGTGTTTTTTAACCGAAGCAACAATTTAAGAAGCAGGTGATGAGTGTGACGAAGATCTTGGCAAGAATGGCCACGGCAGCTAATCTACAATTGATTGTTATTTGTGCTCGCTAGAAGGGGGATATAGACATTATCCATAACTGGAAGTGGACACAGCAAGCATGGGGAGCATCATGACAGCAACGATAGTAGAAGAAGAGATTGTCATCGCCGCATCTGAAAAATGTAAATTTGGGTTTTTAGGTAAAATAGCGTTGATGGAAATTGTGTATTTTGCAATATGTCAAAGTCAAATATTGTCTTTTTCAGAGATCGGTGCCTAATGGAAGCAATAAAAGAAGAGAAAACCACACGGCCACAAACAACATTTTTCTCAATTCCTCTTAAATATGTGTTGCCCATAATTTCGTAAAAAAGAATGGCCGTCTAAAAAGAGAGACCGTCCAAACGAGAACCTCATCCCATCCTAATTTTATCCTCTTCCATTAGGCACCGATCTCTGAAAAGGACAATTACTACAGTTTATTGAATCCATCAACCAAACTTAACCAAACTTACGATACATCTGGCTCGCAATTGTCCTCATATTGTTCTTCTGAAATCCAGTTATCAAAACTAATAAATCATGTGATAATACTATACCAACACTTCTTGTAAATCCAACCGCAACGAATATCACCAGAAAATACAACAAAACAGTATTTGTGTGCATCATTATTGAAAACAGAATGAAATGCTCTCGTTAAAACCATTTTATAATATGTTTATCATTGTTTACAATTTGTGTAGGCGATTTGAACATTAATAACAACATTAATAATAATAAAATTAATATCAAATTGGATTTGATATATGGATGAGACAGACATTCACATCATCCAGCTAATTAATCTAAATCACCCATCTTGGCAGTGGCTATAAAAGCAAATCGAGTAGTTGGTTGATTCAGATTACCAAATGGCGTCGTCCACTTCGATTCGGCTGGCGGTTTCAGCTTCATTGTTGCTCGTTATTGTCTACATGTCGGTGATTGTTTATATTGTTGCCGATTTTCGTCTGTTTTATAGTTCGGCTCTTGATGATGTTGCTGTGTTTAATGTGAGTCTTTTAAAATATGATTTGAAGAATATGTTTAACCCATTACAAATGTGAAATAATAGTTTTAGTTAATATGAATAAACTATAGCTATAGCTAATTTCCATAATTTAATTATGAATACCTGTCGTATGCACTCCACATTTAAATCTATAAATTAGATCGATGATTAGATATGATCAATTAGCTAATTAGCTTATGCGCAAGCGTATTCCGCCTGCGCTATACTTGGGTTGAGGCTGAAATGCGTTTTTTAAGAGTTGGGAGCTGTAACCAATTGCAATTAGTATTGAAGGGAAGCAATTAAAAATCAAAGTTTGCGTTTTTTTGGTTATTGCGTAAAATAAATTCCACTAGATGTTATCTGCGTACTTTGTGCATGTATGCGGATTATTAATTGTATTACTTTTAAACGCAATATGATAAAATGGGAAAAATAACTTTATTAATAAATTAAGATAACTCTACAACATAAATAATGATTCAAGATTTTAAAAACTTAATTTAAAGCTAAAATTTTTAATCAGGAAAATAATTAAAAAAATAAATTTTATGTCAAACTGATAAACGCCGCCGAGGCTAGAACCTTCATTGATTTGATTCGGACTCCTTATCACTACCACCTGGCCACGGACCCCCCTTAGAATATGCAAATTAGATTGATTATTAGATGAGATCCAATAGTATATTACGCTGAGATTTTGAACTTACGCATTTTATTTCACGCAATAACCAAAAAACGCAAAGTTTGATTTTTAACTGCTTGCGAATCGTCATTTTCATTACGTACGTGATCGTATTTTTGCAGAAATCATTGGATTTTCCGACGGGAGAGAGTAAATCCTTCCTATTAGCTTGATTAAATACTTCCTTATAAGATAATTCGAATTGTTTTCGATTGACAAAATCCAATTTAAACATAAAACAATTTATAGACCGCAAAATTTCACAAAATACGCAAACACAATATAATAGATTTTATTTTACGAATAAACCAAAATAACTAGGTACAAGGCTTTCAAAAGAACAAGTTCCCCATTTGCAGAAATACGCAACAGAAGCTTGGGAGGAGATGATGACTCTAAACACTGCCACAAGAACGCGTCGCGAGTCCAAGCCCAAATGCGGCTGTCAATCTCGTCAAAACAACTGTCCTCCAGGGCCACCGGGGCCCCCGGGCTATCCGGGAAATCCCGGCGAGGACGGTCTTGATGGCAACATCGGCCAACCTGGGCCCGACTTTCCTCTGATGGATTCGGTCTACTATCCGCGACACGAGTGCATTCGTTGCCCTGCCGGCGAGCCGGGACCGCAAGGAATCGACGGTCCGCCGGGACCACCGGGACCTGACGGCTATCCGGGTCAAGATAGCGTCGATCATGGTAGGCCAGGGGAACCTGGCGAGCCGGGCGAACCTGGAGAACCTGGTGAGCCTGGTGTCCCGGGCTACCCCGGCGCTGACGGCGTGCCTGGATCGAATGGCACAATCGGTGGTGTTGGTCGTCCCGGGCCTCCCGGCGCGCCAGGACCTTTAGGACCACCAGGAAGACCTGGAAAGTACGGCGAACCGGGCATCCCGGGACCCGAAGGGGAGATGGGCATCGAGGGCGCTCCAGGCGTCGACGGAGTGCCTGGCGTAGACGGACCCATGGGTGAGTGATCTGTTAGTGGCTTTGAAATTTTCATTTGCAGGCGAACCGGGAATCCCAGGAGCACCGGGATCCGACGCGGCCTACTGCAGCTGTCCGATGAGAAGCACCGCGCAACTATTAAACGAATATTAAATTTATTTGCTTGTTTATTTATTTACAATAAAATCATGACCCGTATCCAATTTAAAGCTCGTCTTCCATTCAAAGCTTCGAAACGGCCTCATCAATGCCGACATTCTCCAGGCTGTCCGTCGACGTTCGAATCGGTTTTGATTGAGTATCAGCTCCGAGCAGCTCTTCGCGGAACCTCTGCCGATCCCTGACGAGCGTCAGCGAAGAGAGGAAGTAGAGCACGGCCGAGATGGCGAGGAGCGCCACACAGCAATACGTGGCGTCGACGAGTGAATGATATTGGTCCTTCGGGTATGTCGAGCCGCCGCGGATCCAATCGGACAGCTAAGAGTGGTTGATGAGTAAAACATTCAATGCGTTATCTTACCACTCCAATGATGTACGGTCCAGACGCATCGCCAAACAAATGCGAAATGAGCACAAAGTATGAGAAGGCGGTGCTCCGACGGTTCGGATGGATCACAGTCTGCAAGGAGTTTTTAGTAGGTACTTGGGTATTATGGTTACCGTCAGCATGTCAATGTTCAGACCCCAATTGAAGCAGAGGAATGTGAGAGCGAAGAAGAGCATTATCTGAATTTTAAAATTTCCTTGAAGGAAGTTAATTGAAATTATAATTAACTCTCATATTGCTTTTTGAGAAGAATCCGAAACACAAGTTTTTTAAGCTTCCGCCAAATATGCAAAACATTTCCAATAAAACCAAAGCCCTTCCACAAAACTCACATAAAGAAGCACAATGCTCTTCGAGCCAAAAATCATAGCAATGAGGAGCAATGGTGCTGCAAGCGCTGCCCCTCCACCCGAGACAAGCGGCTGGGCGCGTTCCGTCTGAATGTGCTTGAACGGTCCAAGACCCCCCGACCACCATTTGGCGAGCAGTGAGCCGGCCACTACTCCAATCAGCCCACCAGCCGTCGTGACTGCTCCAAAGTAAAGTGAGACGCGGTCCTTATCGGCCGACGGCAGTAGACGCGTGTCATTGAGGTCCTTGTGCCAGGCCGTCAAGTGTTCGACCACCGTTGGTTCCCACCAGGAAAGTGTGCCTGAGACGAACACGAGGGCCGTGTATCCCCATGTGCACGTGACAAACGTTGGGCTGAAATTCTTTGAAATTTTGAGCTTTTAATATTTTCAAAACGTTTTCAAAAGGATCTTCAAATCGGCCAGATAGTTCGTCTGCTGCTTCTGAAGCGACTTCGAATCTACTCCCGTCTCGAGCTTGTCAGCTGCTCCGCGTTCCGGCTCGTAGCAGAGAAGGATGAGCGCAATGAGCACCACAATGCCAGCAATCGCTGACACACGCACGCCCCACTGCCAATGGCCGGTCAATGAAGCCACATTCGATCCAACGATAAAGCCGAGCCCGCTGCCGACGGGGATTGCAAAGTAGAAGATCATGAAGACCGTCGATCGCTTGCTTCCAGAGAACATGTCGGAAATGAGGGAAGGCGCTACGTTCGAGTACGATGCCTCGCCGATTCCCACGCAACTGCGCAGAACCAGGAAGAGCCAGAAGTGTTGGGCGGGCACGAAGCTCGAGCCGAGCACAGCGGCGAGCCAAACGCACACTCCGCCAATCATTATCCATTTGCGGTTGAATCTGAATATAACGTGAATTAGGCATTTTGAATGACTTTTCTAGAATTTCAGGACATGGCTCAATTGAGCTTTTCAATGTGAGGGTCTGATATAATTATTTTCACGCCAAATGAATTCTTAAAAACAAAAGGAAAGAAAGGATAACTTGAATCTATCATTTTGTACAAATTCAAACATTTTAAGAGAAGAATGTAAAATTGACGTAAAAAATAGTTCATATGGAAATTAACAAAATTCTTTTAAATTTTCCAAAATCTTTCTTTTCATTTGGTTAAATGCGCCGCATTAATTTCCGGTTAAAAATTGATATCAAACTTTCACGTTTCTTCCCAAAACTGTCTGGGAACCTTCAAATTTTTACAAAACGTTCGGTTAAAATGAGTTCAGGTGCTCCCACGATTTTCTGATTTTCTTATTTTTACGCTTGTTTTACAACTTTTACGTTTACTTAAAACAAATATTGTCCACCCCGTGTGCTGACGCACACATATTAATTAATTGAGTAACGTGAACTCTATTTTAGTTGGATGTGACGTATAAATAGTGAACATATTTATCATATTTCATTCTATGTTTATTTAATTATTATATAGTCGTCGCCAAATGCGATTACCACCGCAAAATGTGGCGCACTTTTTAAATATTATTTTTTAATTTAATTTTCATGATTATTTTCTTGTTTAGGCTCGTTCTATACTGTTTCTGCTTAAATAAATTGAAGAATATGCTTTAGCTGTTGTTTCAATCGTGGAATAAATGTGGAAAATAATAAAAATCATACAAATTAAATGAAAAAATAATATTTAAAAAAGTGCGCCACACTTTGCGGCGGTAATCGCATTTGGCGACGACTATACTATTATTGTTTTGTATCGATTGTTGTTTTACCTTAAATAAACGGTTTAATTACACAAGCTTGAGGTACGACCAAGAGGCACCGCTCTTTTCAATTAGTATTTTTCAAATTCTAATGGGAGCTAAATTGGAAAAGTGTACAAGAAGAATGTTCAAATTTTTTATTAGGATGAACCAACACTTTTTTGAAAATAAATTTTAAAAATTTAGCCGGAAAAAAGGTGATAAAACATTTCCGGAAAATTCCGGATTGCACTAAAACACGTAATACCTGGAAATATCCGGAAACCGGGAAAATAAAGTTTTATTAGAAAATCGTTGTCATTTCAAAAAAGCATTTTTACCAGGAAATTTCGGAAGAAAAGGTGATGAATGATTTCCGGAAAATTCCGGATTGCACTTAAAAAAACACGTAATAACCCGAAAATATCCGGAAAACGGAAAAATAAAGTTTTATTAGAAAATCGTTGACATTGCAAAAATGCATTTTTACCTAAAAACGGAGATGAAACTCAGTTGATTAAAAATTTAATTTCAATCTATGGAAAAACGAAACAAATATTTAACTTTTAATTCAGTTTTAATGGTCCATTATATGATTTTCAGCTATGAACCAAGCAAGGCAAGTACCTCATTTGAAAGAAAACAATTTATTTTATAATAAATATTTCTAAAACAATTGTACTTATTATTCATTTCAGAGATCGATGCCTAATGGAAGAGCAAAAAAATAGGGGCGGAGAAAAGGTCTTGTTTAGGCAGCCACACGGCCATTAAGGCCATCACGTCTCTTCCTCTTTTGTTTCTCATCAATATTTTTATTTCATCCATTTTCATTTTTAAATTAAACTTTTCATTTCTTGTCATCAAAAAATAAATAACAGAAATTGATGAGAAACAAATGAGGAAGAGACGTGATGACCTTAATGGCCGTGTGGCTGCCTAAACAAGACCTTTTCTCCGCCCCTAATTTTTTGCTCTTCCATTAGGCATCGATCTCTGAAATGAATAATATAATAAATCGAAAGTTAATCCAGGAAAACAAAACAGAGAAAAATAGCTATTTTTAAAAAAATTAATTTTCTTTATGATTCTTTCCAGTTGAGAGGTAGGTAAGCCAAAGAGCTCATTTAAAAGATAAAATTTTGTTTTATAAGTTAATTAATTTATAAATATTAGAGATGAAAAAAATTGCACATAAATCTAGAAAAACAAAAAAATACGAAACAATTTTTTTCAAATTTTAACCGTTCATAAAATGATTATCCGCTGAGAACCATGCAAGCCAAATAGCTTATTTAAAAGATAAATTTTAGTTGTATAAATGTAGTTTGTTTTTAATTTGAGTGGATTAAAAAATTCAAAGTGAATCTAGGGAAATCATAAAAACTAAATATTAAAAACTTTTTTTTTTCAATTCCAATGGTCCCCATCTACCCGTCAAGAGACCAGAGAGTTAAATAGCATTTAAAAGAAAAAAATATTGTTTTATAAACTCACTTTTTAAAGAGCTTCAGCCATCAAAAAATCCAAAGTTAATCTTGGAAAATAAAATAATTTTTATTTTTCCAAATTTTAATGGTCCGTAATATAATTAGAGTTACACAATAAGCCGAATAGCTCATTTGAAAGAGAAAATTTTGTTTTACAAACTCTGTTTATATTAAATTTGTGGCATTAAAAAATCCAAAGTTAATCTAGAAAAACAAAAATACGAAAATAAATTTTTTTTTCAAATTTTAACCTTTCATAAAATGATTACCCGCTGAGAACCATGCAAGCCAAATATCTTATTTAAAAGATAAATTTTCTTTGTATAAATGCAGTTTGTTTTTAATATGAGTGGATCCTAAAATTTAAATTTGATCTAGAAATCATAAAAAATTGTCATAATATTTTTTCAATTTTAATGGTCCCCAATTACCCATCAAAATGCCAACGAGTTCAATAGCATATTTGAAAGATAAAGTTTTGGTGTATAAGCTTTTTTAAAATAACTTTTGAGCTGCCAAAAAATCGAAGGTTAATGATGGGAAACAAAAAAGAAAAAAAAAAAAAAAAACAAATATATTGTCAATTTTAATGGTCCATAATATGATTAGATGTAGACACTCAAGTGAGTCAAATCGCTCATTCGAAAGAGAAAATATTGTTTTACAATCATAGTTTTGTAGTACTTTTGAGGTATCAAATGCTCATTTGAAAAAAACAATAAAAACAAAAAAAATTTTTTTTTGTCAATTTCAATGGTCCATAATAAAATTATCCGTTTAGACACAGACGAGTTAAATAACTCATTTGAAAGAGAAAATTTTGTTTTACAAACTCTGTTTATATTAAATTTGAGGTATTTAAATATCAAAAGTTAATCTAGGAAAACCATAAAACTAAAATGATTCTTATTATTTTCAATTTCAATGGTCCCTAATTACTCGTAAAGAGACGAAAGAGTTACATGGCTCATTTAAAAAGTCAACTTTTATTTTATAAACATACTTTTTAAAGATTTTCAGCTGTCAAAGAACCCAAAGTTACTCTAGCAAAACCATAAAAATAAATTAATTTTTAATTTTTTTGAATTTTCAATGGTCCATAATTTGATTAGATTTATATGCACAAGTGAGTCGAGTAGCTCATTTGAAAGAGAAATTTTTGTTTTACAAACTCTGTTTATATTAAATTTGAGGTATTTAAATATCAAAAGTTAATCTAAAAAACCAAAAAAAACAAATGTTTTTTTCCATTAATTTTTTTTTATTAACCCGTCGAGAGGCACACAAGGCAAATAGCTCATTTGAAAGAAAAAATTTTGTTGTATAAGCTCATTTTTTAAATAATTTGAGCTGTCAAAAAATCGAAAGATAATATTAAAAATCGAAAAACAGAAAAACAAAAAAAATTTATTTTTTGTCAACTTTAATGGTTCTTAATAGAATTATCCGTTTAGAGACGGACGAGTTAAATAGCTCATTTGAAAGAGAAAATATTGTTTTTTCATTTTATAAAATTCTTTTTTTGAGCTCATGTTTCAAAAAGCTTTGGGTACAAAAAATCGAAAGTTTCTCAAGAAAATTTTTTTTCAATTTTTTTCAAAAAATAATATGATTTTCCGCTGACGTACAGACAATGCAAATGGCTCATTTGAAAGAGAAAATTGTGTTGTATAAGCTCACTTTTTAAAGAGTTTCAGATGTTAAAATATCAAAAGTTAATCTAGGAAAACCATAAAAATAAATTAATTTTTTATTTTTTTTTATTTTCAATGGTTCATAATTTGATTAGATGTGTATACACAAGTGAGCCGAGTAGCTCATTTGAAAGAAAAAATTTTGTTGTATCAGATTATTAAACTCTCTATTTAAGCTCATGTTTTAACAAGTTAATCAAGGATAACGAAAAAAAATTATTCAATTTATTCCGTTCAAAATATGATTGTCCGCTGAGATGCAGACAATTCAAATAGCTCATTCGAAAGAGAAAATATTGGTATTTCAATTTATTAAAATCTTTATTTAAGCTCATGTTTTAACAAGTTTTGAGCACAAAAAATCGAAGATGCATCAAGAAAAATTTTTTCAATTTATTGCGTTCAAAATATGCTTGTCCGCTGAGGTACAGACAATGCTAATGGCTCATTCGAAAGAGACAATTGTGTTCTTTCAGTTTATTAATTGTTTATTTTAATTATAAAAATAAAAACCAACCTATCTCCCAAATAACCGCAAACCGGCGAGAAAACCATAAACGAAATCAAAAAAACCGTCTGAATCAGTCCGCCCAATCCATCAGAAATATCATAATAATTCTGAACCTGCGTGAGCACACCTGCAGCCAAATACCATCTCATTGAACCAATCGTCTCTTACCTGCCACCGTATACCTGTCAACATAATTAAGCAAGTTGACAATGAACAGCACCGTCACACTGATATAATCCTTATGCGAGTTGACCATGCTGAAACAATCACGATTACTGCCTCAATCATTCATCAGCGAACGGTGTTTGCTCAACAATTCTCGTGAGCTTTAGATTAATCAACTTGGTAAACAAAGTTTTGTCGCGGATTAGTCAGCGATCCATTAAAATTGTGAGCAGAATCAGTCACACAAAAAATAGGCACGCAACAAATAAAAAAACAAATAGAGAAAGTTATTAAACTGCAATTAAATAGGACCTTATCAAGGCAAAAATGTGTTTGATTAGCTCTAAAATTCAGATTTTAACGAGCAAACTCATAAAAACTTTGCCTTATTGATTGTTTAGAGGTTAGGATCTATCTAGTTCCTTATTTGGAAGCGAAGATAAGGGTGGAGAAGCTACAGTAGAGTTGAGATTGTTTTATCAAACTATTTGAGCCAACTAAATACACGTGATTGGAGGGCAAACGAGAGTGTTCTGTGTAATAAATTTATGTGCATATATGATAAACAATTCGAATTATTCCTTTATCTTCTACACGCCAAATGGAGCGTTTAAACTGTAAGCTCTGAAAGTATATTCAAACATGGTTATGCCGTAAGGAAAACGGAGTTCTATATAGTTTAGAATGTTCCTCACGAGTTTACATAAATATCATTCTGACGTTAACACGTGTAAGCTCTACATTTAAACATTAGAAAATTCTCAATTCCATTTGGCGTGCTTCTATTAGGGTTAACCAAAATATTTTTCCGGTTTCTTATATCTTTTTGTCTAATTGTTTTTTTTACCAAATAAAAATTTTTATATACATGTGTTATACATATTTTTAAAGCTCTTGAGACAGCTCTATCATAATATATACTAAAACTTTTAATTGGTCTTTTATTTAAAACTTTTTAACTTGCAGAAGAAACATGGAAAAATCCGTAATTCGTGTTATTTTACGCCATTACTGGAAACAAAGCTTCAACGCAGCTGGAGAAGCTAAAAAGATATTCGAAGTTGAAGGTGACAATATGGTCTTGGATCGTACTGCGCGAAATGTGTTCAAAAGATTTAGCGACGACGACACTGATCTCGAGGACAAGACACACTCAGACCGACCTACGACAGTGGATTCTGAAGCAATTCGTGAAGTTGTGGAGACCAATCCATCAATAAGTACTCGTAGACCTTTATTGAGCCCAACTTGATCGAATGTATGCGGCACTTGGCGAGAAATATCCAGCATTGATCAATCGGAAGCGGATAATCCTTCAACAAGACAGTGTACACCACCAGAAAACGAAGGAAAATATAAAAAATCTCGACGCCATTGAACTTCTTCCGCATCCAGCTTATAGTCCGGACCTTGCGCCATCTGATTATCACCTTTTCCGATCCATGGCACACTTTCTTCGTGGTCGTAGCTTCAATGAGCTGGCCGATGTCGAAAACCGGTGCCGCGAATTTTTCGCCTCTAAGAACAAGGAGTGGTTCCGCACCGGGATCGAACAATTTGCCGATAGATGGGTTCAAGCCATAGAGTCAAATGGTCTTTACTTTGAAATCGAATTGTTTTCAGGTGTTGTAAAATTATTTTTAAATTTTTAATAAAAAATCGGAAAAAAATTTTGGTTCACCCTAATATTTAATCAATTTTAGCTAACCGTAACAGCTAAAACATAATTTAGACCACCCAGGTAAATTATACAAGTCTGTTGCTGACGCGTTACAAACGTTCAAGCAAATCCCAATTTCAGGCTGTATATTATAATCTCTCTGGAGTGCACTTTAATTGTTACAACGTTATTAATCATCACTAAATCCTTTGCTCTACCCAGACGACAATTAATAACCTCAGTCTGTAACGTTCGTCAACCACGCTCCCAAACATAGTATAAAATGGTCCATGTAATTATTGTAAATGGCTTAGTCGTTCCTACATTCTTCTACCAATGTTAATATTATACTGAATAAACTATTACTTATATTCCGATCTTCTAAAAGTCGATAAAGTCAAATACCAAATGGAAATTTACACTTGTTATAAAACTTTCACGTGTAATCTCCTCAATCCCTCTAATAATATGAAAATCTTCACAAAATAATAGCTTTCAGCCGTTTCCTGAGCTAGCCATAGAAATAGTTGGATCCTAATGGATGTTCAATCGTTATATTCTTGTGGAGTACTGTAATTGTAAGATAATCGTGAAATCGCACTCTCAGCATGATCCATGCACTCCAATTTGAATGGAGACTCAGCAAAGATGTTCATTTTACAAATAAGAAGGGCATGTTTATGGATAGTTTAATACGAGCTAGAAAAATTGACGTCTCACGTTATATGAAAATAATACGTGTACACTCTACTGCCACGAAACCGTGCCGCATTGCAAAAGACTTCGCACAAATTGCGGGAAACACAACTATATCGAGTTTATTCGTCGTCGCAAGTCTCCATTCAGTTGAGTGCTCACTGATACTCATTAATAATCTCCATTTTCTCATATTCTAGCTCTTGCGCTACGGCAAATCGCTGCGGTCTCCGTAATATGCCCATGATTGGTTTGTATGCAGCCAGCAAACTTTCACACTGCTGGAATTAACTTCTTATTTGAAAAATCTGCACCATCCAACAATAATGAACATTGATTACATGTAAACTAACTTAGAAATATAATATTTTACAAAATAATAAATTGAAAAGCTGTGTATTCATGCAATTGGTGCGAAGTCTTTCGCAATTCGGCGCGGGAAGTGGAGTGCGTGTAAATTACGTTTAAATAGTGGAAAATAATAATATCAATGTGGTGTGTCCGTGCAATAAGAGATTCTAGACCACCCAGCTAAATTATACCGACAATATTTACTATTGTAAATTGGAATGAGTTCTTTAAGAAAAACGCCAACTGCAAAAGTTTGAGCCAAGATGCATTTAAGCCACTCATAAGAATTAAATTTAAAAATTGGTTTCCCCGCACTAACAAATTGGCGTGATCGCTTAAGGCACTTAACTATTGGGTTGAGGACCAAGTTTGTAGAGTTTTTATATGATCTTTTGTTTCAGAACAATTTTCTGACAATGTTTTTATATTTATCTGGGTTTTAAGTTTGTTCTGAAATTTGGAACTTTCTTCATTTTTCAGGCTTAGAAAATTTCATCAATTTTCAGGCTTGCTCTCCAGAAGGCAAAAATCAGCATTTTCGAAATCTGCTCTTCTTCGAAAGCAAGGAGCAGGGAAATATGAAGTGTGAATGAAGAAGATGTCTTAAGCTTGTCTATTGCACAAAAATGGCGACTTTCATCTTGGAGACACGCCTCAAAGCGGACGACCTGCAGAATTAGACGAAGAGCATCTGAAGGCACTATGAAAGTAAGATGGTCGTTAAAAAAGTCGTGAATTGTTACAACAAGAAAACCTTAATCATTTTCATTCGATGGGATTTGCCGAACTTTTCTTTTCTGGGAAGCTTAACTCCCCCCCCCCCCCCCCCTAGGCCCGGGTATTTTTCCAAAAAACTTTTTTTTGTGGATCAATCTGCAAGCAAGAACTTTGTGTTCTTTAGAACGAAATGGAAATTAAAATCTCTTTTCACCTGTTCCCGATAAGAATAAGAAATCGTTCTTTCAACTCCACCACCCGCCGTAACATTAGATAAGAGACATTTCCGGTGAACACACGAACCAAATGAAAATTAACTATTTTGCAAGATCTATTAATTTCCATGTTAAACAATTGAAAAACTATGTTTTATGTTATTTTGTAGAAACTCTTTAAACTTTAATTTTTTACGAAGTTCAAGATTTAAATGATTTGCTGAATTAATTTGGTGTCAGCTGTCGATTTGCAATTTGACAATAAAATCCAAATGAATTTGTTAATTCACGGAGTGAGTAAATCCTATTCAACTCAATATCCAACTTGTTCAAGTCTCGTGCAAAATTAGGGTTCAATGTGCACTTGAAATAACAAAGAACACGCCAGAGATGGGAAAACAATTCCGGATTTATTTACTCCACAACGCCAACTGGAATACTAATTGAACAAGCTCAGAAAACAGGCTGAAATCTGATTTTCTGGGAAGATATAAATATTTTTTGATAGTTCAAGAAAAAGCTGACAAACTTAGGTTAACTATATTTTTGTAAAGGAAACGTAAAATTTTTAAGAAGTGCTTAAATATCAGACACCTTTTTTTGGAATTTCGGGTAGGCGGGACCTTAAAAATAAAGAAAATGTCAAAATCCGAGAGCACGGGACTTTAGTTTTCTCCACCCGGGACCCCTTTTTTGTAGGAAAATACCCGGGCCCGGGGGAGTCCCTCGAATCACTGGTGCACACCCCAAATTATTCAAAATTAAACAAGTTTTTTTTTTCCAATTTCTTTGGAATTTTTTTGGAACTTGATCTGCCTCGCGAAAATTAGGGTTTAATGTGCACTTGAAATATCAAAGAACACGTCAGAGATGGGGCGGAATTCCGGATTCCGTATTCCCCCTGCCATTTTTCCATTCCGGATTCCGAAATTCAAATTCTGCCACTTCGCTCAAAGCTGGTACACTCCACACGCCAACTGGAATACTAATTGAACAATCTCAGAAAACGTTCTGAAATCTAATTTTTCGGGAAGATATACATACTTTTCGATAGCTCAAGAAAAAGCTGACAAACTTACGTTAACTATATTTTGGTAAAGTACACGTAGAAATTTTAAGAAGTGCTTAAATATCCGTTTTTCGGAATTCCAGAAATTTATTCTTAGGAATTCTTTTGGAACTTGTTCTGTCTCGTGGAAACCCAGAACACGCCAGAGATGGGACGGAGTTCCGGATTCCGTATTCCCCGGCCATTTTTCCATTCTGAATTCCGAAATTTCAAAAACTACCATCTCATGGTACACACACTAACTGGCACGCCACCGCACTACCAATTGGCGTGAAAATTTAAAGCTTCACTTAGCTATAAAATTATTGAATAAATTTAAATACCTATTATTAATAATAATATTTATTATTCACCATAAAATAATTATAACAAATTATTTACAAGAAAATGGGGAATAAAATAAAGATGAACTGTTGACGCCTCACGAGTATATTGTGCTGTAGGTTATTGAAAAATCACGGTAAAAGGAGCATTCCGAATAATAAAATGGTCTCGATTGCGATCATGTCGATTTAATTTCCATTTTGTTTATTATTTCGCTTTTCATATTATTATTATAATTATATTAATGTAACAGCCAATTTATTAAGATACAACAAAAAATGTCATGAAAAAATAACCGAAATAATTTTTTTAAAAATTGGAAATTAAATCGACATGACCCCAGGGGAGACCATTTTATTATTCGGAATGCTCCTTTAAACCTGGTTTTTCAATAACCTACTACAATATCTTAAAACGAAAACAGAAAAGTCCACGTGGAAAGTAGTAATACGTTACATTTGTGGATGGCGTGCAACTCAACTGGAATACTAATTGAATAAGCTCAGAAAATGTGCTGAAACCTAATTTCCTGGGAAGACACAGATATTTTTCGATAGCTCAAGAAAAAGCTGACAAACTGGCATAAATTATATTCTTGCAAAGTACACGTAAAATTTTTAAGAAGTGCTTAAATATTATACGACGTTTTTGGAAATTCCGGTTAGGCGGTAACTTAAAAATATAGAAAATGTCAAAAGCCGGGAGCACGGGACTTTAGTTTTCTCCACCCGGGACCCCTTTTTTGTAGGAAAATCCCCGGACCGGGGGGAGTCCCTCCCATCACTGGTGCACACCACTAATTATTCAAAATTAAAAAAAGCTTTTTTTTCCAATTCTACCTAATTTACTGTCTTTGATTTATATCTAAATTTCAAGTGTCAAATATTTACTCTCATTTTATTATCAAATTAGCCCAATAAATATAAAATAAACATTAACTGTCATCTTACTGTCTATGATTCATCAATGAACGATGTTTATGTTCAGAGAAACGTTTCGAAATTCAAATAGAAAAGGGATCATTAGAAAATTATTAAAAAAAAACGAAAATAGAGTTAGTAGGCACGTCACACTTGAGAATTGAAGCTCTTAAAATTGCTAACAAAAAATATCTTGCGTTTAAATACCGTCATTTTTTCTCGGGTATTCACGCCAAATGTAAAAATTTAACGCGTACAATGAACTCGTAAATCTAATAAATTCATTTCATCTTAAAATTGCACCAAACTACAAAGTTGAATGTAAAGCCTATTAGGAACAGCCTATTAGGAAAATTCACGTGAAAACCATATTTGAATTACCACGTTCACGCCTTTAAAATGAAGATTGGTAAAATTTTGGTAAAAAAGTAAATTCATTAAATATGTTCGATAAGTTAGTCGAAAAACATTTCAACAATTCTGTTATGTAGCTATCAGATTTAGGCGAATTGCAGACTGCGCGTTCTGGATCCCGTTTTCAAATGTGATTCCAAAAATTTGTCAAAAATTCCCATTCCGCCCATCTGTGGTAGGTATTGAGGAAGAATAATATAAAGTTCAATGAAAATTCAAAAAATCAATACATTACCAGTCGCATGTGCAAAGTGAAAACCAACTGGTAGGGTAACAAAATGAGCTCTTTAAACGTGCTCAAATCTAATTTTCTGGGAAGATGTTAATATTTTTAGATAATTTAAGACCAGCTTGATTAAACTGTACTAAAAACTTTCCGGTTAAAAAAAACGCATAAATTGCCAAACACTTTCAAAAATCGGATAATCTTTATTTCTATTTGGCGTGTTTATATACTGCGTGTAATCATAAGCGCACTCAGGTCACATGATTACTTTATTTTCCGGATTTTTGAATTTCCACCTAGTAATAACAAATAAGTGTCTAACTAATTTTAATAAAATTGTCTTACAATATCTAAACATCTAAAAATTAATCTTAGAAACTCTTAAATGAGCTTGCACTTATAAGAGATACTGTAGGCGTGCAATTGAGATTTTACAAGAAATGATTTACTATAAAATCATCATTGCTTGGTTCGGAAAATTAAAAAAAAAACACCCAGAAAATACTATAAATGAGACGATTCGAACAAAAACACGTCAATTTATTGGCCACCGATTTATTTATCCAACTTGTGCAAACATGACAGGTAAACCTTGGTTAACCCTATTGACATATGCAAATTAAGAAGCAATGGGATCAAAGAAAATAAATCAAAAAACAACATTCAGCACCAATGTGTGCCTTTAGAGCCTTTAAAAGTTGTTGCGTTTCGAATTCATCGGAACATAATCATTGGAAGACATTAAAAACACCGCGAACTGTCGGCGCTGCTTTGATGTGCGGAATTTATCAGAATCACGGCTTTTATTTGACTATCAATTTTGCATTTTTGTTGACATTTTCAATATTTGAGCTGTTTTGAGTAAATAGTTTAGTAGGCGAAGGAGGTGGAGTAGGAGGAGGAGGAAGTGTTTTGATATTACCTAGAGGGGAACAAGGGCAATTGGGATAATTAAAGGAATATAAGTGAAGTTATTGATTGATTTTACCGATGAAT
Source organism: Caenorhabditis plicata (assembly GCA_963931815.1). Classification (NCBI taxonomy): domain Eukaryota; kingdom Metazoa; phylum Nematoda; class Chromadorea; order Rhabditida; family Rhabditidae; genus Caenorhabditis; species Caenorhabditis plicata. The sequence goes on from OZ007491.1 coordinate 2,775,943, forward strand.
TTGACTGAAACTTGAAAAATTTGTTAATCATTTGTTTTTTCATTACATATCTTCTCAACTATGTAATCTATAGGAAAATTAGATCATTATGGTGATTTTTATATAAATTCCATGACATTTTTCAGTTTTTTGCACATTATTGATTGATTTTATCGATCGATTTAACTGAAAATTGCACCTAAAAATTATTAGCTGCAACTTTATCATATGTTGAAACAAAAATCAAATTTATAAAAAAATTAGAAAATTATGGTAATTTTTACGAAAATTCCATGACATTTTTGAAGTTTATGACAATTATTGATTGATTTTATCGATCGATTTGGCTGAAACTTGCGTCAATTATCACATAAAATTTATTTTGTTATAGATTCGAATAACATTCCAATTTATAAGAAAATTAGAGAATTATGGTAATTTTTACAAAAGTTCCATGAAATTTTTGAAGTTTATGACAATTATTGATTGATTTTATCGATTGATTTAGCTGAAACTTGCGTAAAACACCTCATAAACTTTATTTTGTGATATATTCAAACAACTTTTCAATTTATAAGAAAATTATAGAATTATAGCAATTTTTGTAAAATTCCATAATATTTTTCAAGTTTTTGGACATTATTGATTGATTTTATCGATTGATTTGTCTGAAACTTGCGTCAAATATCACATAAAATTTATTTTGTTATAGATTCGAATAACATTCCAATTTATAAGAAAATTAGAGAATTATGGTTATTTTTGTAAAAATTCCATGGTATTTTTCAATTATTTAGACATTATTGATTGATTTAATCGATCGATTTGACTGAAACTTGCTCAATATAACAGTTAGCTGCATTTTTATTACACATCAAAGCAGCTTTTCATTTTATTAGAAAATTATAGAATTATGGTAAATTTTATGAAAATTCCATAACATTTTTCAGATTTTGGACATTTCAACTTGACACACCTCTGCAAAAAACGCATTTTGCTCAAATCGCACAGAGATTTCCCCCCAATTGAATATTCAACCAACGGTAATTATATCCCACTGAATCTCTAATCGAATTAGAAGTGACAGACGCCTCCTCTATTGAAAGTCAATTATTTCCTTAATCTTCTCTTGTCCCTTTCAAGAAAATAAACCATAAATATATCAATTTTATTCACAATTTTCAAAATATGAAAAACTTTAAAATATATTTTTCAAAATGATTAAACTTACAATATAATATCCCGATGATTCATATTTGAAACATATTTCGTTCATGAATCATTGCATCTTCTCATTAAAAAAATATAATAACATTATTCTCAATCTCAAGTCATTCGCTCACTACCGGTTTCTTCTTCTTTTATATTACATTCTGGTTTGTATACAATTTTCAGAATTATTAATTTGTTATTTATACCTTTAGGATTAATATGAGGCTTTTATCGGTTTAGAAAGTAAGTTTTTCTATTGTAAGCTCATTACTTTCTTGCTGAGTTGAAGCACTTTGTTTATTCATTTTTATTTCATTCCTTTAAAGTTTTTGGTCGCAAATTTTTTGTATTAACAATATTAGAATTTTCCTATAATAAAAAGCCAGAAAATTGAATAATTCCCAATGCGGGACCGCCTGAACGCTCCTCTACGATTTGTTATGAATTATATAGAGTGAGGTCTATTCAGTGGTCCCTAGACTTGTTTCACTGTTTCACTGGCATTTTTCTAAATTATTGAAATTACATTTTCACATATTATTAATTTTTCTATAATATTAAGCTTTGAACTTTTTAGGTTTTAATAATATAAATGCACTGCGACCGCCTAAACTCTTCTCTACGATTACATATGAATTATATAGAGTGAGGTCTCTTCAGTGGTCCCTAGATTTGTTTCGCTGGCATATTTGCATAGTATTTGAAACAAATTTCAACAGTTTTAGAATTTCGCTATAAAATTAGCTTTAATACTCCTCAGATTTTAATAATATAAATTTACTGCGACCGCCTGAACGCTTCTTGCTTCTCTACCATTAGTTATGAATAATAGAAAGTGAGGTCTCTTCAATGGTCCCTAGACTTGTTTCACTGGCATATTTTTAAATAAGTGAAACTAAATTTGATCAGCTTTAAAATTTGTCTATATTATTAAGCATTGAACTTCTTAAATTTTAAAAAATTTCAAGCTATTGCAATTTACCGAAATCTCTTCTAACTTCTAGTTTTGATTTTTTGAGAGTGATGTCATTTCAATGGCCCATAAAAATTTTTAAGACTATACTTTTCATAATTTAACCATTGTTTCAAGAGTATTATAGTTTTACAATAACAAAACGTGTAAAACCGCACAAAGTTTAGTAATTAAACGTTATTGGGACCGTCTGAATATACTAGCACACGTCAATTGAAAAATACGTGTTTTTCTGGATATTAAATTCAACGTGGAAGCTAAAAACTAATTTTTAGGTAAATTTTTTTTTTGTTTTTTTTTTTTGTTTTTTTTTTTTTTTTTTTTTTTGTTTTTTTTTGTTTTTTTTTTCAGGACTTCAGAAGAGGCACTTAAATCTGAAATTTTCTGAAAATTTAAAGTGTCAGAGATATTTAAAAAAGGAAAGCTCTTTCACGCCAAGAGGAACTCTAATAAAATGAGCTCCGAAAACGTGTTCAAATCTAATATTTTGTGAAAGCTTTAATATTTTTAGATAGTTTAAGGAAAAACTAACATACTGTCATAGACAATATTTTGGTAAAGAGCACGTGAAAGTTGTGAGACAAGCTTAAAAATAAGAAAATCATTGTATCCATTTTTTAAGGTTGTAACGTATTTTAAATGGAAAATTACGCTTTCTCAGTTATTAAACGTGTTTATTTTTCCACGCACATTATCGTCAATTCTTTTCACGTGGTATATAGTAGATTGTTCTAAAACAATATCAGTAACCAAAAATATTTCGGGAACATTAAATTAGAAAATTTTAATTCTCTACTGAGCTCGTGTTGTTTCCAGTTTTCACTATTTCACTTGTACAAATTATATGGTAATAAAATGAGCTCAGTAAGCATGCTCAAATTTAACTTTTTAGAAAGATATTAATATTTTTATATAGTTTAAGACATTTTTCATTAATTTGTAGTAACAACTTCTTTGTTATAAACACGTAAAAATTTTTTACACACGTTTAAAAATTGCAAAATCTCTCTCTTCCTCGATTTGACTATTTCAGCTAGACATTTCTAAAATGTTTAAAATCTATTATAATAGGTTTACAATTATTCTAAATTAAACCAGCAAATGAGGGCTAGAGTCTAGCTCTTTAAAAAATTTAGATTAACATGCCCGTTTCCAAACAAAATTGTACTTTCTCATATCAAAGTAAGCTTCAATTAACATTTTAAATTATATATTATTGAAACATTTCATTAAACATTTTCTGTCAAACAACTCTTGAAATTAAGTTTGTTTTACAGAAAAAATGTTCATTTAAGCTTTTACTTACTTACTTACTAAGGAGTCCGAATCAATCTCGCAATGAGAAGCGGACTAACTCTCTCCAATTCGAGCGGCTGCCTGTCGACCATGCAGCTCTCGTCTCCCGGATTCCCATTCGTTTTCTGGTGGATCTTGGATCGTTCGTGGGTGAAGTTTGAGATCCAGAGTTTCCCGGCATTAGACCAGTGCGCTTTAGGTCGTCCTTTTGGTCTAGTTGATCCTCTGGGGCCCCATTCTGTTAGACCAACGATCCATCCGACATTCTGGAAATATGATCTGCCCATTGTAAGATCTTTCCGCGAACAATCCAGATTTTTAAGCGTCTCTGAAAATTGTTAGGTCTTTTCAAAAAAACCATTGATTATGACAAATTAAATAGGAATTTAATTTAAATTCCATTAAATTCCACGTGCAATATTAAAACAGAAATTAGATATTTGATCTGATCTCTGGCCCATTCCTGAATTTTGCTTGCTTTTGCTTTTAAGCATTTTTTAAACTCTCTGAAACTATACTGTTTTATGATGTCTGTACTGAATTCACTTAAAACTATAAAGAAAAGTCCACGTGGAAAAGTCCACCATGATAAATCGTTAAAAAAAACTGCAAAATTAACATTTTTGAGAACACGCTAAGATTGAAGAGCATATGAGCCTCATAAAACTCTAAAATACGAAATAAAGTACAATATTCATAATTTTCAAACTATTTAATAGTAAAAACAATCTTCTCCTTTCTAATTGAACAGTTCTCGTTGTTATTATAACCTTCAGCTTGTTTTTCCAAGTTGAATGACACCCATATTGGCTATGTTATCCTTATTTATTTCATATTTGGTTTCACGTGAAGTGATTTTTACGTGAACTTAAAAAACAAGATTCATAGAACAATATGGGTATCATTCTGACCATGAGAAAACGAGGATTACAAATATTTTACTTTCTTTTTTCTCGTCATTAAAATATTCACAAAATATTAAATTTGAGCACGTTTTTTGAGCACATTTTGTTAGTCTTCCAATTGTCTAAAGGAGAGCTTGCTACAAGCTCTTCTTTAGAAAATTAATTTACTCCCAACAAGACCAAAATCACAAGTCAGTCATACCAATAGTAATAATATCAACAATTATAATAGCACGAAAGAAGATCTTCTTCAATGTCAATAGTGCGACGATTGGAATAAACAAATAAACAGCAATAAAATTGACATATGAAGATGAACATCTTCCTCTTCCTCCTCCTCTTCCTCCTCTTCCTCCCTCATGATTAGACAATTGATTATTATTGTTGAATTATTGATTGTTTCAAATGATGATAGTGGTCCGATTGATTGTGAGCTCTTCCAGTGTTTTTTTGTTGTTGGCTGGGTCAAAGCTGCCCGCGGGCGCCGCCGAGATTCTCTTGTTTGCTTGTTTGTTTATTCGTTCCGGTCGTTTCGCGGGTTCCGGTTGTACCGCCGCTGCTCGAATGCCGTTCGCCATCTGCTGGTCAGATGTGAAAACTTGCGTCGTTTCATTTTATTCGCTTTTTTTTTGCTTATTTTAATGTTTGTCTGACATTTAGTGGGCTTCATTTTTCCACATTCTAGATTTAAATTTTCAATCACATTTATGCTTCTCTTTTTTTGATTGAATAACTTCTCTTGAAATATCTTAAAAAAATATATTCAATATAAATCCGTGATTTCTGAATGACAGCCTAGTTTCACGTGTTAAACCTAATATTTCCTACAACCTGTAATGCTCTATGATTGTTTAACATATTTAATATTCATAATTCCGTTAAAACTTTTCTAAAAACTGAGATTTAAATTCGTAAAATCGAAGTAAATGTGTGCCAAATGAAATTATCATTTTCCCATATTTTTAAATGTAACAAATTGTAAGGTTTCAAATATATTTTCATCATCACATAAATTTTATAGAAATTCTCTTAAACTAACTATAAACCATATTTTCTTACAAATATTTTCCATGAGCCTTCCCTAACAGAGCCCCCCCATTTATCATCTTACTGTATATGAAAATTTGCGCTAACTTGAAAGCTATTAGTTTGATGACAGGCCAAATAAAAATGATCGTTTTACTATATTTAATCGCATTTTGTTAAGAATTAAGTGAAAATCAATTAATAATTTTAACGTCAATATTACAGATTCCCTTTAAATATATCTTGCGCTTTAAAATTTTAAGAGGTTTTAAAATTGAGTGGCATAAGTATGTGTTCCTCTTTTTATATAAAAATTTGGCGTGTGAAGGTAAACTTTTAATACACAGGTTCCTTGTTATTTTATTTATAGAAGATTAAATATTCAAAATATGTTAAATATTTTCTATTTTTTCTTATATTAAAATATTGAAAAACTCTCAAAACCTATGATCCTTGAAAAAATAACATTTTGTTTAACGCTTTATAGAAAATGTGGATTTTAATTTTTTAATATATTCTAACTTTACTTTAGAAGAAGAAGACTTTGTCTACAGGAATATATTAATAAATTGTTATCTTAAAGCCTATTTGGATATTGACAGCCCCACAAATCTTTAATTAACAAAATTTTGAAAAATTTGTTAAAGTGATGTGTCTTTAATGCTTTATAGAAAGTGTGGATTTTAATTTTTTAATATATTCTAACTTTACTTTAGAAGAAGAAGACTTTGTCTACAGGAATATATTAATAAATTGTTATCTTAAAGCCTATTTGGATATTGACAGCCCCACAAATCTTTAATTAACAAAATTTTGAAAAATTTGTTAAAGTGATGTGTCTTTAATGCTTTATAGAAAGTGTGGATTTTAATTTTTTAATATATTCTAACTTTACTTTAGAAGAAGAAGACTTTGTCTACAGGAATATATTAATAAATTGTTATCTTAAAGCCTATTTGGATTTTAAGAACCCCACAAAACTTTAATTTAAAAAAAATTGAAAATTTGGTTAGAGTGTTGTCTCTTTAATGCTTTATAGAAAATGTGGATTTTAATTTTTTAATATATTCTAATTTTACTTTAGAAGAAGAAGACTTTGTCTACAGGAATATATTAATAAATTGTTATCTTAAAGCCTATTTGGATATTGACAGCCCCACAAATCTTTAATTAACAAAATTTTGAAAAATTTGTTAAAGTGATGTGTCTTTAATGCTTTATAGAAAGTGTGGATTTTAATATTTTAGTTTATTCTATTTTTATTTTAGAAGAAGAAGGATTTGCCTACAATAATATACTAACAAATTTTTATTTTAAAGCCTATTTGAATATTGAGAACCCCACAAAGCTTTAATTAAACAAATTTTTGAAAATTTGTTAAAGTATCTGTTATGTTTAATGCTGCATAGAAAATTTAGATTACAATTTTTAATTTTATTCTTTTTTATTATTGAAGAAGCAGACTTAAGCTACAAGAATATGCAGATAGATTTTTAAATAAAAAAATATTTAAGAAAAATTTAGAACCCTATAAATATTAAACAAAATTTAAGCAATTGTTTATAGTGATGTCAGTTTAACGCTTCATAACAATTGCTGATTTTAATATTTTAATAATCTAATGTTTTAATATCGAAGAAGAAGATTTCAGCTACAATAATATACATACAAATTTTTAAATTAAAGTCTATTTGAATATTAAAGAGGCCACAAAACTTAAACTGTCTAGCAACAAAATTTTAAAAAATTTTAAAGTGATGTCTGTTTAATGCTTCATAGAAAATCTGGATTTCGATATTTTAATATATTCTAATTTTCTTTTTGTAGAAGAAAACTTTATCTACAAGAATAGGTAAACAGATTTTTATATAAAAACATATTAAAATATTGAGGACCCCACTAATATGTAACTATTTAACAATTTTTTTTACAATTTGTCAGAATGATGTCTGTTTAAGGCTTTATAGAAAATGTGGATTTAAATATTTTGCAAAATTCTAATTTTACTATTGAAGAAGAAGACTTTATCTACAAGAATAGGCAAACAGATTTTAATATTAAAGAATATTAAAATAGTGAGAACCCAACAAACTTTAGATTGCTTAAAATTTTTTTAATAGTGATGTCTCTTTAATGCTTTATAGAAAATGTGGTTTTTAATATTTTAATACATTTTATTTTTATTATTGAAGAAAAAAAAGTTTCTTAAAACCTCAGCTACTTAACAATATTTTGATTCAATTGAAAGGGACGTCTGTTTAATATTGTTGGATGCCTTAAATATTATTATTTAATAGCTTATTTATAAATAATAATACTTAATTGATTAATAGGAACATACGTTAATGAATCTTTCAGTTTTGAGTAAAATTTTGAGTAAAATAAAGACAGATTTTGCTCACAATCAAATTGGCAAGAATTCGAGTTTTAAACATTGAAAAATCTCAAGAATATTGTTTATAACTCTGTGAATACTCCAAAATTCGCCAAAATCAAAATAAACGTTCGATTATAATTGACTCCAATTTCCTTTCCACCTAATTCGTTTGCCAAATAAGGTTAATTGAATTCATTCGCGCACTTTTACCGATTATTGCTTTTATTTCTCCCCTCTACCATTTGTAACAATATTGATTAAACCTTTTCTAGCTTACTACAAGATTCCTCAAAAATTAATCGAATATTAATTGGCATTCAAATGAAGAGCCACTTGAAACTTTTGTCGCAGCGGCTCTTTTCACCATTCATGCTCTTCAATGTCAACAAATTATTAATTTACCACTATTTTATTCATCATCTTTACTTTGCTGTGAGTTGAAATTTGATTTGAGCTTGCCATTTAATCTGCCAATTATTTGATCTCCTGCTGTTATGGGAGATCATCTGTCGCTCGGTAATTAATACAATTTCTATGCTAATTATTTGACTTGTAGATGATCGTCTAACGGTTATTGGAATTAATTAATATTGACCTTGATTGCCCTTCAAGGTAAATGCATATAATTGGGAATAAGGGCCATATTAAGATTCTTAAATAGAAACGTATCTGGTCTTCTATTCAAAACGCCAAGGATCTCCGGCAGATTTTTCGAATTGGAAATCAAGCTCTTCCCCTTCCCCTTCAATCAAGCTCCTTAAAACTCTTCAACCCCTTCAACTTCGACTCTTTCTTCGGCTTATCAACAATACATTGATAATATTGCTGAATGGGCTTCCATTGTATAACGCCATTCGGAGCGACGATCTCGTGCTTTTCCGATGGAATCGAAGATGATCTTCATTCACCAATGACGTAAGCCTCCATTCCTGATTTCACGAAGTTCGAAAATCTAAAAAAGCGTGAGATCGTCAAAAAGAGAGAGAGGGAGAGCCGTAAGGTAGGGCGGATAAGTGTGTGATTACGCTCTGTTATCATCTCACGGGGCTTATAGTGAGAATTTATCACGAATGAGGCATCTCGGGACCAAATAGCTCCGTCTGACTCAGAAAGGCTCTCCGAGAGAATTTGATTTATTAGGCACGCCGGGACCAAATCGACGCCTCAGATTAAAGATAATTCTCATATTCTAGTAAAAAAAAACCTTACTGCATTCAATTCTATGAAAAACATCCAAAATTTGCAAGATTTTTTTTTCAAATATTTCTGGAGCAAGGCATTCCGGGTTTCAAACCAGGTGAGACTTGCCAGAATCACGAGGTGGAGCAGATAAGTGTCTCATGAAACTCGCTTTTTTATTCATACAATAGGAAAATAAAACGCGGTCCCCCCCAATGTCAGTCTAGTTAAGAATTCTGACATCTGATGAAGCTCATAGTGAGAATCTATCGGGGTACCTTAGTATTTATATGAGTTATCCGGCTCCTCTAAAAGATTCTGGCTACGAAGCACGCCGGGACAAAATAGGCATGTTATACTGACAAAGCTCTCCCGGAGAAATTGCTTCAATAAGCATGCCGGGACGAAATAGGCACCTCAAAGCTCACCAGAATCTGAGAGCACGCCAATGCCAAATGACGTCATTTAGAGTTCATCTCTAGAATTTCACCACACCAGAACGAATTCTTGCACATTTCTCTCACGGATATAAACAGACCGCGACCAGCTAGATACGTCAATCTCTAGAGCACGCCGGTATTTATAAGACCAACAAGGTCTTCAGTCATATAAAACGATCGAGGAGAATTTGCTCGGCAGAATGTGACCTTCGCGGCACGCCGGGAGCAAAGAAGCGCTCGCGGGAGATATTTCTCTGCTAGGAAAGCATATCAATATAAGCCACGTAAATCGAAATAGAAATAGTTGACAGACTATTCGTGAGGATAATCTTTACCGGTAATGAACGGGAAGTATCGGACAGGCAAAGTTGATGCGCTAATTTTGCAATTTTCTTGCTTCTCTTAAAATACACGTTCAAATAGTTACATTATTTTAGGTAGAAATTACTTTTCTGGGACTCTTCTTCTTCTCTTTTTACGAGTTAATTAAAAGTGTTTTTTCCGTCAAGCTCTCCAAGAAAACAAGAAAATTCAGGAAAATAAGGAGCACTGGGGCCAATTTACAAGAAAATTAGCTACTCCGGTATAGATGACAAAGTGGCTCTTTTGGAGCATTCGATATATTATAGACTTCGGAATAATAAAGCTAACTAAGGGGAGGGATTGCTTCATCAGGCACTTCGGGACAAAATAGGCGCCTCAGACTCACAAAGCTCTCCGGGAGAATTTGGGCACGTCGGGACAACTGATCTTTCCCGCAATGATCTGCCACGACTTCTCTCTCTCGATATTATGCAAGACACAATTCCTCTTTCGAACGAAACACTGATTATCTGGACTTTCACAACGTCCACGAGGGTCTTAAGTATGATGAACAGTCCGATCCCTCTCTGGAATGATCCAAACGCCTCGAATCCAACTGAACTGTCTCGAACCAGGAGTCAACCCTTTACCCAAGTACTGACAAAGCTCTCCTGGAGAATTTGCTTTATTATGCTCTTCGGGACAAAATAGGCGCCTCAAAGCTCACAAAGGTCTCTGGGAGAAATGACTTCAACAGGACAGTCGGGACAAAATAGGCGCCTCAAAGCTCAAAAAGCTCCCCGGGAGAAATTTCTTTAAAAAGCACGTCGGGACAAAATAGGCGCCTCAAAGCTCACAAAGGTCTCTGGGAGAAATGACTTCAACAGGACAGTCGGGACAAAATAGGCACCTCCAAGCTCAAAAAGCTCCCCGGGAGAAATGACTTCAACAGGACAGTCGGGACAAAATAGGCGCCTAAAAGCTCAAAAAGCTCCCCGGGAGAAATTTCTTTAAAAAGCACGTCGGGACAAAATAGGCACCTCAAAGCTCAAAAAGCTCTCCTAATCCGATCCCTCTCTCGAATGATCCAAACGCCTCGGATCCAACTGAACTGTTTCGAACCAAGTTCAATCCTTTACCCAAGTACTGGCAAAGCTCTCCTGGAGAATTTGCTTAATTAGGAGCTTTGGGACAAAATAGGACGCCATAGGCTCAAAAATCTTCTCTCGATATTATTAGGAATAATGCACGACACAATTTTCTCTTTTTAACGAACTAATGATGATCTTAAGGGTGCTTAAAAATCCGATCCCTCGCTCGAATGATCCAAACTGGACAAAGTAGGCGCGTCAGGCTCACAAACCTCTCCGGGAGAATTTGCTTCAATAAGCACGTCGGGACAAAATAGGCGCCTCAAAGCTCAAAAAGCTCTCCTAATCCGATCCCTCTCTCGAATGATCCAAACGCCTCGGATCCAACTGAACTGTCTCGAACCAAGTTCAATCCTTTACCCAGGTACTGACGGAGCTCTCCGGGAGAAATTTAGTTTAAAAAGGGACAGCACATGTGGACAAAGTAGGCGCCTCAAAGCTCAAAAAGCTCTCCGCGAGAATTTGCTTAATTATGCACTTCGAGACAAAATCGGCGCCTCAAAGCTCAAAAATCTTCTCTCGATATTATTAGGAATAATGCACGACACAATTTTCTCTTTTGAACCAACCAATGATGCTCTAAAGGATGATTACCAATCCGATCCCTCGCTCGAATGATCCAAACTGGACAAAGTAGGCGCGTCAGGCTCACAAACCTCTCCGGGAGAATTTGCTTCAATAAGCACGTGGGGACAAAATAGGCGCCTCAAAGCTCAAAAAGCTCTCCTAATCCGATCCCTCTCTCGAATGATCCAAACGCCTCGGATCCAACTGAACTGTCTCGAACCAAGTTCAATCCTTTACCCAGGTACTGACGGAGCTCTCCGGGAGAAATTTAGTTTAAAAAGGGACAGCACATGTGGACAAAGTAGGCGCCTCAAAGCTCAAAAATCTTCTCTCGATATTATTAGGAATAATGCACGACACAATTTTCTCTTTTGAACCAACCAATGATGCTCTAAAGGATGATTACCAATCCGATCCCTCTCTCGAATGATCCAAACGCCTCGGATCCAACTGAACTGTCTCGGACCAAGTTCAATCCTTTACCAAGGTACAGGCAAAGTTCTCCGGGCACATCTGGACAAAGTAGGCTCCTCAGGCTCACAAACCTCTCCGAGAGAATTTGCTTCAATAAGCACGTCGGGACAAAATAGGCACCTCAAAGCTCACCAGAATCTGAGAGCACGCCAGTGCTAAATGACGTCATCTCTTTAGAATTTCATTACCAAAATCTCCTGAATATTCGTCTCCAAACTGAGTGAAATTGACCTATCTTCTGAAACGAACAAAATTTCAGATTCTATTTTTATTAAAAATTTCCTTTTCCAAATCATTTTTTGTTTGATTCTCAATCGATTCATTTGAATTCCAATTCTTGTTGAATTCAAAAGCGTATCTCTATGTCTGCGTCTTTACAAGATCTATGTTTTTCATTTCCTCTGCATCTCTAGATGCTCGCATTTGTTGATTTCAAGCCACCAATGCTTACTGTAATTGCCAACGCCTTTAATTGAATAATTACCATTTTGTTGTTATTTGGACGTGTTCATCTTCCTTATATTGTTTATTTTCTCTCTCAAATAGACGAAAATAAAGTTGATTTGACAACTTGATTGAATTGTTTATACAAATAGGTCCTGGTAATGGATTTATTTCGGCAAACGAGGCAAATAAAAACAAAATTGAAGAATTTGGGAGGCGAAATGATTCGAATTGATTACAGCCAATTTGAGAATCTTCTTCTTCTTCTTCTTCATCATTTCTGCCATAATATTTGACATATGTTTGCTTATAATTGATTCCATATTGATGTGCTTTGGGAGACTTTGGAGGGGGATTAGTGCATCGAGCATTCAACTTGCAAATATTGTTTTGTTTTTGTTGTTTTTGTTTTTTGATTCGACGCCAAAATCGTTTTTCATTTACAGACGAATGATTGTATGAGCAATGACGGAGCCAGCAAAGCACGAGAACGGTAATTGATTCATATAATTGATATATTATTGAGCTTATTTTGATTAGAATTGTTTGTCAAAGTGGCTGAGCAGAACAATGGTGGTAAAGACGAGTTTAGTGAGGAAATTGAGAAGTTACAGGTTGGTTTTCTCCTGAGCATGATTTGTCCCGGACTGGGAGGGACTCCCCCACAGGCTCTGGTATTTCCTAAAACAGGGTGGTCCAGGGCCCAGGTACGATAAACTGAAGTCCAGGTTCCTTTCCTAGAAAATGAAACATGCAAATCCCGGGGCTCGGGTTTTGTAAATTCTCTTTCTCTCAACCCACCCCTTACTGGTGACGTGTCTCACTATCTTACACGTATTATTTTCATACAGCGTGATACGTCATTTTTTCAAGCCAGTCTTAAACTATCTAAAAATATGCGCTTCTTATCAAAAAATGTAATTTCAGCATCTTTTCTGAACACCCAAATCAGTGCACTCTTAAAAATTCGCAGAAGTGTAATTTCCATTTGACGTGAATATATGATTTCTAACTAGATTCTGTCAAATTTGTAAGAATTAATTTTATACTACCTCCCGGCGTGGTTTATATTTAGCTCTCACTGAATTGCTCAAATTGAGAGCAACCAGATAAGCTATGTCAAACTAAAAATAACGATTTTCTGATTTTAAGCGTCTCTGAAAATTGTTACCTCTTTTCGATAAAACTTGTCCGTGATAATTTAAGTATGCTTTCCTTAAACTATCTAAAAATATTAATATCTTTCCAGAAAATAAGACTTGAGCACGTTTACTGAGCTCATTTTATAACCATACAAGTTGGAGTGGTGCACGCCAAATCGAAATATAAATTTTGCGATTCTTAAACGTGTGTGAAAATTTTTACGTCTTTATACCAAAAAAGGTTTTAATACAATTTAATTAAGCATGTCTTAAACTATCTAAAAATATTAATATCTTTCCAGAAAGTTAGGTTTGAGCACGTTTACTGAGCTCATTTTATAACCATACAAGCTGGGGTGGTGAACGCCAAATCGAAATGGAAATTTTGCGATTTTAAACGTGTGTGGAAATTTTTACGTCTTTATAGCAAAAAAGTTTTTACTACAATTTAATTAAGCATGTCTTAAACTATTGAAAAATATTAATATCTTTCTAGAAAGTTAGGTTTGAGCACGTTTACTGAGCTCATTTTATAACCATGAGGTGGTACATGCCAAATCGAAATAGCAATTTTGCGATTTTAAACGTCTGTGGAAATTTTTACGACTTTGTAGCAAAATAGTTTTTATTACGATTTAATTAAGCTTGTCTTAAACTATCTAAAAATATTAATCTCTTTCCGAAAAATTAGGTTCGAGCACGCTTATTGAGCTCATTTTATAACCATGAAGCATATTTACTAAATGGTTGACGTTGTTACTCCATCTCTTCAAATCTCGTTCGTTTTGGTGAGCAATAATCAAATTCGATGAAGATACGCTTGAATTAAAAAAAAAATAAATACAGAATATAGTTTTTGTTTCAATTGGTGCGCGGCATACATACCAAATGAGGAGCTCAGTTAAGCTACTCAATACGATCATTTTAGAAAAATATGATACTTGAAAGATAGTTTTGGGTAGATTTAGTAAGTTGACGTTAAAAAGGGGTCGGTTTATTTCCGTGGAAATAGTATAGAGACAATTAAACTTGGGAATATTGCTATTTTTGTGCAAAGAGTTTTAGATGAATCGAGTCATTTTGTGATAATGATAGTGAACCTATTCAATAAATTCATTTGGCGTGTAGTCGGTCAATATGTATTTAAGTAGATTAGTGCGCAAACTGGAACAATATGAATTCTTGAAAACAGACCTAAAAGGGAGCTCCTTTAAGACAAAATTTTGTAAAAATTTAAAGCGTTAGAGATAAATTAAGAAAACCTGGAAAAAGTTAACGTAAAAATTAGTTTGCACAATTTCCACATGAAAATTAATAAAACGCGCTTAAAAACGCTAATTTTCATTTGGGGTATTACACAAGAAAACGTGTTTTTAATATTTTTGGCGTCATTTTTTAAAAGTACACATGATATTTTTTAGAAAAACGTGAACTCGCCAAATGCAATTATAAAAGCAACTGCTCATAAAGCCGCCGCAAGTAAGCTGATTTTTCCAAAAGATATTACCTTTCTCGGATAGAACTGACACGCCAATTCGAAATAACGCGTTTGCGATTTTTAAACGTTTGTGGAAATTTTTACGTTTTTATAACAAAACAGTTTTAACTACAGTTGAATTAAGCTTGTCTTAAACTATCTAAAAATATTAATATCTTTCTAAAAAGTTATATTTCAGCATGATTGCTGAGCCCATTCTATCAGCATACAAATTGGGGTGGAACTGATAAAGTTACTTTTAAAAAATGAGATTGATAATTTAACAGAAAAAAAATCTGAAAAATTGCATAAGCCAGGGAAACCAACATTAACTCTCACAAAATTGCGATGAAACACGTTTTGTTTGTTTATTACCGAATGCAAAAATGGCATTAAAATGCATAAGACATATTAATAACATGTAATCTCTTAATTTGGCCATAGAGATTAATAGAAAGAACAAGGGGGTGCCCTTCACAGCTGGCCTGTTGCCGATTGTTTACATTTAAAATCAGCTTTTCCTCTCATTCCAGGCGACACTTCAGGAAATGCTCGATTGCACGAGCAGCCCGAGCACGTCCGTCGATTCGCTGCCAAACGACAAGCGTAAGAATGTCCCGGGGAACCCAAAGAATTGTATGTTTCAGCGAACGGACTTGCGGCGAAACGACTCGTGAGAATCGCCTGCGACACGACGCAATTCTCAACCAACTCGTCGTGCTATTCAGATTCGGGCACGTCGACCGTCCGTGACGCGATTCTGCCATTCAGCGTGTATGGCGGAGCGGCGCAAGGTCGTTTGGTGCTCGTTGATATTGTGCGAAGAGATGACTTGATTGGAATCCTACATCCGAATGATATCCTGATAAGTGTGGAGCAAATGTGAGCTCTGATTGGATGATTGGATGATATTGAATTGTTGCAGAAAAGTTAGTGGAATGCTCAAATCGGAGGTGACGAGGATCTTGGAAGATTTGATGAGGAATAAGGAGCAGATAGAGGTGGAAATTGTGCCAAATGGTTGAAACAAAGATTTGAGTTTTTACGACTCGATTGAATTGTAGGGCAAATGAGTGATGATATCTGCGAGATATTGGCCGATCGAAAGGCGTCGAACGATCTTCAGAATGTGATTAGAGACAACTTGTACTCGAAAACAGTTCCATGTGAGTTTAAACAAGAAATCAAATAAAACAAATTCTCACTAAAAGCTCGCCGGGCAATAAATTATAAAGCGAGAAGAAAGAAAACAGAGATTCATCCATTCATTGTTGTTTATTTGTTATTTGTTATTTGATGGAATTGTTTCAAAGCTCAATTGACTATCAGTTGTGCGATGCAAAATTGCTGGAGAGTGGCGTTGGTGTCGAGACGCAGCTCATTGCCGGTCATTGGTTAATTCAATCAGAGCCATATTGAGCATGATGGTGGATTTTGAATTTCACGTGGTTTCAGACACGACGCGACCGCCGAGAGATGGTGAGAAGGACGGAGAACAGTATCGGTTTGTGTCGACGGAGCAGTTTAATCGATTGCTCGATGATGGCGAGCTTTTGGAGAGTGGGACGTATCAAGGTGAGGCGAATGTTTTGGAAGTCTTTGATATTCTGTCTGTCTGTTTGTAATTCTTGTTAAGTTTGAATTTTATTTAATTAGTTGAACAGCTGTATGTACAGATTACCCGGTTTCCTAGAATTTAGGGATCATCAAACTAACCACACTCAAATTGCCTCAAAATTAAAGATAAGTATAGCCTTGGAGCTGATTTTGAGCCAGTAAAAATCGATAATCAATTAGTTGTTATTTTATTCCTACTAACAATGTCTTTGTCTACATAATAAATTGGCAAAAATGCACAAAACTTTGTTTCCTAGAATTTAGGGACCATCAAACTAGTCACACTCAAATTGCCTCAAAATCAAAGATAATTATAGACTTGAAGCAGATTTTGAGCCAGTACAAATTGATAGTCAAATTAGTTGTAACGTTATTCTTACTAACAAAGCCTTTGTCTACATAATAAATTTGCAAAAATTGCAGAAAACTCCGTTTCCTAGAATGTAGGGACCATCAAACTAGTCACACTCAAATTGGTTCAAAATCAAAAGCCAAGTATAGAGTTGGAGCTGATTTTGAGCCAGTATAAATAGATGAACAAAAAAAGTTATTAAATTTTTCTACTAACAATGTCCTTGGCTACATAATTCAATTAAAAAAATTGCACAAAACTTCGTTTCCTAGAATCTAGGGACCCTCAAACTAGTCACACTCAAATTGCTTCAAAATCAAAAGATGAGTATAGACTTGGAGCTGATTTTGAGCCAGTATAAATCAATTATCAAATAACTTATTAACGTATTCCTACTAACAATGTCTTTGTCTACATAATACAACTGCAAAAAATGCACAAAACTTCGTTTTCTAGAATCTAGGGACCATCAAACTAGTCACACTCAAATTGCCTCAAAATCAAAGATAAGTATAGACTTGGATCGAATTTTGAGCAATTGAACATATATATTCACACAAGTTGCTTACTTTTTCTTACAAATAATATTGTTGCCTAAGTAGTTCAACAGCAAAATTCACAGTTTACTCCGTTTCTGAAAATCTAGGGGCCATCAAACTGGTCATACTCAAATCGCGTGATGCGCATCCACTTGGATCGAATTTTAACCAAGTATAAATAGAGAACAAAATAATTTGCAAACTCTTATTTATGTGAAATGCCCTTGTCTAGGTAATCCTACATTAGATATTAGAGATTTACTCGAATTCTTACATTTTAGGGACCTCTAAACGAGACACACTTAAATTTTGTCGAAATAATCGATTCATAAAAAATTGGAGCCAATTTTGAGCTAGAAAATAGAAAGATTCAGATAAGTTGTCTTGTTTTAATAAAGACCAAAGCATTTCTCTAGATAATCGTACTTTAGATATTTTAGATTTATTCGATTATGGAGAGACTGGAGGCCTCTAAACTAGTCACACTCAAATTGCTTCAAATTAACGTCGGAAAACAGATTTGAATTCATTTTAAGCCAGATTTAAGAATAGTTGGCAAGATATTATTATAGAAAATATCTTTGTCTACTTGACATTGCATAATAAGTTAGGGATTATATTAATTTTCTAGGAGTTGAGGTTTTTTTTTAAACAAGTCTAACTGAAACACGGTAAAAATGAAAAAAACGAGGGCTTGGAGCAAGGGCGAGCTGCGATAGAGAAAGATTCACATTAGGTTTTTGATTTTAATAATGGCTAATGTCTTTGTCTAAAGAATTGTATATAAGATACTTTTAATTTAGCTGGTTTTGTGTATTTGTGTATTCTAGAGACATCTAAAGTAGTAATACTCAATTTTTGACGAAATAATCGATTCATGAAAACTTGGAGCCAATTTTGATCTGGAAAATAGAAAGATTCACATAAGTTGTTACATGCTAGTATTGAACAGAGTCTTTGTCTACGTTACCAATCTTTAGATGTTTCAGAATTATATGTTTTAAGGCTGTCCAGGAACCTCTAAAGTAATAACACTAAATTTTTGTCGAAATAATCGATACATAATGCCTTGGAGCCAATTTTGAGCTGGAAAATATTAAAATTCAGTGACTTTGTTATCTCCTAATATAGGATAAAGTCTTTGTATACGTTATTATACTTTAGATACCTTTAATTTAGCTGATTTTGTGAAATCTAGGGACCTCTAAAGCAGTAACACTCAATTTTTGTCGAAATAATCGATTCATAAAAAATTGAAGCCAATTTTGAGCTAGAAAATGGAAAGATTCAGATAAGTTGTTACTTGCTAATAATGACCAAAGTCTTTGTCTACGTTATCCATCTTTAGATGTTTTAGAATTATATGTTTTAAGGCTGTCCAGGATCCTATAAAGTAATAACACTAAATTTTTGTCGAAATAATCGATACATAATGCCTTGGAGCCAATTTTGAGCTGGAAAATATTAAAATTCAGTAACGTTGTTATCTCGTAATAATGGATAAAGTCTTTGTCTCGGTTATTGTAGTTCAGATATTCTTGATATAACCGGTTTTTATAGTCTAGGGATCTCTAAACTCGACGCACTTAAACGTCGTCAATGTTTAGCTCAAATCTATTATAGTTTCAGATACCACATAAACTACCATTTTCTACACAATTCCTGTATCTAACAGAAATTAAAGAAAACCTATGAATATTTTGTTGTTCTTGGTCTTTAGGAGCCTCGAAAATAAAATAAATCCTTCTTTCACAGATATCAATCAAAAACTTATGAAATGTTCAATTTAAAATGCAAACCTTGTTTATTCCCCAGATTGTTTTCAAACTTTAAATTCATATATTTTTCTCATTTTATTTCCGTTGCCTTATTTAACGAGCCTTTTAAATGGGCTCATCATTGGGGCTATCGTTCGTTTGTTTGTTTTTTCCATTTTTTGGTTGAAGGTTGTTTTTTGTTATTTGCAATTATTATTTGAAACATGTAGGTAATATTCACACGATTGTCTAATCGATTTGGAGGTTGTGTGGAAGAAAGGACGCGAGTTGCGCAATCGGACCCACATGCATGCTGTGTGTCTATTCTTGGCTGATCGCCAATGACATTGTCTGGTTTTGTTTTTGTTGTGTTTGGACATGTGTGCTCGCAGGTAATTTATCATCGAATGGAATATGTAATTGATGAATCCTCGGACCAGAAGTGAAAGACAGCCAACGGAAAGATGGCAATTTTATTAGTTGTTGGAAATTGAATGAATTGGCTGAGTGTCCATCTTCATCAATTTGAAAAGAAGAAGAAGAAGAGAACAAAGTTTTTGGTTTTAGTACATCCGAAACACTTTCACTTCCGATACAATCCATGAATTCATGTTTGTCTCTGGTCTTTTTGTCTCTTGTCTTTCTCAGTTTTTGTGGAACTTGATCTTATCGAAACAAATTGTTACCGGTAATTTTTTTCCTTTTTATTTTTCGATTTTTGTTGTTGATGGTTTCAATCTTTTGTTAACTTGGTGAATATTTTTCGTTAAATGGTCCTAGAGGGTGTTTTTGATTTTTCCTTGCTCATTTTAAAATTCTCTTGTTTCTTTCTACCTTAATACTTAATTGTTATTCTATTTAAACCATGTGAATCATTATTAAATACTTCTTCTTTAATCTGAATTAATTTTTTAAAAAAGAAGCTGAAAATCGCCGAATTTTTGAGAAAAATGTGACAAAATCACCTATAAGTGGGCGTGGCTTTATTCTTACTATTCAAAATCTGTTTTTTTTTTCTCTGCTGATTTTAAAATGCCCGAAAAATATTATAATTTTGCTAGAATTTCCATAAGATTGGTATTCTTTGAAAAAAATTCTTGCGAAAAACTATTTGAGGCTTTGATGCGATTTCTAGTTGATTACAAATGGGCGGAGCTTAAATACATTTTTAAATGTTTAAATTTGGTTTAAAAGTGTCTTAAAATTACTTGTTTCGTGCTGAAATTGTGGAAAATTAGGAGAAAAGTGTATTTAACGATGATTTTTGACTAAAATTGATCAAAAAATGGGCGGAGCTTTAATTATATATTATAAAAATTTATAATCTCCCAAATGAAGGTCTGAGAAATAATGTACGATTACTACAATTGCTAAAATTATTGGTTTTTATTGAAAAAAACTGTATTTAACGATGATTTTTGACTATCGCGGGGCGGCGATGTAAAATTGATCACAAATGAGCGGAGCTTCAATTATATATTCGAAAATCTTTTAATCTGTCATCGGAAAAGCTATAATCTACTATCACTGAAATTGCTCAAAATATTGGAATTTCTGTATTTAACGATGAAACTGTATTTAACGATGTTTTGCCAAGAACGATTTGAAATTGATCGTAACTGGGCGGAGTCTCTTTTATCGATTCTGACATTCTTTTACCTGTCCTAACAAGGGAAGTGTTTTAGGTCTCCATCTCAGATTTTGATAAAACTTTGCAGATAGATTCCTTATGGCTTGATTAGTATACTGTCAAAAAATTAGGACCTACAAAACGGTTTAAGTAGGTGAAAAATGGGTTTGAAATCCAAAAAAAACGCAATCATTCTATAAATAATGATTTCATTTGCTTTGGATGCAGTGGGACGACAGCGCAGTGGTAAAACGATAGGACACGCTCTGCACTTTGCGCTTGACGGTGGCGTGACTGTGTTTTGCACGAAATTGTTATGAAAACACGCGCAAAACTGCCGCCAGAACAGTCAGTCACCGCACAGCGTCCTAACAGTTTGCTGCAACTTTGCGAAAAGCTATCGGAGAGCGTCCTAACAGTTTGTTGGAACTTTGCGAAAAGCCATCGGACAGCGTCCTATCATTTTTGTGGAATTTTGCTCACAGCTTTTGGATTATTTCACCTCGTTTTAATATTGGTTTATATCCTTTACGTTAGACATAACAATATAATATTTATTCACTTATTTATTTATATAAATAACAACTAAATAGCAAACAATAATTAATGCATTTAATTGAGCTCCTTGTATCGATTCAGATAACTCCATTGTAGTGTTTCAATCTTCCTTGGCACGACGTACTATATAGATTACCACTTCGAAACGGGTAGGAATGCGCAAATGTCGTTTTCTAAAAAAAATAAGATTGTTACAAAGAAATTGAAGTCCCGGTATGGAAAAGTGGAGTCCCGGTCCCGATTCCGGGGTAGGGGAAAAGGAAAGTTCCACTCCCTGGGTACGGGTCTATTAATTTTCAATTTTTTAAGCTCCCGACAGCACGGAATTCGAAAAAACGTTGTCCCTCCCATTACTGAAATGTATGAAAATCATTCGAGGGCTTCTAGATCTTTTAAACCTATTTTTTAAATATGCTAAGTCAGTTGAAAGTTAAAATTATACTCATTCATTTGTTTAGACGTCTATTTTTTATAATATGCTTCCAATGAAACGAATTTAAATCACGTCTAATGAAAAAGAAAGAGCACATTATTAATTTCAACTGATATAACATAAATAAAAAATAATAATAAAATCTAGCCAACCCTGAATTATTTACCTTTGTCTCAAATGTGCATTGATTCGGATGACGGTTGTCCTAGTCTTTAAATATGTGCTCCTAAAATTATCCAATATATATTAGTTCGCCTTTACAAAACTTACAATTTGTGACCACTAATCTGTCCATTCTTCCCATTTATATTGAAATTGTATTATGTTGTTAAACTCCATATTGACAGTTGTTGGTAAAATCTAAAATGGATATATCCTTAAATATTAATTGTAGACTTACTTTTTTGCCTTTTTTGCCAGTCCTGCACGCCTTGCAGTATGGAATTCAGCCTTGATCGGACCTTTCATCCCAATTTGTAGTCTGAAATATTGAAATTTATATAAATCCTAATTAATGTTCTTGATTACCTATGCTAGGAAAACAAACCATTAATCCTTTTGAATTGATCCAATCCATTGGAATAATCTAGTAGTAGTAGTAGTAGATAAACCTATATATAGGAATATAGGTTTATATGTCTTCGAATATGTACAAGTCATCAGAACTTGTAAGTTAAGAATGAAATGAAAAGAAAAACGATTCAATAAAAACAATAACAAGTCAAAACAATAACAACTATAACTCATAAACAATGTCATCGATTGTTATTGAGCTCGTGATCAAAACAACAAGTCCACCCAAACCGAATAACCGAAGTTGATTACAATTAGACGATGCGTCCTAACTCCAAAAAACAACATGAAAATATAACAAGAATGTTGACTGTTCACTCGATTTGTTCTTTGTGTTTACGCTATCTAACACGATGAGTGTGTTTTCATGGAAAAAGCACCTCGCGTCCTATACGGAGCCCTTTTCGTGCAAAACACAGTCACGCCACCGTCAACCGCAAAGTGCAGAGCGGAACAGGATGGTGAGGGTTCGATTCTCATGGGGGTTGTAATATTTGTATTAGTGATGCTAGTTTAATATCTCTAGGTTGCTTTTTCCTTTTTTACTTTTAAAGATGTTTATGAATTTTATAATATTATTTATTTTTTGAATTTATTATTTATTAAATCAGCATATATAATGATTCTCAACAATCATATGTTGAAAGCATAAAAATTTTTTACAATAGACAGGATGACTATTGGCCAGTGCAGAAAACTTTTTGGTTGTGGCAAATCAGGAGTTGGAAGCATTTTCACCTAGAAGGATCTTTAATGCCGATCAAAGTGGTTTTCAATTGGAAATGAACACTGCGAGAACACTAACGTACACAGGCACAAAAACAGCTGAATGCACTGTGAACACTGTGAGTTCCACTACTCACAGCTACACAGTGCTTCCTGTAATATCTGCAGAAGGAAAACTACATCCTCGTTTGTTTGTAGTTTTGAAAGAAATCAACGGAAGATTTCCAAGAAGTTTTCGATGTTCTTTTTCAAACTTGGTTGTACGTTGTCATACGAGCCACATTATGACAAAACCGTTGATGAAGGAATTTTTGAACACAGTGATTTTCGATGAATGGGTTCCGCCTAGCTCGTTGCTTATTATTGATTCGTGGAACGGATGGAAAGATGCAAACGGTTATTCGGACCCCAATAATGATGATAATAAGTTAAAAACACTTCAAATTCCTGCTGGTTGTACAGGTATGATTCGTACAGGTATGATTTTGTCTGTAATGTACCGTCAGCTTTGTTCGCCGAAACTCCACAATTGGGTAAAATACAGCTGGTTTGCGAGTGGATATAAAATCGATCGTCCGGGATCATTTTTTACACCGAAGCAACTGTTATTCCCAAAAGTGATCTCCAAAGGATGTGAAATAAGTAACTGTAAAAATGTATCTTTTATCCGCTGTCTTTATTGTGACAAATTTGTATGTTTCAACATATAATTTTTGAGAATCATTATATATGTTGATTTAATAAATAATATTATAAAATTCATAAACATCTTTAAAAGTAAAAAAGGAAAAAGCAACCTAGAGATATTAAACTAGCATCACTAATACAAATATTACAACCCCCATGAGAATCGAACCCTCACCATCCTGTTCCGTGTCCTATCGTTTTACCACTGCGCTGTCGTCCCACTGCTTCCAAAGCCAATGAAATCATTATTTATAGAATGATTGCGTTTTTTTTGGATTTCAAACCCATTTTTCACCTACTTAAACCGTTTTGTAGGTCCTAATTTTTTGACAGTATACTAATCAAGCCATAAGGAATCTATCTGCAAAGTTTTATCAAAATCTGAGATGGAGACCTAAAACACTTCCCTTGTAAGAATATTCAGAGACTAATTTAATATTATTGAAGATGCCGAAAACTCTGTATTTAATGAAAGTTTGAAGGAAAACTGTATTTATCGATGCTTTGGCTGTCACTTTGAAGCGATTTTAAATCAATTATAAATGGGCGGGGCTTTAATCTTTCTATTTAAACTTAATTAATTGAAAATGTTTTTAAAATATTGTTATCTGGCTGTTGTTATATGTTTTGAATTTTTGAAAAATCACGGATTAACTGTGTTTCACGATAATTTGACGAACGCGGTACGGCGATGTAAAATTGATCACAAATGGGCGGAGCTTTAAGTATATATTCTAAACTTTTTTTATCAGTTATCTGAATGATTGAAGATTACTGTAATATTACTGAATTTGCAAACAGTGCTGTATTTTTCGAAAAATTTGAAGGAAAACTGGATTTATCGATGAATTGACTATGATGAAGGAGCTTTCAATTGACCATAAGTGGGCGGAGCTTAGATGATACATTCTGAAAATGTTTCATATATTTTAGAATAATTTTAAGATTACTCTATTTTTACTGAAACTACCCTACATGTAGGATTTTTGAAAAAATTAGGATTTATCGATAACTTTGCTGTTAAATTGAAGTAAATTGATCATAAATGGGCGGAGCTTCTAATATACTATGTGAAAATTTTTACTCTCATTTATAATTGTTTGAAAATCACTGTAATATTAATAAATTGGTCATGGGTATTGTATTTCTTGAAAAATTTGAAGGAAAACTGGATTTATCGATAACTTTGCTGTTAAATTGAAGTAAATTGATCATAAATGGGCGGAGCTTCTAATATACTATGTGAAAATTTTTACTCTCATTTATAATTGTTTGAAAATCAATGTAATATTAATAAATTGGTCATGGGTATTGTATTTATTGAAAAATTTGAAGGAAAACTGGATTTATCGATAACTTTGCTGTTAAATTGAAGTAAATTGATCATAAATGGGCGGAGCTTCTAATATACTATGTGAAAATTTTTACTCTCATTTATAATTGTTTGAAAATCAATGTAATATTAATAAATTGGTCATGGGTATTGTATTTATTGAAAAATTTGAAGGAAAACTGGATTTATCGATAACTTTGCTGTTAAATTGAAGTAAATTGCTCATAAATGGGCGGAGCTTCATGTATACTATCCGAAAATTTTTTTCTCTGATTGATAAATTGTTGAAAATCACTGTAATTATGATAAATTTGTCATGGGTATTGTAATTTTTGAAATATTTGAGAGAAAATTCGATTTATCGATAACTTTTCTATCAAATTGACCATAAGTGGGCGGAGCTTCAAATATACTATCTGAAAATTTTTGCTCCAATTTATAAATGTTTGAAAATCACTGCAATAGTAATAAATTTGTCATGGGTATTGTATTTCTTGAAAAATTTGAAGGAAAACTGGATTTATCGATAACTTTTGCTGTTAAATTGAAGTAAATTGATCATAAATGGGCGGAGCTTGAATGATTCATTCTGGAAATTTTTGATATATCTTAGGATCAACCTTAGATTTCTTTTTTGTTTCTGAAACTACTCTACAGGCAGGATTTTTTGAAAAAATTAGGTGAAAATAGGATTTATCGATAACTTTGCTGTTAAATTGAAGTAAATTGATCACAACTGGACGGAGCGTCAAATATACAATCTGAAAACGTTTTACATATTTTAGAATTATTTTACTGTATTGTTACTGAAACTTCCCCAAAGTTAGGATTTTTTGAAAAAAATGGGAGAAACGAGGATTTATCGTTGACTTTGTGGTTAAATTGATGAACATTTGACTATAAATGGGCGGAGCTTAACTCATATCAAGTGATATTTTATGAACTTACTTGGAACGATTCTAAGTTTTCCAACATTATTATAGAACTTGAAAGATTCCAGAAAAAACGTTTTGTTTGTAAAATTATTTTCCAACAAGTTTTGATTTAATTTATTATTATTATTATTATTAATTGCATAATTATGCCAAGTTAATCAATAAGTACAATTGAACTGTTGTATTGTATAAATTCAACCAAAACTACAAACAACAACAACAATAGTAATAATAATAAACAAGCGTGACAGATTGGAACGAAGCAAATCCGCGACATGCATTCGAAGGTTATAATTATGCATGGCGGATATATGTCTTGTCCAATTAATTGTGCCGACCCCGTGGGCGGGATCACAAGCACTCGCAAAAATTCAAACTGTCTGCAAGGTAGTAATGCACACAAATCGATTGATTGCGATCAGGAATGAACAGATCGGATCGGATCAATTCGCAGATGCTTATCGAATATTCGTAACGGCTTTCTCAACGTTTTGTTTACATTTCGGTTTACAAGTTTGGATTAGTTGTTGATATTGTTTGTTGAGCTCTTTTTTTTTTTATGACAACGCTCAATTTATTTGCGGAATAGGGTGGTCCGAATTAATTGTTGCGTTGAGAACGGTCTTCTATTGATTAGGTTCGGACTATTTCAAATTATTTATCTATTTAATGTTTGATTACTTTACAGTTTGCCTGGATTGATCCTTCATTCTAATTCAGTTACACTCGTTATCCTGGATCCGAGACTAGATCCTTGATATTTTTTGCCAGAATGTAATATTGCTTTGTAAATATTACGATTATTAAAGCAAATACATTATTTTATTAAAAAATGTCTTGTTTTAATGCTTATCCTGGGCCTGATCCTAAAACCTGATCCACTACTGCATTGTTTCTACTGTCTATCCGTATCCATCATTTTTAAATTATAAAAAAAGTTTTTTAACAGTTTTTTAAAAAATAAAAACTTTAATTTTAATTCTGATCCTGGACCTGATCCTAAAACCTGATCCATTGTTGTATTTTTTAGCCTTTATCACTTTTAAAGAACGCTACTGTTAACAATTGAAAAATATTAATAATAAATCCAAAGTTTAATTTTTTGGAAAATCCTAATTTTAATCCTGATGTTAGATCTGATCCTGATCCAGCGATAGTTATTAATTTTTTGATAGTTCTATAGTAATTTTTTGCTTGTTTCAAACATTTAAATGTTTTTATAAAAGTTTCTGACCCATCCTGAGGTTAATTTAATAGTTTACCTGATCCTTGGATCAAATTAAAACCCTACAAAGGATTTTATGATTATAATCCTGTGTTGATTATTATGTTCTAGAAAATATTATCATTTATTTTTATTTTTTTGAATAACAGGATGATTCCTGATCACCTGATCCTCCCTGATCCTTGGATCGCATTGAAATCCTAGGGACTCTTTTTGGATTATAATTCTATGTTCCTTATTATGTTCAAGAAAAAATTATTTTCAAGTTTTAAGCATGTAATGGTTTTTATAATAGTTACCGATCCGATCTGATCCTCGGATCACATTCAAATCCTAAAACAGACTTTTCTTTTCCTTGATCCAGAACTTAATTCTTGCTATTAATTATTATTAAATAATATTATATTGATTCCGGATTCCATCCTGATCCTCGGATCGAATCAGAATCATAGCAGGAAAATCGATGAGACGATTCGATTGATCTCGCGCTCGCCTAAAACACGATCAGCTTTAAATTGACCTTTTCAAGAGGCATAATAAGGTCAATTGGATCATGTTCTAAAGGAGAATTTCAAATGTGTTTACCTCATGCATCTATCCAGGTCATTTTTGTTTTTCTTGTTGTTGTTTATTTGTGCTTTCAATTATCGATCGATCGATTATTCAAATTGTATCGATAAGTTTTTTATGAGCCATTATTATTATTTGGAGACGCTATTAATAATGGTTTGATAAGCGAGAATGCATAATTGAAAGAGACGTAGACGGCTAGACAAATTGATGAATCAACCCGTGTGCCCTGGGAATCGCCCTGGGACAAGATTATTATTTGGTTTTTTTGTGTTTTTGTGCTTGATGGTAACTGCTATAGTAAAAGAATTGTTCATACACGTAAGGTCATTCACGTGAAAAGTGTTATTTTGAATGAATTGATCCTTTTAAATTCGACATGAAATTAACTGTGATTTGGATTCTTAATGGAAACAATTTTATTTGTTTTTTGGCATTCAAGAGATACTGTATTTAACTGTGCTTTTTTTAGATACTGTATTTAACTGTCACGTGCTTGTTTCACGTAATTTTCATTCCAATGTATCAGTTTTTTGATTAAAACCAATAATATTGTTTCTTCAAATCTTCCATGCCATCATTTGATTATTCATTGCATTTATTTTGCTTGTAATACAATTTGTTGGTATTATTAATGTCAGAATAGAAGCAAAGACATTTAAAAATGACCTTCAAACTCTTGTTGATTGAATTATTAATGCTCCCTTGATGATTTTTTTGAACGCTTTGATCCCAACTGGTATGATTATAAAATGAGTTCAGAAAGCGCGCTCAAATCTAACTTTGCGTCAAGATATTAATATTTTTAAGTAGTTTAAGAAAACTTGTCTAAATGATCCAGAACATTATTTTCTAGAAAAGCTGTAAAAAATATATTTTTGGCGTGCTTTGAAAAGCCAAATGTATCCATTTAATTTGGAGCACGCCAAATGCAATTTGAATTTTTACAATATTTAACCATGTTTTTTTCAAAATTCTACGTGTAAACTACAAGCACCTCTTCACGTGACCTTAGAAGGCTTATCTTAAAGGACCTATCCATATTAATTTCTTTGAGAAATATTATATTATAGAGAATTTGCTGAGCTACTACTTATAGCTGAGCAGTTGACGTGTAGGAGCTTAGAAAATGCACTTGTTAGATACATTTTTATGTAAAAATGGCAGATTCTCTTATAGTTTAGAACAACCAAATGACGTGAACGTTTTTTGGTAATTAATAGGGTGGGTGGTTTGAGCCTGCACGTCAAATGGAAATTAACGATTTAACGGGTTTCGATATTTAAATGTGTCTTACTAATTTACACGTGTATTTTTTCATATAAATCGACACGTCTTTTGCACAAGCCCGTCTTAAACTGTCTGAAAGTATGCGCTTCCTGCCAAAATTTGCATTATGAGCATATTTTCTGAGCCATCAATCATTCCATATGGGTTTAATTAAAAATTACGTGTTTGCCACGCTTCACGTCAAAAATATGGAAATTGCACGTGTTTGTTAAATTTTCCTAGACTTGCCTGGTTTTGTTTAAAATCCCAAATTCTGTTCCGAGCCTCTACACACTTGTAAGAGTTCTCCAGTTCTCTCAGTTCTCTAGAAGTCAACGATAAATCTAGTTCTCACCTATTTTTTTTTCAAAAAATCTTGCTTTTTTGCGAGTTTCAGTAATAATACGACAATTTTAAGATAATTCTAAAGTACATTAAAAGTTTTTAGAAAGTATACTTGACGCTCCGCCCATTTATAATCAATTTACTTCAATTTAACAGCAAAGTTATCGATAAATCCAGTTTTCCTTCAAATTTTTCAAGAAATACAATACCCATGACATATTTTATAATATTACAGTAATTTTCAAACTGTTGTAAACTAGAATAAAAAATTTCGGATACTATACATGAAGCTCCGCCTATTTATGATCAATTTACTTCAATTTAACATCAAAGTTATCGATAAATCCCCTTTTCTCCTATTTTTTTTGACAAAATCCTGCCTCTAGGGTAGTTTCAGAAACAAAAAAGTAATCTTAGGGTGATCCTAAGGTATAACAAACTTCCAGAATGACAGAATGAATCATTTAAGCTCCACCCATTTATGATCAATTTAGTTCAAATTCTCAGCTAAGTTTAACGATAAATCGAGTTTTCCTTCAATTGTTTCAAGAAATACAATACCCATGACATATTTTATAATATTACAGTAATTTTCAAACGTTTGTAAACTAGAGTAAAAATTTTCGGATAGTATACTTGAAGCTCCGCCCATTTATGATCAATTTACTTCAATTTAACAGCAAAGTTATCGATAAATCCCTATTGATGTGAATTGCTTTGATTTCGATGGTCCCTATTATGATTAGAACTAGTCCTATTTGAATTCAAATAGAGACTAGATTTAGATTCCTAGACATCTCAATAGTATTATAATAAACAAGACGTTTTCCCAAGTTTGATGGTCCATAATCTCAGCTTCTCATCAGAAGCGTTCTCGCCTTATTTGTTTGCTAATCATGCGTGTCTTGAAACTCCCCAGAGACTGCAATCAATGCGGGACCACGAAAAAATGTGAATTTTATTGCAGGTCATTTGTACGGAACACCGAAACCGGTCGAGTGTTATGCGGAGGCGAGCGACATGGTGATGCTGACGGAAGGACCATTGCCGCCCAACTGGGAGACGGCTTACACGGAGAATGGCGACAAGTACTTTATCGAGTAATAAATAATCGAGCCGAGCACTTTATATGAATGCTTATTTTCAGTCACAATACGGGAACAACCACGTGGGATGATCCGAGGGAGCTGCCGCACGGCTGGGAGCAGGTCGATGATCCGATATACGGCACATTTTACGTCGAGTGAGTTTTGTTGGATGAATAAGGGGTGGGCGGATAATGGAAGGAAACAGAAATGTTGTTGTTGTTGTTGTTGTTGTTGTGCAAGAAGAGTCAGAAGAGCAAAAACGATGAGAAAATCCATTTTGTGCTGTTGGTGTCCTTTTTTTGTGTGTGTGCAGTTGAGCTGCGCGGAGGAAGCTGTCAGCAAAATATTCATTCGAGAGAAAATATTATTTCTTTGTTGTTATTTGCCTTGGGTTTTCTTTTAGTTTTTTTTTGCGTGGTCCCTTTTCACTTCATTTGTTTTGACCTTTTTTGGGCAAAGATTTTGTTGAGTTTGGAATATTGATGGTTCTATGAATAATTTTTTTGATTTTAAAATGATCTAAATTTAAAGAAAATGCATTTAAATGATTTGGAACGTTAAACAAATCTTTGCACATAATTCTTATTGGACCATTAAAATTTTTAAAATAAATTTAAAGGTTCCTTGGAATATAAACGAGGCTAGTTTCAGAATCCTAATTTCAGAATCCTAATCCTAATTGACCTTTTTAGTAATAATAATTTGTTATATTTTTTTTCTATGAAATTAATCCTGGGACCATCAAAATTGAACAATTGATTTTATTGGTCCCTGGGAATTCTGTTCAGATTATTTTTAAAATTATAATAATTCAAACCTAAGCAAAAGATAATAATAGCGGTTATGTTCTGTCAAACTCATCGTGGGACCATCAAAATTGGAAAATTAATTTTAATGGTCCCTAGGAAAATTCTCCATGTTATTTTTGAAATTATAATAATTCAAACCTAAGCAAAAGATAATAATCGATGTTATGTTCTGTCAAACTCATCATGGGACCATCAAAATTGGAAAATGAATTTTAATTGTCTCAATGGTCCCTATTCCTGGTTTTCTTTGAAATTAAAATTATTTTAATCAAAACAGTAATATTAAACGCTTATATTTTTTAGTGAAAATAACCTTTGGACCATCAAAATTGAAAAAATAATTTTAATGGTCCCTCCTGGATGTCTTAAGAAATAATTAAATTTTTACAATTAATTATTAAACGAAGTATTGGTCCGTAAGAATTTTATACATGTTATTTTTGAATTTACAATTATTTTTACCGATATAGTAATACTCACCGCTTATAATTACTTTCAAAATAGCTCTGGGACCATCAAAATTGGAAACTTAATTAATTTGGAAACCTGGGAATTCTATTCAAATTTTTGGAAACCTGGGAAAATTGGAAACCTGGGAATTCTATTCAGGTTATTTTTAAAATTATAATAAGTTCAAACCTAAGCAAAAGATAATAATCGATGTTATTTTCTGTCAAACTCATCTTGGGACCATCAAAATTGGAAACTTAATTTTAATGGTCCCTATAAATTTTTAATCCTGGTATTTTTTAATCCTGGTATTTTTTGCAAATACAGTTATTTTAATTTAAATATTTATACTAATAGCTTATAATTATTTTCAGAATAGCTCTGGTACCATCAAAATTGGAAATTTAATTTTAATGGTCCCTAGAAATTTAATCCTATATTTTTTTTTGAAATTATAATAATTTTAATCTAAATATTTCTGAAAATTCTTAAAATTTGAACTTTTTTTCGAAATTGCATTGGGACCATCAAAATTGGAAACATTATTATCATGGTCCTCTCTCCTAAACAGCACTGTAAATCTATTTTCAGCTTTCCTTAATTATAAAAAAGGAAAACCGTTTCTATTTGCTAAAACTTTGAATGCTATTATTCATTTTTATGTTAAAAACAGGTTTGGACCATCAAAATTGGTAAACTATTTGAATGGTCCTTAGGAAATTGGTTCAGATTTTTTTTAAAGATACAATTATTTCAACCTGAATATTTGTACTGATCGCTTATATTTTGCAGTGAAAATATCCTGGGGAACTTCAAATAATCTTGGGACCATCAAAATTGGAAAATTAATTTTAATGGTCCCTAGAAAAATTTTTTCAGGGTTTTTTGAAGTTATATCTATTTCAATTACAAAAAGTAATAATCATCGCTTATATTTTGTAGTGAAAATATCCTGGGGAACTTCAAATAATCTTGGGACCATCAAAATTGGAAAATTCATTTTAATGGTCCATAGAAATTTAGTCATGGTTTTTGAAATTACAACTATTTAAAGCAAAATAATAATTTCAATTAGTTATACGCTTCAATTTTGCGTCTACATAATCTTGGGACCATCAAAATTGGAAAATTCATTTTAATGGTCCCTAGGAATTTTGAAAAATTAATATATTAAAAAAGTTTTGGATTACTAAAAATTCTTATAATTCTAAAAATTTGATATTTATTTCGAAATTGCTCTGGGACCATCGCAATTGACAATATTATTATCATGGTCCTCTCTCATGGTCCTAGATGTGATGGTTTTTTTGAAATAATAATTATTTCAGCTAAAACAGTAATACTAAATAGTTACTCGCTTAAATTTTGCGTCTACAAATTTTTACGTCCTTAGGACCATAAAAATTTAAAAAAATAATTTTAATGGTCCCTAGAAAATTTTTTTCAGGGTTTTTTGAAGTTATATCTATTTCAATTACAAAAAGTAATAATCATCGCTTATATTTTGTAGTGAAAATATCCTGGGGAACTTCAAATAATCTTGGGACCATCAAAATTGAAAAATTAATTTTAATGGTCCATAGAAATTTAGTCATGGTTTTTTGAAAATACAACTATTTAAAGCAAAATAATAATTTCAATTAGTTATACGCTTCAATTTTGCGTCTACATAATCTTGGGACCATCAAAATTGGAAAATAATTTTAATGGTCCCTCCTAAGGAATTTTAAAGAAATCTTTACTTTTTTTAATTAATTATTATAACGTTGAAATTAGTCCTATTTCATTTTATAATTTTTTTGGAAATTGCATGAGATTGGGACCATTTAAATTTTAAATAAAATTATTATTATCATGGTCCCTGGAATAGTCTATCTTAAACACTATTTTTCAATTGATATTCATTTCTATTTAATTCAAATGAAAAAAAAAACAATTTTCCTCACTAAATCATGTCAGACCAAATGCCACCCTTATAATTTATACGGGTGGCATTTTTGTTTTGTTTTTTGTTGATCTTACAAGGGAAGTCACTTTCGCGTCCAAGGGAAGTCACTTTCGCGTCCACGCGTCGTCGCTTTTATGAAATGGATTACTGTAATAGTTTGTCGACATATGGATCCCCTCCCCTTGATAAAGATAAATGGTCCCAAGGAAGACATTCTAGATTACTGTATCCAAGGATTACAGTAATAGTTAGTCTTTAATTGTTAGACTGGGTTTTTGTTTAGGATTGCAATCTTGGGACCATTTAAATTGCACGACGAAATATCATGGTCCCATCCTGACAACTGTTTTAATTAAAATAATCGTTCATTTCTTGACGGGGGTTTTGAAAACCCCAAATTTGACATAAATCGTGCTGATGGTGAATAGAAAACGATTAAAACTTTATGGCACATTTGTGCTCGATGAAAGTTAAATTTGACAGCGAATAGGCTTTTTGAGATTGTTATGGCTCAATAATAATAATAAAAGCAGACAAGGCTTGTATTTTGTCAATAACATATAGATACAATTGCGAAAATTTTGTTGATTAAATATGAATATGAATGCGAACGAGGCCGAATTCATTGTGCTCATAATTGAGCATGAGCACATTCCTAACCACGCTTTTAATAAAAAAGGGAGAAGGGATTTTATTTTTGCGATATTTTGCTTTCTTTCTATCTTCTTGAATATTCTGGAGAACGTTTCAAATCGATTTTAATCGCAAATTAATTGAATGTTTCTCGATTCTGAAATTCTTTCTTCTTCTTCTTCTTCTTCTTCTTCTTCTTCTTCTTCTTCTTCTTCTTCTTCTTCTTCTTCTTCTTCTTCTTCTTCTTCTTCTTCTTCTTCTTCTTCTTCTTCTTCTTCTTCTTCTTCTTCTTCTTCTTCTTCTTCTTCTTCTTCTTCTTCTTCTTCTTCTTCTTCTTCTTCTTCTTCTTCTTCTTCTTCTTCTTCTTCTTCTTCTTCTTCTTCTTCTTCTTCTTCTTCTTCTTCTTCTTCTTCTTCTTCTTCTTCTTCTTCTTCTTCTTCTTCTTCTTCTTCTTCTTCTTCTTCTTCTTCTTCTTCTTCTTCTTCTTCTTCTTCTTCTTCTTCTTCTTCTTCTTCTTCTTCTTCTTCTTCTTCTTCTTCTTCTTCTTCTTCTTCTTCTTCTTCTTCTTCTTCTTCTTCTTCTTCTTCTCTCTCTTATCACTTCTCCTTTATCGTAATTCTTCCTTTCTCTTCTTTCTCTTTCTCCTCTTTTTTCTTGCTCTTTTTCTCATTTCTCGTCTATCTCCTATTTCACATTACAGCCCTCTTTCTTCTCTTTCTCTTCTTATTCTTTGGGTTCCTTGCGTCTTTTCTCGTCTTCTCTCTCTCCCTTTCTCTTAGACTTCTTCTTCCTCTCCTTGTCATTCTATTTTCTCTCTCTATCTCTTCGTATTTTTCTTTTTCCTTTTCACTTTCCTTTTCCTTATTTTATTTGATTTTCTCTCATTTCTCCTTGTATTCATTGTTTCAAACTCTCTCTCGTCTCTCTCTCCCTCCTCGCCTTTCTCTCTTATCACTTCTTCTTTATTGTCATCCTTCCTTTCTCTTCTTTCCCTTTTTCATCTTCTTTCTTTGTCTTTTTCTCATTTCTCTTCTATCTCATACTTTACATTAAAGCGCTCATTCTTCCCTTTTTCTTCTTCTTTGGGTTCTTTGTGTCTTTTCTCGTCTTCTCTCTTTCTCTCTCTTCGTTGTCGTCTTCTTCTTCCTTCTTTTTTCTCCCTGTACCTCTCTCCTCGTTTTCTTCTTTTTTTTAAATTTTCCTTCATTTTCTGACGTCTCGTCTCTTCTCTCGTCTCTTCTCTCTCTTCTCTCTCTCTTCTCTCTCTCTTCTCTCTCTCTTCTCTCTCTCTTCTCTCTCTCTTCTCTCTCTCTTCTCTCTCTTCTCTCTATCTTCTCTCTATCTTCTCTCTATCTTCTCTCTATCTTCTCTCTATCTTCTCTCTATCTTCTCTCTATCTTCTCCCTCTCTTCTCTCTCTTTTCTCTATAGTCTTTCTCCTCTTTCTCGTTTTCTATTCTTATTCCTCCTGGTGTCTTTTCTCCTCTTCTCTTTCTTCTGGTCTTTCTCCTCGTTTTCTTCGTTTTACTCGTGTTCCTCTTCTTTGTTTCTTTTCTTTATCTTCCTTCATTGTTTGGCTTCTCTTCTTCTCTCTCTTCACTATAATATTTCTCTCGTTTCTCGTTTTCTCTCCTTCTTCTTTCTTCTAATCTTTTTTATCGCTTTCTTCTTTTTACTTTTAATACTATTTTTCTTTTCTCTTTCCTTTTCTTTATTTTTCCGTCTCTCTCCCCCTCTCTCTCTCTCTTTATATCTACTTCTTCCTCTTCTTCTTCTGTGCCATTTTTTTGTTCTTTTTCTTCCTCCTAAGTCATTACCCAATTCTAGCCGCGCAAATTGCAGTGAATGGTGTGAAATGAGCGCGAAATGTCGTCGCGACATCAGATGTGCACCGAGCCTACACATCCAACGGCCACCGGTTGCGAGCTCCTCTCATCGGTCATTTATTTCTCCCCGCGGAAGACCGAGTCAATGTTTCCCACTAATCGAATTGAGCGTAAAATGAAACCAATGTTTATGATTTCAGCCACATCAACAAGAAGACGCAGTACGAGCGACCGACGAGCATCAATGGAGCGTTGAGCAACGGCGGCGGATCGTCGTCGTCGACGGACGAGCCGCCGTTTAAGTATGCCGCACAGATGCCGTCGACGACAGCCCTTTATCAATCGACTTATGGCGTAAGGACGATAGAGGAGGGGGATAAAATGGAGTTTGATGGCAAATTTGCAGACGCTCAAATCATCGCCGCGCGATTCTGGAATTGACAGCTCGCCGACGACGCGACTGCGCTCGACGAATCCGCTGTTCACCACCGATCCGGAGCAGCTCGGCGGCGAGCTCATCACCACGCGCATTCTCAAAGGCGCCAAGGGTCTCGGCTTCACGCTCATCGGCAACGACGCGTCGAGCAAAGGCGACGAGTTCATTCAGGTCAAGTCGGTGCTGACGGGCGGTCCGGCGGCCGCCAACGGCGTCCTCAAGACGGGAGATATACTAGTGCGCGTGAATGGACGGCTGCTGCTCGGAGCCACGCAGAAAGAAGCGTGCGACGTGTTTGTGGCGATTCCGGTCGGCGAGCCGGTTGAGATTCAAGTGTGCCGCGGCTATGAGCTCTTTATTGATCCGTCGAATCGGGTGAGTGGTTTTGAAGCTCTAGTGAAGCTCTGTGAATTCTACAAAAACTTTGAAATTCGCTCCAGAAGATTAGAAAATCCTTATGAAGCTCAGAGAACTGCCTATAAGGCTATAAGACTCCTCAGAAGCTCGCCAAATAATTGAAAAGTCTTATGAAATTACCCAGAAGCTTAGAAAATATTGAAGACAGCATAAGATCAGGGAACTTTCTAGAAGCTCTATGTAATCAAAATCGGCTTCAGGGTCAGAAAAAAGACCAATAGGCTTTTTATTAAAAGGTCCGGAATCTTGGAAAAGCTAATAAATTTTACTAGAAATGGATTGAGTCCCTCCAGATGCTTAGAAATTGCTTCAGAAGTTTTCTCAATTTCCAAGCTACCTTAAATGACGTCACTAATCTTAGAAAGACCCACAGAAGCTTAGAAGAAGACCTTAGTAGTGTCTAGAAAGCTCAATTTGCACATACAAAGCTCGAGAAGCTCAGAAAACATCACAGAAGCCTAGAAAAGTCTCCAGAAATCCTGAGAAGCTCAATCAATGTTAGACTAACTTATTGAAAGCTCGAGAAGCGCTGACTATTTTGAAGAATAAGAATAAGAGTTTCAGTTTTGCTTATAAGAGTTTCCAGAAAAGTCTTCATGAGTTTAGTGACATTCAAAAGCGTAAAAAATGCTTGAGAAGCTCTAATAATTCTTCAGAAGCCTGCAAGAGAATGCAGAAGCTCAGGGAACGTTCTAGAACCTCATAAGGTGATTGAATGGCTCAGAAAAGTCTCCAGAATCGCAAACGAACACCGTAGAAGCGGAAATAATATTGAAGTAACTTTGTAGAATGCTCGAGAAGCGCCGAGCATTTTGCAGAAGCTAATTAGAGCCGTCGGTGGACTTCAGAAGTCTCTAGAAAATGTTTTCATACGTGTAATAATCTCCAAAAGTGTAATAAAGGCTGAAGAATGTTAGATAAGCTTGTGAGGCAATCCAGAATGTCAGGGAACGTTCTAGAACCTCATTAGGTGATTGAATGACTCCGAAAAGTCTCCAGAATTGCAGTAAAGAGCCTTGACGCTGAAATAATGTTAAACTAACTTTTAAAATGCCCAAGAAGCGCGGAAGAAGCTTATAAGACTCTCCAGAAAATCTCTCCATAAGTGTAGTGGTCTCGAATAGTGGAAAAGCTCTGATCATTCTTTCGAAGGTTCTTAGGAAATCGAGAAGCTCAGAGAACCTTCTAGAATCTCGAAAGGTGATTGAATGACTTATAAAAGTCTCCAGAATTGCAGTAAAGAGCCTAGACGCTGAAATAATTTTGCAGAAACTTGTGAAATGCTCCAGAAAGGCGGAACATTTTGCAGATGCTTATAAGAACCTTCAAAAGACTCAAGAAGTCTCCAGAAAATGTCTCCATGAGTTTAGTGACCTGGTTGAGAAGCTCTGATGATTCTGTAGAAGCTTGTGCTGCTACAACACTTTCGAAAATCTCATTTAATCGTATAGAAGCTTTGAGAATCACTGCACACGATATTCCATTCGCTTCCAGAAGCGCTGAGAAGTCATCAGAAGCTTTGTAAATGAAATAAAGAAAATTCTAAGAAATTCTCTTATAATTATAAGCTTACAATAATCTCCAGAAAATGTCTCCATAAGCGTAAAAAAACTGCTGGGCATTCTTAGATAAACTTGTTAGGCAATCCAGGAGCAGACATCCGTTTCTACAATCTCATTTAATTGCCTAGAAGCTTTGAGAATCACTTCACACGGTCTTCCTTTAGCTCAGGACAGCCTCCAAAAGCGCTGAGCACTTTCCCGATGCTTAGAAAATCCCATAAATGGTTAGAGAATTTTGCAGAAGCTTTGAAGAAAATCTGTTTCATAAAAAAAAAACAAAAAAAAAATCATTTACCTTCAGATCATCACGGAGAACGTTTATTCATCGACATATCGCAGCCGAGCCGACTCATCGGACCGACACATTGAAGTGCCGGTGTTCAAAGGCGCCGACGGCTTCGGCTTCACCATCGCCGACAGCGTCGACGGGCAGAAGATCAAGAAGATCCTCTATCCATCGCAATGTCCGCATCTGATGGAAGACGACGTGATCGTCGAGCTGGACGGGCAGAACGTGCGCTCGATCGCGCACACTCAGCTCGTCGACATTCTCCGCCACAAGCCGATTGGCTACAAAGGCGCGCTGGTGGTGATGAGGCGGATGAAGTCGCGATCGCGCACGCCGTCGGCGGCGTTCAGGTATGGCGAGCAAGCGCCGGAGAGCAATGGCACGGCGTTGCGGTCGAAGACGCCGGCGGGG
Source organism: Caenorhabditis plicata (assembly GCA_963931815.1). NCBI lineage: Eukaryota > Metazoa > Nematoda > Chromadorea > Rhabditida > Rhabditidae > Caenorhabditis > Caenorhabditis plicata. The sequence goes on from OZ007491.1 coordinate 2,815,305, forward strand.
AGGAGGATCTCGCGGGAAGAGCAGCGCAGCACGCTACAGAGGGTTTGTGGAAAAGTGTGTTGGTTTCTAATGGTTCTTTATTTGTGCAGCAGCCGGCGTTGTCGGTGGACGCGACGGACGGGAAGATGAGGAGCTCGTCGAGCACCCTCGGTTTCGCCACGCCGAATTATATTCCGATCAGCGCGTTCAATCAAAAGTGAGTTTTCGCGTTGTGCTATATTCCAATTGGTGCGTGTTCAGACCGAATGATTTAATAACAGTCTCATTGATTCGAAAACCAGTCGGATTCGGCTTTCGACTTCTTGGCGGCTGCGAATCGAAGACGCCGCTGTCGGTCGGCCAGATTGTGGCTGGCGGCGCTGCCGAAGAAGACGGCCGTCTGCGCGAGGGCGACGAGATTGTCGAGATTGACGGCCACAACGTCGAAGGCGCTTCGCACTCCGAGGCGGTGGTGCTGCTGGAAGCGGCCGCGCACAGCAAACACGTGCGGCTGGTGGTTCGACGGAAACGCGGCGGCGCGGAACTTTGCCAGCGGCGGGGATCGCTCAACGACACAAGCGCAACGCGATTCGACGTGCTACTGAGCCGAAATGAGGCCGAGGGATTCGGATTCGTGCTAAAGTCGTCGCCGCACGTGAACGGCTCGACGATCGGACAGATCCAGCCCGGGTCGGCGGCGGCGCGCAACGGAAGGCTTAAGGTGGGCGACCGCGTGATTGCTGTCAATGGAATGGACATATTGAATATGCCGCACCCGGATATCATATCGCTTATCAAGGACTCGGGATTGACGGTGAGGCTGACGATCTCGACGACTGGAGGGCCGCCGGTCGCATCATCGACGTTGAGCAGGAATTTTACGATGAATCGACAATCCGAATCGGTGAGTGGGTGGAATTGGAGCCTTACTATTATTTGTAAGGGTCTAGATTTTAGATTATAGAAGAAGAAGCGTGGAGTTAGAAGATAGTTTAGCAACTTTTACGTCAAATGAAGCGTTCAAAGAGAAAGCTCAAAAAGCTTACTCAGATATAGTTCCGTTTAGAATGTGCCTGACAATAAGATAGTAAAAATATTCTGAAATTAATACATGTAAGCTTAAAATATGCATGGAAAAATTAGAAAATTTTCATTGTTATTTTAAATATTTTGGCAAGATTAGACAGTTTACGCTTCAGAAATGAGCAAATTTTCTTAAAAAATAAGAAATTAGAAACAATTTTTGTCTCTATAATAATAATTTTAGTATTCTACAATACCACACTTATTATATGTGATTCTCTTACGCCAAATGAATTACTAAAACACGCCAAATCGAAATAACAATTTTGAGATTTTTAAACGTGTGTGGAAATTTTTACGTCTTTATAACAAAAAAGTTTTTACTACCATTTAATTAAGCATGTCTTGAACTATCGAAAAATATTAAAATCTTTCCAGAAACTTAGAATTGAGCATGTTTACTGAGCTCATTTTATAACCATACAAGTTGGGGTGGTGCACGCCAAATCGAAATAGCAATTTTGCCATTTTTAAACGTGTGTGGAAATTTTTACGTATTTATAAGAACAAAGTTTTTAATACGATTTAATTAGGTTTGTCTTAAACTATATAAAAATATTAAAACCTTTCTAAAAATTTGTACTTGAGCATGCTTACTGAGCTCATTCTATTACCATACAATTTGGGGTGCTACAAGGAGGAGAGCATTCGAAAAAATTATTTAAACTTCCTGTATTGTGAAAATCTAAAGTCCGTGAGATATTTGAAGAGAATACTGTAATATTGCTTTAAAAATAGTTATTTAGTTTCGCGTGGATTTTAATGAAATGCGCTTAAAATTTGCGAAATCGTTGTTTTGATTTGGCGTGCTCTCTGAACTGGAAATTAATTAAAATCTTTTTAAAACAATTATTTATTGGCAGAATTGACGATGTTCCGTTTGAGAGCGATTAGCAATAAAATTACATATATCCTAGCATTTATATTAATAATTGGAGACAATAAAAAGGAAATAAATGGAAACGTTCGTAAATTTAAAAATAAAATTGAAGAAGTGTGTTAAAGTAGACATCGATTAGCAAGCTTCTAATTAATTTTCTTGAATTTATGATTTTACAGGCTTGTAGGGGTTTAAATAAGCTATTTAAAAATACCTAGAACTTATCTGTAATTTGCATAAAATATGGGAAAACGATTGGTTAAATTGAATTGATGACAAATTGACTTTAACGGGTTTAAGAAGTATATTCCCCTGAAGAGCGATTAACAAGCTTCTAATTGATTTTTCTGAAATTCTAATATTACAGGCTTATAGCATATTAAATAAGCTATTTAATAAAATTTGAAACATTACTGCAAACAACTTAAAGAAAAAACGGGTTAAGGTTGTAAACTGATTATCAGGATTTGAAAAGTGTGTTCCTTTTAAGAGTGATTAGAAAGGTTTTAATCTATTTTAATAAAAAAGTGTTTATATAGTCTTGTAGAAGATAAAATAAGCTATTAAAAACTGCTTGAAACTTTCCTGTAATGTGCCTGAATCTAAAAAAAAAAAGAATTAATATTAAATGTTGGAAAATTGACTTTAACGGATTTTAAAAGTGTGTCTAATGAGCGATTAACAAGCTTCTTATTAATTCTATCAAAACACTCTTTATAAATTCTTGTAGGTGGAATTTTTTTTTAATTAAAAACTTTTAAACAGTACTTAAAACTTATCTGAAAGAAGCTGGAATTTTTGTGAAAAATGCCTGAAACTTAATTGTTGGAAAATTCACTAGAGCGAATTTTAAAAGTATGTTCAACTTGGGAGCGATTAACTAGGTTCTAATTGATTTTCTCAAAATTCTGGTCTTGTTTTCTTGTAGGTGATAAAATGAGCTATCTAGTAATCCTAAAAATTTATCTTTAACTTGCACAAATATGAGAAAAAATAGGTTAAAACTAATTGTTGGCAAATTGTCTTTAACGGATTCGAAAAGTGTGTTCCTTTAAAGTGCCATTAAGAAGGTTTTCGATTAAGTTTATTAGAATATTGTTTTTGTAGTCTTGTAGATGACTAAATAAGTTGTTACATGGTGCTTAAAACTTATCTGAAATGTTCTTAAGTTTTTGTGAAAAATGCCTGAAACTTATTTGTCGAAAAATTCACTTTAGCGAATAATTAGAACTAATTGATTTTCCCAAAGTGCTGATTTTGTGGTCTTGTAAGTAATAAAATGTGCTATCTAGTGACCCTAGGAACTTATCTTTAACTTGCATAAATATGAGAAATTAATAGGTTAAAATTAATTGTTGGCAAGTTCACTTTAAGGAGTTTTAAAAGTATGGTCCTCTAAAGAGCAATAAACAAGCTTCTAATTAAATTTTTCTAAAAAATTGCTTATGTAGCCTTAAAGGCAAGTACATGAGCTATTTAGAAACACTTTGATCTTACCTTTAACTTGCCTAAATCTGAGAAAAAAATAGGTTAAAATCAATTTTTGGCAAGTTCACTTTAAGGAGTTTAAAAGTATGGTCCTATAAAGAGCGATTAACAAGCTTCTAATTTATTTTCTAGATTTTTTCATTTGTCAGCCTTGTAGGTTATTAAATGAGCTATTTAAAACAGTCTTAAACTTATCTGTAATTTTACTGAATCTAAGAAAAAATACAATAAAATTCTATTTTGACAAAATTAACAGTGACAGGTTTTTGAAGTATTCTCCACTTCGGAGCTATTAACAAGGTTCTATTTAATGATTCTAATTTATAGTTTTAATATTCTTGTAGATGACTAAATTAGCTATCGAACAATACTAAAAACTTATCTTAAATTATCTTAAAAGTGGATTAAAATAAATTTTAATCATGTCATTACCAAAAACAAGAATTTCTCATTTCTTCCAGGATTTCAATTTCCCGCCACCACCGATGGAACTGCTGAACGACCGTCACGTGAACCAAATGGGATCAGATCGCAAAGCGTGGACGGAAAACGAGAACACACTAGAAGTGGAATTGGAGCGTGGCGCGCGCGGGTTCGGCTTCTCAATCCGCGGCGGGCAGGAGTTTGGAGCAATGCCGCTGTTCGTGCTGCGCATGGCAGATGACGGACCAGCCAAGGTGGATGGACGGCTGCAAGTCGGCGACCAGCTGATATCAATCAACGGACAATCGACCAAAGGGATGACGCACGATGAGGCGATTCGGCTCATCAAACAGCAATCGACGGTTAAATTGGTTGTGCATAGAAATCGACTATAATTTGTTTGTTTATTTTCTTGTTTGTATTATCATCTGATGATAATTACCATTATTATTGATTATGATTTATTATGATGACTACTCATATTCTTGCTCCACATTTTGTATTAAAGAAGATGAAAAAAAGACGAAGAAGAAAGAATTTAATTCTAATTGTTGTTGTTGATTTGCAAAAACGGAGCGAGGGCGATGGAAAAATCTTTTTTTTATTTTCAATTAGATGAATAGATGTCTAAATGATGGTCCCGGGGGGTGACACATGAAATAATACGATGTGAGAGAAGCAGGCTTAAAGTATTCAAATTGGAGAAGATGCTCAATTGACTTTGCTTGATTTCTGATGCCATTCGATACAAGTGTCTCTTTTCCATTTTCGCTCCAGAAGACGGCCGCCGATTATTAATGATTCAAGGTGTTTCGTGACTCGCAACCACGAATAATTTATGTCTTGAGCACTTTGCGGAGCTCACTTGAATTGATTAAACGCTTTGGCTAATTATTATTCGCAAAAAGGGAAAGCGATTAATTAAGAGCTTTTTTGTGTTGTTTTTGTTCTTGGAAGGATCTGATTTGTTATTCTTTTTTAATTTAAATCTAAACGTGTTCTTATTGCTCTTATATGAGTTTTTTTCCTTTCTTTTAGTTTGAAGTATTTTGATGATTTTTAAGTTTATAAGCGTCTTATAATCTAACAAATCTTGAGGTTCATCTGGAGGTTTCTGGCACTAAAATAGTTTAAAATTTAAATAAATTAAAGGCCACACTATAAAACTAGTTTAACTCTCAGCATGTTTAGAATATTAAATGATACTTGCTTCTTTGATTCGAAGGCACGCTTGTCTCCCAACTTTCACGTGTCCAAATATTGTTTCACGCCAATTGAAAATGATGATTTTCGGATATTAAATGTCAACTTGACAAGATTTTTAATTCATTTTCACGTGTAAACAAATGGCTAATTTCATGGTTAATCTTACAGGCTGTTCTTTAAAAAATTCCTGTCAATTTTAAATTATCCAAAGTCATCGATTTAAGTAGCTTTTTTGAGATCTTGTTTTCCACGAATTCATTTGGCGTGTAATGAAGATTTACATGAATATTCATGTTGACGGAAAATGAGTCGACCTCGTCTGTAATTCTAAAAAAAGCTCTGAAATTTAGCTTTATCATTTCAAATGGCGTGTTCTCTATGCCACACACCGTGGACGAACAGCACGCCAATTGGAAATAACGATTTTCTGCTTTTTATGCATATAAATTTTTTATGAAACATTACTGCAAACTGCTTAAACTTAAATAAAAAAACGGGTTAAGTTCTTAAACTTCTTATCAGGATTTGGAAAGTGTGTTCCTTTTAAGAACGATTAGAAAGGTTTTAATCTATTTTAATGAAAAAGTGTTTATATAGTCTTGTAGATGATTAAATAAGCTATTTAAAACCTCTTAAAACTTTTTTGTAATGTGCCTGAATCTGAAAAAAGATTTGAATTAATTATTGGAAAATTGACTTTAACGGATTTTAAAAGTGTGTTCCTTTAAAGACCGATTAGGAAGGTTTTAGTTAAATTTCTTGAATTTTTGATTTTATAGGCTTGTAGGTCATAAAATAAGCTATTTAAAACTGTCTAGAACTTATCTGTAACTTGTCTACATTTGAGAGAAAAAATAAAACAAATGAATTGTGATCAATTTGACTATAACGGATTTTAAAAGTATGATCCTCTAAAGAGCGATTAACAAGCTTCTAATTAATTTTATCAAAACACTCTTTATATAGTCTTGTAGATGATGAAATAAGCTAAGAAACAGTACTTGAAACTTATCTGTAATATGCCTAAATCTGATTTAAAAAATAGATTGACTTTGACAAAATTTAGTGTGAAAGGTTTTTGAAGTATGTTCCAGTTGGGAGCGATTAACAAGCTTCTAATTGATTTTCCTAAAATTCTGGTTTTGTGATCTTGTAGTTGATAAAATGAGCTTTCTAGAAACACTTCGATCTTACCTTTAACTTGCTTAAATCTGAGAAAAAAATAGGTTAAAATCAATTTTTGGAAAGTTCACTTAAGGAATTTTAAAAGTATGGTCCTCTAAAGAGAAATAAACAAGCTTCTAATTAATTTTCTAGAACTTTTCATTTTTCAGCCTTGTAGGTGATAAAATTAGCTATTTAAAACTTTCTTAAACTTATCTGTAATTTTACTGAATCTAAGAAAAAAATGCATTAAAATAATATTTTGACAAAATTAACAGTGACGGGTTTTTGAAGTATGCTCCACTTGAGAGCGATTAACAAGATTCTCAATAATGTTTCTAATTTAAAGTTTATATATTCTTGCTATCAAACAATACTAAAAACTTATCAGAAATCATCTTTCTTCTTTGATTAGAAGGCACGCTTTACGCTTGTCTCCCAACTTTCACGTGTACTTATTCTCTCACGCCAACTGAAAATGATAATTTGGCAAATATTTAAAAGAATTTTATTAATTTCCACGTAATTCCTATTTGAATGGTTAAGTTGAGGTATATTCTGTCTAAAGTCTAGTCTAAAAATGTCAAAGTGAAAGTCTAAAAATTGAGGTCTAAAGCAAATCAAATTGAAATAATGATGTTCTTCTGTTTACGTTTTCACGCCAAATTCTTCCTTAATATGAGTTCAACAAGCCATTCTAGTCTAATATTTGAAGAATTTTTAAAGTTTAAAGGTAATTAAAGGTAATTGTAATAATAATAAAGGTAATAAAAGGTAATTAATTAAAGGTAATTGAGAAAATTCTACTAACAACTTGTAAGATTGTAAGATAAGATAACTACTTGAAAGATTACCTGAGAAGTATCTTACTATTTACACGTAGAGAATGACTAGACAAGTAGAGAGGACAATTTACACGTAGATAATGACTAGACCCGACTTTAACGGAAAGCACGCCAACTGGTATGGTTATAAAATGATCTCTGTAAACGTGCTCAAATGTAACTTTTCGGGAAGATATTTTTATTTTTAGATAGTTTAAGACAAGCTTAATGAAAAGACACCAAAAACTTTTCTGTTAAATAGACGTAAAAATTTTCAGACACGTTTGAAAATTGAAAAAGCGTAAATTCCATGTTAAATTGGCCATTGGCTAAAAATTGGATTTGGCGTGCGTTTGTCTTACAATTTTCACGTGTACTTTACAGCATTCTTGCCGACAATACTTGTCGACGATAATTTCTTTCTTAAAATCTCGAAAAGTATGAAAATCTCATTTTATTAGTGTTCCAGTTTGCGTGAGACAGCTTTCTTAGAATCCACGAGACGCGAGACGAGCTGGTTTCTCTTCAAGACAAGCTGAGTTCTCTTGGCGTGATGATATTCTAATTGATTAGCTAATAAATCATCAAAGAGTTCTAGTATTAAATTGTTTGATTTTTCTTAAATTCTACCCCCTCCTCAATTTGCTAATAAAACTATGGCACCCCAAATGGAACGGCTAAGAGCCCAAATTAAGCCAAAATTGAACGGATCAGAAAAGATGCTCATTTTGCAATTTCCGGCAAGAAGCTCATGTTTATAGATAATTTAAGACGGGCTAGTAAAAATAACGTGTCCAGTTATATGAAAATAATACCTGTAAATTAGTAAGACACATTTAAATATTGACAAAATATTCATTTCAAGAAACTATTTCAGGTTTCAAAAAAAACATTTCTCATTGAATAAAATCCATCCACTTTTATATTCTTCAATAAATTAGCGATATTATATTAGCAAACGTTTTATTTATTAAAATACCATTCATATTCATCATCCGAGATTATCTCATTCGTGCAATAAGCAATTTTTTAAACCAAATCTTGTTAGATTTTGATGTCTTAATCGATTATTTGTTTATTTATATAGATATAGATGGATATTTTGAATAATTAAAGTCAATGTATATATTTTAAGAAGATGTGCTCTTTTTCTTCTGAAAATAAAGTTTTTAAATATTCTAGAATCTATAATTTATTTCGCATTTTGTTTATATACATTCGCTTACTCTGTTTATGGCTTGAATATTAGGTTATCTTCATTTTCTTTTTAAAGTATTTAAAAAAATGATATCGCTTAATTTAATTTGAGCTATCATTTATTATACACAATTGAACAAAATATGTATTTAACAACAACAGTTTTAATTCCTGTAAGCTCGGGAAGATCTGCGTCCGCGCTTGGTGCGGCTTTGTGGCACTCCTGGAGCTGCTCCAAAGTGCTTCTTAGCTTCACGAGTCTTTCTTGGCCTTGGAATGATAACGGTCTTCTCATCCTTTGTTGCTCTTCATGCTAGGTAGTCAAGAGTGATGAGTTACACGCCAACTTGTATGGTAATAACATAAACACGCCAAATCGAAACAGCGATTTCGTCAATTTTTAAACCTGTGTGGAAACTTTTACGTGTTTATAACAATGAAGTTTTTACTATAATTTAATAAAGAATGTCTTAAACTATCTAAAAAATTTTAATATCTTTCTAAAAAGTTATATTTCAGCATGATTACTGAGCTCATTCTTTTAGCATACAAATTGGGGTGCATATGCATATGCATAAAATGAGCTCAGTAAACCTGATCTAACTTTTTGGGAAGATATTAATATTTGTAGGTCGAGTTTGCCTAGATTGTCGTTAAAAATGTTTTTTCAGATGCGCTTTAACTTAAAAAATAAAGCTTTATTTAACCTTATCTTGCTTAGAAGCTTTAATTACTATATTAAACGTACAGTATTTATCAAAATTATTTATTTAGTTTTAATAGTAACTCGTTCAGATTATACAAATCGACACAAAACTTACCAATTAATACCTTTCTTCTTTATTTCTGCCAATTATGTATTCACTAATTGCTTAAAAGTGCATGAAAGCTTCATAGATTAATATGAAAAAAGAAAAAACAGCAAAAAGCTATCAAGTCAAGTGTGAAACGGCTAATATTATTATCAACGTAATCAAGCTTGATTTTATTATTTTTTTTTATTATTCAATTCTAATTCTTCTTGGTCGAAAATAAGGCCTTATTTGATTTGAGCTTGTTCTTTATTCTACATGTCCACGTCACATAATCATACATAATCAAAATCATAAGATTATGATTTTAAGATAGTTTTAGATAAAACATCAAGGATGACATGAAAGTAATAGTTAATTTATTTACGTAAAACACGCCAACTGGTATGACAATAAAATGAGCTCAGTAAACGTGATCAAATATAACTTTGTGGCAAGATATTAATGTTTTTAGATGGTTTAATACAATCCTAGTTAAATTTTGTCGTTAGAAAAGTTTTGTTAAAATAGACTAAGCAGTTTCAGACACGCTTAAAAATCGGAAAATCGTTATTTCCAGTTGGTGTGCAAGTCTTGTCAGTTACATTTTCTCGTGAATTGTTAAAAAAATAACGACTTTTGATTTTAATAAATTCTTAAATGACCACTCAGAAAATTCAATCTAATATTCTGCACGCCAGATTAGAATGATAATTTTCAATTATATTTTATTCAAATCTACGTGAAGGTTAACAACTATTTTTTACTGAATCACGCCAAATCGAAATAGCAGTTTTGCTATTTTTAAACGTGTGTGGAAATTTTTATGTCTTTATAGCAAAAAGGTTTTTACTAAGATTTAATTAAGCGCGTCTTGAACTATCTAAAAATGTTAATATCTTTCCAGAAAGTTAGGTTTGAGCACGTTTACTGAGCTCTTTTTATAGATATACAAGTTGGGGTTGTGCACGCCAAATCGAAATAGCAGTTTTGCGATTTTTAAACGTGTGTGGAACTTTTTACGTCATTATTGCAAAATAGTTTTTGCTACGATTTAACTAAGCGTGTCTTAAACTATCTAAAAATGTTAAAACCTTTCTAAAAAGTTAAAACTGAGTACGTTTACTGAGCTCATTTTTTAACCATACAAGTTGGGGTGACATTTGCACCCCAAATTGAACAGTTAAGTTGGGGGCTCAGAAAAGATGCTCATTTTGCAAATTCCGGCAAGAAGCGCATGTTTTTAGATAGTTAAAGACGGGCTAATAAGAATGAAGTGTCAAGTTATATAAAAATAATACGTGTTAATTAATAATATACATTTAAATATTGACAAAATATTAATTTCGATTTGTCGTGCATTTACTCATTTAAGAATCTTATCTTAAATGCCATTTTCTAATGAGAGATATGGTATTTAAGATATTTTAAAAAAGAACAACAAAGTGACGATATAATTGATTGAAATTTTACACGTGGAGATGTTTAAAAAACGGGAAATTTGTCATTTTTAATTGAAATCCTCTGCATCAACCCCAAGAGGTCCTGTTCCATAGTGTATCCTTTGCGTATGCCGTACCCAGAAGAAGCTGAAAAATTGTTTATTAAACTAAACTACACGTGGAAGCTATAGAGTAAGCATAAAAATAGGAAAATCACCATTTCCATTCAGCCTTTAACAGTCCTAACAAAAACTCGCTTAAAAGGAGCACAGCTCATCGAACGCTCAGAAGCTGTGCAGGAAATAAGCAATAGTACTCAAACGCGAGCTGCAATCAATCGCCAAATTAGATATCCGGTCGGCTCCAATTGCACAAAGATAGAAAGAGATAGAGACCGTCCGTGCTCTTCTTAATCCGGCGTCAGATTACGTTATTAGGCTTCTGACTCATAATCGAATCAATCATTCGTTTCGTTGTTTCATGATCACTAACATTTTGTGTTTAACATTCAGGTATTATTTCAAAAAACTAGTATATATATTTATTTATTGTTATTCTAATAATATAACTATTATTTTCAGCTTCTTAATCCTCTGCTTTCAAATGTTTAACCGCGCGGAAATCTTCTTCTTCTTCTTCTTATATAACTTTCCACTTTTTTCTGCCTCAATTATAGGTGCCAAAAAACGTGGTGGCGTGCTTGTTTACAAAAACTCCACGAGTTGAAATAATAATAATAATAAGTTAGTCGCAATAAAATAAAAAAACGTTGTCTTTGTTGTTTGAGGCAACAAAGAGCAGTCGGCTTTTATTCGATTAGATCTTGTTGAAACTTAATTCGCGCTCGTTTCTTGTTTCGTTTATCAGTCTGTTTCAGCTGTTTGTTTATTGAAGTTGTTCTAGACAGGGCGCCGGCTCTTGACCTGATGCTCAATGCTGTTGACGACCATCGATGGCGACGAGGATCTACGAATTCACAATATTTCCATCTTGCCATCGGATCAGTGCGCTACGGAGGATCAGAGGGTTCGTTGCTTCTTAATTAGGTTTTATAAGTTAATTAGGGTTAATGAAAATAATATTGTTAAGAGTTGGAAATCATTATGAATAAAAATTCAAGAACTTGTAAATTTAGCCTTCTTCGAAAAAATGTAAAAATCATCATAAAATAGTTAAATTTAAATTTTGATGGTCCTGTTTAAGAATTTATGCTTAAACTAAGAATTAATTATTGTTTATTTTAGAAATATTGTTTTAGATCAGAATTCTACAAATTTAACTAGAAAATATTTTAGACTGAAAATCATAAAATAGTTAAATTCAAGTTTCAATGGTCCCATCTTTGTAATTAAGCTTAAAATAAGATTTAACTATTCATTTACAGACATTTTATAAGCACAGCATTTTGAAAATTCATTTAGATGCTATATCAGGCTGAAAATCATAAAATAGTAAAATATAATTTTAATGGTCCCTTTAGAAGTATCCTTAGAAGTAAGCTGAAACTAAGAATTAATCTTTTTTAATAATTTTAAAGATTAGATATCTACAAATTCATCTAGAAAATATATTACAATTAAATATAAATTAATAAAATAGTAAAATTTAAATTTTGATGGTCCCGTCTAAGAAATTAGGCTTTAATTAAAAATTAATTATTTTTAAAAAACTATTTTTTAGATCAGAATTCTACAAATTCATCTAGAAAATATTTTAGACTGAAAATCATAAAATAGTTAAATTCAAATTTTGATGGTCCCGATTGTTTGTCCCGCAAATGGAATTGAGCTTAAACTTGACACGTGAATTATTTTTTTTACTCTTATTTTCATTATATCAAAATTAAATAATTCTTTAGACTAGAAGTCTGCAAGTTTGAATGAGAAACTTCTTCAAAGCAGAAAAATTTATTTCAATAGTCCCTTTCATTTAATTGAGCCCTAACGCAGACTAGTAAAATTTGAAGAGTTTTTATAATTATATTTCAAAAAAAATACAAATTTTTTTGGGCAGAAACCTACAAATTCATCTTTAAAATATTTTAGACTGAAAATCATAAAATAATCAAATTCAAATTTTGATGGTCCCATCAATGGAATAGTGCTAAAACTTGACAATTGAATCTTTTTATTTTTGTTTTCTTTATATCAAAAACAAGAAAAATTCTGTAGACCAAAAGTCAAAAAACATATTTGACTGAAAATCTAAAATTCAAATTTTGATGGTCCCGTCAATGGAATTGAGTTTAAACTGGACATATATGATTATTCAACGCTTGTTATAATTTAAGTTAAATTAAGAATATTTCTGTAGACTAGAAGTCTGAAAATTCTAATCCCTAAACCAACTTTTAGCACAAAAATTTGATTTTAATGGTCCCTTTTAATGGAAAAGCAAAACTACAAGGTTTTTAAAATAGAGTACAAAAGCATTATAATTTTTTTGTTTGGCCAGAAGTTTGAAAATTCATCTGGGAATTATATTAGACAGAAAATCATAAAATAGTAAGATTTAAATTTTGATGGTCCCGTCGATGGGGTTGAGCTTAAAATAAGAATTGACTATTTTTACATACATTTATTGAAAAGTAATTGTGAAAATTCATTTAGAAGGAACATCAGACTGAAAACCATAAAATAGTAAGATTTAAATTTTGATGGCCCCGCATATGGAATTGGGCTTAAACTTGACACGTGAATTTTTTAAACTTTTGTTTTCTTTATATTAAAAATAAAACAGTTTTGTAGACTAGAAGTCTGCAAGTTTAAACGAGAAACATCTTTCACTGCTGAAAAAATTATTTCAATGGTCCTTTTCATTGAATTACGCTCTAATGGGGAATAGTAAAATTACAAGCGCTTTTTACAAATATCTACTATAAAAAATATATATAATATCTTGTCAGACAGGAAATCTGTAATTTTCTAGCAGGTATAGTAGACAGAAAATCATAAAATAGTAAGATTTAAATTTTGATGGTCCCGTCTAAGAAATGAAGCTTAAACTGTGAATTACTTATTTTTTACAAATATTGCTTCCAACTTCTACAAGCCCATTTAGAAAATATTTTAGGCTGAACATCATAAAATAGTTAAATTTAAATTTAAATGGTTCCATCTTTGGAATTAAGCTTAAACTAAGAATTATTTGTTTTTTAACAAATACTTTTTTTAATCAGAAATCTAAAAGTTCATTTAGAAAATATTTTAGGCTGAAAATCATAAAATTAAAATTTTGATGGTCCCATCGATGGAATTGAGCTTAAACTTGACATTTGAATCTTTTACACTTTTTTTAATAACAAAAACAAAATTAATTCGCTATCCTGCAAGTTTATTCCCTAGAAAATCTTCAAGCAGAAAATTAATTTCAATGGTCCCATTTATTTAATTGCGCTCTAATGAGGGAATAGTAAAACTTCAAGCACTTCATACAAAAATTCTTAAAAACGCTCTCTTAAGCTAAAATTTCGAAAATTCATCTAGGAGTTATACAAGTTTTATAATAGTAAAATTTAAATTTTAATGGTCCCACAACTAAAATAGTGCTCAACCACTATGTGAATCATTATTTCCCGCTTACTATTTTATAACTTTCAGCACACATTTCAGAGGAATTGAGAAAAATCTTTTTTGTGGCCGCGTCCCATCATTTTCTCTTTTTTTATTTCTCTTCCATTAGGCACTGATCTCTGAATAGGACAATATAAAAAAAGTCAAATTAAAATTCCAATTACCATAACTTAACCATTCTGATCATTTTAATCTTTAAACTATTTAAAAGTCGCATTAATAAACGACTAAATTAGTTTCATTTCCGATTGGATTATAATTATCATTCATTTTGTATTTTATGAATCAATTTCCTGCTTGTTTATTTTTCACAAAATAGTACAGTATGACATCATAAATCTTATTTATTTTTCTTCCAGGAAACAGCTGAAAATAATAACAAGACTAAATAGAGGAAAAATAAAGTTCAAATGTAAACAAATACTTTTTATTATTTTCAGCCCATTTTTATTTGTGGAATTGTATGAGTTTTAGGGAACACATGAGTTTAGTGGCATTTTCTCACTTTTGAGGTCTCGTAGCGACTTTATTATAGATTGAATTTAGAATTGTTTTGTTTATCATCAAAGAACAATTTTGGGGCTACAATGTGGACACAAAAAATCAAAAATAGGTTGAATTTGAAAAAAGTTATAAGCAAGAGAAAGAGACACTAAAAGTACAACAAAATTACATTAAGTTTGCGGTCTCGTAGCGAATTCATACCAGATTGGATTTATGATATATTTATTTATCTTTGAAATATAGTTTTGGGGCTAGAATTTGGGCACAAAAATGTGAGAATCGGTAAAAACTGAAAAAAAGTTATAAGCAAGAGAAAAAGACACTGAAAGTACAACAAAAGTACATTGATTTTGTGGTCTCATAGCGAATTTATATCAGATTGGATTTACGATAGATTTGTTTATCTTTAAAGTATAGTTTTGGGGCTACAATTTGAGCACAAAATTTTGAAAATCGGTTGAATTTGAAAAAAGTTATAAGCGAGAGAAAAATACACCAAAAGTACATCAAAATTACATTAAGTTTGTGGTCTCATAGCGACTTTATACAAGAATTGGATTTATTATAGATTTGTTTATCTATAGAGAATATTTTTGAGGCTATAATTTTT
The DNA here is from genome assembly GCA_963931815.1 of Caenorhabditis plicata. NCBI lineage: Eukaryota > Metazoa > Nematoda > Chromadorea > Rhabditida > Rhabditidae > Caenorhabditis > Caenorhabditis plicata. The sequence continues at coordinate 2,830,468 of OZ007491.1, forward strand.
ACCCAAAAACGGAAAAAATTAGTACAATTTGAAAAAAGTTATAAGTGAGAGAAAAACATACTTAAATTGCAAAAAATTAACTCTGTGTTTTAGGTCTCATAGCGACTTTTGTTTCGAATAAAATCAAATTTCTACTATGTTTTTGATGAAGATTAAATTAACTTTATCAGTTCCCGACAAGTATTTCTAAAGAAATACGAAACGGAGTAAAATGTAGACGTTTGAAAATAACCTTTAGTCACAGTTACAAATTACCGTAATTCCAAAAAGAATGCTACAAGATATCAAATAAATTATATTCTTTCACAGGCGGCGAAATGCTGCTGCGGCGACGGTTTCTTCTTCGACTTCCCGAACAAGAAATGCGAAGTTTCGGCGAACGTCGGCTTCATGTTTGGACGTCTCAACAACGGATGGTCGCATATGGCCGTCTACGGGTTCGCCTACCCTCTTCTACTGCTGATGCTCGTGGCTCCATTGTGTGCTGTCATGCTCGGCATGGGCAAGCGCGAGAAACGCGAGGGCGATCGTCGTTTCGTAAGTTATCCGGTTTTACGCTTCAAATTGCAGTCATTTCCAGCCAAATCCACTTTACCAGATGATCTGGCTGCTCACGTTCTGCGGGTGGCTCAGCGTGCTCTCGCCACTTCCATTCACAATCTGGTACTACTTCATCGGCGACGGCACGCGCGCGCTCAATCAATCGCTCGTCATGTGCCACTTGTTCCGCACCTCGATGGAGACGATCCCGCACATGACCGACACCATGATGACGTTGTTCTCCGTGCTGCTCGCCGCGGCGCGCTTCTTGACGCAGTACCACCGCAACACGCTCAAGCTACGCACGGTTGAGCGCTTCTCTCGCGCCATCTGGATGATCATCTTTGTGTGCGTGGTGCTCGCCATCCTGCGCTTCTTCGAATATGACACGAGTGTCTACCAGTTCTGCATGGACACCGAGCCCACTCCGCAGTGGGCCGCCAGATGCATGGTTCGTGACGGGGCTCTCATCAACATTGTCAATCGATCGTTTTGGAAGGTATGCATCCCTATATAACAATCGTGGATCTTTGAATTTGCAGGTATTCCTTCCACTACTCGACTTTGCCGTGCAATTCGTCATCCCTGGAGTCTTGCTGGCTCTCCTGCACGTTGGATTCATTCGAGAGCCCGAAATTGACATGGGTGATTTGACTAAACAGTATAGTGACGCAAATCGACGCCGAATTCATGCGATTGAATGAGAATGAATGTTGTTTCAGTAATCGGTTTGGACGAACGCCACGTGATCAGACGAGGATATTGATAACGACGGTCACCATCAGTTTCTTGGTGGTGCAGGTGCCGACCGCGTTCATTACCACGCTCTCGTTGACTATAAATCATTTTCAGAACAATAATGCTTGTGAGTTTTAAGCGAATAGCTATGTATTAACGAAGTTCTTTCTCGGCTATGGCGTATTCTCGGCCATCTTCCTGTCAATTTGGCTTAAACATTGATAAAATGTTTATTGGTCTCAGCGCTAAAAATTCAGAAATTTTAAGAAAAATTTATCGAAAGATGGACGAAAAAATGCGAAAATGTATTTTCTAGGCCATGGAGTTTACTCGGCCATCGTCTTGTCAAGTGAGCTTGAAATTAGAGAAAATTCTTATCGCTCTACACGCTAAAACAAAAAAAATTCTTATTGCTCTACACGCTTAAACAAAATTTATCGGAAGATGGAAGAGAAAATTCATAAATGTAATTCCTAGGCCATGATTTTTTTCGGTCATTTTCTTGCCAATTGAGCTATAACATTGATAAAACGTTTATCGGTCTCGGTGCTAAAAATTAACAAATTTTAAGGAAAATTTATCGGAAGATGGAAGAGAAAATTCAAAATGTATTTCCTAGGCCATGATTTTTTTCGGTCATTTTCTTGCCAATTGAGCTATAACATTGATAAAACGTTTATCGGTCTCGGTGCTAAAAATTAACAAGTTTTAAGGAAAATTTATCGGAAGATGGAAGAGAAAATTCAAAATGTATTTCCTAGGCCATGATTTTTTTCGGTCATTTTCTTGCCAATTGAGCTATAACATTAATAAAACGTTTATCGGTCTCGGTGCTAAAAATTAACAAATTTTAAGGAAAATTTATCGAAAGATGGACGAGAAAATGCAGAAATGAATTTTCTAGGCCATGAAGTTTTCTCGGCCATCTTCTTGTCAATTGATCTTAAACTTTTAGAAACTTTCCAGTTTTCTGCAATTTACAGAAAACTTCAATGTACACTTTAATCCTAAGGGAATGGACGAAAAAAATAAAAGTTATTTTTCTAGGCCATGTCGATTTCACGGCTATTTTTAAATAAATTTTGCTCTGAAATTTTAAAAGTTTTCAGTTGTCATTATTTAAAGTTTAAAAAAAATTTTAAATTTCTAGATAGACGAGAAAATGCAGAATTTCTCGACCACTATGATTTCTCGACCATTTTCTTATCGATTGAGCTCAGACTTAGAGAAAATTTACAATATACAAAGCGCTAAAAATTAATAAAATTTATGAAAATTGTATCGAACAATAATAATTTTCTCGGCCACCGTAATTTCATGGTCATTTTCTTATCAACAGCGCCCAAATTTTCAGATATTTCCTAAAAGGTTGTGCTGTAAACTATTTGGAAAAACTTTAAATAGTCAGAGTTCTATGCGGCAAGAAAAGACAGCCTTTAAAATACTTAACTTCAGCGTCTTCAAATTAAACTTAGCGTAATTCTGATAAAATTCGGTCGAATAAGCAAAAGAATATTAATTAGCGCCTTAAAATCTAAATCACGCGTCGCTTATCAAAAGATATTCTAATTAGTACAGAATCCCCCATACAAATTAGAAAAAAACAAAGAATAAGAAAATACCAATAATAGGGATATTTATTTAAGCACAAAAATGATAGAACAACCTAAAGCATTCTCAAATTACAGTAATGATGTTGGCAGTGATCAGCGGTCATCTACAACCTCTGCTCTCCGTCATCACGATGGCTGCCAACACATCTGCCCTATTAACCGCTTATTACGTCATCGTAAAGGTTCGCGGAGCTAATTAACGAAAACAAGCGTGAGATGACTTGCAGGACGACGATGAAGATGTGGGCGACAGTCACACTTCATTGAGCGACAACGACTGCCAGAATGAGCTTCTCTTGCGGGCTCAGCAATCCACGTCACGTCGTGGCACGAGGTTTGCTGTTTTTTTTTCACGTAAAAATACAAGTTTGGTTGCAAAATTATATCGACGACATTTGTTGATGATCCTTTTAGTGAAAACTGACGGGATTTAGTAGGCGAGAAATGTGTGCAAAGTCTTCTAATGGGATTGAATTTAAAAATGTTCGAATAGTTGTTACAAAGAAATTCATTCGAATTAACTTTTTAAGAAACGTAAAGGTTGTAATTTCAGCTAAACATTCTTATGATCCAATTCTAAGTTTTTATTCTCCATTTTGTGCTTAAATTTTAAAATTTTTGGCACAAAATTCGAAATTTTTAATGATTAATCATTTTGGGGCGAAATTTAAATTTTTAAATTAAAATTATTTTAATCTTAACCATTTTGGCGCGAAATTTAAATTTTTAAATTAAAATTTTTAAATCTTAACCATTTTGGCGCGAAATTAAAATTTTTAAATTAAAATTATTTTAATCTTAACCATTTTGGGGCGAAATTTAAATTTTTAAATTAAAATTATTTTAATCTTAACCATTTTGGGGCGAAATTTAAATTTTTAAATTAAAATTATTTTAATCTTAACCATTTTGGGGCGAAATTTAAATTTTTAAATTAAAATTATTTTAATCTTAACCATTTTGGGGCGAAATTTAAATTTTTAAATTAAAATTATTTTAATCTTAACCATTTTGGCGCGAAATTTAAATTTTTAAATTAAAATTTTTAAATCTTAACCATTTTGGCGCGAAATTAAAATTTTTAAATTTAAAAAAAAATTAAATATTAACCATTTTGGCGCGAAACTCGCATTTTTAAATAAAAAATATTAAAATTAGCAAATTTTTGGCGCGATTATCAAATTTTTATTTAAAAATTTTTGGCGCGAAGCTTAAATTTTTAAATTTTAAAACATTAAAATGTTTAATTTTTTGGCGCGAAATTCGAATTTTAAAATTACAAATATTTAAATCTTAACATTTTGGCGGGAAATTTGAAAACCTAAATTTTAAAATATTTAAGTATTCACCTTTTTGGCGCGAAATTTGAATTTTTAAATTAAAAATATTAAAATGTTTAAATCTTTGGCGCGACGTTTAAATATTTATGCTTATATTTTGAATTATTTAGCGCGAAATTCAAATTTGTAAGCGTTAAGTATCAATTTTTAAATTTCTTGCGCAAAATTAAAAATTAAAAAATTTTAATTTAACAATCAAACCTTAACATTATTGGCGCCAAACTTAAACATTTATACTTAAATTTTAAATTTTTTTTTTTTTTAATATTCAAGTTTGCATTCCTGAAATTTTACGATTTTTCCGTGAGTTTCAAAATTTTTTAAACAAAATAAACAAATTTCTAAATTATTGGCACAAATACATTTTAATATAAATATTTAATGTCAAACGTACATTTAATTATAGCAAATAAACTTGCCTATCAGAATCACAATAAATTGTTGCAGATTGTCAAGGACGTATCTAAGCGTGAGCCACTCATTCGACACGGGCTCATTGCGTTCTTTCTCTCGCAAAGGCTCAACAACCATAGATGATATTCTCTAATCAATTTATAAATCAAAAAGTCTTTTAAATACCAATCACATTTCGGGTTTCTGCTCTCTAGGTTTTCCATTTGTTCCAAAACTCACGCTCATTCCAACTCTTCCATGCATTTATTGTTTCAATTTATTCTTCATCTAATCCTTGAACCCAAATTATAATTGCCAATTGAATAAATCTTGCGTTTGCAATTCTTCTCTACATCTCTGCGTGTCGGTTGCCATGCCGACGACGCGATTCGTGCGACGAGTGGCCTCTGATGCGCACTTTCAGATGAACGGTTCGAGCCGTTATGAGCTGCTTCGAGTTGTTGGTCGTGGCGCGTTCGGCACCGTGGTCATGGCGAGGGATCGTTTCGTGAGTGCGTGCGTCCTCCCAACGTGCTCATCATGTTCTTCCAGACGCGACGCCGCGTGGCTATCAAGCGAATTCTCGTCAACAACGATGGCAAGCTGCAGTTGGTGCGCGAGCTCAGCGCTCTCCGATGCCTTCAGCATGTCAATGTGGGTTGATTTATATGGTGAATCATTGATTGAATCTACAGGTGTTGCGATTCATCGACTCGTATGGACAAGGCGAACTTGTGGCGATTGTTACCGAGCATGTGCCGTTTAATTTACAGGATTTTATTAAGGATCCGAGACGGCCACACTCGGAGAACTTGCTCAGGTTCTTCTATGCACAAATTGTTCAAGGCTTGGCGTATATTCATTCTATGGGAATTATGCATCGTGTGAGTTGAAAATATCTCATTAGTATTTCAGAAAATGGACGAGAAAATAGCATAATTGTTTTTCTAGGCCATAATCCATCCTAATAAAATTTTGAAAAAACTTTTAATTTCACTTAGACTTTTAAGGTCACTTAGATTTCTTTTAGTATAAATAATGGAAGAGAAATTTCAATAAATTTTTTTCCTAGGCCATGAGGGCCCCCGCTGTAATTATCAAAATACCAAGTTAAGTAAATGATTTACATTTTAAACAAGCCTATGACTAGTTTAATTTCTTAAAATATCAATAAATCAATGGACGAGAAAACAAGATTTTGTATATTCTAGGCCATCCAGTTATTTCGATAATTAATCATTTTATCAACGTGACATTTGAGTACAATCCTAGTATTTCAAGGATTTGTAGAAAATTTTAATTTCAGCATGATTAACAACGTATTGGACGAGTTAATTAGTTTTTGTCATTTCTAGGCCACGTTGATTTCTAGGCCATTTATCGCTCAATCAAGCTGAAGTTTGGTTGTGACTCTACTACAGTTATATCCTCTAAAATAATTAAATCTTAAACAGATTAATTTAGAAATGGCCGAGAAATTGCAGAGATTAGATTTCTAGGCCACGTTGATTTCTAGGCCATTTTCTGATAAATCAAGCTGAAATTCGGTTGTAACTCTACTAATTTAACGTTTTCTAAAATTATTAAATCTTAGAAATATTAATCGAGAAATGAACGAGAAATAACAAAAAATAGATTTCTAGGCCACGTTGATTTCTAGGCCATTTTTCGATAAATCCAGCTGAAATTTGGTTTACACTACTCTAATTTAAGTTTCTCTAAAATAAATAAATCTTAAACTGATTAATTTAGAAATGGAAGAGAAATAGCAAAAATTGATATTCTAGTCCACGTTGATTTCTAGGCCATTTTCTGACCAATCCAGCTGAAATTTGGTTGTGACTGTACTAATTTAGGATTCTCTAAAATAATTAAATTTTAAACATATTAATAGAGAAATGGACGAGAAATGATAAAAAAATAGATTTCTAGGCCACGTTAATTTCAAGGCCATTTTCTGCACAATTATGATAAAATTATGAAATTATCTAATGTCTGCAAGGTAAAATATCATATTTAAAAAAAGTTACCGATATTTAAAAATAAATGGACGAGAAACAGCAAAAATTGTATTTTCTAGGCCACCTGCCTTTCTCGGCCATTTTTTATGGATTAAGCTCATAACTTTTCAATAGTTTTAGTCTGGCGACTTTTTTCTAAAATTTTAAAACAATATGATGTTTAATAAAAAAAATTGGACAAAAAAATATAATAAATAGCAAATGTGCAATTTCTAGGCCACGTTGATTTCTAGGCCATTTTTCGCTCAATCAAGCTGTGATTTGATTGAAACTCAACTAATTGAAGGTTCTCTAAAACAAATTAATCTTAAACAGATTAATGGAGAAATGGACGAGAAATTGCACAAATTAGATTTCTAGGCCACGTTGATTTCTAGGCCAATTTTTGTTCAATCAAGCTGTGATTTGATTGAAACTCAACTAATTGAAGGTTCTCTAAAATAAATTAATCTTAAACAGATTAATGGAGAAATGGACGAGAAATTGCACAAATTAGATTTCTAGGCCACGTTGATTTCTAGGCCAATTTTTGTTCAATCAAGCTGAAATTTGATTGAAACTCTAATAATTGAAGATCGTCTAAAATTACTAAATCTTAGAAATGTTAATAGAGAAATGGACGAGAAATACCAAAACTTAGATTTCTAGGCCACGTTGATTTCTCGGCCATTTTTCGCTCATTCCAGCTGAAATTTGGTTGTGACTGTACTAATTTAGGGTTCTCTAAAATAAATAAATCTTAAACAGATTAATAGAGAAATGGACGAGAAAACCTAGTTATGTTTTTTCTAGGCCATTAGATTTCTCGTCCATTTTTAACCAAATAACGTAGAAATTTGACGCTTTTTTTGATATAGTAATACTAGATTCATCAATATACACCGTGAGAGAATATTAAACATGTGATTATCTAGTCCAAGAGATTTGTTTTTTTAAAGAAACAGCAAATATTTGTATTTTTGAACTCGATCTCAATAAAATCCCCCATTACAGGACATGAAACCCGACAACATTCTTCTGACACGTGAAAACTGCGTGAAAATCGCCGACTTTGGCCAGTGCTGCCTTTACGTTCAAAACGCCGACTATGATATAAACGTGAGTCGGTGCGGTCCCTGAGTGAGCCCCACTTTGTGCCACATCTATCCGCGTATAGCGAGCAAGATTGATGAGCACTTGAAATGACATGTTCCGATTATGTGAGGTGTTCTCGAGCCAGCCGAAGAAAAAAAAACGACATTATTAGTCTTGTTTTGGGTTTTGTGATTTATGGATTGCTGTTTTACTCAAGTAAACAAGTATTCTTCTTCTCCTTATTATTATTGATATTAGAAGTAGTGAAATAATGGAATTATTAATAAGGCGTAAGACATGGGTATAATGGTCAGATGATGGATCTCTCAATTAGTGATGGTCAAAACAACTTTGTGCGAATTATTTTTGTTGGGCAATGCACGCCAAAGGAATTCGTACAAACGGAACCTCAAAAGAGTCACCTGAAAGACAATATTTCTTTGAATTTTAAAGCCTCAGAAATATTTTAAGAAGAACCTGTAAAATTAACCTAAAAATTAGTTCCACGTTGAATTTAATAAAACGAGTTCAAATCCAGAAAAACACGTATTTTTCAATTTGCGTGGAATAGTAAGTAGGGGACTTCTCCTGGTCTTTCTAGAGCTTCTAATGTTTCTCCTCTTCCTAATCCTTCTAGTCTTCCGAGACTTCCTTTCGTCCTCCTTCTTCTGGGGCTTCTAGGCCCTCTTGTCATTCTAGTCCTTCTACTTCTTCTATTTCTTCAATTAATGAACCTGTGGTCAATCATTTCTTTCTTCTTCTAGACCTTCTCCTTCTCTTCCGAATCCCCCTAGTCCTTCTAGGCCTTCTAGTCCGTCTAGACACTCTAGTCTTTCTTCTTCTTCTCCTTCTCTTTTTCTTTTGAATCCTCCTAGTCTGTCTTGTCCTTCTGGTTCTTCTTGTACTCCTTCTCCTAGTGTCCCTATGCCTTCTAGTCCTTCTAGGCCGTGTAGTCTTCTTAGTCATTTTAGGTCTTGAAGTCCTTCTAGTTCTTCTTCCCCTCCTAGTCTTTCTAGTCCTTCACGTCTTCCGACTCTTCCTTCTCCTTCTTCTCCTTCTAGTCCTTCTAGGGCTTTTGGTTATTCTAGTCCTTCTGTTTATTCCCCTTCTACATATGGTAAATGTCAAAATTGATACGGTGGAAGAATATAATTAATGAGCAAAGGCATCTGTAGTCGCGAGAGTATTCTGGGAACAATACAACAAATGAACCTGTGGTCGCGACAATTAGTGGACTTCTTCTTCTAGAACTTCTAGTCCTTCTACTTCTTCTTCTTCTCCTCCTTCTTCTTCTTCTTTTCCGAATCCTCCTAGTCTGCCTAGACTTTCTGGTTCTTCTTGTCCTACTTCTGGCTCTTCTAGTCTTTCTAGTACTTCTAGTCCATCTAGTCCTTCTAGTCCGTCTGGTCCGTCTAGCCCTCCGAGTCCTTCTCCTTCTCCCTCTAGTCGTTATAAGCCTTCTAGTCGTCCTGGTCCTGCTAGTCTTTCTACTTCTTCAATTTCTTCCCGTTCTACTCCTTCTCCGAGTCCTATTGATCCTTCTAGTCTTTCTTCTTCTTCTGCTTCTGCTTCTCCTTCTTCTTCTGCTCCTAGTCCTACTAGCCCTTCTAGGCCTTCTAGTCCTTATCTTCTCCTAATTCTTCTCCTCAGAGTCCTATTAGTCTTTCTTCTTCTTATCTTCTCCTTCTTCTGGACCTTCTAGTCCTTCTAGTTCTAGGCGATATAGTCTTCCTAGTCGGTCTAGTCTTTCTAGGCCTTCTTTTTCTTCTCCTAGTCCGTCTTGTACTTGTAGTCCTTCTACTCTTCCTAGTCTGTCTAGACCTTCTAGATCTTCTAGTCCGTCTTGTCGTGCTAAGCCTTCCCCCTCTCTTTGCAGTCCTTCTTCCCCTTCTAGGCCATCTAGTGTGTCTAGTACTCCTAGTTTTCTAGGGTTCCTCCGTCTCCGTCTCCTTCTCCTCCTAGTCCTTTTATGCCTTCTAGGCCTTCTCCTTCTAGTCCTTCTACTCTTACTAGCTTGTCTAGTCCTCTTAGGTCTTCTAGTCCTGTTAGTTCTTCTCTTTATCTTTTCCTTCCCCTTCTAGGCCTTCTAGTGCGTCTAGTACTCCTAGTTTTCTAGGGTTTCTCCGTCTCCTTCTCCTCCTAGTCTTTTTATGCTTTCTAGACCTTCTCCTTGTAGTCCTTCTGCTCTTCCTAGTCTGTCTAGTCCTTCTAGCCCTTCTAATCTTCCTATTCCGTCTTGTCCGTCTAGTTCTCTCTTTCTCCTTCTTCTTCTTCTTCTTCTCCTAGTCCGTCTTGTACTTCTAGTCCTTTTAGTCCTTATAGGTCTTCTAGTTCTGATAGTCCTACTTCTTCTCCGAGTCCTCCTGGTCCTTCTAGTGTTTCTCCCTTCTCATTCTCCCTCTTCTTCTAGTTTTCCTAGTCCTTCTAGTCCTTTTAGTCCTTCTAATCCTTCTAGTCCTGCTAGTCCTTCTCTTTCTTTTTTCTTTCTCCTTCTAGTTTTTCTAGGAATTCTCCGTCTCCTTCTTCCTCCCCTTCTAGATCTTCTAGTCATTTTAGTCTTCCTTCTTCTCCTCAATCTCCTTCTCCTTCTCCTTCTCCTCCCCTCCCTCCCTCTCCCTTGTTGTAATTTGATACGGTAATCTGACTCCTTCAGGTATCAACTCGCTGGTATCGCGCACCCGAGCTCCTCTTTGGTTATCGGTAATTATTACATCTCCCTTAAACTAAATCGCTTTATTTCAACAATTTCCAGTAATTACGACGCGTCTATCGACGTGTGGAGTAGTGGCTGCATTCTTGCCGAGATGATCCGTGGCAGGCCATTATTCGCGGTTCGTTTTCAATGTCGACAATCCAGATGAGACGAATTTCAGGGTCGAAGTGAGCTCGAGCAAATCTCGGTGATCTTCAGCATCCTCGGCACACCGAATGCACAATCTTGGCCCGAATGGCAGCAGATGCCAGATGCGAACAAGTTGTATTTCGAGCCGCGCGAGCCGATCGATAATTGGATGGAGATATGTGAGATCCCCCTGGTATCTGCGACAAAAATGGATTCTATTTGCAGTGAATCATCGCGAGACAAGCGGCGATTTGCTCGAACTGCTCTTGATGCATTTGAAATTATGCGCTAGTCACCGTGCGCGCTGCTCCGAACTGCTCAAACACCGCTGGCTGCAACCAACGGCACGAATTAACTACAATTGCCGAAAATTGGATCAATTTCTGCCTCATTTTTAATCATCAACGGGTTCTTCTCGATTTTGTTGTTTGTTTTGTTTTGTTTTGTTGGCTGTTTTTTTCGTTGAAAAATAAATAATATATTAATAACATGTCAGCGTTGCTTTTTTTCATAAATAAAAATACTACAAATAATAAATGTGTGCTCATTGCAGCTTCTTTCACTCGTAAACAACAACAATACTAGTTTCTTCCTGTTGTTGTTGTTGTTGTTGTTGTTGTGATAATAATAATAATTATTATTATTAATTCTTATTAATTATTTGTGAGCTACAAGTCTCGACTACTATTTTTAATAATTAGTTTACCACCAAATCCGCATTAGTATAGAAAGCTTCCAGACCAACCACATTGATTATAACGGCGATATTTAAGCTGGGAGTTGGCTACAGCCGGTATAGTACCAAAGAGCACGTAACAGCTTAAGAATAGCGTTAAATTTCATTCAGTGGTAGAAATAATAAGGAATGAGTAGAATAGTAGTTTAGCTGATTATATAGTAATAGACATATGGTAGAAGCCAGCCAGATATACAACTAGTATAAGGCGAGCCTGCAGATTAGTCTAATCACCTCTGACGATGACCGACTATCCGAGTTAGGAGAGAATGATGAGGAAAGGGAATTGAGTTTATGCTCACATAAGAACTGCTTACACTCTGCTGACAGGTCGGGCGCAGGCACTGTTACGACGATTACCCCCCTTTGGTTCCTTGAAAGGTGGGAACCTGTACTAGGGGTATAGGATAACGGTAACGCCCAAAAGCCGCCATACCTTACAAAACTCTTACAGGTAATTTCCTCCATATGCTATGCGGCACTCAGGGATAGGTCCAGACACGCATAGCGGAGTTTCCGGCCACAACCTCGCGGCTGCCGCCTTCCTACCTGCGGCAAGCAAGCACAGGGCACCAGAGGCGCGCATGCTTGCGAGTGCCTACCAAATGGGGGAGTGTCGTGTGTGCATATTACCTAGCACTAGGGGGTTTTGACCGTGTACGACTTTGGGGACCACAGGTCAGTTGGTGAGTACTGCAGTACAGTCAACGCGGTCGTGCTAGATGTGGCAGCGACAGAGCACACCAAATGGATCGGTAAAAAAACAACCCGAAACCTTTTGGATCCAAAAATGACCTCCCTAGTCAGAAGAGGCACTGAAGCATAATTTTCGTGAGAATTTAAAGCTCCAGTCATATTTGAAGACAATCCTATGACACTAATGACGATCCTAGAACGTGGAAATTCATAAAAATGTGTTAAAACCCTCATTTTCGTTTGTCGTGCTGAGAGAATAGTCGTATTCACACCAAATTAAAATTTAGATTTTTAAACGCGCTTTCGCTAAATTACACGTGGAAGTTTAAAACCAATTTTTACGTAAATTTTTCAGAATTTTCTGAAAATACCTCTGATGCTTCAAGTTTATATGAATTTTTGTCATAAAGTGGCTACTTTCGAGGTCTGTTATTATGATATCATTTGGCGTGAGTATCTAAAACCCACAAATCAAGTCTAAGTCACTGAAGTTCACAAAAATCAAGTCTAACGTGTACGCCAAATGAAAATTACGCTTTTTTTCAATTTTCAAACGTGTCTGCGTCTTTTTAACTAAAAAAATGTTTTGTGTCTTTTCAACTAAAATGATCTTACTACCATTTAATTAAGCTTGTTTTAAACTATCTAAAAATATTAAAACCTTACCGAAAAGTTATATTTGAGCACGTTTACTGAGCTTATTTTGCTACCACACAAGTTGGCGTTTAACTCTCGCGTAAAACTTTTGCAGGAGACTTTCCAGAAAAATCTCGATTTTAAATCGAATCAGTTCGTTCTCTTGCCTTTAACCCCCTTTTTTTACTAATTTAATTATAAGTATTATCAAACACTAAGCTTTTGCTTAGCTCCGCACACGTGAAAAACAATTTTTCGATTGTCAGCCATATCAGAAATTCGACGCAAATTATCTCTGCAGATTCGCGTTCTGGAAATTTTACAGTTTTGTTTTAAAATATTAAAATCTATAATTTTACTATTTTGAACAAAAACTTGGAAATTTGTAACAAATTTCACGTGAAAATGGATCTTAAAATAGGTACACATAGCTTTAAAATCATAGAACCATCAAGTTTGGCGCCCAATTTCTCACGTTTCCCTCGATGAAATTTTATATTTTTTGTTGTATGGTGTTAAAACTTTAATCCTGATTTTTTAAGCAAAGATTGTTATATTTCATAATAAATTTCACGTGAAAACGAGTTTTGAATTAGGTACCTATATTCTTAAAACAATAGAAGAAATCTTTGGAGCAGATTTTCTCATGTTTCCGTCGATGAAATTTGAATTGATGTAGTTTTTAACAAGGAAAATTTTCATTTAATTGTTTTAAACAAAAACTGTAAAAATTTATAATAAATTTCACGTGAAAATGGGGCTTGAATTAGGTACACTTTTACTGATTCCAAAGAAGCATCTAACTTTGACATTTAATTTATCATGTTTCCGTCGATGAAATTTTATAAATTGTTTATTTTTAACAATTTAATTTTGTATTTAGTTATTTTACACAATAAACATTAAGTTTCATAATAAATTTCACGTGAAAATGGGGCTCGAACTAGGTACACTTTTACTGATTCCATGGAAGCGGTTAATTTTGACATTTAATTTCTCACGTTTCTGTCGATGAAGTTTTACTTTTTTCTTTATTTTTAGCAATTTCATTTTACATTTAATTGCTTTACATAATGAACATTAAGTTTCATAATAACTTTCACGTGAAAATGGGCATTGATTTAGGTACAGCTAGTCTCAAAGCCATAAAAGTATAAAGTTTGAAGCCCAATTTCTCACGTTTACGTCGATAAAATTATAAATTTATTACTTTATAAAATTTAACTGTTTTAACTAATTATGTTACACAAACACTATTAAAATTCGTAATAAATATCACGTGAATCAAGACATTGAAATAGGTACACTTTTACTGAATCTAATAGAAGCAGCTAATTTTGACATTTAATTTCTCACGTTTCCGTCGATGAAATTTGAATTGATATAGTTTTAACAAGGAAAATTTTCATTTAATTGTTTTAAACAAAAACTGTAAAAATTTATAATAAATTTCACGTGAAAATGGGGCTTGAAGTAGGTACACTTTTACTGATTCCAAAGAAGCATCTAACTTTGACATTTAATTTATCATGTTTCCGTCGATGAAATTTTATAAATTGTTTATTTTTAACAATTTAATTTTGTATTTAGTTATTTTACACAATAAACATTAAGTTTCATAATAAATTTCACGTGAAAATGGGGCTCGAACTAGGTACACTTTTACTGATTCCATGGAAGCGGTTAATTTTGACATTTAATTTCTCACGTTTCTGTCGATGAAGTTTTACTTTTTTCTTTATTTTTAGCAATTTCATTTTACATTTAATTGCTTTACATAATGAACATTAAGTTTCATAATAACTTTCACGTGAAAATGGGCATTGATTTAGGTACAGCTAGTCTCAAAGCCATAAAAGTATAAAGTTTGAAGCCCAATTTCTCACGTTTACGTCGATAAAATTATAAATTTATTACTTTATAAAATTTAACTGTTTTAACTAATTATGTTACACAAACACTATTAAAATCCGTAATAAATATCACGTGAATCAAGACATTGAAATAGGTACACTTTTACTGAATCTAATAGAAGCAGCTAATTTTGACATTTAATTTCTCACGTTTCCGTCGATGAAATTTCACAATTCTTGCTGTTTAAAATAAAAACCTTTAGTTTTCTAAAAATACGCAATAAATAATAAATTCCATAAAAGTTTCAATGGCTTTGATATAGGAACTCTTTTTCTCAAATTCACAAAAGCAGCAACTGAATTTACACGCTATTTTCTCACGTTTTTGTCAATTAAATTTTTACAAACTATTTCGATAGCATTGATTGTATTAAAAATGCTAGTTTTTTCTAAAAAAAAGTTTAATCCATCTTAAATTTCACTTGAAAATGAATCTTAAAATAGATACATATTTATTGAAAGTCAATGGAGCAGCTATTTATGGAGCTGAGTTTCTCACGTTTCCGTCGATGAAATTTTTCAAATTTTGTTTTTCAAAGCTAGAATCTTCAATTATATTACTTAAAACAAAAACTTTTAAATTCCATAATAAACGTCACGTGAAAAATGACTTAGGAATAGGTCTGTCTCAAATTGTCTCAAATTCGCAAAATCTTTCACTGAAATTTTATTTTAAAATATTCTGGTTTCTGTCGTTGAAATTTCACGTTTTTGTAGAAAATTAACAAATTTTGAATTTCTGTTTTAATGCAACCTATATATATATATATATAGTAAGAAATTCCACGTGGATATATATATATATATAGTAAGCCAAAATATACAAATTCTCCGATAAATTTTATGAGTTTTAAAGCCAATATTTTCCAAATAATATATTTTTTTAAATATTTTTTTCTGCACATATCACTAATACAAGATTTATAATTCAAAAGAATAATTCATTATGATGTTCACGTGGTATTGAAATAGGAAAAATTTGAACAGAAAAATGGAAGCTCATTTAATTTTGAGAGCAAATTTCTCACGTTTCCCTCGATAAAATTCAAAGATTCCTGTTTTCATAACATAATAAACTTTAAAATTGTTACGTGAAGCGAAAATTTTTTCAATTTGTAAGAAATTACACGTGAAAATGCATTTCAAATGGAAGAACATTATCACTCAAAAATTCATCAAGCTCATTTAACTTTGAGAGCCAATTCCTCACGTTTTTCTCGACGAAACTATTTGTTCATAAGTTTTCTGTGCTATTGACGTGAAAAAAGCTCCCACTATGATAACATTTCGATGTTAATTATCAACTTTCATAACAAATGAAGCAAAAACCCGCATAAACACAATAATTAGTAAGCAGCGTGGCTAATGAGCTGCTCGCCGTGCCGCATTCCAATTATCTCCAAAATTAGATTTGAATTAAACCGAAGAATATTCGGCGCTCAGCGTTTGTATTACTTCCAGTCGATTGCTCGATGATTTTCCCACGTTGCGTTTGTTTATCGAAACAACAACTCGCTCGTTTCAATTTAAATATAACATTTGTGGGATTGTTTTTCACCCATCATCTTGTTTAATTTAAGTAATATTATCTTCTTGTTCCTTTCACTAATCCATATTATTACTATTTGAAAATAAAGATGAAATGAGCCATGAGTGATTAGAAATTTAATATGCACGAGTTTGAGTCAAATAAACTCACATTTTTTCGGTTATTAATATTTGAAAATTATGTGTTTCGGTAATTATGTATTCAAGCTTATTAAAGTTTCATTATTTATTGATTGCAAGGAAACATAGAGAGGGTATATTTTAATGAGCATTCTAAATTTGGTCCGAAGTGAATTTGGTCCAAAATCGATTTAAAAGTTTTCCGAGAATGAAGTTTCAGCACTTCCAATAATATTATATTATAGATTATTATTTTGACTATATAATTAATAAATACTATATTCTATTGTACCTTATTGTATCTAAATCTGAGCGTGAAATTTAATTTTTGTGTAATTTGAGTTTCAGATTCGATTTACAGCAATATCCAATTACAGAGGTGGTTTCCAGATAGATGAAATTAACTTTTTGAATAAACCTGGCTGTATTTTATAAGAAACAGTTTCAAAATTGCTAAATTGTTAAAAAATTATTCTAGCCACGAAGCGAGAATTTAAAAAAATCAATTTTGAACTTTTGACAAAATTTTGTGAAAAATGAGCCAATTTCAGATGGATTCTTTAGATGTTTAGAATCGTCGATTTTTGCTGAACCTGATTGTAATTGATAATTAAATCTGTTAAAAAAATATCTTGCTATTAATTATTTAGTCTATAGGCGGGAATTTGAAAAAATCAATTTTGAACTTTTGACAAAATTTTGTGAAAAATGAGTCATTTTCAGATGCGATTTACAGTAAGATCACACAATAGATCATGCTGAAACTATTTTTATTTAATACAAGAATGCTTGAAAATTGAAAAATTGTTTAGCTAATTTTAGTCTGAAAGCGGGAATTTGAAAAAATCAATTTTGAACTTTTGACAAAATTTTGTGAAAAATGAGCTAATTTCAGATGGATTCTTTAGGTGTTTAGAATCGTCGATTTTTGCTGAAACTGATTGTAATTGATAATTAAATCTGTTAAAAGAAATACCTTACTATCAATTATTTAGTCTATAGGCGGGAATTTGAAAAAATCAATTTTGAAATTTTGGTAAAATTTTGTGAAAAATGAGTCATTTTCAGATGCGATTTACAGTAAGATCACACAATAGATCATACTGAAACTATTTTTATTTAATACAAGAATGCTTGAAAATTGATAAATTTTTAATGTAATTTTAGCCTGAAAGCGGGAATTTGAAAAAATCAATTTTGAAAATTTGACAAAATTTTGTGAAAATGAGCCAAATTCAGATGGATCCTTTAGATGATTGGAATTGTAGATTTGAGCTGAAAAACTGGTTCTATTTGATAATTAAATGTATTTGATAATTAAAAAAATAATTATCTTGTAAACAATAATTTAAACAAAAGGCGGTGATTTGAAAAATCAATTTTTAACTTTTGGCAAAATTTTGTGACAAATGAGCCAATTTCAGTTTCGATTTACAGCAATATTCTATTATAGATCATGCTGAAACTGGCAATTACTGTCAAATAATTAATTCTAATTCATAAAACTATAAAATATTTCAAACCTAAAGTAGAAAATTTTTAAAAAATTAAATTTTGAAATTCTGACAAAATTCTGTGAAATTAACTCAGTTTCAGAAGGGTTTTTTAGATAGTTGGAATTATACATTTGAGTAACACTAACTGTATTTAATATCAAAAAATTTTAAAATAGTTAAATTCATAATGTATCTATCCGCGTAAAAGCGCAAATTTTAAAATTTAAAATTTAAACTTTTAACAAAATTTGGTGTAAATTGAGTCATTTTCAGATGCGATTTACAGTAATACGGCATTATAGAAAATTCTGAAATTAACTGAGATTTTTAATAAAACAATTTTAATTGATAAAATAATAAAAAATAGTAAGTCTAAAAGCGGGAAATTTGAAAATTTGAAATTTGAACTTCTGACAAAATTTGGTGTAAATTGAGTCATTTTCAGATGCGATTTACAGTAATACCGCATTATAGAAAATTTTGAAATTAACTTAAATTGTTAATAAAACAATGTTAATTGATAAAATAGTAAAAAATTTTTAGTCGAAAAGCGGGAAATTTAAAAATTTTAAAGTTGAACTTTTGGTAAAGTTGAGTCATTTTCAGATGCGATTTACAGTAATAACACAGTATAGAATACTCTGAAACTGACGGAAATTGTTAATAAAACAATGTTAATTGATAAAATAGTAAAAAAAAATTTAGTCTAAAAGCGGGAAATTTTAAAATTTTAAAGTTTAACTTTTGGTAAAATTTGGTGTACATTGAGTCAATTTCAGATGCAATTTTAAGAAATTTAAAGTTCTCTTTTTGACTCAAACGTTCTGTATTTGTAAGTTATTGGTCTTGAAATTATTAAACTGTTGTATAATGTACAACTATATAACTATTTTGCCAGCTTAAAAAGTCTCAAATTCACGCAAAATCGAAATGCATATTTTGCAATATTTAAACGGGTATTACTAATTTACACGTATTATTTTCATGGAACTTGGCACGTCATTGTTACTAGCCGGTCATAAACTATCTAAAAGCATGCGCTTCTTACTGAAATTTGCAACATGAGCATCTTTTCTGAGCCCCCAACTTAACCATACAATTTGAGGTGCAAATGAAAATGAAGATTTTCTAATCTTTAGACGTATGTAATAGAAATACACGTGACAATTTCTGATTCCTATAAATTCAAAATGAGGGGTTTTGTCTAAAACTGCCTCTAAATTTAAAAAAAGTTTCATAAATAAGCATCCATTTCTATCATTTCAACTGGCGTTCGTAAGAATTCGTAGTTTTGGACGGTTTAAAATTGTTTTAAGGTTCAAAAACGGATATATAATGCTTTAAAAAAATTAATTTAAATAAAAGGGAATGGTTTTTGCACCTTTTCCACCCTTTTTTAGCAAAATATCCCAAAATCTGAGCACAATGAGCTCATTTTATCCCATTTATTCTAGGAAACAATTATTATTCTATAGGAGATAATTAAGAATCTCCGAACAATAATTATAACAACAAAAAAAAAGAAATGGGAAAAAACGAGGCAGATTGAAAATTTGCATATTAATCCAACATCAGGATCCTTGATTGATTCTCGCATTGTTTCTCTTCTCGGCGAAGAGTTGAAGAGAATGCAGAAAAGAGGCGGCTGGAGCTGCAGCAGCTCATTGTCCTCATCCTCATCTCGTGTTGTTGCCTCGAGATGGGCGGCGCTCGTGTGTCTCGCCATTCTCTTTCGCGTCGGCTCGCCATTTCGCCGCCGATGCTCTTCAATGACAATAAAGACTTTTTCTAGTGTCGGGTTTTTTTTATTATTGAAATATTCTTTTTCTCCTTCTCCTTCTTCTTCTTCTTCATTAGTTTGAACTTTTACAGAGCCATCTATGTCATGCTATTAACGATAATCGCCATAATCATTGGCGTGGCGCACGTGGCGGACGGCGTGAAATGCTTCTGCACCGAAGACCAATGCGTACCATACGGCTCGTGCGACGGCCAAGTTTGCCTGGTTGGCATCCTTAGGGACTCGAATCAAGTCATCCGAACGTGCGGCTCCACCACATTGGGCTGTCATAGGTATTTTATTATTCAATTTGAAATGCACTTGCATTAAAGTGCGCCCAAAGTGCGCCACAATTCAATTTCCAACCCAAGTCAACCGGAATCAACCAGTTTTATGTAGCAAACACCTGCGCTCCTTGGATTTAATTTAATTATGGCGGGCAAAGCAAAACAAAACAAAAGAAAAGAATATTTATGCGTTTTGTGACAAACAAAAGCCGATTCTTCGTTTTTTTTTTTTTAAATAAGGAACTGAGACAAGAAAGACAAGTTGATTTTATTTTGTCAAGAGCATATATATATCTGAGTCGGTGACTTACTTGTATAGTCGGAATGCCAATAATCTGAATAATCGGAGAAATGTGCAAGAGATGGGTTTTATGGCGAGTTTGAGTGAGTTTTTGCATGACCAAACATATTGTTTCTTTAATTTTATTCTAGTTTTTTTTTGGTATTTTTTGCAGGAGGGTAATTATTTAATTTAAAATAGTTTATTTCTTGCCCAAAAGCACGTTTGAAATTTTTGGATTAAGATACAGTACTCCACGTGAAATTTATCAATTATTTATTTGCTTTTCATTTGCCCAGCTTAAGTATTAACAAGAAACAATCTTAATCTTCAAAATAACTGCACTATATATTATCTGGGTGGTCTAAAATGAAACACGGTTCAAGATTCTGTAGTTGGCGTGCCAATGAGATCATAAATCCCTTCTTTATGCCGGTTTTCTTATCAGTTTCCACAATAAATGATGATTTTGCATACTTAAACGTGGAATTCCACTTTAGCAATAAGGATTTTCATTGTTTAAAATTTTTGGATAAAATTACAGTACTCCACGTGAAATGTATCAATTATTTTGCTTTTTTTTGCTTTTTATTTTCCCAGCTTGCCAATCTTGATTCATTTGCCCAACTTAAGTATTAACCAGAAACAATCTTAATCTTTAAAATAACTCCAGTATATATTATCTGGGTGGTCTGAAATGAAACAAAAAGGTTCAAGATTCTGCAGTTGGCGTGCAAATGAGATTCTAAATCCCTCCTTTTCGCCGTTTTTCTTATTAATTTCCGCAATAAATTATGATTTTAGCCTATTTAAGCGTGGAAAATAAGTATTTTCTAATGTTTGAAATTTTGGATCAAATTACAGTACTCCACGTGAATATTATCCATTCGATTCATTTTCCTAGCTTAAGTATTAACCAGAAACCATCTTAATCTTCAAACTAACTCCAGTATATATAATCTGGGTGGTCTAAAATGAAACACGGTTCAAGATTCTGTAGTTTGCGTTCAAAAAAATCATAAATCTGCCGTTTTTCCTATTAATTTCCACATTAAATGATGATTTTAGCAAATTTAAACGTGGAAAATAGGGATTTTTAATGTTTGTTCACACATTTTCACACAAAAATTTCGTAAAAGCTCAGAAGCTCAGATATATCATTTAAATCTTAAATATCGTAATAATGCAACATAAGCATATAAATTAGTTTTAAAATCACACGTGGAATTCAATAAATATGGTTGAAATATTGCAAAATCGTTATTTTCAATTGGCGTTAATTTTTATTGATTTTAAATCTGAAAAATGTTATCGAAGAGCTCGAAGCTCAATGAAAATTATGCTAAATTATTCTTCTTGATTTAAACGAATTCTATTAATTTCCACCTATAAGTTAAGATCTAATGTTTACTGGCTTTCTTTGAAATACCTGTGACGTTTTAATTTTTGCAAAATTGTATGATAACGTTATTCTTTTGAAGATCTGTTTTTACAAATTCAGGCCAATATTTTTCAATGTTTAAACGTGTCTCACTAAATTACACGTATTATTTTCATATAATGTGACATGTCATTGTTATTAGCCCGTCTTAAAATACCTAAATACATGTGTTTCTTACTGAAATTTGCAACGTGAGCATCTTTTCTGAGCCCCCCGAACTTAACCATTCAATTTGGTGTGCAAAATCATTTGACGTGCAAAGGGAAATTCTGACTTTCTTGTCTCCAAATTTTTACGTGTAAATTCTACAAATATTGTCAACACCAGTTTGTCATTTTTTTTTCATTCAACGCTCTGAAAAATATTTTAAATATTAAATTTAAGCACGTTTTTAGAGCTCGTTTCGCTAGAATTCCATTTTTTTCGTGCACCAATTTCCTTCTGATTCCTTCTGAGTTTCATTATCATTTCTTGGCTCTAAAAACCCTTTAAATATCATATTTGATCCTCTGTACCTTATATATATATATATACATCCAAAGAGAGAGAGAGAGAGATTCGAAATGTAAAGTGTTTGATTTCTGCAAATTTATATGTTCCGAATACAATAGATTTTAATGGTCCCTTAATTTATTTCTAGTTAATATTGTTCAACATATTTAATTTTAAAAACTTGCTGATTTTTAATTCAAAGTTTTGTTTAATTTACACGTTTTTGAGCAAAGTTACGTGAATTCGAAAATTAGTCACTAAAAAACTTCAAATTACACTCTAGGGAAACACAATTTTAGTGGTTCTTTATTCAGTATCAAAAATTGTACATTTAATGCATCTTATACATTATAACTAATAGTTTTGAAAACAGTTTATACTTTATCATTTACACGTTTTTGAACAAAGTTACGTGAACTTGAAAATTTGTCTCTAAAAAACTTAAAATTTCACTCTTCTAGGGAAACCCAATTTTAGTGGTCCTTTATTAAGTATCAAAAATTTTATATTTAGTGCATCTTATACAATATAATTTATGTTATTGAAAACTGTTTATACTTTTCAATTTACACGTTTCTCATGAAAGTTACGTGAACTTGAACATTTGCCTCGAAAAAAACTTTGAATTTCACTGTTCTAAAGAAACCCAATTTTAATGGTCCTTGTTTTGATACCGCAATCTTAGTTTAAAGTCCACTTGATGTATAATGTGCTGCAGTTTTGAAAACACTTATTACTGTTTAATTTACACGTTTCTGGACAAAGTTACGTGTAATTGAAAATCTCACCCACAAGTCTTTCAAGGTTCCAGATAAAATAAATTTTAATGGTCCCATATGACTATTTTGATTAGCCAAAAGAATTGGTCTTGAGCTGATAAAATTCTTATATTTCCACGTTGTGGAATGTTTAACAAAACAAAATAATCCAAAAGTTGTTTTTATAATTAATTTTCTCAAATTTAACTTTACTTAATCATCCAGCTATACCAATTTGGTTAAAATTATTGTCATCATTTAATATTTATTTGAAATACGTGTATAAAACACGTGAAAAGGTATATTAAAGCGTTTCTAAACACACATAATTTCTGATTCACCCCAAATTACATGATTAAGTTGCGGGGCTCAGAAAAAATGCTCATAATGCAAATTTCGGTAAAAAAGCGCATGTTTTTAGATAATTTAATGATTTTATTTAAGACAGAATAAATTAAAATGACGTGTCAATTTATATGCAAATATTACGTGAATATGACAATATGACAAGTTTAAATATTGGAAAACGTTCGTTTAAATTTGGCGAGCTGATCAAAACTGAACCCCACTTGAAGTTGCTCAATTGAAGATCTGTTAAGATCAACTTTCCTTTAAACTAAAAAGCAATTTAATTAAGAAAATCTACTTCCATCCAATGTTGTAAACAATGTAAACAACCTAATTTCTTAAATATAACTGACATAATCAATCATAGTGGTCCGCTGCCTTTTATAGCTTTGTTTATGTTTAATTTTTGGCAGCAAATAATAATATAAATGTTGGATTTTGTTTATAATTTGTAGAAGGTTTTTTTTTAGTTTTTAAGAACACCCACGTAAGTTAAACCAGCGATGAGAATCAGTTTCATATTAGAACAGTTTTGAGAATTAAAAGTGAGGGAGAGATGGAGAACTATTTCTCCAAAATGAAGCTTAAACATGGAAATAACACCTCGTTGGAATCAAATTTAATTTGTACAATTTCGCTGGGATTTAGAGTACAAATAATTGTAGATAGACACATGGATACAAAGCAAAGAGCAAGATTTGTAAAAAAAATTCTCGATTTTTGGAAATTCTTAGATCATACAGTTTTCCATATAAACTCTTATCTTCTACATTTTTTTCAAAAGTATTTTCAGAAGAATAAGAAGATTATTATTTAGTTTAGATCAATTTCACTCAAAACAAGTGGAATCCTCTAGGAACTGCTAACATTCTCTAAAATTCTGATGCATTTTCTCAGCTTCTAAGGCATATTGAAAGATTCTGGAGTATTGTTTAAGCTTCTAAAGCATTCACTGAGATGCTGAAGCATTTTGGGCTCATAATTAGGGCGCTCTCAGATTTTCGGGATTATTTTCTGGAGCTCTGAGGGAATGTTCCAACTATTTGATGCTTTTCAAAGATTCTATAGGGTTTTTTGGATTTCTTCTTGAGCTTTTAAGCAATTTTGAAAGATTCTTGAAGCATTTTGTGCTTTTGGGGAGAATTTGTGATGCTTCTGAAAGATTTGTATAATCTTCTGAAGAAATCTGGAAAATTCCGGAGCGTTTATTCATTTTCTGGAACATTTTCTAAGCTTCGAAAGCATTCTTTAGGTTTATCGAGCAATCTCTAAGCTCCTCGAGCATTTTACGAGCTCCTGAAGAGTTTTATAAGTTTCTGGAGAAATTTACGATCTTTTTAAGAGTTTTGAAAGATTCTGGAGCATTCTTTTAATCTTCTGGAACATTTTTTTCTGAGCTTCTAAAGTTTATTTAAAGTTCTGGAGCAATCTCTAAGTTTCTCGAACATTTTTTGAGATTCTTGAGCATTTTACAAGCTTCTGGAAAGTTTTAGAAGATTCTGGAGCATTTTGTGCATTTGTGAGGCATTTTTTATGCTTCTGAAGCAATCTCCAAGCTTCTGGAGCATTTTACGAGCGTTTTAAGCGTTTAGGAAAATTCTGGAGCATTTTGTGCATTTGTGAGACTTTTGTGCTGCTTCTGAAAGATTTTTCTAATCTTCTGAAGAAATCTGGAAAATTCTGGAGCAATCTTTTAATCTTCTGGAACATTTCCTGAGCTTCTAAAGCATTCTTTAAGGTTCTGGAGCAATCTCTAAGTTTCTCGAACATTTTTTGAGATTCTTGAGCATTTTACGAGCTTCTGAAGAGTTGTAGAAAATTCTGAAGCATTTTGTCCATTTCTCAGGCCTTTTTTAATGCTTCTGAAGCAATCTCCAAGCTCATGGAGCATTTTACGAACTTCTGAAGAGTTTTGGAAGATTCTGGAGCATTTTGTGCATTTCTGAGACATTTGTGATGCTTCTGGAAGGTTTTTCTAATCTTCTGAAGAAATCTGAAAAATTCTGGAGCATTTTTAAATCTTCTAGAACATTTCCTGAGCTTCTAAAGCATTCTTTAAGGTTCTGGAGCAATCTCTAAGCTCCTCGATCATTTTACGAGTTTTTGAAGAGTTTCGGAAAATTCTGAAGCATTTTGTCCATTTCTCAGGCCTTTTTTAATGCTTCTGAAGCAATCTCCAAGCTCATGGAGCATTTTACGAGCTTTTGAAGAGTTTTGGAAGATTCTGGAGCATTTTGTGCATTTGTGAGACTTTTGTGCTGCTTCTGGAAGGTTTTTCTAATCTTCTGAAGAAATCTGGAAAATTCTGGAGCATTCTTTAAGTTTATCGAGTAATCTCTAATCTCCTCGAGCATTTTACGAGCTTCTGAAGCGTTTTATAAGTTTCTGGAGCATTTTACGATCTTTTTAAGAGTTTTGGAAGATTCTGGAGAATTTTTTCATCTTCTGGAACATTTTTCTGAGCTTCTAAAGTTTATTGAAGGTTCTGGAGCAATCTCTAAGCTTCTTGAGCATTTTACGACCTTCTAAAGAGTTTTATAAGATTCTGGAGCATTTTGTTCATTTGTGAGGCATTTTTTATGCTTCTGGCAGATTTTTCTAGTCTTCTGAAGATTATTGGAAGAATCCGAAGCATTTTCAAAGGTTCTCAACCATTTTGCGAGATTCGGAATGCTTTTTCAAAACTTTTGAAGATTTTTGAAAAAGTTTGGAGCATTTTCAAAACTTTTGAGGAATCATGAAAATGTCTGGAGCATTTTCAAAGCTTCTCGAATATTTTGTGAGGGCCTGAAGACATTTCTGAGCATCTGAGGCGTTTTTTCGTGCTTCTGAAGAGTTCTGATAAATTCTGGAGAATTTACTGAGCTTCTGAGGTATTCTGTGAGATTTTGGAGCAATTTTTCGATTTTTTTGAGCGTTTTAAGTGCTTCTTAGTCATTTGGAGCATTTATCTGAACATATCTTTGGTTCTGCAAGTTTCTGGAGTCATTTTCAAGCGTTTCATCAATGTTGTGCACTTCTGCATCATTAGGCTCGGCTTCTGCTGCCTTTTCAGAGCTCTTGGAGCATTATCTGAGCATTTTGTTGATTTTTAAAGCCATTTCTGAGTTCCATGAGCATTTTGCGAATGTTCGATAAGTTATCCAGATTAAGCGTGAAGAAAGTAAACAATTTTAATTATTTTTCGGCATTCCTGTCTTCAAATGAAAAGATCTTTGGGCTTCTCTACCACAAAAAAACCTTCAGGGCAATTACTCGACTCACACAAGTTGTGTCAATTTTGAGTAAATAAGAGTTCAAAAACAAATTTGCCGTGATTTATTTCAATTTCATTTCTTTCTATTATTATTATTATTCTATATTCGATATTATTCATTTCATTGAAAATAGACCAACCAATATATATTTTGAACAAAATAAAGTTGAATCGAATAATAGACTTGACTCAACTCGGCTCGGCTCGGCTCGGCTCGGCTCTCGACTACGGTTAATTCAATTTACTCAAAACTAGTAACAACTAATTTTCGGTGACTATTGATTTTTGAAAATTGTGAAGGAGAGGGAGAGAAAACTCAACTGGTAATTTGAGAGCTTCCGGTTCTCGGGTGCAGGGGAGTCGACGTTAAATGAGCAACTGGATGATGGAGATGATGATGATGGGGTTTTTTTTTGGTTTTGGAGTGCCTTTTTTGGATAATTCTTTTATTAAGGGAGCATTCTCTGCTATTCTCGGGAATTTTGTAGGATTCTGAAGCATTTTTGAGCTTCTGAAGAATCTTTTAATGTTCTGGAACGTATTGGGAAGATTCTGAGGCATTTTCTAAGCTTCTAACTAAGCTGTTTTCTCAAAACTCTGTAGCATTATTGAGATTCTTGAGGAATTTTTACGTGCTTCTAAAGCATTTTCTCAGAAGTTGAGGTATTTTGGAAGATTCTGGTGCATTTTGGGAGCTTTTGAGGTATTTTAGAAGATTCTGGAGCATTTTCTAAGTTACTAAGCCATTGCCCTCTCAAATTCTTAAGCATTTGTTGAGAGTTTTTTTTGAGCTTCTGAATAATTAAGGAAGATTCTGGAAGAATATTTTCGGCTTGTGGAGATGTTTCTGAGCTTCTGGTACATTTTTTGAGATTCTGAAGATTTTTTTGAGACTCTAACGCATTTTTGATCTTCTGGAGAACTTTCTGGGCATTTGCGGCATTTTGAAAGATTCTGGAACATTTTCTAGGCTTCTAGGTCATTTTTTCGAAACCCTGGGACATTCTTGAGATTCTCGAGCATTTTTTCGGCTTCTGGAAGTTTTTCTGAGCTTCTAACGAATTTTTTCATATTCTGGAGAACTCTCTTAGCATTTGAGGCATTTTGAAAGATTCTGGAGCATTTTTCGAGGTTCTGAAGAATTGTGGAAGATTCTGGAAGAGTTTTCTGAGGCCTTTTGAAAGATTTTGGAGCAGTTTTTAAGCTTCTAAGCCAATTTTTTCGAAATTCCGGAGCTTTTCTTGAGATTCTGAAGGATTTTGAAAGATTCTGGAAGAATTTCCTGAGCTTCTTAAAAATTTTGTTTGGATTTTGAAGCTTTTTTTTGGACTTCTGGAGATTTTTCTAAGATTCTAGAGCATTTTCTAATGTTCTAGTGAAATTTGTAGGATTCTGAAGAGTTTTCTGACTATCTGGTACATTTTGTGAGGTTCTGGAGCAAAATCCTGTAATTCTGGTGCATTTTTTTGCATTTTCTAGAAAATCTGACACAAAAACTCTACAACAGGTACTTTTCATGTATATTTTCGACATTTTCACATTCCGACGATTCGAACGAGATACAACATGACATATTTCTAGAGAAAAATTATTTCACGTGCGTTCACGTGAACAAGACCATACGTGAAAATTTTTTGTTTTACTATTTACTTCCTGTTTATATCGGATGCTCAATAAATATATTAATTATATTTTTTTCTTAAAAAAATATTTTTTATTTCACGTAAAGTTTTACGTGAAAATTTTTTTTCTAAAACTGATGGCATGTTGTATCTTATTTTAATCGCTAGAACCTAGATTATATGAAAATGACAATTTTTGCTTGAATAATCAACATTTTGGAGCATTTGGTCCAACAATTTGATCGATTAAAGTCCAGCATATCTCAAAAACTTTTCAATTCTCCTAAACATTAAAAGAAATATCCGTCAAAATCAACGAGAAAAAAACGGAAACATCTCATGCATTCGAAATGAGCTCTCAAACATCCGTTTCAATTCAAATGCGACATGACACATTTTTTTGTTGCAGAGATGATGGAGGACTCGACAAGTGGACGGATTTGTGCGCGTGCGATCAGCCATTCTGCAACACGTTCGCCTTCCTGCGCTCGCATACTAGGTAAGCGGCGTTGATTGAGAGCACCACTCTGCACCCATGCATGCATAGACGTCGACCGATGAGCCGCATTGTTGATGATTCCAGTCGAGATCCGCAGCCTCAGCCGCCACCGCCGCCGCCGCATGAGATGGGCAAGGAGGACGACGCGCCGTTGGTTTTTCATCGCGTTGACCGGCCGGATATTGCTCTAGAGCCCATGGATACGGTATATGATAGTCAGCAGAAGACAAGTTTGCTCACGCTTCTTCTTGTCGTGGTGCCATTGACAGTTGGAGCTGCTACTGTCATGGTAAGTGTACATTTCACTTCATTTTCAACCTCAGCACAAAAAGAGGATTTGAATGAGATACAACATGCCATACTTTTACACATAAAAATTTTCACGTAAATCACGTGAAACGTGAAAAAACTTTTTAAAAAATAACGTAAATTTTTTCTACAATCCTTACACTTCAAAAATATAACTACTTCATTATTATTTTTAGACATCTATTCTCAAAAAAATATTGTTTCACGTGAAATTTACGTGATCTCGCTTCAGCGCAAATTTTTTAAAAACATAGGGGTGTTGTATCTCATTGAACTCGTCACAACGAGTAGATTATGAAAATAATAATACTTATGTCAAAATAATCAACACTTTTGTGTTTTCATTTTCACGTAAAAGTTTGAAGAAATTTATTTAAAATAATTTTCAATAATAATAATGATTTTAGTCTATTTTTGATTGAATGAAAACTAAATACAACAATTCACGCAAAACGTTTTCACAAAAACTGAAGTCATAAAGTTTTACGTGAAACTACGAAATTGTTTTAGTGGAAAGAAACGTCAAGCCGTATCTCGGCTATTGAACAATTATAATGTTAGAAAAATAACATTAGCAACTCTTTCTTATGCTTACTGGATTGAAAACATTAAATAAATTTAATTTACCTTAAGGCACGTGGAATGAATTTTTTAGTACGTGAAATTATTTTCCTATAAAATATAGCACGTTGTACTTTAATCAACCCGCAAGATTCTGATAATAGTATTACTATTGTTGTAATGCGAAAAAGCTACAAGAAAAAACTTGATTTTTAAAATTAACCTGATGTTTATTTACCAAAATAGTTCAAATCTTTTTAAAAATAACATGATATCAAGTCAAAAAGTGTTTATGGGAATTCTATGTGCTATGACGACTTGAATGAGATACATCATGACCTATATAGGCTTCAACGTGGTTCACGTGAATATCTGTGAGAAAATAAGTTACGTGAAACTTTTTTGAGACAAAGTAGAGCATGTTGTATCCCATTCGACTCGCCCAGATGTGAGAATACCTTTAATGATAGCATTATTCTACGTAACGTCTGTTAAAAATACTATTAACTTGATTTTTGGATTATCAGGGATTTTTTAACATGAAAATTGACCGAATCTTGAATAAACTAACAGAAGTTTAAGTAATAAACAGCTTTTTCAAACTCTACGTATTATAACGATTTGAATGATATACAACATACAACATATACAACATATATAGGTTTAAATGTGTTTCACGTGAGAAAAAAATGACGTGAAACTTTTTTGAGGCAAAGTATAGCGTGTATCTCATTCAGCTCGGGATAATGTAACAATAACATTAATGTTAATACTTTGATACTTTCTCTAGAGGAAAATACATTAAACTAGATTTTTTGAATTATCGAGAATTTTTAATTGGAAATCTTGAATATATTAGCACCAATTCTAGTAACAAACAAGATTATTCGAACTCTACGCGTTACGACAATTTGAATGAGATACAGCATGACCTATATAGGTTATAATGTTTTTCACGTGAATATGCGTGAGAAAATGATTTACGTGAAACGTTTTTGACACAAAGTATAGGATGTTGTACCTCTTTCAACTCGCAAAAGCGCGCTGATTGTGAAATTAAATGTATTTTTTATTAAACTTTTCAAATTGTGGCATTTTTACCAAATTTTGTTGATTTAGCGTTTGAACGTTTGAATTATATAGTAATTTAACTCATTTCTTTTATTGATAATGTCAATTTTTGTTAAAATTTAGTTTAGTTTAACATATTTGGCTGATTATAACATAAAATTCGGTTTTAATTACACCCAATATTAATAAAAGGAAAATAACATCAATATTTATTTCAGGTTGTCGCGTTCAATTACTACTGTCACTTATGCTAGCACAGCATGGCCGTCTGGCGAATCTGTGCCTCATTCGGCCACACACAGAACTTCTTCACTTGATCCCTGACATCTTGCACCTCATTACGGACCATCAACGTGTACCGCCTGCCCACCAAATGATCATCACTAAACATGAGCAAAAACTCGTTGCTCATTTCAATGAAGCCACTCGAGAACAATTCAAAATCAGGCGTCCTTATCGAATTGCCGTCAACCTTAATCTCAAATCGATTCTGCTTGATGTCAATGGTACCGGTGGTGGCTCGTTCGCATTCGCCATCCCAGCTAGCAATATTTAAAGTTTTTATTTAAAGTCATACAATTCCCTCACCTCTCTGTGAAGCATTCAAATCGCAACGAATCATCAAATGTGCATCGCATATTGAGCACATACATCGGGTCGGATGAGTGAAGCATCCATTCGCCTTTTATCTGAAATCACATCTTCTCTTCACACTTTCATCTGAATCAACCGTGTCGACGTTGGCGACACTACTCGGCGTTTCGCATTCAATGGCGGAAAGTTGGGTGCAGTTGCGAGACGAAGCTGAAATCGATTCGAGACACGGAATGGAGCCGGCGAGTTGCGCCTCGCGTAACAATAGTTCGGAGCGGTGTCCGAATGGATGAATGAGAGCCGTCAGTTTTTCGGACGGCAGATGAATCAAGAAACGGTTGCGCGAGGAGATGAGCAGAGAGTCGATGGGAGTCGACAGGCATCCGCCCGGTCTGCAAAGGTAAACTTCATTTTTTCAATTCTTGTTTTAATAGAAAATACGACATTTTTCCATCTTTTTGATTATTTTACGATTAAAAATACTCAAAAACTGACATTTTTACTACAAATTATCCTAAGTTTTGAGAAATTTTAATTACATAAGTTTTAAAAGTGGGCGGAGCCCAATAAAATATTTTGATCAAAATGAATAAAAACTAGATCATGATGGGGGTCATTCGAATCAGAAAACTTCACAGATTTCAAGTAACACCTCAACAAACTTACAGTAACTCTTTCACGTGAAATATTGCAAAACCAAGATTTTCGTGAAAACTACGT
Source organism: Caenorhabditis plicata (assembly GCA_963931815.1). NCBI lineage: Eukaryota > Metazoa > Nematoda > Chromadorea > Rhabditida > Rhabditidae > Caenorhabditis > Caenorhabditis plicata. The sequence continues at coordinate 2,862,192 of OZ007491.1, forward strand.
TAGTTAATTTTTCGACTTGATATCCTGTTTTTGGTTATTAAAGTTATTCGAAATTCCTAAAATGTTTAAAAATCTTCAATTTTCTTAGTTTTTCAGTGAATTATCGTGATTTTATTCAATGAAGTGGGCGGAGCCTAAATAAATACTTGGTCAAAATAAATGGAAACTAAGTCATGTTGGGTGTCATTCAAATCATAACGTTCTACAGATTTCTAATAACACGTTAAAAATCTTGCATATATAGCTTCACGTTATATATTGGTAAAACGGGCGTTTACGTGAAAATTATGTATTCTCACTTTCAATCTTTCTATCTCATTTCTAATTTGAATATCTAGTAACCAAACAATAATTCCATATAAAATTCCAAAAATAGCGAAAATCCACAATTTTTATTGTTTTTCGATGAATTATCGTGATTTTATTCAACAAAGTGGGCGGAGCCTAGATAAATACTTTGATCAAAATTAAGGAAAACTAGGTCATGTTAGGTGTCATTCAAATCAGAACGTTCTACAGATTTCTAATATAACGTTAAAAATTTTGAAAATATTGCTTCACGTGATATATTGGTAAGACCGATGTTTACGTGAAAATAATTAATTTTCAATTTCAACCTTTCTATCTCATTTTTAGTTTAATTATCTAGAAACAAATCTGAAAATGCATTTGAAATTCCAAAAACAGAGAAATTCTACAATTTTTTCCGTTTTTCTGTGAATTATGATGTTTATCTTTAAAGTGGGCGGAGCCTATATACGTGTTTTAGTCAAAATTAATGAAAAATAGGTCATGTTGGGTGTCATTCAAATCAGAATTTTCTACAGATTTCTAATAACACGTTGAAAATCTTGTAAATTTTGTTTCACGTAATATATTGGTAAAACCGATTTTTACGTGAAAATTATTAATTTTCAATTTCAATCTTTCTATCTCATTTTTAGTTTAAAATATCTAGAAACAAGACTGAAAACGCATTTGAAATTTCAAAAAATGAGAAAAAAAACAATTTTTCTACAATTTTTACAGCTTTCGGTGAATTACCGTGATTTTATTCAACAAAGTGGGCGGAGCCTAAATAAGTATTATAGTCAAAATTAATGAAAACTAGGTCATGTTGGGTGTCATTCAAATCAGAACGTTCTACAGACTTCAAATATTATGCTTAAAAACTGAAAAATTTTGCTTCACGTGAAAAAAAGTAAAATAAGATGTTTTTGTCATTAGAAAATTTGAAATTTGCTAGGTTTTTTGTTTAGAATCGAAGAGCAAACTTTTTTCTTTTGCATAAACCCCCCTTAACTTACTGTTCGGTAATTTTCTGAAAAACTTTGCCATCAAAAGTGATCGCAAATGGCAACGAGCTCGTAGAACCAACAACCTGATAAACCAATCGCCCATAACTCGCCTGAAAATTAAAATCCCAATAATCTTCTATTCAAACATCCCAACCTCAACTGTTTTCAGATCCAGCTGCTGCCATTCCGCATCAGACTTTGTCAATTCAATCGAGCTGCACGCCGGCGGCTTCAATCGCGTTGGTTCAATCACACACTCATCTAAACAACAAAATTCTTTTCAAAATCTACCCATCATTGCCTTTTTGCATTCATTGTGATAATTATTGATTGATATGTAAAATATTGTTTTATAATAAAATTTAAATTTACCATGAGCCGTAACATGATAAAGAAGTGTCGGCTCCACGCACACGCTCTTTGCCACTTTCTCGAGAACCGTAAGCTCCGAGTGATCGATTGTCTCATGACGAGAGATTACATAAATCGCCTTCTCGTCGCATTTCCCGTCTTGAGCATTGCGCAGGCAAGAATAGAGAACGCCAACGTTGCGATTGTAGAAGAGGAAGCGGAAAACCACTAAAAACAGAAAATTCATTTTTCTATAAAAAATATCCCACTTAATGTGGAGTTCCTAGTTGTTGACTCAAAGTGCAGCTCGTACCAGTAGTCATTGGAAGAATCGTTAAACTTTTGGCGAATGGTGAACACTCGCGTAAAGCATTCACGTCCCTCACCCGGAAGAGCACTAAAGAGAAGATTTCATAGATTAGTGGATTTCATTTTTCTCACGCTGATTGAAACAGACGGAGAACTGCGGAATCATCGGATACCACAAACACACGCCCGACCATTGCATACGTGTCCATGCTCATTTCATCCATTCTGGACATTAAGAACCAGGTGCCAGCTCGTTCCAGCTAAATTCAACGAGAGATTTCTTTTAAATTGTAAAACAAATAATTTTAGAACATTTTTTCAGATTCTACACATTTTTCTGACTTGAATGAGGTACAACATGACCTATTTGTAATTCAAAAACAATTCACGTAAAATAAATTTACGTGAAAATTATATTTCTAAAAACCATGTCGTGTCATATCTCATTCGATGCACCACAAGGCGCTGATAACAAATATTTTAGTTTCAACGCTCAAGGCTTCGACATAAAACTTTTAATTCTAAATTTTATTATTTTCCAATTGTTTTATTCCAATTGCTATAACCCATTTGTACTCGCATTTTGCCATGTTTTAGAACATGTTTCAGATTCTACACATTTTTCTGATTCGAATGAGATCCCACATGACCTATTTGTAATTCAAAAACAATTCCCGTAAAATAAATTTACGTGAAAATTATTTTTTAAAAACCATGCCTTGTCATATCTCATTCGACGGAGCACAAGACGCTGATGACAAATATTTTAGTGTCAACGCTAAAGGCTTCGACCTAAAACTTTAATTGTGAATTTTATTATTTTCCAATTATTTTATTCCAATTGCTATAATCCACTTATACTCGCATTTGGTCATGTTTTAATTCTTTTTCTAGATTTTTTACTTTTTTCTGACTTGAATGAGGTGCAACATGACCTTATAAACGTTATTTGAAATTTCACGTGAAATATTTTTACGTGAATTTTTTTTACAGAAACTATGTCATGTTGTATCTCATTTGAATGCTTGAACCGCGCTGATAACAAATTTTGAAATTGTTAATTCTCATGACTTTATTGAAAATTGTAATTCATGATTTTATAAAACGTTAATTGTTTTAAGCCAATTATTTTTTTATAACTTTGGTCTAATAGTATAAAATCATGTTAAAATTTGTTTTTTAAGGTTCTTCGTGTTATGACAGTTAGAATGATATACAACAGTAACTATATTTGCATCAAAATGATTCACGTAAATGTATTGAGAATTTGGTTACGTGAAACTTTTTTGTCACAAACTATAGCATGTTGTATCTCTATCGCCTCGTCAGAACATACTTGTAACGTTTCTGTATGTATTCTTTTATATTAAAATAGAGGAAAATACATTTCACTTATTCTCCAAAATTATCCTGGAAATTTTATTTATAAATATTCTCAAACATGTATGTAATAACATAAAATCATGTTAAAACTTGATTTTTTAAGATTTTTCGTTTTCTGGCGGTCAGAATGATATACAACAGTAACTATATTTGCAGCAAAATTGTTCACGTGAATGTATTGAGAATTTTGTTACGTGAAACTTTTTTGTCACAAAATATAGCATGTTGTATCTGTATGAACTCGTCAGAACATACTCAGAACGTTTCTGTAGGTGTTCTTTCATATTAAGACAGAGGAAAATACATTTCACTTATATTCCAAAATTATCCTGGAAATTTTATTTATAAATATTCTCAAACTTGTATTATTCATTTCAGAGATCGATGCCTAATGGAAGAGTAATAAAAGAAGAGAAAATGATGGGGCCATAAAAAACATTTTTCTCAATTCCTCTTAAATATGTATTGCCCATAATTTCGTAAAAAAGAATGGCCGTCTAAAACGAGAGGCCGTCCAAACGAGAACATCAGTCCATCCTAATATTTTTCCTCTTCCATTAGGCATCGATCTCTGAAAAGGACAATATGTAATAACATAAAATCATGTTAAAACTTGATTTTTAAAGATTTTTCGTTTTCTGGCGGTCAGAATGATATACAACGTTAACAGTAACTATATTTGCATCAAAATGGTTCACGTAGTATTATAGAGAAATTTGGTTACGTGAAATTTTTTTGCCATAAACTATAGCGTGTTGTATCTCAATCGACTCGTCAAAAAGTGGAGATTATGAAAATGAAAATAGTTTTCTTCAAAATGTTTTAATAATAACATTAGGGTGATTTTTAAAAAGTTTTTACTTTTGTTAAGCATATAATTTTGTGTAATTTTCTTGTTCTTTGTATTCAAACTTCTGAAATAATTTGTTTAAAGTTTTAACAAGTTTAGAAAGTTTACGGAGGACTCATAGAAACATTTTCACGTGGAAGTTTATTATAAGCAATTAAACAAGCGGATATTGTCATTTTCAAATATTGTGTTATCGTTCTTACCGAGCTCAGATCGGCCTTCACTCCTCGCACCTCATTATACACGCATTTCGGCTCTTGCACGTTTGTGAGAATATCCAGCACATGATAATGCGACAAAGTAACAAGATCACGTCGCAAGATTGTCGATGAAGATATCTCGGATCCACACTGTGCTGAAACCATTCCCAATCTATTCCTCTGTCCATGTTCCCTCCTTACAATGCAAATCAAACCAGCGCAGGTCGTCCTTTTCAATTCGAACCCTGTCCAAGTAAGGTTCAATCATCGAAAGGTCATTATGACTAAAATGACGCGATCTGATCATAAAAGTGACGTCGTGCTGAGTGCACAATGAGCCGTTTCGCTTGAAGCACCAATAAAGCACAGCTCGTTGGTTATCAAGATAAAGCAGCTCATAATCAACTGAAAATGTTAATTATCAAACAAGATTTTCGCACATCTAATTAGCCACAATGAATGGAGCGTAGTTTGTCGGCGACGAACGAGTACTTGTAATCGACGCGAACCGACAGCAGACGATCATGGACTCGTGCGTGACCCGAACCGCCCACACAATGCCCATCGCTCTCTATCTGCGCGTAGTACGTGAGGTTGAAGGATTGATCGCCAATCGGCTCGAAATCAACCACAGCCGATTGCAGGAAAAGCTTCGGGTCCGCGTTCAAATCGGCAGCCACGTACCAAACGCCATCAAGCATTGATGGCGTGATTGGCGTGAGATTGGTGTTACTGCACTCATCTGAATATGACAAAGAACTCTCGCGAGAAATCGCACCCAGCTCATACGAAACGTGTTCAGGAAGATTAAATCAGTCGGATCGACGCACACCGACTGCAATTGTCGATAGATCTCCTGAATCGTCGGCTGATCCATGTGATCCTCGTCGGACCAGACGTAAACGCGCACCGAGTCGCACGCACCGTCATCGCCGACCACGCCGCAGTGCATCGAAATGTATTCGTCGCCATTCTCCCACAGTATGAATCCGGACCCTGCGAGAGCTCTTGATTAGGTTGATTAGTTTGTGCTTTGATTTCGTGTTTTGCTCTCATTTGTTCTTGGAAAATTGTAGAAATGTTATAATTAGACCGACGCGTGTGTACTTGAGTTGATTATAAATAGAATTTATTGAGAGCATGGAGCAAAACACACATTTGATTATAACACACAGAATCATTATTATCTTGTTTTTGGTTGTTTGATAGAAAATTGCATTTGGCGTGCAATGAAGTTTTTGATATTTTGCTGTGTCTAGTAATGAGCTCTGTTCACGTATGGAAATTGTGCTCTTAATTGTTTTAAGTTATTCTTCAAGTTCTTCCGGTCATATTAACTAAAAATCTTTAATTTAACCTTCGATAATGATTTATAATCATTACAATTACACCAATTAGCTGAAAGTTAGAGCTGTTGAGTTACTTTTTTCAAATTTTAGTTCAACTTGCATAACAAAAAAAGTTGCCGCGCATGGGGATCGAACCCGGCTTCTAACGACTTCGGAACCAACGCGTTACCACTTGCGCCACGCCTTTCTGCGCAATTTGGATTTTCACTAATCGAGAACGCAATATTTAAAGCGTTATATCTCCGCCATATTTTCACGTAAATCAATGTACTAAATCAAAAAAATTTATAATTGTGAAATTCGTTTGGCGTGCAAAAAACTTCCCTTCTTTTGTAACCAAACCTTGTCAATTCTTTAAACTGACACAACCACAAACCGCACACAACAGGAAAATAACATTTTTTGAATTTTACGTGATAAAAAAAATTGTTACCTTTAGAGAATCAACTCTTAAGATTTACGATAAATCCAAATGTTAAACTTTAGCGGATTTACGCGGGAAAACTATAGAAACAATGTTTTTTTGTTAAACCTGGTATTAGGAACAGAAACCTGGGTGCACTATACATCGGTTGAATCAAGAGATATAATGATTCTAATTACACCAATCAGTTGGAAATGAGAATTGTTGAATTGATTTTTTAAATTTTAGTTCAAATTGCATAACAAAAAAAGTTGCCGCGCATGGGGATCGAACCCGGCAGCTGACGCCTTTCGAGCCAACACGTTACCACCTGCGCCACGCCGTTTAGTATACCATTCGAATCAGAAAATTATTGGCTCTCAAACAGTTTTTATAAAATAGTTTAAAATAGATATGGTGTTTATGTGCTTTCGCCCAAAATAATTAGTATTATAACCTTATTTTCTGGTATTTTAATTTACCATTCGAATCAACAAATTATTGGCTATAATACTGCTATATTTGCTATAGTGCAAATCTCCCTCTGGCCAAGCGCCAATGAGACACGAGTTAAACCAGCGATGTGTTTTTTATAATCTAAAAATACGATATGTATATTAAGGCACGTCAAATAGAATTAAACAATTTCCTCTCAACTTTCATATACAGTAGTACATAACCAAAATTCGTACGCTCTAATACGCACAGGAAATTAGAATGTAGCTAATCATTAAATCATTCAAGGGCCAATATACTCTTCTAAAAATATCCGGCTATTTGCGACACGTGTTTAAATAAGGTCAATGAAAAATATCAATAAACATTTTGCGTTATACTACATAAATATCAGAATCAATTTAAAAATAAGGTCATAATAATCATTACACATAAATACCGTTACTATTTTATACTATTTTATAAAAGCTGTTTGAGAGCCAAAAATTTTCTGATTCGAATGGTATACTAAACATCGATGTACGTGAAAATACGATCCAGATATAACGCTTCAAATATTGCGTTCTAGATTAGAGAAAATACAAGTTGGGCTGGTGGGCGTGGCGCAAGTGGTAACGCGTTGGCTCGAAAGGCGTCAGCTGCCGGGTTCGATCCCCATGCTCGACAACTTTTTTTTGTTATGCAAGTTTCACTAAAATTCCAAAAAAATAATTCAACAGTTCTCATTTCCAGATAATTTTTGTAACTGTAATCATTATATCTCTTGATTGAACCGAGTGCACCTAGGTTTCTGTACCTCATGTGCTCACTCCCGGGCTATTCTATATAAATTTAATTATTCACTCCACTATCATCTCCACTTTACATAATTTGAATGTCACCAAATTGAGCAGAATGAATATTTTGAATAGTTTTGTTTTTTCGTTGGATATTGCGATACGTGTTTAAATAAGGTCAATTAAAATATTATTAAGAAATTTGCGCTTTACCACATAAATATCAGAATCAATTTAAAAAAAGGTCGTATTATTAATTATTTTGCGCGAAATCACATAAATACCGTAACTAACTAAGTAAAACTATTTTATACAATTTAAAAACTATTTTAGAGCCAACAATTTTCTGATTTGAATGGTATACTAAACTTCGATTTACGTGAGAATATGGTGGAGATATAACGCTTCAAATATTGCGTTCTAGATTAGTGAAATCCAAATTACGCATGAAGGCGTGGCGCAAGTGGTAACGCGTTGGTTCCGAAGTCGTTAGAATGCGGGTTCGATCCCCATGGGCGACAAATTTTTTTGTTACACTAAAATTGCAAAAAATAATGCAACGGTTCTAATTTCTAACTAATTGATGTTATTAAAATCATTAAAGCTATTAATTGAGCCGACACGCCAAATCGAATTAATGGTTTTGCGATTTTTAAACGTGTGTGGAAATTTTTACGTCTTTATAAGGAAATAGTTTTTATCACAATTTAATTAAGCTTGTTTTAAACTATCTAAAAGTATTAAAATCTTTCTAAAAACGTAGATTTGAGCATGCTTACTGAGCTCATTATTTTACAATACAAGTTGGGGTGAGCTGATCTATAGTGCACCAAGTCTTCTGTTCCTATGATTATCAACCCCTTGGTTATTCTATTTCAATTTAATTATTAACTCCACCTACAATCAACTTCCGTTTCGGATCCATCGACTTTGAACATGCTCGATGCTATCTCCACCTGATTATCCGACACAGTTTGCGATAAATTCGTTATAAAGCACTTGTCTTGTCTAGAAATCGTCTTGAACAAATTATCTAGGAGAAACCTGCCTGATCCACTCGCAAACCGCATTTGTCTCATTCTCGTATCTGCAGCTGATATGAGCGATTTGCTCTCCGGACAGCTTTGAGTCAATATAAGCGACAACAGTGAGCACCCGGGGCTCTTTCTACAAAAAAAAATGGCTGACACTTGCTATTAAGCATATCACTTGCAAAGAATTGAGTAATGTTGTTCGGCGGGGGGCGAATGTTCTCCACGCGGCATTCGACATCGACGAATTCATTATCTTCGTCGATTTTCGCGTGTCGAAGCTTTTGATCCTCGTCCGTCGCTTCGTCGCCACATTCGGCTGCAATCAATCAATTCTGGTACTTTTTCAAGCATTTAAGATTACTGTAAGTGTCAAGGGCCTTGAAATGAAGAATATCAATACAAGCGTCGTCTTCAATAACTTGTGCCGATTTGTAGAGTTGCAGAGTTTGCGGATGCCTAGAATTGCTCATAATCATTACGAGCTCGTCGCCAGCAAGACAGCCGCCTGAAAATAACAATCATAAACTCTTTAGATCCCCCCCCCCAAACCATCATCATTTCCATCGACGCATCCGTATAGAACCATGTTCATCTCCTCGTTCTGCTCGCCGGAATATCCATGATAGATTGCGCGCAAGTAAACCACCGACGTGGAATGATTCAAATAGAGCATATAGCCGAGATTGTTATGCTTCTTCATGACTCCGCTCATTTGAAGGCAAGAGTCGCTGAAATTTCGGGAAGCGAATTGAACAAAACCGAATGTGGGAATACTTGGTCTTGTGGAATTCGGTGAAGGAAAAGTTCGAGTCAGGATCGAGTAAGAGCTGGATCATGCTTGATGAGATGTCGGTTGGGAGGAAGTTGGTGTTCGATTTGATCGCAATGACGAACCAAGAGCCATTGTACTGAATTTGAGATTTTAATAGGAATCGGTTTAAATTATTGAAAAGTTGCTTTTTTAAAAACGTGAAAGCGTAAATCGAAAATAGATTTTTTAATAGATTAACCAGGCGGTTGAGAATATTTGGATCAGAAGACTTGGTGCACTATTGATCAGCTCACCCCAACTTGTATTGTAAAATAATGAGCTCAGTAAGCATGCTCAAATCTAAGTTTTTAGAAAGATATTAATATTTTTAGATAGTTTAAAACAAGCTTAATTAAATTGTGATAAAAACGATTTCCTTATAAAGACGTAAAAATTTCCACACACGTTTTAAAATCGCAAAACCATTAATTCGATTTGGCGTGTCGGCTCAATTAATAGCTATAATGTTATTAATAACACCAATTAGTTGGAAATTAGAACCGTTGAATTATTTTTTTTTGCAATTTTAGTGTAACAAAAAAATTTGCCGCCCATGGGGATCGAACCCGGCTTCTAACGCCTTCGGAACCAACGCGTTACCACTTGCGCCACGCCTTCATGCGCAATTTGGATTTTCACTAATCTAGAACGCAATATTTGAAGCGTTATATCTCCACCATATTTTCACGTAAATCGAAGTTTAATATACCATTCGAATCAGAAAATTATTGGCTCTAAAATAGTTTTTAAATTGTATAAAATAATTTCAATTAGTTAGTTTCGGTATTTATGTGATTTCGCGCAAAATAATTAATAACACGACCTTATTTTTAAATTGATTCTGGCATTTATGTGGTAAAGCGCAAAATACTTAATAATTTTTTAATTGACCTTATTTAAACACGTATCGCAATATTCAACGAAAAAACAAAACAAAATATTCATTCTGCTCAATCTGGTGACATTCAAATCATGTAAAGTGGAGATGATAGTGGAGTGAATAATTAAATTTCTAGTCCCCATGTGGGAATGGCGTGCTAGGGGGTTGAGAATATTAAGAACAAAAGCCTTGTTGCACTATAACTCTTAATCAAGGGATATAATGATTACAGTTGCACCAATTAGCTGGAAATGAGAACTGTTGAATTATTTTTTTTTTTTTGGAATTTTAGTGACCCTACTCTCTTTTAAAGAAAACGTATAAATTTCGAAGACATTCTTAAAAATCGGAAAAGTGTCATTTTCTTTTGGCGTTCCATTCGAATCAAATTCTTCCTATTAGGTAATAGAAACAGTCCAAAGAATGGAAATAGTTGATTATAAAGTGCAAAAATGTTAGGAAAAAAATTGTTCCTGATAAAATAACCCGTCAACTAGAAGGCCAATAAAACGAGCTCATAAACCGTGCTCAATTCTAGTATTTTTGTGAAGATTTTAATCTATTTAGAGAGTTTAAGAAAATTCTGACAAACTGGTATGGAGAATACGGTACTCTCATATAGAGAGCACACGTGAAAGTTGTAAAACCGGTCAGTTTCATCTGAAATCAACAAGAATAGTCTTAATCAGTTCCACCAGGAGGAGAATGATTTCCCATTTTTTACGAGGATTTTAAAGTTTTTACGGTTTTTCTAGCGCCAAATGAAAATGAAATGAAAAAAATGAAAAATAAATGAAAAATAAATTCATTTATTTAAAAATGTCTTATTAATTTCTACGTTCAAATTATAATCCACTTTTTCTGTAGCGTTGGCAGGTTTTACTTAAAGCACACCAAAGGAAAATGACAATTTTGCCAATATTTAAACGTGTATTACTAATTTACACGTATTATTTTCATATAACTTGACACGTCATTGTTACTAGACGGTCATAAACTATCTAAAAACATGCGCTTCTTGCCGAAATTTGTAATATGAGCATATTTTCTGAGCCCCAAACTTAACCGTTCAATTTGTGGTGATTAGAGTATCAGGAAACATTGAAGTTTTTAGAAAATATTAAATTTCAGTTGTCTTGTTCTTGACAAATTTGATAAGCTATTCTTAAACTACTCAAAAATATAAATATCTTTCCGCAAATTTAGATTTGAGCACGTTTACTGAGCTCATTTTCGTAGCATACAATTTGCACGACAAATGAAGCGTTTTAATTGAGTGCTCAGAAAACATACTGAGACATCAGATGGACTCACATAGTTAAGCGAATATATAGTTTAGAATGTGCGCGACAAACTTACGTGAAAAGTGTTCTAAAATTGTCACGTAGATACTTATAATTCTTATCTAAATATATGAAAATGGTAATTTTCATTTGGCATACAAATTGGCGTTCTGCCAAGAGCGGAGCCAAGTGAAAATGGCGGCTTCGAAGAATTTAAACAAATTTTCTTGAAATACAAGGGCACGCCAATCAGACGTCTAACAATATGAACGTACTCAAATTTAATATCTCTTGAGGATTTTAACATTTTTGGAGAGTTTATGTAAATCGTGACAAATTGGCGAATTCAATATTTGCGTAAAAAAAAAGACGACAGGCGTGAAAATAAAAAGATCGTTATTTTCATTTGGCGTGGCACGTGAATGTTAAAAACTGTTAAAAACTAGTTTTCACGTAGATTTAACAGGCTTCACTTAAAAGAATTTTATCGCATTAAATTGTGAGAAAATACTTTTCGTAGGTTCCATTTTCACCATTTTAACAACGTTTTTTACTATTCACGTGTAAGTTTAAAGAAAGTTTGAAAGTTTTTTCAAAGAATCATATCTAGTGCGTAAATTTTTTTACAAAAATAGTTTTATTTCGCTGTTCCGAGCCCCTGAATTCATTTTTCGCGCTTAGAACTTTTCAAAAAAATAGTGGACTACAATATATTGGAAATAAAATGCTATAGAGTTGAGAAAAGCAAACGTGTGCAAGATAATTCGGAAAGTGCATTAAATAAGCTATTGAATGGTATATAAATCTTTATATTAGTTAAACTTTTTGTTGGAGTAAAATAAGGCTAAACAAAATCCTGCATTTCTTTTGCAATTTGTCTTGCGTTTAAAAGATCCAGCGTTTAAACAAAGAGCTCAGAAAACGTACTCAGACATACCTCTGCGGTTAAAGATACGATATAATATATAGTTTATAATGTGCCTGACCTATTCTGAAATTAATATTTGTAATATTCACTTAAATATTAGAAAATGTTCATTTCCATTAGGCGTTAAACAAGAATAAAACAAGAAACTTTGAAGCTTATCTTTGATTTGACAAAAATAATGATCTAACAATCTCAAATAGAACTGTACTTGGTTTGATGATTTGTCCGAAAACCTGACAACTATTTCTGATCACTGATTAAAATGCATAAAAGTCCTCAATTTTTTTGGTAAACAACACAACTGATAAGCGTTTTTGATGATAAAACGACGAACCTGAACCGGTTGCAACTGAAGATCCGGAATATTCGGGTAACAAATTGCTGAAACGCACAATGGGAATAGCGAGAGAATTAACAAGCTCACGAACATGTTTATGACGGGTTTGTGGCAGACGTTGACAAGGAGAACAACAATTTCTCTGAACACCTGACGGCTGGCAATTGATTTTATGGTGCCGAATTTGACAATACTTTGATTATTTGATAGTATGTGATGATTTAACTGTTTGAAAAATGATCTAAATTGTGATTCTGGAATCTGTTGACCACCCAGGTAAATTATTCTGGCGATATTCTATTCAATCGAGTTAATTTTCGAAAATTCCTGTTATATCTTTCCATAGAATACTGTAATAGTATCTCACTCCGAATTAATTGGTAGAAACTGAAGCTCAGAAAAGTCCCTTAAACTAAACATAAAAAAAAACGTCCAAGAGATGTTTTAAAACAACCCCGTAAAATTTTCATAAAAATTAGTTGATATCCTTCACGTAGATAGTAATAATATGGGTTTGAAATTTGCACAAATGCCATTTTCATTAGTCGTGCTCTTAGAATAACCCGTAAACCTAAAACCACCAATAATTTGCAAAAAAATATTGCCATAATCTAAATGGACATTAAATTAGCTTTCGTTTGAGATACAACACGATAAGGTTTTCAGATAGTTTTTTTCACGCGACAAATATTTTAATTTACACGTGACCTGAATTGAAAATTTTAATATGACAATTTATCAAAATTTGTCCATAAAATAAACAACTATTCAAGAAAGTGACAAAATTTAAACCGGAAATTTTTTTTTAATTCACGTAAAATTCACGTAAAAACCATTTTTTGAGCACACGTGTTTTTGTAACTCATTCAACACGCTACAACTTGTAGGATCTAAACGTGCGATATGTATTTTTATGAATACTTGCACTTTTATTTTGTTTATGAATCTTTAATTTGTATTTTTATGAAAACCAAAATCATTATTAAATTGCTGCCATCCACGTATATTGAAAAACTTGAAAAAATGTCCAATAAACATTAAATTATTTGAAATTAGCGCATCTTAACGAGTCGTTTGAGATACAACAAGTTGCTCTTTCAATCAATTATTTTTCACGTACAAAATATTGAAATTCACACGTGAACTAAATAAAGGAATTTATTAGGAAAAAATAAAGGATAATTGTTTGTGAGGTAAATCTGTGTTTAATATCAAAGAACGTAGAAGTTGAAAAAAATAAAATTCTACTGTTTTACAAATTTTCACGTGAGCAAAACGTGAAAATTTATTAATGAAGAAACAGGTCATGTTGTATCTCATTCGACTCGTAATAATGAGTAGAATCTAAATATGAGTTTAAAAATATGCAAACTCATGTGGGTCGTCGGAAAATGCGTTTTGTTGTATTTCACGTAATCGAAACGTGAAATTTTTTGAGGGAAAAAATATGTCATGTTGTATCTCATTCAACTCGTAATAAACTGTAGTAACTAAATTTGTGCTAAAAAATGTGCAAACTGATGTGAATTGTGGGAAAATGCGTTTAGTTGGATTTCACGTGAACGAAACGTGAAATTTTTGAAGAGAAGAAATAGGTCATGTTGTACCTCATTCGACTTGAAATAAACTGTAAAATCTAAATATTTTCTTTAAAATGTGCAAACTAATGTATGTTGTCGGAAAAGACATTTTTTGGATTTCACGTGATCTTTCATTCGACCCGTAATAACTTTTATAGTAAAATTGTGTAAATGAAACTTAAAAATATTGTTAAATTACCATTATTATAGTCTTTAATTTGAATCAAATCCTTTTCGCAGCTTTTTAAAATTCTTAATTTTTCAAACAACACAATTTTTAAAGAAACATGCACTCCAGGACAAAACAAAAGAAAACTATGTCCCAAATTAAAAAAAAAAACAGGACTTAATTTAAATAAATAATAAAATATTGCTTGAAAAAATTAATAAAATTAAGGCACACTTTCTTGCCAAAAGGCAAACCTTCTTGGCTCCGTTTCCAAACGCGTGTTAGGACCCGCTCTGTCCTGGGGTGAAAAATGCTTAGCTAAGTCCAAAAGAAAAGCAGCATTTTGCAATATTGGACTATCTTTCAGTTAATGTTTACAAGTTTCCATTAAAGAATCTCATTTGTTTAATGGAATTTCCCGAGCACCTCAGTTCATTTTGCGTCATCTTTAAAAATTTGACAATTTGTATTCCTCCTAATCATAAAAGAACGGCATCATCAACTATACTTTGAACCAATTGATTTACAAATTATCATTTATGGAAGAAAAAACACACATACAAGCCGACAGTCAATTTTCAATGTTTCTGTTATCACAAAAAAAGAGTGATTTTTTAATCGAAGCGAGTTGAGTTGAGTTGAGTTGAGTTTATTTCGTTCTCATTCACACGAATTGACGTCCAATACAAATCGGGCCGGTCGGTCGACGTCAGCGCTGAGCTGCTTCTCATTTTCAGCTCAACGCTTCTCGTGTGTTTTTTTTGTGTGTGGTGGCGCCTAAGCTCGAAGCCACGCCCATTGATTATCAGCAAACTATTTAAAGCTTTTATTTGTGACCGATTTGATATTTATTACTGGATTAGTGTTTCTTAATATTCTGATATCATGTTTATTGTTATTTGTGTTATTTTTATTTTGATGACGAGCAGTTTGGCACAATTGGGGCCAATAACGCCTGATTTTGAGGATTGGCTCCAGAGGTTTGATTTCTATTCTGGTTTTAAATAGTGTCTTACACTTTGATTCACTATTTTCAAAGACTTGACGCGTAAAAATAAATCTTTACCAAAACTATCTTCGTTATAATTTATCTGGGGGGTCTAAAATGGAAATCGGTTCAAGCACGGATTGATAATAAGAATTCTAGAATCTTCAGTGAAATTTTACTTAGATATCAAGCCTCTAGCTCCCAAATTACACGTGTTAACATTTTTCCTTAGTGATGAGCGTCTATATGCACGTCAATTGAGAAAAGCCATAATATCATGATTAATCTTGGCTGGCTAACTTCCACGTAAATAATCTAGAATGGCTTGAACGTTAATTTTCTAGACCCGTTCAATAACATGTTTTAAAAATAATATATTTCTGGAATAATGGTATTGAGCAGTTTATTTGAGCTTCTCTTATTCTCATGTCAATTTGCGTGCTAGTGTAAATTCATAATACCAATATCTTTCGATACAATTTCTCAACACGTTTGGATTCTACATATTCTGGCGATTTGAATGAGATACAACATGCTGTTAGATTAAGAAAAAGTTTCCACGTGAAATTTACGTGAATTTTTACATTTTTAGGGATTTAAATTTATCCTTTATTTTTAAATAGCTTTGTTTTAATAGCGTTTTGTTTAATATTAACAAATATCATATTAAGGCTTCAATTTAGTTCACGTAAATTTTGTAATTTTGTTTACGTGAAAAAAAATTATCTAAAAACCCATCGTAATGTACATCAAACAACGCCTAGAATGACGATAAAACTGAAAATGATGCTAGTTTGATAGAAATAGTAACATTTTTTGTTTAAATATTTTCTATAAACAAATTCGATAAAAAAACTTTTCATCAAACTCCGTTTTTCAAATTAATTTTTAAACCCGCAAAAACAAATGTTCTGAACACGTTTAGATTCTCCGCTTTTTGCCCATTTGAAAGAGATACAACATGACATTGTTTTATGATCACAAAATTTCACGTATTATATTTACGTGAAAAAAAAAACTTTAATATTGTTTTCTCGGGCGTTCATCATATTCTTATAAATAACAGGATCAATTACCTTCAGATACATGGCATTTAAGCTTTTTTTTTGACAATTCAACAAAACTACGTTTTTATTTTATGCACTTCCACGTGAGTTTCACGTGAAAAATTTGTATTTTTATTTTTTTTTGCTTTCCAATCTTACTCATATTGAATAAAAAGAAAGGTTTAGTATTCAAATTGTAATGTTTTTGTAACGTCTAATCAAGCTTTTAAAATTTCTTCACGTGGAAACACACGTACGTGAAAATTATAAAAACGAAATAAATAATAAAACCATTAGCGTGTTGTATCTCAAACGACTCGTAAAGATGTGATAAGTTTGAATAAAGTAGTCAAAAAGTAATTTTCTATTTTTCGTTTTATTATATTAATTGGTTCAAAAAGGTATTTAATTATCCAGCTTATTCCTATATCAAAACTTGAGTAATTAAAAAATATTATTTTTTAAATTTTTTAACTTACACGTTTAAAATGTAGGAATTGTTACGAGTTGTTTGAGATACGACACGGCATATTTTTAAACTATCTTTAATTGCAAAGGATTATTTACGTGAAAATTCACGTTTTTTTCTGCACTATTTTAATTTATTGTTTCTCTTCTTTGTTTTACAAAGTGTTTTCTTTGCTTTTTTTGTTTAAACTATTCTAAAGTAGACTCTAAAATTATTTATATCTTCACGTGAAAATTGTAATAAATTTTACGTGAAAATAAATATGTGGAAACTTTACCTTGTTGTATCTCAAACGACTCCAGAAAATGCGGCACTTCTGAATGTGACAATCAGGTTTTAGACGTATACGGTAAAATCCTTGATATTGTTAATTTTACAATTCTTAATTAATTAAAATTTAAGTTCAAATTCGCACAAAATATTTATATAAAAATATACATTGTTTAGCAGATTTTTACATGTTTATAGATTATTCGCATAAACGTACAATTTACTTGTTACTTTTGGTTCCTTAAGATTTTTTTTCGAATTGAAAGGTAAAAATTTTAATTTCAAGCATATTTAAAAACTCAGAATTTTTCGCTTGTTTTATTATAATAATCTTTTTCTCCATTTAAAGACGAGTAGTTTGAGATACAACACGTCACTGTTTTTTTAATAATTTATTTCACGTAAAAAATAGTCACGTGAAAAATATTTTTAATTATTTTCAATATAATTTTTTTAAACATAATTAACAAAAAAAAACACTTTAAAATAGTAAAATTGGGAATTTAATTTAAAAAAAATCAATTTATAAAAAAATTCACGTAAAATTTACGTGAAAATATTTATAATTATTTTTTATTTAATTGTAATTTGTTTTTCCATGGCATAATTAACAAAAAAAACACTTTAAAATAGTAAAATTGGGAATTTAATTTTAAAAAAATCAATTTATAAAAAAAATTCACGTAAAATTTACGTGAAAAATTTTTTAGACAACATAGGCATGTTGTATCTCATTCGAATTGTCAGGTGATAAAAAAATTGAATTTACATATAGTTTTAGAGTAAATTGAAGTAGAACCCCAAATTGAATGATTATGTTGAGTGCTCAGGATGCTCATATTGCAAATTTAATCGTAAAGAGCATTTTTGTTAATAATACAAGACTAGCTAGAAAAACGTTTTACGTTATATGAAAATAACTCGTGTAAATTAGTGAGAAATATTAAAATATTGAAAAATTTGTGAAGCCGTTATCAAATTTATAAAATTTAGTCATGGATATGGCTCGTATAACTTTGCCCGACATGATATGCACAACTACGGTAGCTTTGGCGGTCGCTCAAGCAGTTACAACGAGTTCGAAGATTCCAACATGACCCCGGTCGTCTTCATTCACGGCAACTCGGACGCGGCACTAAAGGCCAACAACTTTTCTACGGGTTGGCATTATACCGTCGAGGTTTTCAATGTTATACTCAAACTCTATTCAAATATGTTTCGCAGTACTTTCTACGGAATGGATATTCCATGGCACAGCTTTACGCGACATCGTGGGGCGACACCAACACGACTCAGGCCATCTTCCGCGACCACGATTGTCATACGGTCACCCGTTTGCGGAAGTTTGTCGAAGCTGTGCTCGAGTACACCGGCTCCAAGAAGGTTTCGCTGCTCTCGCACTCGATGGGAGTAACGTTAGCGCGCAAAATTGTCGCCGGGGGATTCATCGAAGCTGATGATGGCAATTGTTTCATTGGGCAGCCGCTGTCGCACAGAGTTCGTGCATTTGTTGGAATCGCTGGCGCTAATTACGGCCTGTGTAATTGTGTTGGACATGGAGCTGGATTGATATGGCCCACGTGTAATTTCAAGGTAAATTTAGTTTTTTTTAAGATCTTAAAAATACCATTAAGAACCATAAAATAAATTTTGTTTTGATGTTCTCTAAATCTCGGGGAGTCGTTTGAGATACAACATGACCTATTTTTAAAGAAAATATTTTCACGTAGAAATCACGTGAAAAAATAAAAATTTCTAATTTTTTACACTTCTAAAGTTTAATTGTGCAATTTGAAATAACTAAATCATGTACCACACTTATATCAGTATTATTGTTTTTCACGTGAATTCTGCAAAAATTCCACGTGAAGTTATTTTCTTTAAAACCTATGTCGTGTTGTATGTCAAATGACTCAGAAAATTCTGAAGGTTATAAAATTACGAGTAATTTATTAAATTTTCCACTAAGTTCTATACTTTTTACGTGAAAATTTATTTATACAAATATATGTTTTAATAATTTGTACGTGTTTCCCGAATTGGATAAAGTTAAATTTACTTTTCCATTGCTTGAAACTATACAAATTTTCAAACAAAGCTAATAAAAGCGTAAAACATATCTAATATTGTTAAAGATTTAGTAAATATGACCACGTGAACCATTTTTTCTTAAAATAACGTGATGTTAAATCTTCATGTAGTGTTTCTTTTCAATTATGTTGCTTCTTTGTTTTTAACCTCTCTAAAACATTCTTGTCACATTTTTTGTAAAGAAATTAACAATTACATTTTTTAGAAAAGTTCTTCTCCCTTATCAAAAAATTTAAGCTTCGTCAATTTTTCCAAAAACAACTTACAGATTAATACTTTTCACATTTTTCCGAATCGTTTGAGATACAACACGACAAGGTCTCACAAAAATTTTCTTCACGTAAGAAAATTTGCAATTTTCACGTGATTAGTATATATTAATTTTCCAATAGGAATAACTATTATAATTTGTAAAAAACATGCAAATATTCATTTCCAAACAAAGAATTACAAATTACAGCTTACGAAAAAGTTTTTTTTCACGTACAGGAAAATTACGTGAACAAGTTTTTTAGGTAAAAGTAGGTCATGTTGTATCTCATTCAACTCGTAAAAATGTGTTGATTTCAAACGTGACCATGAAAATATGCAAAATGTTTGGCTTGTAAGAATTTTGATTTCTCAAATTATTGGCGAATATGAGACAACAATAAGAAAAACAAAAGAAGCTTACGAAAACTCACAGAAAGACTCTCATATTCAAATTTCTCTAAATTTAACGAGTCGTTTGAGATACAACTTGATAAAGTTTTTGATTATTTTTTTTCACGTAGACAAGAATGAAATTTACACGTACACACATTTACAAATACAATATATTTTCAAAGAGTGCAACATTAAAACCCGTAAAAATGCATTTTCCAATAAAAATTTTAAAAAAAAGTTTACAATCAATTTCTAGAAAAAAAGGAAATTTTTCACGTTTTTCACGTAAATAATTTTTATTTTAAATGTAGGTCATGTTGTATATCATTCGACTCGTAATCTTATGTAGATTCTAAAAGTGTACATTAAAATTAGAAGGGTTTTGATCTTTATGGTTTTTTATAGGTTTTATCTATCAATAATCTCGAAAGATAATTAGGAAATTGATAATTAAAAACCTTCAGAACGGTTTGTGGCCCGGAGAGTCGTGCCTGCGCCGCTCCGTAAGTCTACCCGATACCTGCGGCGAGTATCCCATGGAAATGCCGTGCAACGCCGTCGAATATTCAACATTCTTAATGGAAATGAACCTGAGTCGACAAAAACCGGCCGAAGCGGTTTTCAGCATGTGGAGCGAAGGTAATAACAAACTCTACTTATTGCAACAAACACCTACTTGCAGACGATCTTCTAATAGGATGGAAAAATATGGTATGGGGTCGGAAGACCAGCCAGATACCCTTCTCGCAGGCAAACCTGGTTCGCACTTTTCTCACAACTTTTCCGTGAATTTTCATTTCTTCAGATTTACAAAAACTACACGCACATGGAGACGAAAGAACGAACATTTGCTGACCAATTCTACCTGATCACTTATTTAAAGGTCCCGCCGGGAATTTAATCTCGTCTTGTTAATTATTATTATTACGAATTGTCTCCGGATATCTTGTTGTACACATAGCTTTAAACTGCATTACTCAGTGTTTGATCTCATCAATTATTATTGTTGATTGCATGGATTATGTTCCTATTATTCTTTATTTAGTCGATTAGTTGTTTATTTGAAACAAAAAAAATGTTAATAAATTATTGGAAATATTATTAAAATGTTTAAGTGGATTAAAAGATTAAATTGGCTTTGATACGGTAAAATGGCGATTTTTTGAAAAGAATGTATAATTAATCTTTTTTGAAATTACGTTCAGGTTATAGTTATTATTTTCTTTAGATTTGCAGTCGTATATATATATATATATATATAAATTACACGTAGAAATTTTCTGAAACAATTCCAGAAAATTAAAAAAATTCTCATTTTTTAAACAAAAATGTTTTACATGTTATTTCTTATAGGCACATAAGAGTTTTCTAATTAACTACAGTATGATAGCCAATGATTTTCTGATTCGAATGGTATACTAAACTTCGATGTACGTGAAAATACAGCCGAGATATAATTGTTTAAATATTGCGTTCTTGCTTTGTAATAATCAAGGGTTCTCCTTGAGCGTAGCGCAAGTGGTAACGCATTGGTTCGAAAGGCGGACACTCCCTGGTTCGATTCCCATAAGTGA
This sequence comes from Caenorhabditis plicata, assembly GCA_963931815.1. NCBI lineage: Eukaryota > Metazoa > Nematoda > Chromadorea > Rhabditida > Rhabditidae > Caenorhabditis > Caenorhabditis plicata. The sequence goes on from OZ007491.1 coordinate 2,883,672, forward strand.
CAACTTTTTTTTCTAAACTTTGTTTGACATTTTAATTTATAACAACGTAGAGCATTCACCGCTCTGAACTCAGCATACGGGTTAGCTACTCATAGAAAGCATAGAGACATTTCGTTGCTTCTATACTTCGTCCTCTGGTGGGCGGAGCCTAGTCCGATGGCTGGCGCTACAAATTAAAATTTTTTTATCAAACCCACAGTATTTTTGCATTGAACCGATGTATAATTCTTTCATCGGACAATACAACTCTATTCACAAAAATAAATGCCTCTTCCCCTTTTTAATTTTTATAAATCACGATCTTTGTAAACAAACAAATTTAATAAACAACATGAGTCAGCTAATCTTAATCCAAAAATACACCAAATTCATCCAAAAATTCGAACAAACATCTCATAATAGATGAGATTATAAAGTTACCAGGAAGATAAATAAACAAAATTAACGTTGTAAACAATTCTTTCATTTTTACTGATGACTAAGCGTATTGTTTGTTAATTGCCGGGGACTTAAATAATTAAATTGGGAGAATTTCTAAAATAAGTACAGTAAATTCTCGACTGTCAGTGCAAAATTCTACTATCTACCTGTCTAATTTATCGAATTTGATTCAAAGTAACAAAAAACCTAAAAAAAAGCGGCTCTTTTAACTATATTTCTGTCTATTCTCATATAATTTATAAAGTGGGCGGAGCCTAAATTATTATCTCCGTTAAAATAGAAGGAAACTGTATCATGTTGGATGTCATTCGATTCAGAAAAACGTGGTAAATTCAAATTTAATGTTAAATTAGATACATAAAAAATATAAGTTAAATTAGATACATAAAAATACATAAAAATCTACTAATTTTACCATATTTCTGCTTTTTTCGCCTATGTTAACTTTCAACTGGGCGGAGCCTAAATTATTATCTCCATTAAAATTGATGGAAACTATATGATGTTGGGTGTCATTCAACTCAGAAGAACATGCTACATACAAATGTAATATTAAATTTGATGAGACTACTAGTTTACGTGAATTATAATAAAATTCAAAATTCCTCTCAAAATTTATTTTTAAAAAATGTTAATATTTCTCCATTAAATTATTTAATTTCGTTAATGAACCTTAAAAATACATAAAAATCTACTAATTTTACCATATTTCTGCTTTTTTCGCCTATGTTAACTTTCAACTGGGCGGAGCCTAAATTATTATCTCCATTAAAATTGATGGAAACTATATGATGTTGGGTGTCATTCAACTCAGAAGAACATGCTACATACAAATGTAATATTAAATTTGATGAGACTACACGTTTACGTGAATTATAATAAAATTCAAAATTCCTCTCAAAATTTATTTTAAAAAAATGTTAATATTTCTTCATTAAATTATTTAATTTCATTAATAAACCTTAGAAGTATACAAAAATATACTAATTTTACCATATTTCTGCTACTTTTCGCCTAAGTTAGCTATCAAGTGGGCGGAGCCTAAATTATTATCTCCAATAAAATTGACGGAAACTATATGATGTTGGGTGTCATTCAAATCAGCAAAATTTGCAGAAGACGTTTATAAACAGTATATAGCTTCACGCTCATGTTCACGTAAAATATTTTGGATTCAATGTGCACACCGAATGACATTCTTATACTACTTCTCACTAAAATATTAAAATTATGTTAATTTATGTCAAATTTAAAGATAGAACTAGTTTCAACACATATTTTTAAAATAGCCTCGGCGTTAATGTTGAATAGTTACACGTAAGGATATGAGGAAAGAAAAAAGTGCAAATAACTGGTTTGGAGGATATTTTCTAAAAAAAAACTTTTCGCTTTTTCAATGAACTTCAAATTGTGATTTTTTGTCGCTGAACACAGTAGTGAAAAAGAGTTTTCAAGAAAATAGCTCCTTACGCCCAAACTGGAGCATGGACCATGTACAAAAAATTACCAAACTTTCCACGACGTGTTTCTCGGCTCTATTAGCACGTAGAACTTTGTGCTCCGGGTATTTTAGACAACTAACACTGCTCAATAAGTTAGTGTGAAAGAAATTTTACGAAACGAGCTCATTTCGCTAAACTGGAGCATCGAAAATGCACAAAACATGAAAATTTTCATCATTTAGTTTTTGGCGAGTTTCTCAGCTCTGCGAGCACCTACAAGACTGTGCTCATGACATGTTGTAGAGCTGAAAATTCTGTATACGGTAGTCTGAAGGCAATTTCTCAAAATGAGCACATTCTTCTGAAATGGGCATCTAAATGTCACTATGAAAAAAATTTTCCCAAAAGTTTTTGCTGAGTTTCTTGGCTTTTTTTAATGATGATTACCAATTGATGCGATTTAAATAATATCACTTTAGACGCCCAAATTGAAATCTTAAATTCAACGAATATAAATATTAATTTTCTCACTGCAATTTCCAAGATTATCAGAGATTAGCCTCGTCAACATTATTGCGCATTATTTTATTTGCAAAAACGATCTATGTCAATCGCAAGAAGCCATAGAAGAACTTAAGCGTTAACGTTTTCCTATTAAAATGTCAAAAAACTATAAATAATTTCGTCAATCATCATAGAACAGTTTAAAGTGCACACACTCGTCGAAGCCAATATCAATCCTTGATGCGATTAGAATGATAAACATCATTTCCTGTCATATGAACTGAATACGAGTTGAGGTGCAAGTGCACTCGCGATTCCTTTTTAAAGATAATAAACATGATGATGATGATGATGATGATGATAGTTTATTAATGGATTAAATTTCAGCCAACTTGATCAAATTGGATTACAAAATGACGGGGAATTGATGCGAGAGAATATTGGCTGGAAATGCTCGGGGATGGGTTTATTCTGTAAAATATTTTCTTGTGAAATGACAATTCAGAAATTGTGCTTATTTACAAACCCTTTTTGAGTAAAATTAAAATTTGGATTTAAAAATTCTGCTATTTGAAGGCGATTTTCTTTGTTTTTTTTCTATTTGAGCTCATGAAGCATCAAGGCCATGAGTTTTTCGGATTCTCTTCTGATCAAAGTTCATTTTTTCCTCTTCCATTAGACACCATTCTCCAATAGAATGATATTGTAACGAGCTACATGGCTGCATCGCTCTGAACTTCAGCTGCCATGCCTCGTTAGCTACACATTGCACTACGGGTGAACTCAGTAGAAAAAGTAAAATCAAAAATGTTTTGACAATTAGAAAAGTTCGGTCACCAATCAAGTGGGCGTGTCCTCAAAACAATTTTTTTCCCAATAAAACAATTTTTAAGAGTACGAAAAATATTGTGAAAATTAATTTATATTCCAGAAAATTCTTTGCCGCGCTTGCACTTAGACACGCGCCATGTTCACACTTGACCACGCCTATTCTATCGCGGACTAATTTTTATTTTTAATTCTATTTTCACCCGGAGTGCACATTGAGTCCAAGACAGAGAATGAACTGTTTATTGTAATATAATAATTACTTATATACCCTTTCTCAAGGGGGCGTGGCTTCATACTAGTGTTTCAGCCACTACAATATCATTTGTGTTTGAGAATCGCGGTTTTTTGGGTTTTAAACCCATTTTTTACCGACTTAAACTTAAACCATTTGGGGCTTCTAATATACATTTCACGAAAGGCAAGCGAGGAGACCTCTTTCGTTTCTCATCAATTTCTGTTATCTATCTTTTGTTTATTTTTTGATGAAAAGAAATGAAAAGTTTAATTTAAAAATGCGAATGGATGAGATAAAAATATTGATGACAAACAAAAGAGGAAGGGATTCGATGGCCTTAGTGGCCGTGTGGCTGCCTAAACAAGACCTTTTCTCCGCCCCTAATTTTTTGCTCTTCCATTAGGCATCGATCTCTGAAATGAATAATACATTTGCCAAATTTTTAGAATCGTTCATTTTATTTTAAAAAATCTGAAAAAACATTCTTTTTGTTCGATGTTTCGAAAAATATTTGTATTTTCGCTATCAAGGACGCTGTATACAATATTATAATTAAATATTAAAGTCTCAAAATATTGTGAATTTCAGAGATTGGTGCCTAATGGAAAAACAAAAAAGAAGACAAAATGATAGTCTCTTTTGGACGGCCATAAAGGATTTTCGAGATAACACATTGATGAGATAGAATAGAGTGGCCGAGAACCTCATTGTGTTCTAAGCTGTTTCCTCTTCCATTACCGATCTCTGAAATGGAAAATATATAAAAACTTATATAAAATTAGCACACGTTCAAATAGTTTACATCTTGTTCCATAATTAAAATTATAATAAACGTGAAAATCATCTCCAATTTTTTTAAAATAAATCGTCATTTATAATTTCTAGCCATGCCAGAGATAGAAGGATCATTTAGATTATATTCGGTGATGTCAATGCAAGAATACTTTGAACAATTCTTAAAGTCGCCAGACAAAAACAAGAACCAAAGTGAACTTTGGCAAACGATGTATTCCATGTTAAGGAATCCGATGAATCATGTGCCATCGTTCTGCAATTCTGAAAACATGTAAGTTTCAATTTTTGTTGTCTTTGTCAAAAATTTGTTGTCTATTTCAGTAATTCTATAAATAACCGGACTCAGGTTGTTGATCGGTGCCTTTCGGCTGATTGGGAAGAATTCAGCTATGAAAAGGCCCTGGTAATTGATAAATACATTGGCTTTATTTTTATTTACGTGTTCATTGTTATTACAGTGGCCATGCTTATACCATTAGATGATCGTCAAAATTAAGGGATCAGGTTTTGTTTGGTTTTTCGGAAGTTTTTCGTGTTTTCTAATTAATTCAAAGTCGCAGAAAACCTACAAAGGCGGCCGCACAATTTAATTTAGAAATTATTGATCATTCTTCTTTAAATTATCTATATTTATTGAAAAACGTTGAAATTATACAAAAATCTACTAATTTTACTATATTTTTCCTCTTTTTAGCCTAAATTAGCTTTAAAGTGGGCGGAGCCTAAATTATTATCTCAGTTAAAATTGACGGAAACTATATCATGTTTGGTGTCTTTCGAATCAGAAAAACATACTAGATTCAAATTTAACATTAACTTTAATGTGACTACAATATTACGTGAAATATAAGAAAATTCAAAATACACCTCAAAATTGATTTTGAAAAAATTCTGATTTTTCGTGTTTAAATTATTTAATTTCACTGAAAAACGTTGAAATCATACAAAAATCTACTAATTTTACTATATTTCTTCTCTTTTTCGCCTATTTTAACTTTCAAGTGGGCGGAGCCTAAATGATTATCTCCATTAAAATTGACGGAAAATGTATCATATTGGGTGTCATTCAAATCAGAAAAACATACTAGATTCAAATGTAGTGTTAAATTTAATGTAACTACAGTCTTACGTGAAATATAAAAAATTCAAAACTCACCTCAAAATTTATTTTGAAAAAAATTTGATTTTTCATGTTTAAATTATTTAATTTCACTGATAAATAGTAAAAATTGTAAAAATCTACTAATTTTACCATATTTCTGTTCTTTTCCGCTTAAGTTAGCTTTGAAGTGGGCGGAGCCTAAATTATTATCTCCGTTAAAATTGACGGAAACTATATCATGTTGGGTGTCCTTCAAATCAGAAAAACGTTCTAGATTAAAATTTAAATTAAAATTTGATGTTACTGCAAATTTACGTGAAATAATTTTTAGAAACCCTTAGCCTAGAAACCTAGAAAATTCTAGAATTTATCAATTTTTACTGTTTTTATTGAATAAAATGAATTATTTAGAAAGTGTTAATTGTAATTGAATAGAACCAAAATAGTACCATATTCAATTAAACAATTTTATTTTTTTCAGAGCTCATAGTTGTCAAAGGAATCTATCAATTATCATTAAAAGAACATTCTAGAAAAAGAACTTTTATAATCCTTTCATTAATTGTTACATTAAAATGGCACAAAATCTCATTCAAAAAACAATAAAAAGTTATTCGACAATATCACAAATACAATGGATCATCGAATGCACAAATGCTAATCCTCAACCGGCACATTTTGTCATCGTTGCTCGTCAATTGAACCATTTCGTCTCGGTTTTCATTATCAATTCGTGCCAATATTACAGCCGAGCCCATGATGACGTCTCGCGCAAGTTTTCTATTCTGCCACAGTTCCACTTTGTATTCTTGTTGGTCTTTTAATCTGTAAAATGAATCTGAACTTTGCCGATTGGGATTTGGTTTTCTCACTTGTGAAAGACAAATTGCTCGTCCCATATTTTTGTAGAAGTGGTTGTTGTTCGATATGTTTTCTTGGTGTCTTTTAAGATCACGTAATATTCTGAAAAAAATGGGTTTATGGCAGATGAAGTCTATTAACGTATTATATATTGAGAAGATTATATTTACAGTTCGGAACAACAGAAATTTAACAGAAACTAATCCAAGAAACAATAATATCGCCGTTATAATTTACATGGGTGGTCTATCCATTAAAAACAATTGAACTTTCAAATCTTGGTCGGTTTTAGATTTTAAGTTTCAATAATTAATTAGGTTTTGAGGTTTTGACACCGGATATAGCTAACGGGGTTGTTTCTAATAATAATAAAAAGATTTTTATTTTTTATTTGAAAATAAGATTACTGTAACGATTAAATCAAAATTAAGACAAGTAAGAGATGACAGTGTCTCATACTTTTCTTCATATTTTCCCTCAAAAAAGAGCTATGGTTAAATCCTTTTGCAGACTATTTTATTAAAACCTATTAGTTTTACTTATGTTTGAAAATATCCTAAAAGTTTCCTTCTAGACCTTTTTATTCGCGCTCCAATCTAGTTGTCTATTTAGTATCGACCATGTCTCAAACTTTTCTTTATATTTTCTTTCAAAATTAAGTTATGCTTAAATCCTTTTTTTTAAATACAAATATTGATAATAAGTCTTATTAATATAGTCTACAAAATATTTAGAAATAACTTCATTTTGAACGAAAATATTAAGGAAAATGTGAGACATGGTCGATGCAGAACTGACACCTAAATTGGGGCACACAGGAAAAGGTCTTGTAGGGAATTATTTAGGTAGTTTGACATAGTTTTACAATTACTAAGTCTTGCTTAAAATTTGTGTAAAAGGATTTAGAAATAACTTCATTTTGAACGAAAATATCAAGGAAAATGTGAAACATTGTCGATGCAGAACTTACACCTAAATTGGGGCACGCAGGAAAAGGTCTTGTATGGAATTATTTAGGGAGTTTGACATATTTTTATAATTACTAAGTCTTGATTAAAATTTATGTAAAAGGATTTAGCCTTAACTTTATTTTGAACAAAAATATCATGGAAAATGTGAAACATGGTCGATGCAGAACTGACACCTAAATTGGGGCACACAGGAAAAGGTCTTGTAGGGAATTACTTAGGTATTTTGACATATTTTAATAATTACTAAGTCCTTATTAAAATTTGTGAAATAGGATTTAGAAATAACTTCGTTTTGAACGAAAATATCAAGGAAAATGTGAAACATTGTCGATGCAGAACTTACACCTAAATTGGGGCACGCAGGAAAAGGTCTTGTAGGGAATTATTTAGGTAGTTTGACATAGTTTTACAATTACTAAGTCTTGCTTAAAATTTGTGTAAAAGGATTTAGAAATAACTTCATTTTGAACGAAAATATCAAGGAAAATGTGAAACATTGTCGATGCAGAACTTACACCTAAATTGGGGCACGCAGGAAAAGGTCTTGTATGGAATTATTTAGGGAGTTTGACATATTTTTATAATTACTAAGTCTTGATTAAAATTTATGTAAAAGGATTTAGCCTTAACTTTATTTTGAACAAAAATATCATGGAAAATGTGAAACATGGTCGATGCAGAACTGACACCTAAATTGGGGCACACAGGAAAAGGTCTTGTAGGGAATTACTTAGGTATTTTGACATATTTTAATAATTACTAAGTCCTTATTAAAATTTGTGAAATAGGATTTAGAAATAACTTCGTTTTGAACGAAAATATCAAGGAAAATGTGAAACATTGTCGATGCAGAACTTACACCTAAATTGGGGCACGCAGGAAAAGGCCTTGAATAGCTCGGAGTACCTCGCACCCTTTCCTTGATAAATTTCATTATTACTAACATAATCTTACCCTGCTCTTCTTCGTCTTGTTCCACGTCAGCGGCGTGTATCGTAATCCTCGTCACACTTGGCACAATCTTGCACGAGCATAGCCCTCGGCGTGGCGCGTGCTTTAACAACTCGTTTAGCTTTATACTCCTTGTTGTATAAATCCGTAGCATGTACTTGGCGAGCTCCTTCGGAGCAAAAGTTGTCGGCACGAGAACATACCTTCCTGGCTGCAAGTCGGACACGTGCATGTAAACCGAGCGTGCGCTGGCGTACTCCGACGTCATCACCGGTTGCATGGCCTGGTGGATGCGGTGTACACGGTTCGTCTCAACCTTCATCAGGTGCATGCCGATGGTCACGAAAGGCTCGCGCTTCTTCAAGCCCTCGAAGGCCTCGTTTTGTGTGAGCGCGAAGATTGCCGTGGTGGCGGCTTCCGTAATATCAAACGCGTACTGCGGATTGTTGCAGAACGTGGCTGGGAAGTTGAGACAGCCGCCAGCGCGGTCGTCGGGCGCGCCGCTCTTCTTGCCATTCAAAGTCCACTCACCAAAGACGATCTTCTCGTCGTAGCGTTGCGACAATGTCACGAGGCTTGTGTTGAACAGCTGGCAGAGGGAGATATCGGTGAAATATGCTACGAAAGACTCCCAAGGCATCCAAAAATCACCGTCCTCCTCGACGCTCATCCCCATGGCTGCTTTCTGCTCACTGCTCACCAAATTCCACTTGTCGCTGGTATCGCTCCAGTCGCCGTTCCACTCTTTCTCACCCCACGGGTTCTGCAGACGGATGAGGTGGTGCTTGTTGCGACGCCGCTGCCCGGCCAATGTGAGCAGTTTCGTGGCAATTGAATCGTCATTCTCGTCCTCGTCGCTGATATCGATGGTGATGACGGCGCTCACAGCGTACGCGTGACCTTTGACGAGCCCGCAGGAAAGCGTCTCTTCCACTTCTTCTTTTGTGCGCGCCTGAAAATGGAAATATTCGATATTGGTGATTGAATGGTTACCGCAATAGCAGCTACGGTGAGAGCACCCCCGTCGAAGGCTCTTTTGAGTGTATTGAATAGACGAAACTCGCTATCATTGAGATCCTGAAATATTTGTCGAATGAATACTGAACTCGTTATATAAATCTATATATCTTTTTTGAAGCCAGTGACGTACTGAATCAAATAAAACAAGTAAATAGATCTAAAACACACAAATATGCTCAGATTTTTAAAGCCAGTTTTTATGATTTAGAAAAATATTAGGCTGTTTCAGGCCAAAATCTTAAAATAATTTTCAAACTTGTTGGCTTAATAAATTGAATGAAAATTAGATAAGCTTTGAAACAATTAAAATTTGACTATCTTTGCATAATTGATTCAAGTTATAAATTGTCAGCACGTGTCTGTTCGAAAATCAAATCATAATAGACCACCCCGGTGATTAATACCGGTGATATTCAGATTGCACAGGATAGAATTATTATCTGGACAAAAAACCAAACCAATGAATTTTAATTAGCATAGTTAAGCCGTGAATTCTTTTAGACCACCCGGGTAACTAATACTGGCAGCATTCAATTTAACCGAGATAGTTAAACTGCGAAGAAAGTCTAATTCGTGTATGAAACCTGACATTGTTAAGCAGTGAATTCTTATAGACCACCCAGTTAAATAATACAGTTGATATATGCGTTGATTGGATAGCTCTTTCAACTTAGCCAGATACCCAATCAGGAAAGTTTCCGTAGCATATTTAAATAATTATTCGCCATAAAAATCGGACCACCCGGTTAAATAATGCAGGCGGTTTTCGCCTTGAATGGGGTTGTTCTTTAAATTGGGCGAGGTGCCAATGGGAAACGTTAACATGACACAGTAAAACATTTAATCATTGTAGATCACCCAATTTAATAATACCGACGATATTAAAGTTTACCGATAAACTTTACGAGACATCCATAACCATGACATAGTTAAGAATGCAATTCTTATATAACGTGAGACCACCCAGGTAACTAATACAGGCGAAATTCGTTTTAAACGGCAGATACCTTAAACTCGACGAGATACCCATTCTGACGATTCGGGAAAGTTACAATGGCATAGATAAACATTGAAATCTTGTAGATCTTATAGGCCACCCGGTTAAATAATACAGGAGTCATTCACTTTTACCGAGCGCTTTAAATTTTGTGAGGCACACACTGGGAAAAGTAACAATAACATACTAAAATTCTGAATTTTTATAAATCTTATAGACCACCCAGTTAAATAATATCGACGACATTCGCTTTGACCGGTATTGTGCTTTAAACTGAACGAGATATATATTCAGGACATTCGAGAAAATTACAATAGAATAGTTAAGCATTGAATCCTTCAAGACCACCCAGGTAAATAATGTAAGTAACATTTAGATTGCGTAGTATAGATCCTTTATCTGTTCGAAAAATATTCCCGAAAAGTTACCATGGCATATTTAAACAATGAATTTTTATAGACATTCTAGACCACCCAGGTAAATAATACCGGCGACATTCACTATGACCGAGATAGATCTTTAAAGTGTGCGGCATACCCATTCGGTAAAGATTCTATTGCAGAGTTAAGCATTAAATTCTTATAGACCTTCCAGACCACCTGGTTAAATAATACCGGCGGCATTCACTAAGACCGAGTTAGCGCTTTAAACATTACGAGATACCCATTCGAGAAAGTTACCATGGCATATTTAAGCAATTAATTCTTATAGGATTTCATAGGCTCTGAGACCACCCAAGTAAATACTACCGACGACATAGAACTTTCAAACTGGACAAAATACCCATTTGGGCCATTCGGTAAAGTTTCTATTGCATAGTTAAACGTTGAATTCTTATACGCCTTCTAGACCACCTAGTTAAATAATACCGGCGATATTCACTTTTACCGAGATAGAGCTTTAAACTGGATGAGATACCAATTCGGGCCGTTAGAGAAAAGTTTTCATTGCATAGTTAAACGTTGAATTCTTATACGCCTTCTAGACCACCTAGTTAAATAATACCGGCGATATTCACTTTTACCGAGATAGAGCTTTAAACTGGATGAGATACCAATTCGGGCCGTTAGAGAAAAGTTTTCATTGCATAGTTAAACGTTGGATTCTTATAGACTCTGTAGACCACCTAGTTAAATAATACCGGCGACATTTCACTTAACCGAGATAGTGCTTTAAACTTGACGAGATACCCATTCGGAAAAGTTACCATGGCATATTTAAGCAATAAATTCTTATCTACTTTAAGACCACCCAGGTAAATAATACCTGTGATATTCGCTTTGGATGACACGAAGCTTCAACTGGAAAGAAATCTAAGCCCGTAAATGTCAACTGACATAGTTAAATATTTCGTGATTTTGGACCACCCTGGTGAGTAATACGGGAGATATTTGGCCATATTGAAATTGGCGCGAATTCAGAACAGATTTAGAAACAAATATGACAACAAGATTCAATAAAGAAAGTAAGCTTACATTTTGCAAAAACTTGCGCACGTGAATAGTTTCGCCAACTCCTCCACTGACGTCTTGCAGCGCGTCTGACAAATGCCCGCCAACCAGATTCTCATAACATCCATAGAGCCTGCAAACCTTGACTCAACAATACCTAACTCGCTTCAAACTTTGCAAAAGCTTTCTCTAACAACGCCGACCAAAACTCGTTGGGGGTCTTCGAACGGGCGAAGAGCAGCTTGCCATCCCTGAGCACAATTAGTATAATCGGAGAACGATGGAAAACCTGGTCGGCAACAAGTCGTCGATAACGACTTCGACCCACTTCCCGAAGCGCCAGAAGCGGAATCGGAAGATGCCGGCGTAGGCATTCGTCGGTGACCATTCCTGCTTGTCGGCATCGGGGATGACGCAGTCGAGCAGCTTCTGATTGTGCGTGAGCGCCGAACACGCCGACACGAACCAACAGTTGCCCAGAATGCCCTGCGTGACGTCATTTGCGGAGGCGCCCTCGACGAACAGGTGCGGGTCGGTGTGCAGCTCCTGAAACACGAGTCGATCGGCGATTTTGGCAACGGTGCGTGTCGACGGATAGGGGAGCGATCACAAACTGCCGGACGCTTCCACACGATGTCGGAGCTTCTCGTCTCGTCGAGGAACAGCGATTGGTTGGTCGGCGGGAACTGCGTGTCGACAAACTGTTGCCGCTTCTGCACGCATGTCTTGCGCAGCTTCTCGTAGTTTTGGTTCGCGAATCGACGCATCTTCGTCATGATTGATCTGTAAATGGGTTCGAGATTGAATGGCAGCATGAGATTCTTCTTACTATAACTTCCACTATTAATTTTGCTTTAAAGACAAATCTGCAATTGGTATTGAAAACCTGGAATTTTTGAAAATTACAAATGAAAAATCTTTTACCAAAATTGAACGATAATATCTCCACAATCATTAAGAAAGACAATACTTTTGGTATATATTTGAAATCTACTCATCAAGACATTTTAAATGATATATTACACGTCACTAATTTCCATATTTTCATATATACCTTTTTGTCGGAAAATATCGATTTTCTAGAAAAAAATCTATAATTTTTCCAAAAATTTCAAAAACCCTATCAATGTGGTGCTCAATCGAATCAGCACAATGAGCGCTTTCTTATGAGCGTTACAGCATAATTATCACGATAATATGGAAAATTCTGTAATTTTCAGGCATTTCTGAAAATTTCAGATTTTTAGATTTTTTACAATTTAATGTTAGTTTCACAATCTACTCATGAAGACAAGTCGAATGACATATAACATGACTTTGTTTTCTACATGTTCTTTTGTGTTTTCTTTTTTTCTGAAAATATCGATTTTCTAGCAAAAAAATCAATAATTTTTTCAAAAATTTTCGAAAAACCCTATTAAAATGGGGCTCAATCGAATCAGCAGAACAAGCCCTTTCATATGAACTTAACAACACAATTATCACGATAATATGGAAAATTCTGTAATTTTCAGGCTTTTCTGAAAATTTAAGATTTTTCGATTTTTACCAATTTAATATTAGTTTCACAATCTACTCATTGGGACAAGTCGAATGACATATAACATGACATTATTTTCTATATTTTCTTTTTTTCTGAAAATATCGATTTTCTGGAAAAAATCAATAATTTTTCCAAAAGTTTCAAAAGCTATATCAATGGGGCTCAATCGAATCAGCACAATAAGCACTTTCTTATGAGCGTTACAGCATAATTATAACGCTATTTTGATTACGTCAACTAGATAAGTACCAAGAATTAATAATAAAAACAATCGTTAAGAAGAATATTGACTTAAGCACTTCCAGGAATTAATCTACTAGCATTAGTTATTGTAAAACGATTCCCTTACATCAAAAACTTGCTAGAATTTTCAATTCGTGGATACAGGTCGCTTAAATTTTGAATTTCGTAAAAATTTCACACGAAATACATATTTTAAGAGAATCCCTGTAAAATGTACGTAAAAATTGTTTTTTTTTACTTATACCGGAAGTTTAGAAAAAACGTTGTTTGAAAATTGTCGCCTTTATTATTCATTTTTGGTCTGCAACGGCATACAAACGAAAAGCTGATAAGGTTTAAGGTGATTACAAGATGTGAAGTGAAAAATTGAATAATTTACAGTTTAAATTTAAAACAAGAAACAGTTAAACTTTATAAAACTGTTTTTTAGATTTTCTGTTAGTCAGCTTAATGTTATGAAATTTCCCGTAAATTTAAAAAGATTTTGACGCACGTGGAAGTTCGTATAAGTTCGTATATAACGCACGTGGAAGTTCGTATATCTTGCTTCATCTGAGCTTGAACATTTCAAAACCAAAGGAAACAATATTGCTATATTGCAAAAGAAATGCAGGATTTTTTTGGCATAATATATTTCAGCAAAATGAAGCAATAATGTAAAGATTTGTATACCATTCGATAGTTTATTTAATGATCTTTCAAACTAATACAAAATTCATCTTATTTTGTCAAAGTGTATGGAAAATGTTATCATTAAATTATAAGGGAATATTGGTGCATTGCAAAAGAAATGCAGGATTTAGTTTTGGTATAATTTATTCCAATAAAATTATACAATAATATGAAGATTTGTAAAGCCGTTGATAGCTTATTTTAGGCTCTTTCAAATTATACAAAGGCTTAACTCAATTTACCAACATTAATGTAATATGAGATCATTAAATTATAAAGAAATACTTCTTCGTTGCAAAAGAAATGCAGGATTTTGTTCTGGGTTACTTTATGCCATCAAAATGATACACTAATGTAAAGTTTTATATACCATTATGTAGCTTATTTAGTGCTGTTTCTAAACAAAACAAAGTTATACTCATTTTAATCACATTTTAGAACAATATTTTAATTTCAAAATATTTCCTACTAGAGGTCTGATATTAAAATCCAACAAAAGTTCACGTAAACGTTTTTAACAAGACTTTTTTGTGCCACGTGTGAATTGAAACTAATTTTCTATTATTCAATTAACTGAAATTCAATCTACTTGTTTTGCAGAGCTTTTAAAAATCAAAAGACAACAATCTTGTATTGTTGCAAAAGAAATGCAGGATTTTGTTTGGCTTACTATATTTCAGCAAAATGATACACTAATAGAAAGATTTGTATACCCTTTGATAGATTATTTAAGGCTCTTTCAAATTAATCAAAGGCTTAACTCAATTTACCAACATTAATGGAATATGTGATCTTTATATTATAAAGAAATACTTCTTCCTTGCAAAACAAATGCAGGATTTTGTTCTGGGTTACTTTATGCCATCAAAATGATACACTAATGTAAAGTTTTATACCATTATGTAGCCTATTTAATGCTCTTTCTAAATCTAAACTAGACTTAACTCATTTTGTCAACATTTATAGAGTGTGTGACTCTTAAACTATAAAGCAACATTGATGAATTTCAAAAGAAATGCAGGATTTTGTTTGGCTTACTATATTTCAGCAAAATGATACACAAATGTAAAGATTTATATACTGTTCGATATCGTATTTAATACTCTTTCACACTTATACAAAAACTATTTCATTTTGTTAACATTTCTGTCAAAATTCATTAAATTATAAAAAAATACTTCTTCGTTGCAAAAGAAATGCAGGATTTTGTTTTGGCTTACTTTATTCCAACAAAATGATACACAAATGTGAAGATTTATATACCATTCAATAGCTTATTTAATACTCTTTCTAAATCTATAACAGACTTAACAAATTTGAAGTTTAAACAATTTCCTTTTCTGATATATTCTAATAACAAAAATCCATAATATCATTCCAACGGAAGAGTATCGCCCAAAAAAAAAAAACAATAAATCAAAAACAGAAAATTGTAATAAATCATGTTCCTATCAGGCAATTTATAAAAACAGAAAATTCCAACGACACAATTGAAACCACAAACACACAAATTGTCAAATTACCCATTGAAGTGGGTAATTGAATCAAGCGTAAACAAAAATCAAAATCAATCAAAGATTAACCACAATCACAAATAATAATAATATTAATAAAAATATAGAAATTAGCTAAATGAAGAGTTATTTGGATTGAAATAAAACAAACGGAAACAAATGAGAGAAGAGTAATTGACTGGCATGATAGGTAATCAAAAATAAACATTTTTCGCCTTCTTCTTCTTCTTCATCTTCTTCTTCTTGTCTTTGTTCATTCGATAATAATAATACCTAATAATAGTGACGAATAAGACACAATTTTGTATCAATTTGGGACGGGACGCATTCATTCATCCATCGGTCTTGATTTGTTTATTTGTTATTGATTTTGTACGAAAATCGCAGCTTTGATAACAGAGACGTCATAGAAAAAAAGGGTTTTTGCTTTCATTCATTTGTTATTTTGGGTAAACATGAGAATTTAATTGTCGATTTTACAAGTTTCTGATTCATCATTGCTCGAATGTTACTATGTTTGGGGACGAAAATAACATTGTTCATAAGTAGTATTATAAAGACTGTAGGTGGGGAAAAAGTTTTATGTAAATAAATGTTTGTCATTTATGAGAATGTGACATTCAAGGAGAAACTGCTCTTCAAATTCAATATTTAAAGTTTAGCCCTATATTTTACAGAAAACACTGAGTCGAATGACATACAACACAACCTATTTTGGTGTAAATTTGTTTCACGTAAATTTTCTGACAATTTCAATACGTGAACATATTTTTTCTATAAAATAGTATCATGTGGTATCTCATTCAACGCATCATAGAGCGTAGAATACAAAATTTGTAACAAACAATCTAGAAATCGATCGAATTAGGTGTTCCTCGAAGAATGAACGAAATCACGATTCGTTCATTTGTGAAATTTAATAAATTAAAATTAATTGAGAGAAAAATACGATATCATGTATATTTTCATTTTTCCGTTATAGAAACGATTCGAATGACATACAACACAACCTGTTTTTACGCAACTTCATAACACGTAAATTTTCTGACAATTTCAATACGTGAACATGTTTTTTAATAAATTAGTGTCATGTTGTATCTCATTTAACTCACCATAACTCATAGAATACAAAAATTATAGATTTTATTCTTTAAACTCTCAAAAATTACTATTTCTAGAAGATTCAAGGAGATCGAGTTTTCCCAAACGTTCTTAATGACATTTGTTTTGACAGAAATTTACATAGATATGCTCATTTATAAATTCGGCATGACTTGACGAGTCGAATGACATAGAGCACAGCCCATTTCAGTGTAAATTTGTTTCACGTGAATTTTTGCGAATTTTCACCACGTGAAAATCTTTTTCTATAAAATAGAGCCATGTTGTATCTCATTCAACTCGCCATAACTCATAGAATACAAAAATTATAGCAATTATTCTTTAAACTCTCAAAATTTGCTATTTCTAGAAGATTGAAGAAATTTGTGATTCCAGAAACCACCAAATTTTCTTTTTTAAAGTTATTTCCCAGAAAATTACACAATCCTGTATATTTTTTGTTTTAAGATGACGTGACATGTCGAATGACATACATAGCAACCTATTTTGCGGTAAATTTGTTCCACGTAAATTTTTTAAACATTTTCAACACGTGAACATGTTTTTAAATAAATAGGGTCATGTAGTATCTCAATCAACTTGCCAGAACTTATAGAACACAAAAATTATAGCAATTATGCTTTAAACTCTCAAAATTTAATATTTCCAGAAGATTCAATGAAATCGAGTTTCCTCAAATGTTCTAAATTAAATTTATTTCCACAAAAATCTCATAAATAAGTTTATTTTCAGTTTTGGCACTACTTGACAAGTCGAATGACATACATCACAACCTATTTTGCGGTAAATTTTTTCCACGTAAATTTTTTGAACATTTTCAATACGTGAAAATATTTTTCTATAAAATAGTGTCATGTTGTATCTCATTCAAATAGTCACATTGAGCTGAATTTAAATAAAACAATAATTTTACAATATTTTCCTAGATTTTGAAGATCTGTAAATTTTTGAAAATTGAAAATTGACAATAAAATAATGTCTATTAAGTTGCAAGTTGTAGGTAGAAGAATGACTACTTAGTTTCAAGTTGTCAATGACTAATTGTTTATTTTCTATTCAAAAAGGGTTTCAATTCACTCATTTAGCATTAAAATAATAAAACTTTCTTTGAAATAAATTTTCAATTTTGCTAATTTTAACAGAAAATGCTAAACAATTTAAT
Source organism: Caenorhabditis plicata (assembly GCA_963931815.1). Lineage (NCBI taxonomy): Eukaryota > Metazoa > Nematoda > Chromadorea > Rhabditida > Rhabditidae > Caenorhabditis > Caenorhabditis plicata. Next base: position 2,901,529 of record OZ007491.1, read on the forward strand.
ATCCCTTAAGACATTTAAACCCACAAACGAGTTAAACACTCATTTAAAACCATCTTCATCGAATTGTTCAATCAATGATGACATGGAACTGATAACAACTTAAAAGTGCCAACCATTTTATGTGCATTGAAAAATGATAAAAGCATTGTTAATATTGAATTAACCTAATCAGTCAGTTTGGCATCGATCATGTGTCGTATTATAGCATTTGTTGGTAAGTGATTTTGATCATTAACCACCCACCCTAATCCGATTGGTGTTTAATTTCTGCTCAAAACTCAATTTATATCAAAAAAACTCATTGCAGCACTTCTGATAGCCGGAACATATGCTCAGGCTCAATGCTCAGACCCGAAATTCCAAGGATGTCAATACAATCTTGCACAAAACATTGGAATCAATGAGACGATGAGCTCAAAACTGTTCAGCGACTACACCATCATGTATAACTACTTCTTGTACATGTTTGGAAAAAACCCGGGCACCACAGCAGACATGGTCAAGATTTGCAAGTTTGCTCTCACTTAATAGACGAGTATCAAAGTGAAAGTGGTTTTAGTGGACTTGAGACTTTCAATGGTTGTATGTATGATAATAAGGGATGTCTTGATGTGGCAAACTTGGCTAAGAAGTCGGATGTCATTAATGTAAGTGTTTGGAACTGTAAATGAGCAAAAACGTGAAATTGTTTGTTATCCAATCATTTTATGGTAAAGCTTATTGAAAAGAGAACGATAAGCTGATTCGGTTGATAGTAAACTTGTCTTACATTTACCTCAAACGAGTCAGGAAATTGAAATGCTCATTTTTAGCAAAAATGAGCACATCAATTTTTAGGTTAATTTAAACTTTAATAACTTAATCATATATGTCATTTAAATCACCAAGAAAAGACAAATTCAAATATATAAAAATTAAGACAATTAAATTTTGGCTGAAAATTACAGAAAATTCTGAAATTTTTAGCTTTCCAATATTTGAGAAATTATAGTTGATATTCGGCTCATTCAAAAGCGTAGAAAAAGCTCATTTGAATGATACTAATTTTTTCTCATGTTTACCTTAAATAATTGAATTAGCAGAAATGCTCATTTTCAGCAAAAATGAGCACATCAATTTTTAGGTTAATTTAAAAATTAACAATTTAATTATATATGTCATTCAAATCACCAAGAAGAGACAAATTCAAATATATAAAAATTAAGACAATTAAATTTTGGCTGAAAATTTCAGAAAATTCTGGAAATTTCAGCATTCCAATATTTGAGAAATTATAGTCAATATTAGGCTCTTTCAAAAGCATAAAAGAGCAATAACAAAAAGCATAAAACAAAAGCATTTTCGATTAAAAATTTAATTATAGAACTTCTGACTTAGCTAATTATTGTAGAATATAAAGATACTATCAGAACGAAAATTTCTTGCAGAATTCTAGTCCAGAGTAAATATAATAATTTAGATTTTTTTAAACGTTCTCGGCTCAAAAACCAGGTAAATTTAAATGAGCTATATATGACCAGGTGTTTTTCTTATTTGAAAGCCTCCATTTTGCTGATTTTATGGATATATCACAACCATTGGTTAAATCAAAACTATTTCAGATATGCAAAATGCTCATTTTCAGCAAAATGAGCACAAATTATTTTTTCGACAAACTATATTGTGTTGTATCTCATTCGAATTGTTAAAAAACGTCAAATTCAAACATGTTCATAAGAAGACAATTCGAACTTTTCTGAAAATTTCAGACAAATTCTGAAAATATAAATATTTTCTAATTTCCGATATTAGTGACAATTTGCGGCTTATTCGAAAGCCCGAATTTTGCTGATTTGAATGATATAACACATCCCTTGGCTATATCAAAACTATTTCAGATATGCAAAATGCTCATTTTCAGCCAAATGAGCACAAATTATTTTTTCCACAAACTATGTCGTGTTGTACCTCATTCAAATCCTTTCAAGAAACCGATTCTGAAAAAATTAAAATTAAAAAGCTATTTGCCTATTATTTTAATATTTTACCTATTCTTTTAGGCTTACGGAGTCGATTCAACCTACCGAACCTATTTAAATTTCAACTGTGGTCCAGGAATCAATAGTAATTTTGTTCACATCCACACTGTTATAAACAACCAATTCAGCTCTGAAACACGAAGGACTCGAGTGCCCGCAAAGAATCCTGAAGAACCGTCAAAATGTGCTTCAAGGCTGCATGGCGACGTACGAAGCGAACGCGGGCAATGACGTCGCCAATGGCTGCAAATACGCACAAGACTTGATGGACTGCTGGACGGCGCCGTTCGTGACAGCACCGTGCCGTCGCGAAGAAAGCGTCGCCACGTGGTGGGCGTGCGAGATGAACCGCGTGTTCGCCAACACAATGTTCCCGAGCTGTCCGCTCACCTGCGATGGTTTGTTATTTGTTTGTAATTTGTCAACAGAATTGTTGGTTCAGAGCACTTCCGCAGAAGAAGAATGAGCGAATATTTGAAGGACCATCACAAGATTGTTGATGGCGAGCATTGGTTTAAAATGAGCGATCGAATTGTGAATGAGAATGGAATCTTGAAGAAGGTTGAAGGCGAATGGATCCATTAATTTAATTATTGATTGTTCTTTGTATCGTTAGGAGATGGGTTCTCAATAAATTCTTATTCAACAACAACTGAGATACTAATCAACAATCTATTTTCCTCTTTAAAATTGCTATCTTGTTCATTTTCTTCCATTTTATTTCTTTAGCTTAAAAAAACAGACATTTTTCCATAAAAATTAGTGCCTGAGGGATTTTGAATTAATCTGACTATTATGTTACCAACATCATACGAAAGTTCTCATTTTGCTGATTTTAATGATATATTACACCCCTTGGCTAAATCAAAACTGTTTCAGATATTCAAAATGCTCATTTTCAGCAAAATGAGCACAAACTCTATTTTTTCGTGCAAACTACAACGTGTTGTATCTCATTCAAATCCTTTCAAAAAGCTAAATTTTAAAAATTTAAATAGAAGGCAATTCGAACTTTTCTGAAAATTTCAGACCAATTCTGAAAATCTACATATTTTCTAATTTCAGATAATGCTGGCAATACATAGATCATTCGACAGCTCTCATTTTTCTGATTTTAATTATATATTACATCCATTGTCTAAACTGAAAATATTTCAGCTATGAGAAATGCTCATTTTCAGCACCATGAGCACAAATTATTTTTTCCACAAACTATATTGTGTTGTATCTCATTCGAATTGTCTTAAAAAACCAATTTCAAAAATCTCTGTAAGAAGGCAATTCGAACTTTTCTGAAAATTTCAGACAAATTCTGAAAATTGAAATATTTTGTAGATTCAGATATTAGTGACAATATGCGTGCGGCTTATTCGAAAGCCCTAATTTTACTGATTTTAATTATATATAACATCCCTTGGCTATATCAAAACTATTTCAGATATGCAAAGTGCTCATTTTCAGCAAAATGAGCACAAATTATTTTTTCCACAAACTATGTCGTGTTCTATCTCATTCGAATTGTCTTAAAAAGTAAATTTCAAATATATTAAAAAGAAGGAAATTTAATCTTTGCTGAAAATTTCAGACAAATTCTGAAAATCTACATATTTTCTAATTTCAGATAATGCTAGCAATACATAGATCATTCGACAGCTCTCAATTTGCTGATTTTAATGATATATTACATCCCTTAGCTAAATCAATACTATTTCAGATATGAGAAATGCTCATTTTAAGCAAAATGAGCACAAATTATTTCTTCCACAAACTATGTCGTGTTGTATCTCATTCGAATCGTTACAAAAAGTCAATTTCAACGAGAAGGCAAATATAACTTTTCTGAAAATTTCAGACAAACTCTGAAAATCTACATCTTTTCTAATTTCAGATAATAGTGGCATTATATAGCTCATTTGAAAGCTCTCAACTAGCTGATTCCAATAGTGCACACCACTTGTTTCAAAAATCAAAACTAGAATTCTGATATTTAAAAAAATTAAGTCATTTTTTTTTATAAATTACAGTTAAAACGCACAATCTCAATGATTAAAATTGGAAGCAATGGAAGCATACTTACATTTCTTTAGTTATAATACATGGATCTTAAATTTCAGACATATTACCAAATTAGAGAGAATTTATACAAATCTAGTCACTCTTAATTTATCACGTGAATCTTCATTATACACATTTAAATATTCAAAAATCACAATTTACAATTAGCGTGAAGTTAACAAACTTTTATTAAAACTAATCCAAACAAAACTAGTAAAGCGTGAATTAAACAATTCGTGATAATAAAATAATTTTAGTATAAATTCAATTAAAATTCCTTTGCTGCTCATTCCTTTCATTAAAACAAATTGTAGCAAATCGTTGAATGGGAATCAATTGGATCGTTTGTTTCAAGGTAAAACCATTCCATTCATCTGAGGAATACGGTAAGAATATACGTGATTTGTGAAATAAATCTTTACCGTGTTTCCGAGCAATCCTAACACAATCTAATTGCCGATTTTCAGTAACGCCGCAAAATGCACCTTTTGCTCAGTTTAATCCTGTCGTTTCCCTTTTTTGTTTGCGAAGAAACAAAGCCATACGGAATGGGTCCTATGGGTTATTATATTCGAGAGGATGGTCTAAATTGTCGTAAGTCTTTACAAATCTTAATGTATCTTGGTTCCAATGATCCTTGGATCTCCTATAAGCTTTCTAGAGAATTCTAAAGTCCTTGAATCAAATTGCCTTTAAATGGTATCCTCGAAAATCCTGTAGCTTGTCTGGAATATACTTATTCTGACCAAAACAATTCCAGTCAAGTCCTGTTATCCACGGAGCATTGAATCCCTTAAGATTGACAAATTGACGAAGGAATCCTAGGAGAATGCCTATGTCTCCTGTAAGATCAAATGATCCGTAAAATCCTACAAAATCTGAATATCTTCGGGTTCCAATGATCCTAGGATCCTTCAACCTTCCTATAGACTACTAGGAGAATCCCTATGGCTCCAGTAAAATCCTATAACCCGTAAAATCTTACAAAAACTGAATATCTTCGGGTTCCAATGATCCTAGGATCCTTCAACCTTCCTATAGACTACTAGGAGAATCCCTATGGCTCCAGTAATAACCTATGACCCGTAAAATCCTACAAAATCTGAATGTCTTCGGGTTCCCATGATCCTAGGATCCCTCAATGGGCTTGAAGAATCCTAGGAGAATCCATGTGGCTCAGTAAATTGTCCAGTTAAACCTCTGATCCGTGAAATCCTACAAAATCTGAATGTCTTCGGGTTCCCATGATCCTAGGATCCTTCAATGGGCTTGACGAATCCTAGGAGAATCCATGTGGCTCAGTGAATTGTCCAGTTAAACCTATGATCCGTAAAATCCTACAAAACCTGAATATCTTCGGGTTCCCATGATCCTAGGATCCTTCAATCTTCCTATAGACTCCTAGAAGAATGTCTATAGCTTCAATAATATCCTATGATCCGTAAAATCCTACAAAATCTGAATATCTTCGGGTTCCCATGATCCTAGGATCCTTCAATGTGCCTAAAGAATCCTAGGACAATCCCTATGGCTCCTGTGATCTTAAGATCCTGAGATCTTAAATCCTATGATCTCTGAAATCCAAAAAATCTCTGGATTCTCTCCTCTCTGAAGTATCTCTGGATTGTCATGATACTAGGATCCTTCAAATTGGCTTAGAATCCTAGGAGAATCCCTATGGTTTACTACTAAAATCCTATGAGCACCTCTGGCTTCCCATGATTGTCGTTTTCCGATCCGTCAATGGTCCAGATTCTTTGAATCAAACAATCAGGATCCTGAGATCCTCTAATCTCAAAAACCTCAAATTTTAAGTTTGAGGTATCTCTGAGTTTGAGTTAGATTCTCGTTCAAAGAATGTTCATGTAATCAGATTATATCTGTTATTTAAGGTTTAGATTAACATGTACTGCTAGGATCTCCTGATATTCCACTATTCATTATATTCAGAAACATCTACAATCTTAGATCCTTCACCAATATTCCAGCAATTCCCTACTCTGCCATGCTAAAAAAAATCCAGTATCCCGTATTCATTGGAAAAGACGAATCGGAGGCTGGTTCGATCACGTGTACCAGAAAAGAGGACTGCGCGAGCGGGGAATTCTGCAGCTTATCGGATTATTACGTCCAGTCGGCTCATCCCGGATGCCCAACTAGGAAAAGGCCCGAAAAGCACTGCTATAAGAGTGAGCATCGATCGAAATGCGAGATGATTTTGTCAAATTTGCAGTCGACATAGTCGGCGTTCAGTTCACACTCGACGGCGATTTGCGATTGTGCAATTCGGCGTTGGATTGCGGCTCTGATCAATTGTGCTACTCGAACGGACGTGGGTTTTTAGCGCCTGACGGCAAACCCGTGAAGGGCGTGTGCGTGACTAGTCAAGTTTGCCCGGACACGAGTTTTTACCGCAACGGAGTACAGATGAAACAAGGCGGTAGTTGCTCGGGGAGTAGGGATTGTTTGTCGGTGCTCGGCACGAACACCGAGTACGTTTATGCGAAATGCGTCGCATCGACGGTTCACTCAGATAATCGGCTGCCGAACAAATTGTGCTGTGTTGGTACGGGAAAGTTTGCGAAGAAGGCGCGATTCGTCAATTTTCAGAATATCGGGAACATGTGTGCCCGGGCGGTTACTTAGTCTACAAGGACTGCAGAGAAAATTGGCAATGTAGGGGTGCTGGCAGAAAGTGGTGCGACAAATCGATTAACCAGTGCTGCATTGGTACTCTTCCAAGTTGCGTAGAAACATCAACAACCACTGTTTTAGACGATCTCTGTCCCGATAACTCATTGATTGGCCCAGAGCCAAAGTGCAAAAAAAACGGAACGGTTAAATACTGCCCCAAGGAAAATGGCATCTGTCACAACGGGTATTGCTGCCCGCCGAGTAACGAGAAGCTATTGTGATATTAGTGTACGTTTTTTTGCAGCCAAGGTGGAACATTTTCCGGAAACTGACGAAACTGTATATCATCAGGCACGGTATAGTTATGTGACGGGTAAGAACTGCACGAATGAGACTGGCATCGATGAGATGAATCCGTTTGGTTATTGTCATCCGGTTATGAAGAAGATTGTCGTGATGGGAATGCGCACGAAAGATGGCAAACAGCAGATATCTGATGGAGACCGCTGCACCAATTCGAAGTAAGCTCGAATTTTTACGGGAGATCTCACTATGAATCGCGAGCACAACAATCTCTTATTTAAATTTATCCAACAACTTGACAATTTTATGGCAACTATCTGACAATCTGACAACGTGAAACTACTGCGAATTTTACAGAAAAAGTGTGGACGAATTGCAAAATCACCCCCTTCTATTTTTATTTCTTTTTGTGCAATCGTAACTTCTTCGAATTTGATTAAGTTAGATTAAAAGTTTTAAATGTTTAAATGTAAAGGTTCAAAAACGATTTTAGAATTCTTAAAAAACAAATTTTATAAATAACATGTGAAGGATGTCGTTTTACAATTTGTCCACACTTTGCACGATTCTCAGTGACTGTAGCAGTGGAGGTTTACACAAATTTACCCCCAGTTTGTCAGATGTTCCCTCAGATTACGAACAATAATAAAATTGCCACAAGATATTAGATTTCGTCAATTGGACCAAACATTTACAACGAAATAATAACTATATGCCGAAAAGAAGAAAATTAGGCGCTATTTATAGTGTATAAAAGTTTTACATTTTAGGAATGAATTTGAATTTTCTGAATTTTCCGAATATGTGCTTAATTGGATCTTCCCTAGAGCCTATATGCATCTTTCAGGCAATAATAATAGTGCTGCACGCCAAATTGAAATGACTATTTTTCAATATTTAAACGTGCATTACTAAATTACACGTATTATTTTTCTATAACTTGACGCGTAATTTTTACTAGCCCCTCTTAAAATATAGGAAAACATGCGCTTCTTCCCGAAATTTGCAAAATGAGCATCTTTTCTGAGCCCCCCAACTTAACCATTCAACTTGGTGTGGTGCTGCAATTAAAGAATTCACTGATTTATTCTCAAATGAGCATTAAACCAGTAATACGTTTATTGATTTAAATTGGTCTCATTGTGAGGAGTCGAATGAGATACAACATGAACCCATTCTGAGCAATTTCAGTTTGTGCTCAATTGGCTCGAAAAGGGGCGGGGCCTAGGGAAAGTATATAGAAGTAGGTAAATATGGGTATCATTCGAAAGTAGAGATCTTACTAATTTCAAAAATGAATAATATAATGTGCCTAGAACATGTAGTTTTTGAAAACGATCAAATCCAAACATTAAACAAGTTTCATTTTTATTAAAATTTGAAAAAATTAATAATATGCATAAAAGTTTTACATTGTAGGCATAACTAAACTTGAATTTAATTTATTTTAATTTTAAAATCTTCTCTAGACCCTTTATGCATCTTTTCAGAAATAATAATAGTGCTGAAATTAAAGAATTCACTGATTCATTATCAAATGAGGCTTAAACCAATAAGACATTAATGGATTTGAACTCGTCTCATCGAGGCGATTCGAATGAGATGCAACATGAACCCATTCTGAGCAATTTCAGTTTGTGCTCAATTTTCTCGAAAAGGGGCGGAGTCATGAGCATGAACATAGAATTGAGCATGAACATAGAATTGAATATGGGTGTCATTCGAAAGTAGAGATTTTACTGATTTCAGAAATAAGCGTAATTTTGAGTGTAGTGTGGAATTTTGTCTTGATATTGAAAATTCGAAAAGTCTGGATGAATAAAAACTGATTATATTTAAGCTTATAACCACCGATTATAATTTAAAGCTTAATGATTAGAAGTCGTAAAAAGGAGACATTCGAATCGCAAAAAAAGCTGATTTCAAATTTTATTGCAAATAATTAAGTCCATCATTGATGATCTTCCATCACCGTTTAACGGATAAATACTTTCTTGCATACGACCACCGATGTGAATAAATGAACAATAAGAATTATTAAAACTGATTTATAAACCGAATATTTGCTTCTTCATTGAAACAATTTGAATATAAATTACAGAGAATGCAGAGACACCCACGTGTGCGTGAAAATGCATGGCACGGGATTTTGCTTTCTAAACGAGGAAAATCAATATGACGAGATGACGAAGAAGAAGATAACCCACCGATTTATCGACTCATTCGCTTTCGCGATTATATTCTCCGTAGTGTTTATGGCGAGTTTCTCGGGAATGCTGTACATTTGTTACAAAATCATAAGGAAGATGAACAGAAAACGTCTGGAATGAGATTGTGTGTGTGACAAGTTTTTAAATCTAATATTTATCTTTGATTGTATTTTTTCGCCATTTAGTACATGTTTCCCTTACAAAACACATTTTACCAGTTATTAACTCTTCTGAAAATATTCCTTGTAAATATTCTGCCATAAAACATTTTGATCAGTTTTATTACGTGACTATTAAAAATCAAAAGAACTATCGCTTGTGAAGAAGAATCAATTACTACAATAGTTGAGGGATTGGAGACCCGTAAACCAATTTTCGCAACAATGCACACAATAAAATAGTTATAACAGATGGTTAATTATTAAGAAAATTGTCTCGTCATTTGCACGTGTGAACGGCGACGTCCTCTTTACACGTTTTGCATTTGACTTCGCAGCACCACACGAATTTGCACTCGCACTGGGTTTGTCGTGTCTGTTGGAATTGGGTTTGTATGAGAGTCAACAAAGGTTATCCTACCTCTAGACGGGTATTGTAGCCTCGCCCACAGCATAGGAGCTCACAGCTCTCGGAGTTGTAGGAATTGTAGCGACACTCGCGGCCGAAGGTTCCGAGGATTCCTGATGATTTCATGAATTGATGCTCAGGAAGGCTGGAATTACCTGCGGTTATGTTGCGCTCGCAGTAGGAGGGAGAACGGTGCACATAGGCCATTTCATTGCCACGGAGTGGGATCTGCAATAATATCTGTTTAATGCTAGGAAATATTTTCTAACAACAAGCAATCAATCTTCCAACCTGTCACGGGTAATAAAAATGACTATTTAGAATAGCAAAAATTGTTTAAATTCAATATTAGACAAACTCTTTATAGTATCATAGGAAAGGCTCAAATTCTACTATGCGATACTGTATTTTAGGTGCAATTTTTTTAAACTATTATTCATTTCAGAGATCGATGCCTAATGGAAGAGGAAAATTTTAGGGGCGGAGAAAAGGTCTTGTTTAGGCATCCACACGGCCATTAAGGCCATCACGTCTCTTCCTCATTTGTTTCTCATCAATTTGTGTTATCTATTTTTTGATGACAATAATGAAAAGTTTAATTTAAAAATGAATATGGATGAAATAAAAATATTGAAAGTGATATTTAAAAACGGATGTAAAAAACGTCAGGCCGTGAAAATATTTTTAATTTTTAATAAAATTTCATTAATTAATTTCAGAGCAAGTTTAATAGAAGTTGAATTGTATTATGATACCGGATGAAACGGGAAATATGTGACGGTTCGTCAATAATTGCTTGATCATTTTTTCCAATGCCGCTTGCAATTATATGGATGATGCGTGTTCACCAATCGCACTTTCACGGCCTGACGTTTTTCACATCCGTTTTTTAATATCACTCAAATATTGATGACAAACAAAAGAGGAAGAGACGTGATGGGCTTAATGGCCGTGTGGCTGCCTAAACAAGACCTTTGCCCCGCCCCTAAAATTTTACTCTTCCATTAGGCATCGATCTCTGAAATGAATAATAACTAGGGAGGTCATTTTTGATCCGAAAGGCTTTGGGCTGAAACTTTGCAGGGTAATAGCTGAGATAATTTTATTAGTGCACACAAAAAATTGTCCTGCACTGGGGGGTTTAAGTGGGTTAAAAAAAGGTTCAAAGTTACCAACCTCAAAATTCCTGTAGAAAACAGTAGAAAACAGTAAAAAATTGAACTTGATGCCATTTTGCTGCATGACGAACCACTTACCCACTTGAACACCTATGCTCGCTGCTTTCATTGAAATCGAATAAATTTTAATTAATTGGTTTTTTACTGTTTTCTACAGGAATTTTCAGGTTGGTAACTTTGAGCCTTTTTTTAACCCACTTAAACCCCACAGTGCAGGGCAATTTTTTGTGTGCACTAATAAAATTTGCTTAGCTATCACCATGCAAAGTTTCAGCCCAAACCTTTTGGATCCAAAAATGACCTCTCTAGTACTTTTATAATTTTTAAAGATATTTGAGAGATGGAGGAGCTTTGCCATCTAGAATCTAGAATTCATCTACAAATGAATATACTAATAAAACCTTTCTCTCGCTTCTCTCCTTGCGTCGAAGTCGTTTATGGGCCTTCCTCGTCACCTAGACTATCTTCCCATTAATACCCATTACCATTTCAATTTACCTGAACGGCAAAATGGTCGTATCTCTTCTTTAGTAAATCTGCAACCTGCGAAAACTTTTGCATTTGAAGCCAGCACGTCTTGAACTCGCATGAGCCGGACACGCCATGACACCGGCACTGTCTTCGAATGTTCTGAGCAATTGCCTACAAGATATCCCATTTTGAGCGATTCAATGCGTACAAATAAGACCTCTCTTCCGACAAAGTTGTTGTGCTTGCGCACCAAGTTGGCCACGTTCTTGGTTTTGTCGAATTGACGCTGCTCCCAGTCATCGAGAAACTTGCGCGCGTAGCGAATCCCGTAAGGCACGTTGTCGGAGCAACCGCCCCATGTGAACTGGTCGCGGCTCATGGCGTTATCCTGTAGTGAATTTGCTTAGAATAGTTTTTATTATTAAGGCTAACATGCTCGGCGACGTATCTTTGCATGCCGGGCTTGCTGTCGCATCCACAGTCGGTCAGGTTGCCAGTATTGCAGCCTTTAGTGATAGAATGCACAATGCTCGCGGACATGATGGCGTTGAGGAACGCCGCTTCCTTATTCGCTAAATTATCCGATTAGGATTCAAGACTGGATTTAAAGAAAAACCTGAACGGAATGTCTTTCCAAGAATGTCCTGAAACTTTCCGTGCTTGGTGTCGGTGACTTCGTCGCGCGATGAGCAGTTCCAGCGCTCGAACTTGAACTTTTCCTCGCATTCTCGGATGGCCTCGCGAATCCCGCGAGCGATGAATGTTATTGAGAATGGATTCTGAGTTATTTGATAGTAATAAATGTTGTTTGTTGGGCTGCTTAGTGTGAGTTTTATGAAAATTAAAACGCTAAAAGTATCTTTTAGAGCCAAATGGCAATAAATTTCCACAAGCATGGATATTTAAGATTATCTTTATCGTAAAAATTATATTTTTACCATTTGTCTAGAGCACGGAAGCTTGTATCATAAAATTCATCGATAAATTCTGGAGTTATGACGTCACAAAAAGACAAATTTCGGAAAATTGCGAATTGTTTTCTCAAAACCTTCAAAGACTAGTATTTTTAATTTTATCTTACAGAATGTTTAACTTTGCGATTATTTTATGAAATCGACATTGTTCTTTCAGATAAGATATTGTTTAGCAAAATCCATCGATAAATTATGAAGTTATGACCTCACAAACAGACCGAGTTCAAATTTTTTTTTCCAATTTTCAACTTTTAATCTTCTCTATTTTTAATTTTATTTTACAGAATATTTTACTTTGCTAATATATTGGTATCTGAAAATCGCTCTTTCAGATAAGGTATTGTTTAGAAAAATCCATCGATAAATTCTGGAGTTATGACGTCACAAATAAGACCAATTTCGGAAATTTTTATTTTTTTTCTCAAAACGTTCAGAGACTTGTATTTTTAATTTTATCTTACAGAATATTTTACTTTGCTAATATATTGATATCTGAAAATCGCTCTTTCGGATAAGCTATTGCTTAGAAAAATTCATCAAAAAATTTTAGAGTTATGACGTCACAAAAAGACCAATTTCGGGAAATTTTGATTTTTTTCTCAAAATGTTCAAAGACTTGTATTTTTAATTTCATCTTACAGAATGTTTTGTTTTGATAGCATATTGGGCAGTAAAAATCGCTCTTTCAGATAAGCTATTGGTTAGAAAAATTCATCGAAAAACTCTAGAGTTATGACGTCACAAAAAGACCAATTTCGAGAAATTTTGATTTTTTTTTCTCGAAACGTTCAAAGATTTGTATTTTTAATTTTATATTACAGAATGTTTTGTTTTGATAACATATTGGGCAGTAAAAATCGCGCTTTCAGATAAGCTATTGATTAGAAAAATTCATTAAAAAACTCTAGAGTTATGACGTCACAAAAAGACCAATTTCGAGAAATTTTGATTTTTTTCTCAAAATGTTCAAAGACTTGTATTTTTAATTTTATTTTACAGAATGTTTCAATTAGCTAATATATTGGTATATGAAAATCGATCTTTCAGATAAGGTATTGTTTAGAAAAATCCATCGATAAATTTTAGAGTTCTGACGTCACAAATATGACCAATTTCGGAAATTTTTGATTTTTTTCTCAAAATGTTCAAAGACTTGTATTTTTAATTTTATTTTACAGAATGTTTCAATTAGCTAATATATTGGTATATGAAAATCGATCTTTCAGATAAGGTATTGTTTAGAAAAATCCATCGATAAATTTTAGAGTTCTGACGTCACAAATATGACCAATTTCGGAAATTTTTGATTTTTTTCTCAAAATGTTCAAAGACTTGTATTTTTAATTTTATTTTACAGAATATTTTACTTTGCTAATATATTGGTATATGAAAATCGATCTTTCAGATAAGGTATTGTTTAGAAAAATCCATCGATAAATTTTAGAGTTCTGACGTCACAAATATGACCAATTTCGGAAATTTTTGATTTTTTTCTCAAAATGTTCAAAGACTTGTATTTTTAATTTTATTTTACAGAATATTTTACTTTGCTAATATATTGGTATATGAAAATCGATCTTTCAGATAAGGTATTGTTTAGAAAAATCCATCGATAAATTTTAGAGTTCTGACGTCACAAATATGACCAATTTCGGAAATTTTTGATTTTTTTCTCAAAATGTTCAAAGACTTGTATTTTTAATTTTATTTTACAGAATATTTTACTTTGCTAATATATTGGTATATGAAAATCGATCTTTCAGATAAGGTATTGTTTAGAAAAATCCATCGATAAATTTTAGAGTTCTGACGTCACAAATATGACCAATTTCGGAAATTTTTGATTTTTTTCTCAAAATGTTCAAAGACTTGTATTTTTAATTTTATTTTACAGAATATTTTACTTTGCTAATATATTGGTATATGAAAATCGATCTTTCAGATAAGGTATTGTTTAGAAAAATCCATCGATAAATTTTAGAGTTCTGACGTCACAAATATGACCAATTTCGGAAATTTTTGATTTTTTTCTCAAAATGTTCAAAGACTTGTATTTTTAATTTTATTTTACAGAATATTTTACTTTGCTAATATATTGGTATATGAAAATCGATCTTTCAGATAAGGTATTGTTTAGAAAAATCCATCGATAAATTTTAGAGTTCTGACGTCACAAATATGACCAATTTCGGAAATTTTTGATTTTTTTCTCAAAATGTTCAAAGACTTGTATTTTTAATTTTATTTTACAGAATATTTTACTTTGCTAATATATTGGTATATGAAAATCGATCTTTCAGATAAGGTATTGTTTAGAAAAATCCATCGATAAATTTTAGAGTTCTGACGTCACAAATATGACCAATTTCGGAAATTTTTGATTTTTTTCTCAAAATGTTCAAAGACTTGTATTTTTAATTTTATTTTACAGAATATTTTACTTTGCTAATATATTGGTATATGAAAATCGATCTTTCAGATAAGGTATTGTTTAGAAAAATCCATCGATAAATTTTAGAGTTCTGACGTCACAAATATGACCAATTTCGGAAATTTTTGATTTTTTTCTCAAAATGTTCAAAGACTTGTATTTTTAATTTTATTTTACAGAATATTTTACTTTGCTAATATATTGGTATATGAAAATCGATCTTTCAGATAAGGTATTGTTTAGAAAAATCCATCGATAAATTTTAGAGTTCTGACGTCACAAATATGACCAATTTCGGAAATTTTTGATTTTTTTCTCAAAATGTTCAAAGACTTGTATTTTTAATTTTATCTTACAGAATGTTTTACTTTGCTAATATATTGGCATATGAAAATCGATCTTTCAGATAAGGTATTGTTTAGAAAAATTCATCGATAAATTTTAGAGTTCTGACGTCACAAATAAGACCAATTTCGGAAAATTTTAATCTTTTTTTTCTCAAAATGTTCAATCTTCTGTATTTTTAAATTACTTATACAGAATGTTTTACATCGCAAATATCGTGGGCAATAAAAATCGCTCTTTCAGATGAGCTATTATTTATCAAAATCCATCGATAAATTCTGGAATTGTGACGTCACAAAGAAGACCAAGTTTGACAGAAAAATGTTTTTCAATTTTTGTATTTTCAATTTTATTTTCAATATATTTTTCAATTTTTATAGATTAACAAACTTTTGCAACTTTTCAAATATATAGTTAAAATATTATCACCCTGTGGAGTATTCTCGTAGGAACTATCTAAAATCCAAATTAATTTCAACATTTCTAGTAAATCTAAACGTACCTTTTTTCTTCTATCAAATCTTAATCAACTTACAATTGACATCAATTTTTGAATTATTTTTTGAGCTTTATTATTATTATGTTAAAATTTCAACCAAGACAAACTAAAATGAGTTGTCGATCCTTAAAGCTTCACTGGGATTTCCAGGAACAAAGAACCTTTACAGTTGAAATTGCAGTTGGCACTAGCTTACATCAAAAATGAGAGTTTAATACGATAAAGATATTTAAAATTGAACGATTTATGCCAAGTAGAGGTACAACTACCCCTTTTCAAACGGGAAAATACTAACCAACAAAAGAAAAAATATAAATTACCTCCGCGCACATTTCAATCTGTGTGGGATTAAGCCCATCAAGTCTCTGGCAGAGTTCCCTAAAATGCGCCTTGTCGTGATAATTGCGAGCCGATGGCTGATATTCCCGATTGCCGACAAATGCCAACGCTCTAAACCAGATCTTATCAATCAAAATCATTCCACTCTCCAATTCTACAGCCAATTGTAAGGTATTTTCGGCTCATTCTCCTCCTCAAATGCGCTGATTGGCGTCGTGTCCTGAGCATCGATAATGATAAACGACAGTAGAATGAGCAATTGTCTCATCTGAAATAATGAAACATGACGAAACACGCTGGTAATACAAGGTTGACAAAGTGTGTCGTCGGTTGTCTCAATCGTAAAAGATGCACATGCAAATAGAGGAGGGTTACGGTGGCGGAACAATTCAAATGCACGGTGATTTTATGGCCCATCTGACATACACAGCCATTCATTTTCGAGGACGCGCCGAAATATGTTTTTATTTGTTGTATTGATAGAAATGATTGCAAGGTGGGGGCAACCCGGGGGGAGGCGGATGTCGGAATAAAAAGACGCTTTATTTCGGGGCTTTTTATTATATACTATTTTAAGATGAAACCAATTTAAGAATATTTAAAGTGGGGTGTCAGCGTGTCGGCTCGGCCATGGGTTTGCTCTCCAGCTTGAAATAACGATTTACAGATATTTATGCGTGTCTGAAAATTTTTACGTCTTTTCAATAAAGCATTAATTACGACAATTTAACTAGGCTTGTCTTAAACTATCTAAAAATATTAAAATCTTTCTAAAAAGTTAGATTTGAGCACGTCTACTGAGCTCATTTTAACAGCATACCAGCTGGCCTGGGCATGGAACTTTTCTCAACAAGCCCTAAGTGTCCCCACGGCTATCTTTTCCATAATCTCAAGCAAGACGCGGCCTACATCAAGGATGCCAAGAAATTGATGAATTCGGAGCGCGTTTTCATATATTTCTTAAGAAATACTCCAACTGGAAGGTTAAAAAACGAGTTCAAAGCTAATATTATATTATTAATATTATTGTTGTTTTAATATTTTAGACAGTTTAAGAAAAGGCTGCCAAACTAGCGTAGATAATATTGGTGTAAAGTACACGTGAAGGCAAGCTTTACACCAAACTGAATGGTTAAGTTCGCGGCTCAGAAAAGATGCTCATTTTGCATATTTCGCTAAGAAGCGTGGCTTTTTAGATAGTTGAAGACGGGCTAGTAACAATAACGTGTCAAGTTATATGAAAATAATACGTGTAAATTACTAATACACGTTTAAATATTGAAAAATAGTCATTTGGATTTGGCGTGCAAGCTTAAAATAAGAAAATCGTCGTTTCCATTTGCTGTGTTTCTTTTTGTCTTTTTTTGTCGTCTCGCTTATTGATGGCAAAAGAAAGTAGAGACGCTCTGAATTCAGCAAATTTCTGTGTGCTGGTTTTCTTGTGGGGAAAACTGGGAATTCCAGAGGCAAGCCACCCCAGTCAGTTGTCTTCTGAAATCTTCTGAATCGCTGCATTCTAGGGAATTTCCGTATCTTGGCAGCGTAGAGTGCAGGGGTATTAAAAGCTCTCCCACTTCAATGCGAAGAAACCGCGCCGCATTGCAAAAGACTTCGCACCAATTGCAAAATCAACCTTTTCAATTTATTATTTTTATTTTCAAATTCTGCGGAAATCCTGATGAATCTATGAAAAGAAATTCTTAATACCTCAATTAATGGACCAGAAGAGACTTCATCGTCAATATAAGTATCTTGTAAATATTGAAAATAAAAAAAAACAAATTAAAAGGTTGAGTTTGCAATTGATGCGAAGTATTTTGCAACGCGGCGCGGTTTCGTGGCCGTGGAGTACACGTAAACTCTTAATTTCTGGGAAAGCATCCTAAATGGAATACTTTAAAAACAGGCCAGCTGATATATTTAATTTATGAAAATTCTAGAACATATTACAGTACTCCAAGTGAAATTCTTTGCGTCCAGGTTTAGGGTATTTTTACGTATTTTTCGTACTACGTTTCTTTTTTCACTACTATTCTCTGGCAAGGTGTATATATTTATCGGATAGTGCTTTTTCTGCTCTACAAAACTGGGGTTTTAGTTTGTTCTGAAATTTTAAATTTCATCATTTTTCAGGCTCAGAAATGAGCTATCCAGGAGGCAAACATCAGCATTTTCGACATTCTTCGCTTTTCATCGAAAGCAAAAAGCAGCCGAAGCCGCTCTGGAAATATGCAGTGTAGTCTAGGCGTGTCTACTGCACAGAATGGTTCACACAGTTCAAAAATGGCGACTTTAATCTTGAAGACACGCCTCCAAGCCGACAAATTGCACAATTAGACGAAGAGCATCTGAAGCCACTACTTAATCCTCAACCTAATATAAGGGAAGTTACTGTAGTGTCCCTATGGGATTTTGATGAAACTTTATTATAGTATGCGCTCACTCCAAATCCGCAATTTTTCATTGAGCCGAGATATGAGCCACCAAATATGTGCAAAATGTCCGCTAGCGTGCACGTCCGAGATGGGTCAAGCTGAGAGCTAAAGCGCACACTTTAGTCACTCTTGAAAGTCCCGTTAGTGTTAATTATGAATATTAACGTTTAAAATTTGTGCAAAATCATCATTTTCATTTGTCGTGTGTAGAGGGAGCATTCTGAATCATATCTCTACTAGAGGCCTGTCGTCAGTATTGGAGCACCAAAGGGAGGGCACAAAATAATCAAACGAAGCTAGTCAAGGTAAGGTTTTTTCAAAAAGCACGCCAATGGAATATTGACTTTTTAAATTTCATTTTTTCTAAAATCGTCCAGCATTCTCTGGAAAATTAAATTGAAAAAGCTTAATTCAATTGACGTGCAAATAATGAAAAACAAAGAAATTAAGCGTTAAATAAAGAATCAAACCTATGAATTAGAAACAAAACAATAAGATTCATGAAGAACCAGCAATGAATGCTCATCACTGATCAATATAAACCTAATACAATGCAAAGTCAAAAATGAGCACAATCAAAAACAACAAAACACGAGCTTCCGGGAACTCACTGGCTCACTCAAACAAACTCATCCACCAACAACCTCGTCTCGAAAATGTGTTTCGAATCATTGCTTCTTCTTCTCAGTTCAAAGTCCATTAAATCCATCTGTTTCCAATTATGCGCGACTTTAAACTCTTATTTACTTATTTTTTAGAGTCAACAAAAACAAAATAACAATTATAAAATAAAAGACAATCAACATTCCATCACAAGAATAGAGGGGACCAATTATGGCTATATTATGCGTGATTCAATTACAAAGCAAAACAAAACCTGAATTGTGCAAATTAAAAATACAATAAGAAATGAAACGATTAAAGCTCACATTACTAATTAATATAATTATAATCTTAAATGTCATGGTGGGTGATACAAATCCAAAAAAACAACTAACAACAAAATCCTTATACGGGGAAGGGGGGTCATGCTCGTAAAACAATAAACATTTTTATGACAATCAATGTAACCGCATATGGTCCGCGCCAGACGTCTGAAAACAACAGCCCTCTCTTCTAATATTCGCGTGCCAATGTATGTTCGAAATTGTTCGCCGAGCTCGTCCTAGACACATTCGTTATCCAGTTGGGCTCGTTGCCAATCCTCGCAATAATCCTTTCAAACAACGCGCTATTTTGGCTGAAAAAGAGAATCGTCAGGTACACCATTATTCAAGCATTCCTCTTACCTTTGAACATTCGGCTGCTGTCCAACCACTTGCGCGACCTCACCATTCGGCGTTTCATCGTAGTTCGTCAGCGACACGAATGTCATCTCGGTTCTTGATGATGACATTCCATTAGACGATATTCGACGTTCGCCGCCGATAGGCCCATAATCAACAATTGTTTCAATACTCTTCTTCTTCTTGTACCTTTCAAATTCGAAATAAGACAAACGTTATGTCACAAGACCAACCTTTCCCAGAACCCGAGCATAAAGTACTCCACAAACAGCTTCTCAAACAAGAATGAGACAAACGCATTCACCACCGATACGGCCACAATAAACCAGCGAAACTTCATCGACGGTAGATCGACATTTCCAAGCACTTCACGAACAAATTCCAGCGGTGCCAGCACGATCCACACGCATAGAATCGTCGCAAAAACCGTCAACGCGCACAGCGGCTTATTCGACAGTATCGTCCCGCGGTACGGCGGTCCTTTCGAGTAAACCAGAGCCAGAATTATATACTGAAACATGGACACGCAGAAAATGGCCGTTCCCTGCATGCTGCGTTTGTCTTCTTCCTCGCCAGTTTGCGGCGGGCGGTACGGCACGAACCAATCTTGTTTCGACGTCAGGTAAAATACGATAAACTGCAATCACCGCATTATTCTATAGCATATTCTATTAACAAAACCTGCGCTGTACCCATAATCACCAGCTGTCCGACCACCGACGCCATGCTCGCCATCGACAACAACCTCGTCGGTGGCGGATGTGGCGCTAGTCTTCCAAAAGCCGGCGTATTTCCGAACAACAACGCGAACATGGTTATCAAGAACATGTCAATATACATAAACTGGCCATCCGTCAATATATTCGAGATCCAATACAACTGCATCACCGTCACAAACTGCGTCAGCGAGTAACCCGCCATGTACTTGAAGATGCCGAACGAGGTTACTAGCGCCGCTCGACCTTCACTGATCACTGTCGGCACGCATCGGATGTCGGCAATCTTCGACGTGAACGGTGCCGCTATGGATGCCTCCGCATCCGATAGCGATATACCGGCGTGTGCTGCCTTGAGCGCCGCGCAATCGTTCGCGCCGTCGCCGCACATCGCCACGGTGTAGTCGACGTTCTGAAGCTCTTCCACCAGGAATTGCTTTTGGTCGGGCGCCATTCGCGCAAATACGTCGCATACGCAGATCAACTTCTTCAGGATTTCCGGGTACTCATGTGCAATGACGGCAAATGTCGTCCCCGATACCGCCAGATGATAGCTGCTGTCGAGGCAATGCGCGTCCTGAATCTCCACCGCGTTCGACATTCCTATTATAGACTGCTTCCATGGAACGCTGTCGCATGACATCAAAGAACCGTCATCGCCGACCTCGTCAATCACCTCGTCCGACGATGATACCGACTGTTTAAGTACCAGTTTCGTGCGTCCGCTTTCGTTCTTCTCATCAGCCACGTGCTCGACAATAAAAGCGCGCTTTTGCGGCCGAATGATGCCGCATTCTCGAGCCACCGAGAGTCCAGTCAGCAAGTTGTCACCAGTCACCATTACAGTGCGAATGTTTGCGCTGAAAAATACACATTCCGGGATCACAATTCAGAAAAGATTTAAATTTTCTTTGAATATATTATTTCTTTTAAACCGTGCTCCATATAGGACACCCAGACTAATTAAACCGGCGATGGTTTTAATGGTTTCCGATGTGTTCTCACAATTGGCATTTCAATGCAAATCAAATAGCGCCGGTTAAATTTTTTAAAGATTTCCTATACAGATCTACTTCTCTTCTACTTCTCTCTTCTGCTTCTCTATTTCTCATTATCGGTGTAATCTCTAAAATCTATTTTGTCCCTTTCGAAAAATATTTTCCCTCGTCTAGAAAAAATCACAACACCAAAATTGTAAAATAATTTTGAATTTCAAAATTTGAGCGCTTTAAATGCGAAGAACAATAAATAATATTTTGTTAAATCCACACTGAACTTTGCAGACTTTCTTTAACCACAAAATATTACTCACCGATTCAACTGATTAATAACACCCAGTGTCACCGGCTTCACGCGATTCTCCATCACAATCA
Source organism: Caenorhabditis plicata (assembly GCA_963931815.1). Classification (NCBI taxonomy): domain Eukaryota; kingdom Metazoa; phylum Nematoda; class Chromadorea; order Rhabditida; family Rhabditidae; genus Caenorhabditis; species Caenorhabditis plicata. Next base: position 2,923,363 of record OZ007491.1, read on the forward strand.
AGCCAAGAAGCTGCAAATCGCATTCGACCACATTCCTCGCCACCTTCGCCGCACGATTAAAATTCATATCCAGTGATTTTCTAGCCACCGCTAGCAGCCGAAATCCATGCTGTGCGTACGCGTTCACCTGCTCCGCGTAATCGGCCGGCACCGTCTTCGGATCACACAATGAGCCAATCATCTCCGGTGAGCCTTTCGAATAAAGCGTCATGTTGTTGGGCCGTTCTGCCGATGGATCAAGCACTATCACCGACATCCTCTGGAGCGACGAACTAAAACCCGTCTGCTCTTTATCAAGAATTCATCTTCCATACCAACCTGAACGTAAACTGTCGGATGATCGAATACTCAACGTCTCCGTCTTCTTTCGGCGACTTGATAATCGATGGCTGCACATTATCAAACAGCTGCGTTTCGCACTCAATGTCTCCCTCACCCTCTTCCATCGTCCAGTTCGTCTTCTGGAACAGGATCAGGTCCAACGGGTCTCCGTGAAGTACTCCGTTGATTCGCGTCAATGAATGACACGTGGCAATTGCCTTCACCATTTCGCCGTCAAATGGTAGTTCGCCCATTTTCATGTCCGTCACTTCGTGCATGAAGCTGATTTGTGCTTTGTCCGCCTTTATTGGCCGCATCACGTGAAAATCCAACCCGTCTTCAGTTAAAGTACCCGTTTTGTCAAAACAAACCTGCAAAAAGCCATCATTTGTTTAAATAATTACTTCTAATTCTATTTATTATTTTTTTATGAAGAAAAAAGTCCCCTTTTCAATCAAAATATTTCGTTCAACAAGGTTCCCATTCAATCAAATTCCGTACCACATTAATTGCTCCACATGTATTAATAGTCGACGGCGATATGCAAAAAATCTGCTTCTTTTTCAATCTCAGTTGAGCATTTATGATGCCCACGGACATGGCAGCGGGAAGCGCCGGCGGCACCGTTATCGTTATGATGTCGAGCGCTCTCACGATTATCTTTCGCAGTGTGTTGCCGCGCATTATCATCACGATGATCGTGTAGATGAATCCGCATCCCGAGATGCAGGCGAGGAACAACACGAACTTGAACAAGTCTTTGGTGAAGCGGAAATCAATCGGCTTCGGGTACATGATGGATCGCACCAGTTGTCCCTTGAGTGTGGAGTAGGCGGTTCGCAGCACGATAGCCTGCAAATTGATAATCATTCATCCGATTTCAAAAACAATAAACAACAGCCAATCAACTGGTACATTGATACTAGTCGCGGTAATTAGGTCAAAATTGGGGGTATAAATTGGATTCATATTCCATGATTAACATTCGTGTTGAAATCATGCAAGTAAGCACGACGACATTCATCGCGAGCAGTTTGTCCGCAGTGGCACTCATTCTCAGTCTCTTCTCACTTTCCTCAATTTATTCCAATGTTAGTGATTACTGGAATGAGCTCGATGAGGAGATGCTCGAAGTTAAAGTAAGTTTTGGATATTTCCTCAAAACAACCAATAAAACTCTAGTCGTCATTCAAAAAATTATTGTTTACAGAAAGATCTCGACGATATGTGGCGCGACATTATGCACATCCAAACTACTTCCGGTGTGAATTTATATCGTCCTCGTCGTGCTCGCGGCTATGACCAAGGAGCATCTGGCGGCTATAACCAAGGCTCTTCTGGTGGATATAATCAAGGTTCTTCCGGCGGCGACGGCTATGACACCGGTGCTCCATCTCACGATCTTGGAGCTCAGGCCCCATCCGGCCCCGCGCCAACTTCTCCCGACTCTTGTCAGTGCCAGGCCGCTAACAAGTGCCACGCCGGACCACCAGGACCAAAGGGAATGCCAGGAATTCCCGGCCCCAACGGATTGCCGGGCGAGGACGGCAAACCAGGCCACGACGCCGAGGACGTCGAGCCACAAGCCCAAGACACCGGAATCTGCTCCTATTGTCCAGCCGGTCCACCGGGTCCTCCAGGTCCTATGGGTATGCCTGGCTTCCGCGGAATGAAGGGCGCTGATGGACAGCCGGGACGCGCTGGTAAAGACGGTAATCCAGGAAAACCAGGCGAAATGGGACCACAAGGACCGCAAGGCAAACCAGGACCCGAGGGCAAGCAGGGCGAGAAGGGAGCCGACGGTCGCAAGCCCATCGGAAGACCGGGACCAAAGGGACAACGCGGACCGCAGGGCGGACAAGGACCACAAGGCGCTCCAGGACCAGACGGACCACCAGGCATCGCTGGACCGGCCGGTGGAATGGGTGGACCAGGAGAGCAAGGACAGCAAGGATCCGACGGACCTCCAGGTGCCGAAGGAAAGGTCGGACGACCAGGCCAAGATGCGTAAGTACCCCATAACCATTCAATCAATAGATATACATTTCAGCGAATACTGCCCGTGCCCACAGCGAGGCACCGGCTCGAACGTGGGCGGTCGCAACGGCGGTGCTGGTGGCTTCGGAGGCTCCGGCGGCGCCGGTGGTTACAAGACCGGACCATCGGACTCATACAAGAAGAAGCACCGCAAGTACCACTAATTCTAAGAAAACCTGTGAATTGTTTGTGCACTTTTTTAATAAATTTATTATCGCGAAAATTTATTATTTAATGTTTAACAAGTTTAACAAAAATTTGATGCAGTTTTAAGGTAATACCGTAGCTACTTTAGTTTGTAGTTTAAATCAATCAAATTCTCTCCTTACTTTTAAAATTCTCAAGCTCGATGGGGTATATTTTACGTTACAAAAAGATAATATAATTATAATTTTTACTGTCTTTTGAAAGGAAATAATAGTGTGAAGACTTTTGTTTGCGGACCCAACATCCCTTTTACCTAATATAAAAATTCCTACCTTCACTTTCTTGCCGCGATAAAACCTTGTCTGCAGCACTTGCGTTCCACAATAGAGAACATTCTTCGAGTGTCGTTCCATACTAAAAATCCCATCATTCCCCCCTGTCGCTTCATCCGTCAGCGCCACTTTCGTTATCGGCACCGATTCACCGGTGAGCACGCTTTCATTAACGATAACCGTTCCGCTCATCAGAACACAGTCGCATTGCATCAAACAACCGTGCGGCGGTATCAGCAATATATCACCCGGCACCAGTTCATCACTTCCAATCGACATCTCCGTGCCATCTCGAATCACTTCAACTTGTTCGCTTGAGTGAACCATACTTCTCAATCTTAAATTCATACGATTCGTCACGTTCCAGTTGGATGTTGTTACCTCTTTTCCTGTGATCGAATTTGATACACATCCATGAATATCGATGTGATTGATAATATAACAATCAGCGACGCGTAATAAGCATATTCATCATTGTACCAAACGGTGACACTGAAAAAAGACATGTTTGAAGTTGATTTCTTGGAATTTTTAGCTTCATTCGGGAAAATGTAAGAATTGAAAAAAACAGTCAATGTTATTTTCAAAATTAGCTGTAACAAGGAAAAAATGTTGTGAATCAATAAAACCGAAAAAGACAAAAATATAGTATCGAATATCCCACATCGTTGGCTATGATGATTCACAGTTTATTAGTATATTCCACGCCAAATGAATTCGTAAAAAACAGGATCTCATAAGGATCACTCAAATCTAACGTTTCGTAAAAATTCAAAGCGCCAGAGATATTTTAAGAGAAGACTACAAAATTAAGCTAAAAATTACTAATTTAAATTTTGGCGTGCTATTATATAAATAAATATATTTTATGCGCTATTTTCTTGGAACTTGAAAGGGCATAAGAGGCAAATTTAAAAATTTCGCTACATTTTTATTGATTTTATTGTTAATTTCTACTATTTTTGAATCCTGCACAATGAAAAAGTAGAGAGTATTGGCTCAATCAAGAGCAAAAATTAAACATTTGGGATCAAAATAAAAAATCAGTTATGGACGAAATTCTGAGTTTTAAATTATATATTTTCGGGTTATTTCTCGCTTAAAACTCTAAATCTTTCTAAAATACGAAAATTATAGATTCACAATTTTACGTTCGATAGCGCATTGGGAATTCCTTCTTTTTAATTTTAATTTGATTTGAAAATTGACCGTCACTGGTTCATATGGAATTTTAAAAATATTAATAATTGAATTCACATAGACCTTAACCGAATAACGACAATTACCACTCACCTAAATATTTGAAAAACATAAAATGGTGTAATAACTTCCATAAACAATAAATATAAAATCGGTCTCAAGTTAACAACAATCTCATTCTTTCCAAAGAATTCGAGCCTATTCCGAATCTGAAATAAATATAAAATTTCATTCTTTCTTAAATCCTCTCCAACCTCATCATCACAAAGACCGCGATTCTCCTCAATCTTTTTCAAAAACGAGGAGCATGGTATCTTCGATGAAATATCAGATGCAGATATAAAATAAGCATCATCTTCCTCTTCATTATTAATCCAAACATAGACTATTTTGCGATAACTGAACCATCTTAATTCATTCACTTGTTTCATCGATCCATCTGGTTCAGATATGAACTGTAAAATTGATAAAATTCGACGAAAAGCGAGGCGAACCAACGAACAATTTGTTTTGTCGTTGATGATGAATCATTCGTCTTTCGGTTAATTTTCTGCAGTTCTGTTACATTGTGATTGTCTCTGCAATCATTTTATATTTTTTTGATATAATTGAGTCATTATTTCATTTTTTAATAAGGGCTAATGTAAACATCTCTGTTAAAGTAAAAATTGGAGAAAAAGTCATGGTTCTAGCAATTTTATTAAATTAAAAGACGAGTTTAGAGTCTATAAAAGCATGACTAGTCCTGTTTCAAAACATGAAAGCTTGAACTGACAAAACGTCAACTGAAGCTTCAGCTTACCAACAGTCAATAGATATTAATTCCAGTGAAAAAATCCAAAAATTTACTACTTAAAGATCGTAATTAACAGCGAGCTCTTTTTAAAATCGCCAAAGACCGTTTATAAAACTTATTAACAAAGTTCTACCAGTCTAGTTCATAAAAAACATTTTTCTCTATATTAAAAAAACAAACATACACTATGTAGACATACTCAGCGTGCGAAAACAAGCATTTAACCATACGAAACTTGACATTCCAATCATCTTTCCAATGTAGAATCAAACGAAATATGCCAAATGTCAGAATTGTCAATAAATAAAATAGAATCTGCAATTGGTATAATTATTATAAGTTTGTTCTTAATTCCACTGGAAAGATTTTCAATATTTGAGAGCTTTTTTTTAATTTTCACGTGCACACCAATTAGAAATAACGATTTTCCGATTTTAAAATTGTTACGCCTTTTCAATAAAACATTGTTCATGACAATTTTACTAGGATGTCCTTAAACTATCTACAAATATTAATATCCTTCCAAATTTAATATATTTGAGTACATTTGCTTGGCTCATTTTTTACCATACAAGTTGGAGTGCACGTGTATCTTTTAACATTACGCTAGTAACTAAATTAAATTCGTTTGAAACTGAAAAAACAATTTTTTAACAAAATATTAGGTGACAGAGGTTCGACTGCCACTATTCTCACTAAAACAAAACAATTATTTCAACTATTATAATAATAAAAAAAATTAAAAAAGGAAAAACTTGCCGTCCTAAATAAGCCAGTCCTAAAAGCGAACAAAGTGAGTGTATGTTCTCCAGCTTCAAGAGTCAATCGGTGGCGTCGTGCGCCACCCGCCTCCACCATGCCCTTTAGTTATTTAATCTCGACGTACGAGCAACCGAAACGTCGAGGCCTGAAAACACACAACAATTTCGCTGGTTTGTTGAAAATTCGCCGAGAATACGAATGACGAAATTCGTTGGAAATACAATATTACACTGATAATTTTTCCTTGACAACACCCAAATGATATATTATTAATAATCCGGCGGATGGCGAACAAAATCGATATCATTTTGTATTGATACAAATTAAGCATTATAAGATTGTCTTTTTTCTTTAAATAAGATAACGGAGAAATAAAAAAATATAATGAAAAGAAATTGACGTGAAGTGAAATGCATCGCGTGCAATTTTACGTTCACGTGATGGTGATGAAATGGAGATTCGAGAGAAAATGAGAACGAAATGAGCCACAAGAGAAAAGCTCATTACTCAGAAGGGAGAAAGCCAGCTGTAGTTGCAACTGAATTTTATATTAGCTATAGTAATATATGGAAGTGTGTCAACAAAAAAGGAGTGAAATTTGTTTTGAATTAATTTGGAAATTAATCCCGAAATCCCACAAATTGGAGCAAATTTCAATTTAAACGTTCAAACGTTCATCGCTCTGTAGAGCTCCTTGATTAGATAATTGACTTGCTTTGAATAATTTGTAAAGTTTTATTTGGGAGTCTTAAGGCTAATTGTTTGGTTATTTGTGACTGAAATCGTAAAACAACCTGAGCTCCTTGAAGCTCTTTTGGGCAGGCCATATGAAATTTAAAATTTTGCGCAGGCGATTTCCGCCTGCGCTATACCTGCTTTAAAGCTTAATTTAGGGGATAAAATCTAAGATTTGAGTTATGTATCAAGATATAGAGATAGTTTTGAGAGCATAAACTAAACTAAATCATTAATAAAGTTAAAATATAATCCAAGAAATTTCTATAACAAATTCTAAAATTTTTAATTTCAATTAGGAGAAAATTTAGTTAATGCGACACGTTAAAGAAAAATTTCCTGATATTTAGCATAAAGCTTCTTTAAAGTTTACCGATTGAAATTTATAATTGACGCTAAATCTTGCAATATCCCATTCTGACAGATTTCTAACTTGGGAACATTTTACAGTAAACTGGTTTCCCCGAAAATATATTACATAAATTATTAATTTTATAAATATTTTTCATAATGTAATGATAGCCACGTCCGTAATTGAATCAACTTTTACTCATTTACCATCTGACAATGAGCTATTATTCTTTAAAAAATACAAATAAACTGATTATTCATTCTACATATTAAAAGGAATTCTATAAGACCATATATATAAATAGTTCCCATATTTTATCAAAACAGATATGGATGTTATGAAACTCTTTTTATACGAGTTTCACGTTAAAGCTCACGTAAATTCTAACCATGCCGCGGTTTGGCGAAACATCGTGCGCCACGTGCTATTATTTTATTTATTTTTTGAATTTTTTAAAATTTATTTATTTTTATCGTTAAAATAAGTGATTTAGGCTGTATGCTTTGCCAAAATTTATATAAACGAGTATTAGAGGTCTCGTAAGATATTAAAAACATAATTTTTTAACGAGACATCGAAAAATCATAGAATTCAAAGGAAGAGTATCTTTTCACAATTTTAACAATTAAGGTGTTTTATTTAAAAGAAACAAATAATTTCAGCCATGAGTGATCTCGACACAGAACGTATGGAAACAAATGAAGATTCGGACGATTCATCAGAACCAGAATTGATTGATTTGACGGATGAAATCGAGGAAACCAAGAAATTGGTGAGGTGTGCGGGTTTTTGCCAGATCAATTCTGCACGAAGTTTCATAATTCCACCAATTTTGAAAGCCTAGATAGATGAGGATGGAGCAAATCTGGCTCATTCGAACAAGCTGCTCGAATTGTACTATAAGAATGGGGATATTCAAGAACTGGCTGATTATAGAGACGAATTTGTTAAAACGTGCGCTCTCAATAAGACAAATTGGCTCAATTGGATTAAGTAAAATTGTTTTTGATTAAAAAATAATAATAAATGTTTATAGGACTGTTCGGGATGAATTGACCGTAGATGAGGTGGAAAACATGTTCGATCGAGCAGTTGCAGACAGCAATTGTGCCGACATTTGGCAAGAAAGGATCTATTATGGAATAAGTCGTGGAATTAGCGTTGCGCGGCAGGTTATATAGCTTTTTACCGGTACAAAATGATAACTTGTACTTCAGAAATGTGAAGATGCTTTAAGCTCTATTGGAACCCGCTATTTCGACGGTGGAATTATATGGATGTTATATTTGAGTTTAGAAAAATCGCATTTTGATTCTATTCAAGATGAAACTGAAAAGGAAGCACAGGCAAAACAATTGGTATCCATTGTCAAACGAGCCATAAAAGTCCCAACCGATTTAATTGATGATATATATGAAGAATCACGGCAAATATTCGAGTACCTGAATGAACCAGTGGACGAGTTGGAAAAAGTGCATGAAAAGACAAAGAAAGAGGCTTTAAAATTGCAAGAATTTGAAAATTTGATCTCGAACGATGAAACGAAAGCAGACGGATTCAATAAGTGGCTGGAATATGAGAAGAAGGCGTCGAATCCAAGTCGGATACAAATGGTTTATGAACGGGTCATTGATGCGTACGAGTATGATGAATATGTTTGGTCGGATTATGGGATTTGGTGTGAGCAGTCATTGAAGTTGAATGAGGTGAGTTCTATAAGAAAATTTTCTATTGAGATTGACTAACTATCTCATCTACAACCTCTCTTGGAACAAATTTGAAGAGTTTTTTCCAAAATGTCAGATCATTTTTCAGATCACTCGTAATGTATATGAAAGAGCTATTAGACACTGTCCATATAGTTGTGTCTTATTCGAGCAAGCGCTTTTAGCGATGGAGCGCGCTCAAGTCCCCGATGGACGAATTGACGAGATATGGGAATATGCAAAAAACAACGTAATCAGGTAATCCTTTTACGAAATAATCAACTCTCTGCTCATTTTTAGCACCGAGACAGACGGTATATCACTCTACCGAACATATGCATACCAATTGCGTCGTCGTATCGCCAAATCCGACGATCGCGATTACAAAAAAGTGGCGGAAATTTTCGACGAAGGCGCGGCTCGTTTAAAAGAATGGTTTGGAAATCGCTGGGATCCCGAGGCGAAGTATCGTCGCATGTGGGCGTCGTTCAATGCGCGCCACATGAAACAAATGGAAAAGGCGCGAGAAATCTGGAAGGATGTATTGTCGTCGGGATTCGGTAATAATGCGGCTAAATGGATCGAGGCGGCGCAGTTGGAAAGAGAGTGTGGAGCGTTCGAGAACGTGAGGAAGTTGTATAACTTGGCGCTTAATTCTGTGGCCGAGAACGTGATGGACGTGTATGAAAGCTATCTGCAGTTTGAGAGGGAGGAAGGCGAGCTAAAGGACTTGGATGTGGCTTTGGCGAAGATTAATGCACAGGTTGCGCGTAGAGCGGCAAGGCCTGCGAAGAAGGAGAAGACGAAACGGCAGGTGAATGAACCGAAAGTTGTGGCAGCGAAGAAACGGAAGGAGGAAGATCATGACAAGAAGGCGAATGCGAAGGAACAAACTATACAGGAGAATCAGGAGCACAAGACCGAAGAAGTGACGAGAGATGTTGAAGAAGCCAAAAGGACTGTTTTCGTATCGAATCTTGATTATGGAACGACGGAAGAGCAAATCCGTCAGGTATTGGATGGCGTTGAATGCGTTCGGTTTTCCAAAAGAGCCAAGTCGGATGACCTTCATCGTGGGTTTGGATATGTTGTGCTAAGCGGAGTTGAAATGACGAAGCAGGCTCTCGCCAAGGATCGTGTCTTGGTCAATGGTCGCCCAATGTTTGTGAGTTCGTTTGTCTTCTTTTTTTTTAAATATTTACTAATGTTTAGATATCAGAGAACAATCCGGAAAAACGCGTCGGTTTCAAGTTTTCGACAAAAATGGAAAAGTCTAAATTATTTGTGAGAAATGTTCATTTTAAAGCAACCGAGGAGGAAATCCAGGTGGGGTTCATTTTAATTCTGAAATTGATTTTTTTGAAATTTAGAACGTTTTTGCAAAGTTTGGGGATATTAAAAGTGTGCGAATTGTTAGGCATAAGAACGGTCTGCCGAAAGGTGTTGCATATGTAGAATTTGATTCTGATGCATCTGCTGCCAAAGCATTAGAAGAGAAAATTGAGATTCGTGGTAGGTTAAGGAGAATGCGAATGGAATAAGTATTTTAATTAGGGAGAGAGCTAACTGTGGCAATTTCTGATCCGCCGGCGAAGCAAAAGAATGGTGGAGATGGTCTGAAGAAGAATGAAGATGAGAATCAGGTAGAGACGAGGCAGCCCAAGAAGGGAGTGCTCGCGTTTGTGCCGAGAGCGGCTAAAGGTTAAATTTTGTAAAAATTATTTTGCTCTATGTTAATTCGGTATATTTAAGCAAAGGTTCAAACAAAAACAGCTGCGCTGAATTCGTCCAGCTCAACGACTCCTTCAGTTGAATCGGAATTTGCAAAACCTGCAAAGAAGATGACTAATGACATGTTTAGGCAATTTCTAAATAAATAATTGTTTTGTTTAGTTTTTGTTCTCATGTCTATCATCGTTTCTATCGATGAATTAATTATTTTACTCTTTTTTTGTAACTTGGTTATTCAATTATCCTCTAAGAATGTCGTCTTCATCATCATCGTCGTCATCTGATTCAGAACACGAAGAAGCCGCGGCAACGTCAGCGCCGGCTGAAGCATCAGTAAACTCGTGAGAATAACGGTTGAGAAATGGACGTGTATGAATTGGTTTAGATCACCGGCGTCAAAATCGGCCGAGAGTTCGGATGACGACAAGCCGATTCGGAAGCGGATGCTGTCAGATTCGAGCGATGATGAGGAACAGGAGAAGGAAAAAACGAGCAGCAGCAAAAAGCTAATCGAGCAGAGTGATGATGACCTGGATAGTGAGCGAGAAGGCGACGTTACGAAGAAGTCGGATCTGTTTGGCGACGATTTGTCGTCGTCTGATGATGATAATGCTAAGGAGAAGGAAGAGGAAAAAGTGAGAAAGTCGGACGACAGTGATGCCGAAAGTGTGGACCAACTGAGGGGAATTGTAATGCATCAGCCGGGAGAGGATGAAATGGACGAAGAAGAGGAAGAGAAGGAAAAGATCATTATTAGCGAGGCAACAGTGCCGAAGATACAAAGCGACTTTGGCGAGGGCGCGTTTTACGTGAAAGTTCCCAACTTTTTATCGGTATCGACGCACCCATTCGACCCGGAGCTTTATGAAGAGGATGAAGATGATGATCAGGTGAAAATGGACGAGGAAGGAAGGAATCGGCTTAAATTGAGGGTGCGCTTTGTGTTTTATAATAACAGAAATGCGGGTATAATTTTTAAGGTGGAAAACACGATCAGATGGAGGAAGACGACCAATGAGAATGGAGAAGAAACCATGGAAAGTAATGCCAAGTTTGTCAAGTGGAGCGATGGCACGTAAGTTTTTGTGAAAAAAGATTTTGCTTTTGCACGGGATCGTCTTTTAGGATGTCGATGTACCTGGGTAATGAGATTTTCGAGGTGACGATGATGCCACTCAACGTGCACAATTATCCGCATTTGTATGTGAGGCAACAAGGTGGAATGGTAAGAGATAGTTAATCTAACAGTCTAATGTAAATTTTGTTAAGTTAAATCATGTATTACTGAAGGAGCATATCTTATAATACCACAAGATGTGCTCCTTTGCTCCTTTTCGAAGGAGTGCATCTTGTAGCTTTAATTTCAAAGATGATACGAGACCCGCTAACTTATATTTTATGATGTTTAACCATGTTTTTCTAATTTCCACGTAAAAATTTTAAATTTTTTTATATTTTAAGCCAAAAATCCAAATAAAATGAAAAGTTATTGGTTCATTTCAAAATTGTGGGTCGCATCTAGATTAGAAAAAAAAATAAAACCATTGTGCTCTAACAGAATAGATCACAATCTAGTGAAAATATATCCTATTTTGATTTATTGAATAAATGACCTTATCTTCTTTTCAGGCGGCTCAAACGGTGCTCCAGAAGAAGCTGACATTCCGGCCGCACTCAACCGACTCGCAGACACATCGCAAAGTCACGCTCAACATGGCAGACCGTACGCGAAAATCGGGATCGGTAAAGGTGATGGACGAAGTCGGGCATAATCCGGAGATCCAAAGGCGCGAGAACGCAAAGAAGGAGGAAGAGCTCCTTCGTCAGCACATCCGTCGAACGCAGATGATGAGGAACACGTATAAGCCGAGATACAACCGAATGGGTGGCGATGGCTACTCGGACGACGAGGAAGTGCCGACGAGGCGGCCGAAGCCGAAGAAGAAGGAAGCGCCGATCATTGGTGCCAGCTCGGATGAAGAGGAAGAAGATGTGGGCAGAAGGGATCGCGAAAGCGACGAGACCGACTCGGATGAGGAGTATAGGAAGAGGAAGCAGCAGCAGAAGAAGACAATTGTGACGAGTGATGAAGACTCGTCGTAGAATTGTTTGGTTTTGTTTTGTTTTGGAATAACTTTGAATAAATTATATATTATGTAGGTTTTGTCATAGGTGTTATTATTAGGGGTGGTAGTATGTACATAATTATATCCTAAATTATCAAAAAGGGCTCGCCACGAATGCGTCAAAGAGAAATGAAGCGACAGCAGTCACAGAAGCCGTAGCTAGGATGATGAGCCGGAAGTCGAATGGAATATGAACGCAGCCAAGCACATTTCGAATTGGCACAAAATCGACAGTCACCAATAGTATTGATAGCTGCAACGCTGATCATTGTAAAAGAGAATTTTTTTGGAACCCACCAATGTTAGAAAAATGATGGCCAGCAAGTAGGGTCGATTTGTTCGAATCGACTTGCGGAAAGGCTCGCCTTTTGAAAAGATGACATTCATTGTAATGTAGGAGAAGATTGATGTGTAGAAGATGGCGGTACTTTGTTGACTACGGCGATCATACTCGTGGTCTTGCTTGGTGGCCACGTATGGAATGAACCAATCTTGTTTAGTGACAAGATGGAATATGAAGACCTGAATCATCCAATTGTTTGAGATTGGCATTTGTTAGGGGAATGAACCTGTGAGATTGCGGAGATTAGAAGCTGACCGAAGAGCGCGAGCATCGTTGACAATGAGAGGATGGCGATCTTGGGCTTGCTCTCATCCAAACGGTGATATGCGGAGGTTCGCGATGAGAGCCACGCAAGAACTGTGACGATCGGCATATCGATGATAAGGAATTGCATCTGCGAATAGCTAATAGCAATCCAGTAGAGCAGTAGGATCGACACGAACTGGGTAAGCGAGTAGGCGGACATGTAGAGGAACGCGCTGAACGAGGTCGCCAAAGCGGCGCGGCCTTCCTGTATGAGGCGGAGCACGCAGCGGATATCGCACACCTTGGAGGTGAACGGCGCCGCGATGGAAGCCTCGGCGTCGGAAAGCGAGATGCCGGCGTGAGCGGCCTTGAGAGCCGCACAGTCATTGGCGCCGTCGCCGCACATGCCGACAGTGTTGCCGTGGGTGGCAAGAATCTCGATGACCTGCTGCTTCTGGTCGGGCGACATCCTGGCGAAAACCACGCATGAAAGCACCACCTGTTCGAGGATCGTTGAATGCTGCCGTGAAATGATTGAGAGCGTCGAGCCGGAAATGGCGAAGCGCCGAGAGACGCTGTAGATTCGGTTCAGCTCGTGTTGACCGCTTTTCTGCAAGTAAGGTAATATTGTATGGTAAATGGATCTTTAGTCGCACTGTGTTTACATTTTAAATATGTATGTATAATTACTTAATAATTTTAACTGCGATTTTAAATTATCAACACAGGCCTTTCTATAGCATGGAACGCTTTGATTCTTATTTGAAATTCAATCCTTGAAGGAAAAACGGCTTGGTCTACGTTGGCAAGGAAGAGCCGTTCGGAATGGAAGGAGTTAGTCCGCTTCTCCGCTGGACTCTCTCTGCACGCAACGTTTAATGAATTTTATGTTATTCTTCCTAATATGCTTCAAACCAGAATTATGTGTTTAACATCTGGTTTTGCTGAAATATTAAACACATATCACCCCACTGATCATTTTTTAGAATCCCCATTAGCGTGTTTACGTGAAGCGAGACTATGCGGAGAATGAAAATTTTGCAAAATTGCATGCAAAAATGTCTAAACCACGCCCTTTTCATTAGAATTTGTTTCATCAAATGTTCCAATTTGTTTATTTCAGAGGACGTATGCGAGAAACTCATATTTGGATGACATAAGCACCCCACTGCAATCTAGTACGCACAAATTGCGCTAAACACGCCCGTAAATGTACTATTTTTTTCATATTTTATTTATTGTTTTTTTCAGAGATGGAAGAACAGGACGGACGGTCAGGCGGCCACAAACGACTTTCGTCTATTCCTCTTCAATGTGGGCTGCCCATTTTTTTGAGACAACGCACATTGATGAGAGATGAGAAGATGACCGTCCAAATGAGAACCTCATTCATTTCATCCTAATGTTTTCCTGTTCCATTAAGCACCGATCTCTGAAAAAGACAATATTAATTATTTATTAAACGAAAAATTTGCACACCAAATGGAAATAGAAATTTTACAGTTTCAACTTAATATTCTATTTTTTCGTCGAAACTATGCATTATTTTTTACGTGATTTTATCAAGCTCGACGTCAAATATATCCAAACCGTAATATAATACTTACAAATGTTAAATTAAAGACGCTTTTCTGATCCCTCCATTGTGAAATTGCATTTGGTGTGAATTTGTTGAAATGTTTTATGGTATTCAGAAAAATATAATAGTTTTGTTTACTCTTTTCATTTTCGGTTAATTCTGTTAAATAGTATTTGATAAATAAAAAATAAATAAAATTGGCGTCCAATCTTTTGCAATTAGCGCTTACTCCGTGGCAGTGGGGTGCATAAGTGTTATTTAATAACAATTTCAGACCTCAGGGCGTATTCAAGAATGTATTTACTCGTTAAACGGTGTTGGGAAATCATTGAGGAATTGTATTTTCCAGTAAATTATGTATTTTTTCAACCAATTTTTTCATTAAAATGTTATTTCTTGCACAACACTCATACTCGAAAAAACAGTGACTCGTATAAGCGCATCGACTCTAGAATTTTAGAATAATTTTAAGATATTCTGTTATTTTAGGACAAGTATGTAAAACTGAGGACAAAACAATTTTCAAATTAACACGTGAAAGCTTATAAGACACATTTAAATATAGTAAAATCACAACAATTCATTTGGCGTGATTATGTATAGTTTCTCCGACACGTACTTTATCGTTGATTTTTCATCACCGTTTAAAAGATAAGTTATAACGTTCTTGCATACCGCCTCAGAACTCATAGAAGGGAATGACAAAATTTGAAACATTAATTACCGATTGAACGAAAATGCGGCACATTCCCTTGACATCCTCATGCCTTATAATCTCAACATCTTTTCCAATTCCACACTGCTCGGCCACTGAAACGGCCGTGAGAAGATTATCGCCGGTTATCATAATTGATCGAATATTCGCTGCATTCAATTCGCTGATGACACTCTGTGTGATTGGCTTTAATCGGTTTTCCAATGCTATTAGTCCGAGAATCGTCAAATCCCGTTCGGCTTCTTCTCTCGTCTGCGGTGCATGAGTTGTATGTCGATCGGCGATGGCTATCAAGCGGTAGCCATGTGTTGAGTATTCATCAACAAGTTTCTGAGATTTTCATTTTTGAAAAGTTATTGATTAGATGGTTGGTTACTTGGAAATTGGGAGGAATTGAGTGGGCAAGGCTTGCGATGATTTCCGGCGAGCCTTTGCTGACAATTCGATTGTGCTCGTTTTTACGGATGACGATTGACATTCTTTGAAGGGTTGAGCTGAATGCAAATTGACGAATGTTTGGTTGTTCCTGAATTGTTTATTAATATAAAAATGTTATTCAATTGAACTAACATTGAGCTCCAGTCCAGTTTGCTCGAAAAGAATCTTATCAAGCGGGTCACCTTGGATTTGTCCGTTGATTCTACAAGAAGAAAATGAAAATGAAATAAATTATAAACTACTTTGCCAAAGAATGACAAGTTGCCATTGCGGACACGATCGGATGCTCCATTGGCAAGTGTTGAACCTCTTCCCCGAGGTTGCCGTCATCCATGACGAGCCGGCATGCGTGGTAATTGAGTCCGTCTTCGGTCAGAGTTCCAGTCTTGTCAAAACACATCTTAACTCAAACATTCTGAAACGATTATTGCCCATCTCTCACCAACCACATTGATGGCTCCGCAGGTGTTGATGGTCGATGGAGATGTGCAAAAGATGGAATGCTTCTTAAGGCGTTTCATCGCGTAGTAGATTCCAATTGACATGACGGCTGGAAGAGCTGGCGGTACTGTGATGGTGACCAGGTCTAGGGCGCGGATCAACATTTTGCTGAATGTGCTTCCGCGGTAGTAGAGGATTGCAGATGTGTAGATGAAGCCAGCGGTGGCGACAATGGCGAGCACTCCGACGAACTGAAACGTTTTTCGAGAATATTATAGAGACAATGTTGTAATAGAATAGAATTTGTTGAGCTGAGTCGAATGATATCCATATTATATTAGAAAATTAGAATATTTTTGAATTTTACAATGGGACCACCAAAATTTAAAATCCACAAAAAGCTGCTTAACTGTTAAATAAATTGTATCAATTTGCTCAGCACATTGAGCTGAGTCGAATGACACATATATTATACCAGAATATTTTAAAAATCTTTCAATTTTACAATGGGACCACCAAAATTTAAAATCCACAAAAAGCTGCTTAACGGCTAAATAAATTGTATCAATTTGCTCAGCACATTGAGCTGAGTCGAATGACACCCAGATTATACCAGAATATTTTCAAAAATTTTCAATTCTACAATGGGACCAGCAAAATTTAAAATCCACAAAAAAGGCAAAAATGTTATATAACCTGTATCAATTTGCTCAGCACATTGAGCTGAGTCGAATGATACCCATATTATATTAGAATATTTTCAAAATTTTCAATTCTACAATGGGACCACCAAAATTTAAAATCCACAAAAAAGGCAAAAATGTTATATAACCTGTATCAATTTGCTCAGCACATTGAGCTGAGTCGAATGATACCCATATTATATTAGAATATTTTCAAAATTTTCAATTCTAAAATGGGACCACCAAAATTTAAAATCAACAAAAAGCTGCTTAACTGCTAAATAAATGGCATCAATTTTCTCCACACATCGAGCTGAGTTGAATGACACCCATATTATATTAGAATATTTTCAAAATTTTTCAATTCTACAATGGGACCACGAAAAATTAAAATTCACAAAAATCTGCTTAACTGTTAAATAAATTGTATCAATTTGCTTAGCACATCGAGCTGAGTTGAATGACACCCATATTATAGCAGAATATTTTCAATTCTACAATGGGACCATCAAAATTTAAAATCCACGAAAAGTTTAGTAAATCTTTAATAAAAGATAGCAAAATTATACAATTCTTCAGTTGGGTTGAAGAGATTGAAATCTGAATATTGGAACCATCAATAAGGTTATATGAAAGTAACTGCGGCATCTTTCGCATTTTAAATTTCGAAAATGGATTAATATTTAAACCATTCGAATAAAAACTTTTTGCGTCAATAAGCTTAATTTTAAAATCGCTCCAATTCCCAACCTTCATTAACTGATTGATAAATTGAAAATCGCTGGGCTTCGGATACATAATCGAACGAATGAGCTCTCCCTTCGACGTCGAATATCCGGTGCGCACGACCATCGCCAACACCGGCTCGTTCGACTTTGTCTGCACAACCGTAGTGCCATTGAACAGCATGTGGCGACCCAGCTTCTTCACGTCAAACCTTTCCTGTCCACCATCTTCCACCGGAGTCTTCAAGTTGAACGTTAAAAATCTCTATGATTGCTGCCAACCTTGGTCACCGGGATCGATTCGCCCGTCAACATGCTCTCGTTCACAATTGCTGTTCCCGAAATGAGCACACAATCCGAATAGAGCTGCGAATCGCCGACAAGGCGGATGACGTCACCGGGGACGAGCTGAAATTGCACGTGTCGTATTCAATTATTTCCGAGACTCGGCACATGCCATTGTGCTGTCGATTCGCGTGAATTTATCCGAACCGCGTTTCACCTCGACGTCGGCATGCTCAACTACCATCGCCCGAATTCTGAAATCTTCATTTTTTTCTAGAAATCTGTGTCACAATTGTGCTCAATTTAAATGAATTTCTACTAAAGTACCCTAGTTACACGCTTCTTTGGATTGCTGGTTATAATTATTTATATATTTATATTATTTTTTAAAAACTTTGTGCTATTAAACAACGTATTGTTGGAACAAATGTATTGGAAAAATTTAGTTGAGATAAGACAAACTACAGTAGCAACTTGAAGGGTAATATTACATTCGAATGATACTGTATTTCGGTTGCGTAGTAGTTGTTTTAATTATTTTCGTATTTTTATACGAAACAAAACCGTCTGCTTCCAGAAATCCAAAGAACCATGTAAGGTAAATAAAAATTCACACAGTCCCATAGGATGTTCTTTCAATGAGATAAATAGAGTATATAATTAAATGGATCTTAATATGATCCTAGTAGCTTAAAATTTTTAGTGCTTCGAAAAAAATTTGTGACGCAAACTACAGTAGCATCTTGAAGGATTCGCATCGAAAGGCAAACAATTTCATTGAACTACCATATTACATTATATATAATTACATATTTTAAAATGAATTATAAGATAGAAAAATATATATTATAGCACCCCAAATTGTATGGTTATAAAAAGAGCTCAGTAAACGTGCTCAAATCTAATTTTCCATAAAGATATTAATATTTTTATGTAGTTTAAGAATGACTTGTCTGCCTAGTCGAGAATAGTCAATAAAAAGTTTAACATACTCTTAAAAATCGAAAAATCACTATTTCAATTTGGCGTGGCTGATCAATTTCAGAAGATTTCAACAAAAATCCACGTGCCTTTAATGTTTTCTATGAATTTACCGATATCACTCCAAATGAAAATAACGATTTTGCAATATGAATCAATTTGATTACTCATTATAACGTAAAAAACAACATTTTATATTTTAAATTAACAAAAAAAATAATATCTAGAAGCTTCTAGCTAGAACAAGCCGCTAGAAGAAGCCCTTTCGATTTCCTATAACTTTTATCATATAACACGCCCAATGAAAATAACGATTTTTCTAGATTTAAACGCCTTTTATAAATTACCACGTAGACGTGAAAACCTATCTTTCACGTAAATTTTAGAGGTTTTTCTTAAAATATCACCTATGCTTTAAAATTTTACGATATTTTAGGTTTTAATGATTAAATTTGTTGAAGAATTAATGAACGTGACACAAACTACAGTAACAGCTTAAAGGGTGAGAAGATATAGGGTGTGATACTGTGTTTTGGTTGCATTTTTTAAATTTTTTTAAAAAACTTTTCTGTAATTCTATAATTAAAGATATGAGGAATGTAAGGAAAACAGTTACAAAATATGTTGGAATAATTTTGATATGCTAGGTGGTTTGCAAAAGAAACATAGGAATTTGCTTGTTAAATATAATTTTACTTTTTTATGAATTTTTATGAAGGTTTTATTATGCTTAAGCTCTATTGAGACTTCAATACTACAAGCTTGCATCTACAAGATTTGCTTTAATCCACATTCAAAAAAAAACTATTCTGCACATGTCTTCCAACGTATAACAATTCCGAAAAAATCATTAGAATTTAAGAATTTCTAGAAACATACTTTATCTCCCCTGTTCGCTATATCATTTAAATATTAAATTGATAAGCAAGACATTACCAATTCTAAACAACAAAACAAAAATCAAAAACCTTTTTTCCTGCTGTCTCGTCTGTTGCAGCGTGATCAGAATCGAATAAGACGACATAATCACAATCAACATTGCGTACCACACATAATCATCAAAATACCATACAATCACACTAAAATGAATCAAACTAGAAGTGAGTTGCGCAAAAAGAGCTCGCCTGAAAGCCTGGAACAAATAAAACGGCGTGAGCACTTCTTTGAGCACAATTTCCGCAATTGGTGTCAACTGTGCCGACATTAAATTCTCGCCAAAGAATTGGCGCCGCGCATTTGCCTGCAAATTATGTATATTTGACTGAAAATGTGATTCTCACCTGCTCCGTGGTGAGTCCTTCCGCGTTGATAAGTTTGGCGATTCGCATTTGCTCGAATGTGGATTTGATCGGCACCCAATTGCCATCAATCCAATTGTATCGCATTTTTCGGTACACGAAGGAAAGCTTGTGCTTCAGATGGATTGTCGAACCATCCGGTTTTATGAGAATCTCATTGTGGCTCTTTTCAATCCAACAAACGTCGAATCTCTGGTGCGCGTCCCTTCAACAATCTTCATTATTTATATTCTTCATTTTAATTTTAAACCGAATTAGAATAAAGTCAGCTTCATCCTGATTGCACTCAATCCCTGATAGATTCGAGTAAACCTTGGGGAACCAGCCACCAATGAGTGGCAGTAATCCCAATGTTATACAAGAAAGAAAATAGTAGAGAAGCTTTAATAAATAAATTTGACGGAAACTAATAAGGATAGCTGACCTTCTTTGGCAAGGTGGTTTTATAGGAAGTTATCCGAAATTTGCTTGACTCGTATAGCAACTGACTTTCACTTTGCTTCTCACTAAAACTGACATTCTAGAAAATAAACAATAAATAAAACGATTTTAACGTAGCCAATTACCTCAAAATAGCGAAACTTTCTCATTTTGAGCGCAGGTAATAATAAATTTGAAATTATTCAACAATAGTTGTTTACATTTAATGTTATCATTAATTTTGATGATAAAATGATTGTTCCGCAGGAATACCATAATCATTGGTTGATAATCAGAATATTATTCCTATTAATAATTGCTTCGAAATTCTTTTAAAGAGCTTTTAAAATTAAAAACAAGTCGGAATTGGTTATTGATAAGGAAGAGGGGAAGAAGAACAAAGAAATATGAATGTTTTCTGGCTCATTTGCGTGTTTTAATGAGAAATTATGTTAACAAAATATTTAAATTTATCTATTAAACATAAGAAGAGGATATAATAGAAGAACGAGCTTCGGATTATCTCTTTTAGTTTTTGGAATAATCGGTGGATTTTTAAATTTCTAAGCTTATTTTAATCTTGAATATCTTCTTAATAAAATTTAGTTTAAAAATGCTAAACTTTATTGGGATATATTCGAGTAATCTGGCTTTAAATTAAAAATTAAAGAAAATCGCATTTTAATGTGCTTCGGTACTTTATTTCAAAACTTTTGAAATAATCTGTAGATTTTTCAATTTCTAAGCTTATTTTAATTTTGAATATCTTCTTAATAAAATATATTTAAAAAATGATAAACATTATTGTAATTTATTCGAGTAATCGGGCTCCAAATTATAATTTTCAGAAAATCGCATTTTTATCTGCCTTGGTATTTTATATCAAAACTTTTGAAATAATTTGTAGGTTTTAAAATTTTTAAGCTTATTTTAATCTTGACTATCTTCTTAATAAAATTTAGTTTAAAAATGCTAAACTTTATTGGGATATATTCGAGTAATCTGGCTTTAAATTAAAAATTAAAGAAAATCGCATTTTCATGTGCTTCGGTACTTTATTTCAAAAATTTTGAAATAATCTGTAGATATTTCAATTTCTATGCTTATTTTAATTTTGAATATCCTCTTAATAAAATATATTTAAAAAAATGCTAAACTTTATTGGGATATATTCGAGTAATCGGACTCCAAATTAAAAATTTGAGAAAATCGCATTTTCATCTGCCTTGGTGTTTTATATCAAAACTTTTGAAATAATCGGTGGATTCTCAAATTTTTACGTTAGTTTTAATCTTCAATGTCTTCTTAATAAAATATATTTAAAAAACGCTAAACTTTATTGGTATATATTCGAGTAATCGGACTCCAAATTAAAAATTTGAGAAAATCGCATTTTCATCTGTCTTGGTATTTTATATCAAAACTTTTGAAATAATTTGTAGATTTTTAAATTTCTAAGCTTAATTTAATTTTGAATATCTTGTTAATAAAATATATTTTAAAAATGCTAAACTTTATTGGGATATATTCGAGTAATCTGGCTTTAAATTAAAAATTAAAGAAAATCGCATTTTCATGTGCTTCGGTACTTTATTTCAAAAATTTTGAAATAATCTGTAGATATTTCAATTTCTATGCTTATTTTAATTTTGAATATCTTCTTAATAAAATATATTTAAAAAAATGCTAAACTTTATTGGGATATATTCGAGTAATCGGACTCCAAATTAAAAATTTGAGAAAATCGCATTTTCATCTGCCTTGGTGTTTTATATCAAAACTTTTGAAATAATCGGTGGATTCTCAAATTTTTACGTTAGTTTTAATCTTCAATGTCTTCTTAATAAAATATATTTAAAAAACGCTAAACTTTATTGGTATATATTCGAGTAATCGGACTCCAAATTAAAAATTTGAGAAAATCGCATTTTCATCTGTCTTGGTATTTTATATCAAAACTTTTGAAATAATTTGTAGATTTTTAAATTTCTAAGCTTAATTTAATTTTGAATATCTTGTTAATAAAATATATTTTAAAAATGCTAAACTTTATTGGGATATATTCGAGTAATCGGGCTACAAATTAAAAATTTGAGAAAATCCTTTTTTCATGGACTTTGGTATTTTATTTCAAAACTTTTGAAATAATCGGTGGATTTTTAAATTTCTAAGCTTAATTTAATTTTGAATATCTTGTTAATAAAATATATTTTAAAAATGCTAAACTTTATTGGGATATATTCGAGTAATCGGGCTACAAATTAAAAATTTGAGAAAATCCTTTTTTCATGGACTTTGGTATTTTATTTCAAAACTTTTGAAATAATCGGTGGATTTTTAAATTTCTAACCTTAGTTTAATCTTGAATATCTTCTTAATAAAATATATTTAAAAAATGCTAAACTTTATTGGGATTTATTCGAGTAATCGGGCTCCAAATTAAAAATTTGAGAAAATCGCATTTTCAATTTCAATTAATAATTTTTGAAATATTTTGTAGAATTTTTTTAATTAGAAGAATTAAAATTATAGTATGTGAAAACTAAAATATCTGCAGATAATGGATAGCACGAAATTAATTAATTTAATCAACCAATCGAGCCCTAAATGCTTATCCAATGCTCGATATTTCTTGGCATAATCTTTCAAATATTCCATAATTACCTATAATTTCAATTTTACTTTAGTTTATATATATATATATATAATATAAGATTTCATTAAGAAATCCATAACCACTAACCAATTACTTTAAGCACACTTGGGGCTTGTCAGAGCAATATGCTCTAAATTAAAGAAATTACTGTTTTCGCCTTTTAGAATTTTGTCTCTAATTGAATATTTTTAACTATTTATGAATTATAACTTTTATTGTATATAGAACAAATAATTAAAACTATTTGACAAACATTAATTAAACACTAGCTAGTGATGTGCTAGGACTTAATAAATATTTAAATAAAAACGAAATAGTTTCTATTAAAGATTTGCAAATTTGGTTTGATTCTTTCTCTTTCGTTTATTAGAAATATAATCTAGATAATTCTTTCTTCTCGACTTGGCGTTATATGTGCTCTTTACTTCTTCACAATATTAAGTTATCGCTTCAAATACTCGCGAGAGTAATCCAATTAAATAAATGGCGGTGATTGATTCAAGACCCCAGACCACTCTATTTAATTTTATAAATATCTAGCAGATTTATTTCTTATTATTTCATATTATTTTTATAATTTATAACCTTTAATATCACGAAAAATAAAATTTCTACCATTTGTGCTCAATTTTTTAAACTTCCACCAAGTCGATGTTTCAAGGAGGGACGAGTGTCGACTTGTCTGCGTCTTAACAGGAAGAGATGAAAATAGCACCGTCGAACATTTTTAATTTCATATTTATTAAAATAAAAAATAAATTTTTATCTTTAATTAAAATTAGATTGACAGTTAAAACATGTTGCCACTAAAATTGTTGATACGATTATGATTTTATTAAAAAGTTGCACAAAATATTGATTGCAGAAAATGTTGCTTTCCCGATCGGCAATTATTCCTTCAATCAGACGACAAACTTTAGTGCTTTCTAAAGCTTATAGCAGCACACAAGGTATCCGATTTTATTTTAAAAAGTTTGGTGATATTAGATGAAGTTTAAATATTTTATTAAATATATAAAATAAAATTAAAGTTTAATTAAATATGTAGAGAATATTTCCTCATGTGAGTTATATAGTGAGTCCGTTTTTTCCACGATCCAACTTAAGATTAAAACCCTGACAAAATTAATCTACCATCGACCTGGATTTATCTATGATCAACGAATAAGCACTATTTTAATATAACAATAAATCCGTGAAAAAAAACAGACAATCCTTAGTATTAGAATGTTATCGAATAAAAAACTAATTATACTTATTATCGTCGTCAGGCAATGATTCTTTTCTGGAAATTAAAAAAAAAGGAATTTGTTTCCTTCTTTTACGGATGTTATTAAATCTAGGAAAATCGGAAATTGCTCCCGTCGGAAAATAAAATCCATTTCCGCAAAAGAAATCACGGATTATTACACCATAGACATTAAAATACTTCTTCAAACTTCAACGGATTAATTAATTATAACAAATGAGGATGCGTAGCATACCTGGTAGAGGATTTGGTTCACGAAAAATCTATGTTGGTTCGATTCCTTTGAGATCTTTGATTTTTTAGCCATTTTTTTTATAAAAATGAAAAAATAATCGAAATTTAAAATGAAATGGTGTAATAATCCGTGATTTTTGCAGAAATGCATTTTATTTTCCGACGGGAGCAATTTCCGCTTTTCCTAGATTTAATAACATCCTCTTTTACGAGGTTAATATGATATTTAAAGTTTAAGATAACGTCGAGATCAATGAAATTCTAGTTATAACCGTTAGAAGTATTATTTATATTATATATAAAACAAGATTGTTGTAACATAGTCCCCATTTTTTTGTTGAAAACATTTAAAATGAAAAATTAATTTCTTATAATTTTATAATAATTAAAATATTTTGCCCTATGTAACTTTAGTTCTTTTTTCAAATTATTGGGGTTTTTTTATTTGAAATCATCAAAAAATATTGATTAGTTGTCTTATATGTTCTTAATTCACAATTACGTTTTTTTATTTTGTTAATAATATGATATTCAACGAGTTTTTGGTAACGTTTTAATCCTCAGGCACACCAAATTAAAGTTTTTACCGTCGAAGTGTTAGTCTCTAAAGTTAATTTCATGCTTTTATTGCACATTTCAGAGATCGGTGCCTAATGTTAGAGCAAAAAAATAAGAAAAATTATTGTCTCTTATGGGCGGCCAAAGGGTCACAAACGACTTTTTCGTCTATTCCTCTTCGCTGCCCATTTTTTTGAGACAACACACATTGATGAGATATAAAAGAGTGGCCGTCCAAACGAGAAACTAATTTCGTTCTAATTTTTTTCCTCTTCCATTAGGCACCGATTTCTGAAAAGGACAATATTCATAGATCATTATAATTTAAAAAATAGTACAAACATTCTGATGTTAATATATGAACGAATCAATATCTTTAAATTAAGAAATAACACTTTAGAACGCAGTAAATTCTGTTGACTAAAATTTCCAAGGGTACTACACAATTCAGAATAATATGGTGTACTCAGGAGAAAATTGTATTTTAAGTTTTAATATGAAACAACTGTTTTTGTCTTTATAACACATTAAACATCTTAATTTTATTCTAAAAATTATTATAAAAAATATAATCACTAATCACTCGTTAAATTTCACTTGAAAACTATATCAGAAATACAAAGATTATTTAGATGCTGATTTGGTTGTCATTGGTGGTGGTCCGGGAGGCTACGTGGCTGCTATCAAAGCCGCCCAATTGGGAATGAAAACCGTGTGTGTTGAAAAGAATCCAACACTTGGTGGAACTTGCCTTAACGTCGGTTGCATTCCATCAAAAGCCCTCCTCAACAATTCTCATTTGTTGCATATGGCTCAACATGATTTCAAGAACCGTGGAATCGATTGCACCGCCACCTTGAATCTTCCAAAGCTTATGGAGGCGAAATCGAGCTCTGTTAAGGCTCTCACCGGCGGAATTAAGCAACTGTTCAAGGCTAACAAGGTCGGCCATGTTGAAGGATGGGGAACAATTGTTGCTCCAAACACCGTGCAAGCCAAGAAGAATGACGGATCCGTCGAGACCATCAACACCCGCAACATTCTCATTGCTTCCGGTTCCGAAGTGACCCCATTCCCAGGAATTACCATTGATGAGCAACAAATTGTTTCATCCACTGGTGCTCTTTCACTTTCTCAGGTTCCCAAGAAAATGATCGTTATTGGAGCTGGAGTGATTGGCCTTGAATTGGTAAATTTTAAAATTTTTGGAACATGGACTCGAGAAATTAATTTAGGGATCAGTTTGGCAGCGACTTGGAGCCCAAGTAACAGCCATTGAATATCTCGGACATATTGGTGGAATGGGAATCGACGGAGAAGTTTCAAAGAACTTCCAAAGATCGTTGACGAAGCAAGGATTCAAGTTCCTTCTCAACACCAAAGTTCTCGGCGCCAGAAAGGATGGCTCAAACATTGTCGTCGATGTTGAGGGAGCAAAGGATGGAAAGAAAGAAACTGTAACTTTGATTCGAAAGCGATTTAAACATAATCATGAATTTAGCTTGATTGCGACACTCTTCTTGTATCAGTTGGACGTCGTCCGTTCACTGAGGGACTTGGACTTGAAAATGTTCAAATCGAGAAAGATAACAAGGGCAGAATTCCCGTTAACGAGAAGTTCCAAACTAAGGTTCCATCGATCTACGCTATTGGAGATGTTATTGAAGGACCAATGCTTGCACACAAGGCTGAAGATGAAGGTAAATATATTTATTGTCTTAATTAGCTTGTTTTATGCACGTCAACTGATCTCAAAAATAGATAAGAAATGCTCCTATCTTATATGTCAGGATTTTGTTAATCTTAAGAGGTTGTATAAGATGCTATGATTTTGTATTTTCATGTCAAAGCTATAAGCCACAGTAAAAGATGGAAATTAAGTTTTAGTTTGTTAACTTTGATTTTTCAAAAATCTAAAGAAATTTTTAGTTGCCACTATATCCCCAATAACGTTTTAGAATTTTCTATTCTAGCTTATTACATTTAATTCCTAATGATTTATTATATTTTTTTGTTTTTCTACTGTAATTGTTTTAATTTTGTTGACGCCTCCAACCCAGTAAATCATTGACAGACTAAAAAAGGGAATTATGTTAGCGCGGTAGCGAAAACGCTGACACAAGCTATAGAATAAAACAAATTTTATTAATTAAATAAATATCAATATCCAGGAATCCTTTGCGTCGAAGGAATTGCCGGAGGACCAGTCCACATCGATTACAACTGTGTGCCATCGGTTGTCTACACTCACCCAGAAGTCGCGTGGGTTGGAAAGGCTGAAGAACAATTGAAACAAGAGGTTTTTTCAAATGTCGCATTGTGAAATAATATTTGATAATTTAATTGAAGGGAGTTGCCTACAAGATTGGAAAGTTCCCATTCGTTGCCAATTCTCGTGCCAAGACCAACAACGATCAAGAAGGATTTGTTAAGGTTCTCGCTGATAAGGAAACTGACCGAATGCTTGGAGTGCACATTATTGGACCAGTATGATGGAATTTATCTAATTTTGATAATTTTTTTAAAATTTTAGAACGCGGGTGAAATGATTGCCGAAGCCACATTAGCCATGGAATATGGAGCATCAGCGGAAGATGTTGCCCGAGTTTGCCATCCTCACCCGGTAAGTGTTTGAACGAGAGTTGAGGGGGTTAGGATATAATTAAGATTCGTATTTGATTGATGTATTTAGTATTAACCTACTAATATTAATGAATTAAAAATATAATGACATTTGGGGGGAAAATTTTTATTCTCCTTATCAAAATTGTTAAAATAAAATATTGTTTTTCTTGTTTTATTTTTGGCTAATTTCTACCAGAAACACCCACTTCGTATTTAATTAATTGATTATTGAAACGGAAAGAACATTTTTGATGTGAAGGTTAGTACATTTTACAGTAAAAAAATAGACTTCCTGATAATTTTTATTACGTTATCTGTTGATGATCGTTTTTTGTGGAATTTTAACATTTCTAGTGATTCTTCGATGATATTTATGTTGGTTGGAAGTGTGCCAAGATGGAAAATAGAATTCTTAACTCAATTTTAATTTGAAAAACTTGGTTTATAGGTTGTTAACTTTTGACCGCAACAATTAACCTATGTTTACTACTTAAAATAGAGAAAAACCGGTTGGTGACAAAATTGAAAATTAATTTTTTAATAATAAGGTTAATTGTTGTTAATTAAGTACGGTAGTTGGATGGAGGCAAGATGCGTAATTTTTTTTAGAAAAAGGGTAAACAATTGATTTAATTGGTGGGTGGAGAAAGTGGAAGCAAAGAGAGAGAATTGATTGAATTGATACGTGATGATGATTGTTGTCATTTTCAGACACTGTCCGAGGCATTCAGAGAAGCCAACTTGGCCGCGTATTGTGGAAAGGCTATCAACAGCATCTAATTTTTGTTTTTTTTTTCGTCATTAATATATTGTTTTCTTCTATGACATCCAAAAGGTGAATGTATTTTTATTATAAATAGGTAATATTCGCTAAAGAGATTTTTGATTAGTAATTATGTGCTTTATTAATTTAATAAAAAATGATTTATTATATTTTTTATTAGGGTTTTTTTTTGTTTTTTTGTTGTACAGTATCCTTTGTAGAATAATGCCATAGGAACTAATTTGTTAGGAATTTGTGTGTGTTATCTGAAGGAATAACTTGCCCACCTAGTTTTAATCCAATTAACGTTTTACTGAATTGATGAGTTTTAAATTAACCTTAATTAATGGAATAATTGCGCAGACCTCTGTCTTGGAACGATATTTGAATAATCTTTATAAGGACTAGATATTGATATTTGAGGGACTCATGCATGTGAGCTCTTGTAAGGTAAAAGTAAAGTTTGTACATTATTAAGACCACAAATTCACATTGGCTCCTGATGTTCATTTATTAGGGAAGAGTACTTTCAGTTTTTTCCAAGGTTTTGAGAAATGTCTCGTGTGTATTAGCTTTGTCGAGCAAGTGATCCGATTTACGCCCTTACAGCCCATCGGTC
This sequence comes from Caenorhabditis plicata, assembly GCA_963931815.1. NCBI lineage: Eukaryota > Metazoa > Nematoda > Chromadorea > Rhabditida > Rhabditidae > Caenorhabditis > Caenorhabditis plicata. The sequence continues at coordinate 2,952,466 of OZ007491.1, forward strand.
ATGCTCTTTTGCATAACACTCGCGTCACTATTAATTGGCCACACCGTTGGCGATTTCAATTCTGCCGTCTCGTCGATTAACGTGAACCGGTTAGCATGTCCGTGGCTATCAAAATGATGGAATTGCTCAGGACGGGATGCGGCGTCGACAAGATGTGCGTGTTCAAGCCGGCTGGCTGCGATCCGAACCTCGACTGCACGGTGGCTGTGGTGCTGCACGTGATCGGCTCGAATCAGATGAAGGTGCAGATGGTGGCGCAGGTTTGGATGTGATGTTCGCTTCGGCGACCTTGAAGTCGATGTTGTAGAGAATCGTGCCGCCCGTCGATCAGCAGTACATTTCGTTCGCGTTTTCGAAAGATCAGTTGATGGTTTGTTTATTTGTTTGTTTGTGTTTTGTTGTAAACGCGCTTTTGTCTTAGAGAAAGTCTGTAAAACGTTGGAACAAAGGAATTGACAGCGGAAATGGGTTGGTTGGAGTGTTTTAGTTGAAGGGAGACTTGAATTGAAGATATTTTTGTTAGCACCGTGTGGCGTGCATTGGGGTGATTCAGAATTTTCTCGATGGATTTGTCTGAAATTAAGTGGTGTTATAGTAAAAATGTTACTGATTATTATTTTAAAATTTTATAAAAATCTGTAAACTGAAAACCAAGAAAATCTGAAATTACCTAAAATCCGAGTTTTACCGAAACTTATTTTTCCATTAAAACTTTGTTTTTTCCCAATGAATTTGTCTGAAATTAAGTATGATTATAGTAAAAAAGTTATTAAATATCTGGTTAAAGTTTTATAAAAATTGTAATGCTGAAAACCAAGAAAATCTGAAATTACCTAAAAGCAGAGTTTTACCGAAACCTATTTTTTCCCCAAAACTTGGTTTTTTCTCAATGGATTTGTCTGAAATTAAGTAGGAATTTAGTAAAAATATTATTAATTATCTGGTTAAAGTTTTATATAAATCCTAATGCTGAAAACCAAGAAAATCTGAAATTACCTAAAAGCAGAGTTTTACCGAAACCTATTTTTTCCCCAAAACTTGGTTTTTTCTCGATGGATTTGTCTGAAATTAAGTGGTTATATTGTAAACGTGTTACTGATTATTATTTTAAAATTTAATAAAAATCTGTAAACTGAAAACCAAGAAAATCTGAAATTACCTAAAATCAAGGTTTTTACCGACAACAGGTTTTTCATCAAAACTTGTTTTTTTCTCAATGGATTTGTCTGAAATTAAGTAGGAATTTAGTAAAAGTGTTGTTAATTATTTGGTTAAAGTTTTATAAAAACTCTAATTCTGAAAACTAAGAAAATCTGAAATTACCTAAAATTAAGATTTTTACGGAAACCCATTTTTTCATCAAAAATTTTGTTTTCTCAATGGATTTGTCTGAAATTAAGCATGGTTATAGTGAAAGTGTTGTTAATTGTCTGGTTAAAGGTTAATAAAAATCCAAATGCTGAAAACCAAGAAAATCTGAAATTACCTAAAATCAATATTTTTACCGAAAACAGTTTTTTCACCAAAACTTGGTTTTTTCTGGATGGATTTGTCTGAAATTAAGCAGGAATTTAGTAAAAATGTTATTAACCCCATAACAAAAATACCAAAGAATTTTCTCGACTTATTTTGCTACAACTGAGCAACAAGTTAGAGACCTTTTATGACAAGATTCCTTGATTTGCAGGGAGACGATCTCGTGACGGAATGCGTGCTCGCCGACACCGGCATCGACAACTCGCTCGAGGTGCATCTTTCCTACAACGACGGCAAATCGAACGACCGCATCGCGCTCAACGAAGGCGACTGCGACGTAATGTTCAACGAGCACAAGTACGGATTCGAGAACAGCCTCATCTTCTGTGAGTTTGACGAGCAGATCGTTCCGCAACTCGCCAATCGCCAGGTCGCCGAGTGGAATCTCAATCAGGATTTCTACATTTTCGCCGCCACTGGCCCCGCACTTGCTAATCGTTTGTGTCGCAAATGCGCAGCGTGATCATTTTGGCGTGTTTTTTTTTTTGCAGAAATCGGACCACATGAGATGAATCGCGAGTCGCATTTCTTTCCCGTCATGTCGGCGGAGAAGTTTAATCCGACAACGTTTGGAAATAAGGTTTGTGGGATTTAGTGGATCCTGTTTTAAGGAACATTGGGGGAATTTTATATCAAGCGACACTATAGTCGGGTAGAAATTACAATACTATAAGTTACACTCCCATATTTGAAAACTGGGACCATGAAAATTGAGAAAATCCAAGGGAATCCCTCGTTTGGTATTTTTACCATTTTGGCTTTGAATCATCGTAAAATTGTTAAATTTGATAATTCTAATAAATTTCTTGTTTTTATATTGAGTCCATGTCTAGTATAACCTATTTGTTAAGCACCGTTACCACGTTTAAATATGGGGACCATGAAAATGGGGAATATCGCAGGCTACCCCTAGATGGGTATTTTCATGATTCCCGATTTAAATCATCGTGAAACTGTTAAATTTGATAATTCTAATAATTTACGTGAATAGATATTTAGACTAAGTATAGTTTTAACTATATTTTAAGTGACACTTCCATATTTCAAAACTGGGACCATGAAAATGACGAAAATCCAAGGTGACCCCTTGTTTGGTTTTTTTTACCATTTTGGCTATGAATCACCGTAAAATTGTTACATTTGATAATTCTAATAAATCTTTTGAATATATCTTCAGATTAAGTCTAGTTTTAACGATATTTTAAGTGAAATCCCCTTCTTTAAATATTGGGACCATGAAAATTGAGAAAATCCAAGGGAACCCCTATATGGGTGTTTTCATGAATTTTGATTTGAATCATCGTAAAATTGTTAAATTTGATAATTCTAATAATTTACTTGAGTTTATGTATAGATTAAGTCTAGTTTTAACTATATTTTAAGTGAAATACCCTTCTTTAAATATTGGGACCATGAAAATGGTGAATATCGCAGGCAACCCCTTGATGGGTATTTTCATGAGTTTCGATTTGAATAATTGTAAAATTGTAAAATTTGATAATTTTAATAATCTAGTTTGCTTAATATTGAGATTCATTCTATTACTAACTATATTTTAAATGACATTACCATCTTCAATCATTGGGACCATGGAAATTTTAAAAGTCCATAGAAGGGGTTTTTTAATGATTTTCAATATATGTCATTATAAAATATTTTTATTTGATACTTCTTATAAAATACTTGCATAGATATTTATATGAAAACTAATATTAAATATATTTAAAGTGAAACTCCCATCTTTAAATTTAGGGACCATGAAAATTGGGAAAATTTATGAGAATCCCTAGATTGGTATTTTTATGAATTTCGATTTGAATCATCGTAAATTTTTTAAATTTGATAGTTCTATTCATTTACTTGAACATATATAGAGATTAAGTCTAATTTTAGCTATATTTAAAGTGAAACTCCGATCTTTAAACATTGGGACCATGAAAAATGAGAAAATGCAAGGGAAACCCACGTTTGGTATTTTTACCATTTTGGCTTTGAATCATCGTAAAATTGTTAAATTTCATAATTTTAATAAATTATAAACTTATTTATCAATACGATGTCTAGATTTTACTATACTATAAGTTACAATTATATATTTGAAAACGGGGACCATGAAAATTGAGAAAATGAAAGACAACTCTTAATATTTATGAGGACTTTCCGCCAATTTAACGAAATACTATTTCAGTTCGAGCATCCTTCATTCAACGCGCCAAAGACTGAAACCAATCGAGTTCCAACAATTCCAGTCAAAGCCTCCAATGAAGACGACGAGCCGGCGCACGCTACCAAATCATCTTCGACTCTCCTCATTTCCTCCATATTCCTCGTCATCCCATTCATTCATTTGTTGTAAAATAGCCATCTTGTCTTGCTCTACGTGTACTATTCGAATAAACAACACAAAAACTCATTGGATGCTCTCTAATCAGTTTGTTCTACAAATAAGCAACCCACAGGGGGTCGCATAATAATCCAATCATAATGCTAAAAACATACAAAATCAAATCAATGTCAAGTTGACATTAACTCGCCGCTTCTTCATTTCATTCGCCGAGTGCATATTTATTTCTTTTTTTGAGAGCAGTAATTATTCGATAAAAATATATAAATAATTGATTGTAATCTTGTTATTATTTGTTTGTTTGTTTGTTTGTTTCTTGTTTTTCAAATTGTTGTCATGTTTGTGAAAACCATCAAATCGCAATCTTCCGTTGGCTTGCAAAGTTTATTCGACTCATGATGCTCAGTGAGCAGCAATTCGAGAGCACGAACTTGCGCCAGAAATTGAAATTGCTGAAATAAATAAAAGTTTTTAAAAAACTTTTTTAAAAAAGAAAATTCTTTTTCGATTTTTCAAAGATTTCAGGAAGATTTCTCAAGGAACTTCAAAATTACCTAGAACCTTATGGAAAGCTTGTAGTATTTCCTGAATATCCCGAATTACATAATATCCTAATCCTAAATATTCTAAAATTCTGAATAACCTATATCCTAAAATGAATGTTCCAAATGAATTCAAAGAATATTCTAAAATTTGCTCAAATTCGGAGCAATAAATTCAAAAAATCGAGATTTTGAGCAATTTTCGGAGAATTTTCAGCGAATTTTGCAGGTAATTTAGGAAGACATTTACATATATTGTTAATCTACTAGATTACAACTCGCATACAAAATTTCAGGCTCACATCTTTAAAATTCGCTGAAACATTGAGCAAGAAATTACAAAAAATCAATATTTTGAGCAATTTTCATAGCATTTTCAGCCAAATTTGTTGACAAACCAGGAAGATTTTCAGATATTTTGTTAATCTATTAGAAATCAACAAGTATACAAAATTTCAGACTAACAGCTTTAAAATTGGCTGAAATATCGAGCGGGAAATTTAAAAATTCAACATTTTGAGCAAATTTCAGAGCATTTTCAGTAAATTTTGCTGGCAATTTAGGAGATCCTTAATGTATATTGTTAGTCTATTCGATTTCAACAAGCCTACTCAATTTCAACAATTTTTCAACAAGCCTACTCAATTTCAGACTCACAGCTTGAAAATTGGCTGAAATATTGAGCAAAAAATTGAAAAAATCAATAATTTCAGCAATTTTCAGGTTTTTTTAAAGTTTTTTTTAATTTTTTGTTGAAAAGCTATAGCTAAATAAGCACATTAAATTTCAGAGCCATAGATCTGAATTTCACTGAAATATCGAGCAGGAAAATCAAAAAATCCATGTTTTTTCAGAGCATTTTCAGTTAATTTTGCTGGCAATTTAGGATATCCTTTACATATATTGTTAATCTATTAGATTTCAACAAGCATACTAAATTTCAGTCTCACAGTTTGAAAATAGACTGAAATATTGAGCAAAAAATTCAAAAGTCAATTATTGGACCGATTTTCAGAACATTTTCAGAAAATTTCGTTGAGAAACTAGGAAGATTTTAACATATATTTTTAATCTACTAGAGTTCAACTCGCATACAAAATTTCAGGCTCACAGCTTTAAAATTCGCTGAAACATTGAGCAAGAAATTCAAAAAATCAATATTTTGAGCAATTTTCAGAGAATTTTCAGCCAAATTTGTTGACGAACCAGGAAGATTTTGAGATATTTTGTTAATCTATTAGAAATCAACAAGTATACAAAATTTCAGGCTAACAACTTTAAAATTGGCTGAAATATTGAGCAAAAAATTCAAAAAATCAATAATTTGAGAGATTTTATGAGAATTTTCAGCCAATTTTGATGGGAATTTAGCAAGATCTTCACATATATACCTAATCTATTAGACTTTACCAATAATACAAAATTTAAGAATCACTGCTTTAAAATTGGCTGAAATATCGAGAAATAAATTCAAAAAAACGATATTTTGAGCAATTTTTAGACCATTTTCAGTCAAGTTGGTTGACAAACCATGAAGATCTTTATATATATTATTAATCTACTAGAATTTAACATGTATACGATATTTCAGAAAGACAGCTTAAAAATTAGCTGAAACATTGAGCAAGAAATTCAAAAATCAATATTTTGAGCAATTTTCAGAGCATTTTCAGCCAATTTTGCTGAAATTTTAGGAAGAACTTTACATATATTGTTAATGTATTAGAATTCACTACACATATTAAATTTCAGACTCATAGCTTAAAAATTGGCTGAAATATTGAGCAAGGAATTAAAAAAAATCAATATTGTGAGCGATTTTCAGAGAATTTTCAGCCAATTTTGTTGAGAAATCAAGAAGATCTTCACAGATATTGTTAATCTATTAGAATTCAATAAGTACACAAATTTGTAGAAACACAGCTTGAAAATTGGGTGAAATATTGAGCAAAAAGTTTAAAAAATCAATATTTTAGCAATTTTAAGAGCATTTTCAGCCAATTTTGTTTGCAATCTTGGATGTTATCAATATATTTTTATAGTCTAATAGTATCCATTGTTTAGACAACATTTCGGAGCCACAGCTTCAAAATTAGTTAAAATACGACAAATCCGCTATTATTCTTCTGGGTGGTCTAGATGAATAAAAATTTTGAAATTGGCTAGCTACATGTTACGATAAGTGTTACGTGAGTGAGTGATAAGTGTTACGATATTGTTACGTTACGATAAATGTTACGATAAGTATTGTCGATATGGGTGGTCTAAAGTGATCCAGTTGCCGTGACTGGCGTGAATTGGTCGCGGGAACTAAAAGAGCTGTTATTCCATGAAATTGACTGCAATCATTTAAGATATCCAGGTCTCTGGGTAAAGGATTCTAATCTACTCAAAAAGATCAGATAAGCTCCTCTAGCTGTCTGTAAAAATAAGAAGAAAAACTCACAACATCCGTGGCATCTTCATGAAGCCATTCCCTTCGAATCAAATCGTAAACCCCAAGTTTCTCAAAAAGCCGCCTCTACAACAAAACATCACATTTCTAGTCGCCCTCTCCATTCCACCAACCTGCCACGGAAACTCGGTCAGTATCGTAATCGAAGCAGTGAGCGCCTTCTCGTTCAACCGCACATCGACCGTCTCCAGAAGCCTCGGAATATGATTTGCCGCTCCTTGATTGACGAGCCATTCGAGTTGTCGGGCGTCGGAGGTGACGAGCATGTTCGCCATGATCCAGAGGCATTCCTTGCGCAGTCGTCTCACGTTCGAATGGATGCCAACGTTGACCCAATTGTAGAAATGGTCGTCGGGGATCACTGCAACAATTAAAATGTGGTTGAACTCCAGTGAGTGTCTTCCTACGATATTCCACGTGACGGGGCAATCCCGCGGCAATGTTGCTGCAAATCCACGCGGCTTCACTCATGAGCTCATCGGTGCTCATCGCGCGCTCGAGAACTCGCCGAAACGCCGGCGTACTTATAAGCCGGTCTGTTTGCGCGTCATTGCCGACGGCCACGTTCCCAATCAAGCGCAAGGCGGCGCTCCGGAACCGCGCGCAATTCTCATCGAGGAAGATGAGAATGGTGTTCTCGAGGAGTTGCGGCTGCGCCAGGATCATGTCAATCTTGCGAAAGTCGTTCACATCATCGGCCAGGTTCGCCAGCGACCAGAGGATCTTGTCAGCGTTCTCGTCTGGCGTCGCCGTCTGCTCGTTGATTAGATGAGTGGCGAGGCCTTTGATGAGCCGACGCGCCACCTTGTTCGGAATGAACATCCTTCCATTACTCGTCAGGTTATTGATGCACCAAACTATATTGCGCTTTTCAATGTCGGTCAGCTGAGATTCTATGAGCTTATTCCCAAGCGCCTTCAATCGCAAAAACTTTTCTCTCTACTGGAGCAAATCTCCGCTTACCATGTAAAACTTGATGGATCGGCACTTCTTCTGACAAGCGCTACAATCCGCGGCAATATTGCTCAACGCCCATATCGCTTGGTTCGCGAGCAGCTCGTTCTGCGATCGTGTCAATTTGATCAATTTATGAATGAAGTTCTGCAAAACTTGCCGATTTCCAACAACCGCGCGTCAAACTTTACCGCATTCACCACTAGATGGTTAATCTCCTGTCGAATGCAGCACAAGTTGGTTATCACCCATACGGCGTCGGTTAGGCTTTCCTCTTGGAGCAACCGGTGGTCCAAGCATCTGCTGATTGCTCGAATCTAAAATTGGTTTCCCTGGCTTGTTTTCTATTTTTGTTTCTTACTATTCTCGAGTATTTCTTCAAGTCATACGGTATTGATTGAGCGGTGGGATCGGTTGAAAACAGCTTGCGGAAGAAGTGAATGGCAGTCGACTGGGATTTGGGATTGTTATGATTATTTGATTTGAGTTACCTGAAGCACACTGCAGTCCGATTCGAGATACTTGAGGAATTCGTCAAATCGATTTGATACGATATCCTGAAAGTTATCTAGAAATGCACGTAAAATGAGCAATCGTGAAATGGTGCTCATATAAAACATTTCGAGAAGAAAATCAGATTTTTTAATAGTTTTCGAGAGATAGTATCGATACAAGTAACTCGTAATTTAAACCTATAAACTTGTCAAACTCGTTAAGCTATAGAAAAATAATTTTAATTTTTCGTGGAAAGGTAAATCTAAACAATACAAATTTCTAGATTTCTCCATGAACTCTCTTAGCTCAAGTATCTAGGGCAATAAAATTCTGTCATCCTAGACCTTCATCAACCCTTAGAATGATATGCGGATTTTTTGCCTTCAAATAGCCCCATTTGTCTTAAAATTCATCCAGAATCATCCATCCTTGAATCTCGGAAAATCGACATTTGCCGCTGGATTTAGGTTATTTAAGTAGATAGGGGATTTTAGATGAGATTGGGAGAGCATGATAGTTTCAATTATTTCAATGAAAACGAGAAACTATCAAGTCTGACAGTTGGACGTAAAAATACGTCAATTTTCAGAAAAATTCTTCAAGTGAAATTTTGAAATTTTGGAATTCAGCACAGATTTTTTCAATGGTCCGTTAATATTTCAGCAAGTTATCAGGGGTATTAGATAAATAAAATATTGCTAAACAAATTATATAGCTGGAGATATTACTTTTGTTAAATTTACACGTAGAAATACGTCAATTTCCAGAGAAATTCTTTAATTGAAATTTTGAAATTTTGGAATTCAGCACAGATTTTTTCAATGGTCCGTAGATATTTCATCTAGTTATTAGCGTTATTTGATAAATAAAATATTGCATAACAAATTATCAAACTGGAAATATTACTTTTGTTAAATTTACACGTAGAAAAACGTCAATTTCCAGAAGCACCCTGTAATTCAAATTTTTTAATTTTCGAAAATAACCTAGATTTTTTCAATGGTCCGTAGATATTTCATCTAGTTATTTGCGTTATTTGATAAATAAAATATTGCATAACAAATTATCAAACTGGAAATATTATTTTTGTTAAATTTACACGTAGAAATACGCCAATTTTCCAGGTACATACAGCACGCCACTGGAAATTACAATTTTCTAATTTTCAAGCCTGTCCGAAATGTTTTACGTCTTTTCAATGAGACATTTCTCATGGCAATTTAACTAGGCTTGTCTCAAACTATCTAAAATCGTTAATAACTTTTCAAAAATCTAGATTTTAACACATTTTTTGAGCAACTTTTATTAAAATACTAGTTGGCGTGCATCCTGAAATTGAAATTTTTGAAAATAGCGTCGATTTTTTCGATTGTCCGTAGATATAGAAAACAGTTATAAGGCTTACTAGACAAATACAATATCGCAAAATGAAATTTAAAACTAAAAATGTAATATTTGCTGAGCTTACACGTAAAAATACGTCAAATTCGATATCCAGACTTTGATTGAAATTTTGTAATTTTTGAATTTAGCGTCGATTTTTCCGATGGTCCGTTAATATTTAAAACAGTTTGCAAGCTTACTAGGCAAATTAAATCTTGTAAAATAAAATATATATCTGGAATTTTTAGTTTGGTTGAATTTACACGTAGAAATACGTCAAATTTGAGATGCACCCTTCGATTTAAATTTTGTAACATTGGAGAATAGCCTCGATTTTTTCAATGGTCCGTAGATATTGAAAACAGTGATAAGGCTTACTAGACAAATAAAATTCTGTTAAAAATATGAAATAACAGTAAAGATTATTTTGGTTAAGATTACACGTAGAAACACGCCAACTTTCAGAGAAATCCTTTAATTGATATTTTGCCATTTTTAAATTTAGCGTCGATTTTCTCAATGGTCCGTTGATATTTAAAGCAGTTTACAAGCTTACTAGACAAATAAAATCTTGTTAAATAACATAAAAGGTTTAAAATATTAATTTCGTCCAATTTACACGTAGAAATACGTCAAATTCGAGATCCAGACTTTGATCCAATTTAGCCATTTTTGAATTTACCGTCGATTTTTTCTATGGTCCTTAGATTTTCTATCAAGTTATAGGTGTTACTAGATAAATAAAACATTTCTAAACAAATTATATAACTGAAGATATTATTTTTGTTAAATTTACACGTAGAAATACGTCAATTTCCAGAGAAATCCTTCAATTGAACTTTCGACTTTTGAAAAAAGCCTCGATTTTTTCAATGGTCCGTTATAATATTAAAAAATATTGTTATTAATTACAATTTAAAACGTTTAAAGTTTTATAACCAACTCAATTATCTCATTTCTTGATTTTAGAGGTACAAATCTAGCTAGTGAAATTTAAAAATAGGTTATTTTGAATTCAGAAGCAATCCACTGCCACGAGTACTGTGCATTTTGCAAAAAATGTGTGGACAAATTGCAAAACCACCCCTTCACATTTTATTTAAATTCTTTATATTTTTACAATCATAAATTCTTCGAATTTGGTTTAATTTGTTTCTAGAATCGTTTAGAATTATTGATTATTGTTGTTTAATTTGTTTGAAGGTTCAAAAGCGATTTAAAAAAACAAATAATTCAAATAAAAATTGAAGGGCGTGGTTTTGCAATTTGTCCATACTTTTTTGCAAGATACGCAGTGTTCGTGGCAGTGGTGTGCAGAAGCAATTTATTTGATGGACCGTTAGTGGATAGTAAAATTTTACTATTTTAATTATGAAGTACACTTTTCACAACCTGGAAAACATATTTTCTCTTCTATTATTTCGTTTTGGAGTTTTGGAGAAAATTAGAAAATAACCTAGAATGAAAAGGACAGTTCCTCCATATTTAAAAAAACTTCTTATAAGCTTACATTTGAAAATTATTTTCTCCTCAATGTTACAAGCTTGACCTAAACTATCTGATTAACATGAGAGTTATTCTTAAACTGTAGAGAATATGAGCAAATTTTTTCGAGTTCAGTTGTCGTGCTAGAAACTATCAAATTGAAGATTTCAAGTTTTCGGGCAATTAGTTTGATGGTTCGTTACAGATACACACAACTCACTGATTATTAATTATATTATAATTCAAATGAGGTAAACTATAAGAAACAATTGAATTTCGCTAATTCTTTAGCCAATTTTAGCTTTAGCTTAGTCTTAAGAGGCTTTAGCCAAAGGCCATTCAAGCCAATTTCCTAGACGTACGCTGTATTTCGGAGCGATTAGTTTGATGGTCCGTTACAGATAATCACAACTCACTGATTGTTATTTATAATTCAAATCGGTAAAACTATGATAAACAAGTAAATTTCACTACATCTTTAGCCAATTTTATCTTTAGCTTAGTCTTAAGAGGCTTTAGCCAAAAGCTATTCTAGCCAATTTCCTAAACCTACGCTGTATTTCACAAGGGAAGTCACTTTAGCGTCCCTTTGAGAATTTGCTGAAACTTGGACCATTGATAGATTCGGATGCGCTGATTCCAAATCCGTTTTCAAAATCGGCGCAATATTTCTCTGAGCCGAGATATAAGCCGTCAAAGTCCATTTTTTGATGTGCTCATTTCTGTGCATAAACCACAAAATGTCCGACACAAGCAATAGCTTAATTATATAAACCGAGCAATTAGCAGGAGAAGTGTGGCAGCAGCAGCGAGTGGACGGAGCAAATGGAACGGTATAGTGATCATGGTTGGTTATTGCATTGTGTGTACAGTATTGTTAACGTTTCTAGTTGCTCTGCGAGTTGAAATCTTATTTATTTCGTATTTTGAAATTTTTTCATTTATTGCAAATTTGTGAAAAATTTCTTATTCAAGAGTTTAAAATAACTCAAAATAAAATTTAACAAAATTAACTTTTAATAGAAAAACTTTAAAAAAATTTTTTTAGCATCACATATGAACATCAACTACAAAAAGATTATATCTAAAAACTTCTACAATACAAACATTAAGTAAAATATAGTATATATAAAAGCGAAATCATGAAGAAAAAATAATTTTTCCGATTTTTAAAATTTTTCTGGTTGTTGTACATTGAACCGATCTCATGGCCATGTTGAAGATGAAAAATTTGCCACCATACATGTGAAGGCGCTTAGAATTATGATAAAATTTTTTTTCATAATTTAGCTTGAAATATTGGTCCCTTACGTTGATTTACCTCGTATCAACTCACTTTCGCACCTTCCTATGTTGCCCGCTCAACCCTTATCAAGGTATGTCAGCCATAAATCTTGTCAAGCATATTTGTGCTAGAAAATGTACCATTTTTTCTATTACAAATTTATGGAACTGAAGACGGAAAATGTTTATGGATCAGTTGAAAACGGAACATATGTAGCTATAAATGGCTGAGTTTGTGTATGATGACATAGGAAGACGTGCAAAATTTGCTTATACGAGGTAGCTCAATCGTTATGAATCACTTTACCATGTTTACTGAATATTGAAGAGTCAAATGAATCAGGCAGTCAGCACTACTTGAGGTATTTCTTTCTGAAGGATTAAAAATTGTCAAAAAGTTACGGAGACAGTTATAATGCCCGACTTCATAAGTTACCTTTAAAATATTGGTCCTGCGAGCTAATTTAATCAGCGTGATCCAATTTTCAATTTTTACTTTTTTCAACATTTTTGCAATTCGACAGAATTCAATTTTTAATTCCATATATTTTTAATAGAAAAAATACCACATCTTGACGCAATTTATGGCTGACATACTTGATAAGGGTAGAGCGGGCAACATAGGAAGGTGCAAAAGTGAGTTGATACGAGGTAAATCAACGTAAGGGACCAATATTTCAAGCTAAATTATGAAAAAAAAATTTTATCATCATTCTAAACGCCTTCACATGTATGGTGGCAAATTTTTCATCTTCAACATGGCCATGAGATCGGTTCAATGTACAACAACCAGAAAAATTTTAAAAATCGGAAAAATTATTTTTTCTTCCTGATTTCGCTTTTATATATACTATATTTTACTTAATGTCTTTATTGTAGAAGTTTTTTTCTATAATCTTTTTGTAGTTGATGTTCATATGTGATGCTAAAAAAAATTTTTTTAAAGTTTTTCTATTAAAAGTTAATTTTGTTAAATTTTATTTTGAGTTATTTTAAACTCTTGAATAAGAAATTTTTCACAAATTTGCAATAAATGAAAAAATTTCAAAATACGAAATACGAAATAAATAAGATTTCAACTCGCAGAGCAACTAGAAACGTTAACAATACTGTACACACAATGCAATAACCAACCATGATCACTATACCGTTCCATTTGCTCCGTCCACTCGCTGCTGCTGCCACACTTCTCATGCTAATTGCTCGGTTTATATAATTAAGCTATTGCTTGTGTCGGACATTTTGTGGTTTATGCACAGAAATGAGCACATCAAAAAATGGACTTTGACGGCTTATATCTCGGCTCAGAGAAATATTGCGCCGATTTTGAAAACGGATTTGGAATCAGCGCATCCGAATCTATCAATGGTCCAAGTTTCAGCAAATTCTCAAAGGGACGCTAAAGTGACTTCCCTTGTCAGAGCGATTTATTCGATGGTCCGTTATATAATTACACATTTTAAATTTATTAATTATAATTTAAGTAGATTGAGTGTTTCTACGCTGAACTATTTCCCCATTTCTTCATTTTCAGACTATTAAAAGGATTAATCAATACTTGGCGAATTGGGACCAGGAGCACGCCAACTGGTATGGTTATAAAATGAGCTCAATAAACGTGCTGAAACTGAACTTTTTAGAAAGGTATTATCTTTTTTAGATAATTTAAAACATGCTGAATTAAATTGTAGTGATCATGTTTTTGTTAAAATTATTTCAAAAAAGCTTAAACTTCGGAAAATCGTAATTTCCAGTTGGCAGCTTATCCCTTTGCTTCAAACTCCACCCTCGTACGATTTGGCTATCTTGTGTCAAAATGTGCAAATATATGAGCATCCCACTTATCAACTGAAACGAAACAAACCTCTTCCATAACAACATCCATTCGTATTTACAACTAAACCAATATGAAAAACGAGTTAAAAACAATTGAATCAACAAAATAAAACTAAAATGAAACTCATGCTTAATTCCAAGCCAATTTATAATCATTTACGTGAACATTTTTGTTGTTTTGTGTGCTTTTAGACGACACGTGAACTCGGAAACTTTGCAAATAAGCCAAGACAATGCGATGATATTTGTCTATACATGTGTTTATTGCTCAAACATGCTCACCCGATTTTGTATCCGCGAGTTGTGAATTGAATTGGCGGGGCACAACAAGTGCACAAACACTTGAGTGAGCAGTTGCTTCGTCGTTTTCTCGCAATTTTGATTTGTTACAATCGGCTAATTTACTGTAATTAATCGTTTTCAGATGGCCAGCCAGGTCGGAGCTATCAATTCGATCAATGGGCTCATTTCCAAAGTGTTCGTGCAGCCAAAGGGAGATTTGGTAAATTTGTTTCGTTGATTTGTAGGATGAAAATTAAAAACGTTTTACAATAGAATAGTGACCGTTATATTCTCGTGCACTCACTTGCCGTCATAAATATATTATAGCCTTCCAAGAATCCTAATTCTAGTCCAAATTCAGGACTTGAGAATTTTGGAAAAAAATACATGGTTTATTGATTATTTTTGCACAGGCAAACTGGGGACGGTCCGTTAACCGAACTGGAACCGACCGGTCAACCGAACCGGTTATCCGACTGGCAACCGACCGGTTTCAGTACATGGGACCGGTCGGTTTACCGGTCGTTTACCGACCGGTTCCAGTTCGGTTTACCGGTCGGTTCCAGTTCTGTATACCGGTCGGTTTCGATTAAATTTATTATATGCACTCCATTGCCACGAAACCGCACCGCAATGCAAAAGACTTCACATCAATTGCACGAACACTATCTTTTAATTTTTCAATATTTTATTTATTAACTATTGGTTAACAGGAGAGTATAAAAAATATTATATATACTTTTTCAGAATTATATATATATATATATATATATATATATATATATATATATATATATATATATATATATATATATATATATATATATATATATATATATATATATATATATATATATATATAATTCTGTAATTCTTCTGTTAAACAATAATTAATAAATAAAACATTGAAAAAAATAATAAATTAAAAGGTAGTGTTCGTGCAACTGGTGTGAAGTCTTTTGAATAGAGGCGCGGTTTCGTGGCATTGGAGTGTTATATGTGTACACAATATTGAAAAATAATTTATCTTCAAATAAATGAGATATAAAAAAAATAATAAAACAGTTGATATAATAATTAAAATCGATTCTACAGTAATAAAATAGAATAAAATAAATAGACGGTACATAAAAATTAAAGACTAATTCCTTCAAATATTCATAATCATATATAATACAAATTTTGTGAAAGCATCTTATACTAAATAGAAATAAATTGTAAAGATTATTTGGTAACAGTTTAAAAATAATTAATGAGATGTTAAAATTAAATTTTAATCTCTAACACTAGTTAATAGTTTTAAAGATTTTTGTAAAAAGAATCACTGTCCGAGCGATGAAATTACCTAATTTATCATAAAGTCTTTCTATTTATATATTTGTTTTTTTTTTTGTTTATTCCGGTAACCATCACTGAAATTATTTATAAAATTTTGAAAACGAATGCAATACTTACGAGTAGTGTTCTCTTTGATAAACTATGCATATGTAGTCTGACTTAAGTTCTGATTCTCCATCTGGGTGTATCCTAATCGAATTCTTTGTCACTGAATACTATCATATGAAACGATTGAAGAACTACTGTTTAAAATCAGTATTTCACTTACCAGCACGCCAAATGTCTCCTGTAGAATAAATATTTTCATTAAAACAAACTTTCTGAATGAAATATCTCTTTGGAAAATTCTATTATAATTAAACATACCAGTTCAAACGATTATGATTTAGATTTCCTTACAAAGATAGGATCTTATCCTTTCCACTTCTACATTTTCGTCTGAGCCATTAAAATCACAGAGCACAATATCTGAATTAAAAACAATTATTATAAATAAACTGACTTTAGTTGATATTACCTGTAACCTTTTATGGACATGAAATGAAAATTGGTTGATATCGGCTAAGTACATAATGACTGCTTGACACCTTGCCTATTGTCGACCTTAATAGATGAATAACACCAACGAGAATGAAGAAGAAGAGCAATGATATAAGTACCACGATCCAAATTGCCTCTAGGAAAATCAGAATTGTACAAAACTTCCTCCTAAATCAAACAAACTATACAGGCATATATAAACGAATTATATATATATATATATATATATATAGTTTGTTTGATTTAGGAGGATATATATATATATATAACAATTTTTAAATACTCAATATATTGGAAATTTAGAGCAAATATAGAATTATTATAAGATAAAATAGTAAAACCTTAAATATTAATAATGAAGCATTAAAAAACAAATGAAAAAAAAAAACAATAAATACAATGAAAAACAGTCAAAACAACACGCGCTCACACTGGGTCACAGAGTTGTACACCAAAAATGAGACGACCAAGGCGCATATCATGAGACAAGACGCTAATGTGCGAATGCAGTTGTTTTTATTTATTTTTTTAAGTAGGATAACATGATTTTTATTTCATTTTAATGTTATAGGGGTAATATACAAAATGTATGAATTCTGTGTCTAAAATTTTTTTGCGATCCGACAACTTTTTTTTCTTAATCTCATCTTTGGATGGATATAGGATATATTGGCTAATCTGCATGTTGTGTCATAATTTGCTCATATTAAAGAGCGTCCAATTTTGTACTAATTGTTAAAATTTTGTTGATTTTCACAGCATCTTGAATTATTTATCAATGTTTTTGTAGATCACACTTTATTGAGTTTTCATTACAAATTGCTTACTTTTAATTGAATATTTATTTAGATTGGAAGGGAAATTATGACAACGTCCTAGATAGTGGTTGATCACTGGAATAGTCGGAAATATAAACTTCTAGATAGTTAAGGAAGTGATGTAACGATCAGGAACAAAGGAAACAGTATGTGACTGTTAAGAATTAATATAGATTGATTAAATATTAATTTAGGTTGTAAGAGAAGATATGACAACGTCCTAGATAGTGGTTGATCACTGGAATTGAAGGAAATATAAACTTCTAGATAGTTAAGGAAGTGATGTAACGATCAGGAACAAAGGAAACAGTATGTGACTGTTAAGAATTAATATAGATTGATTAAATATTAATTTAGGTTGTAAGAGAAGATATGACAACGTCCTAGATAGTGGTTGATCACTGGAATTGAAGGAAATATAAACTTCTAGATAGTTAAGGAAGTGATGTAACGATCAGGAACAAAGGAAACAGTATGTGACTGTTAAGAATTAATATAGATTGATTAAATATTAATTTAGGTTGTAAGAGAAGATATGACAACGTCCTAGATAGTGGTTGATCACTGGAATTGAAGGAAATGTAAACCTTTTGTTAAAATATTTTTATTATTCTTTTTGTTAATAAATATTTTTTAAATGTTGAATTTGTTGAAATAATATAAGCATAACACATAAGCTTTGCATTCGAATTCTGGAAAAGATTAAATATTTAATGCAACTAGAGTATCCATAAATTTTAGGTCAATAAAAGCAAAATGGAATAATTGTATGAATCATACAAAGGAAGATTTGCGAATGTTTTTGAAGAGAAGGCTAGTAATCACCATTCGTTGGTGATGATGTTTTAATATATTCAGCGAAGTTGTTGGCCCAACGACACCTTACAAAAAAAAATTACGATGAGCCTTGGAAGATCCAATGATGAAAATGGTTCTACGATAATGACCACATAACACATGATCATGTTTATTTATAGGAATTGAAAAGAAACCACAGAGAAGCGTAAAAATATTTATTAACAAAATGAATAATACAAAAAAATTTAAAAAGCTTATATTCCCGACTATTCCGATGATTATCCACTAGCCGGGACGTTGCCACCTCTTCTCTTTTTATCTAAATTAATATTCAATCAATCCACATAATGTTTCCTTTATTCCTGATCGTTACATCACTTCCTTAACTATCTAGAAGTTTATATTTCCGACTATTCCAGTGATCAACCACTATCTAGGACGTTGTCATAATTTCCCTTCCAATCTAAATAAATATTCAATTAAAAGTAAGCAATTTGTAATGAAAACTCAATAAAGTGTGATCTACAAAAACATTGATAAATAATTCAAGATGCTGTGAAAATCAACAAAATTTTAACAATTAGTACAAAATTGGACGCTCTTTAATATGAGCAAATTATGACACAACATGCAGATTAGCCAATATATCCTATATCCATCCAAAGATGAGATTAAGAAAAAAAAGTTGTCAGATCGCAAAAAAATTTTAGACACAGAATTCATTCATTTTGTATATTACCCCTATAACATTAAAATGAAATAAAAATCATGTTATCCTACTTAAAAAAATAAATAAAAATTAACTAATTTAACGCGTTTCCGAGTGATTCGTCAAATGTGCTCTAGTGACATGTGTGTTATTTGAAAAAAGTGTAACATGATTCTCTGTTGTTCTAACCCAGTGTGCGCGCTGTTGTGTGTTGTTGTTTTTGTATCGAAACCTTTTCGCGAAAGATAATGCGAAGAGTGTATACGATCTCTGCCTCGCATTCCTGTCTCACATTTTGAGCGAGGAACCGAGGCTCAACCGGGAAAGGTCAACAAAAAACATGTTGTTTTTGTGGAAAATCACTCTCGCTGTCGGTTGCACTCAGGTTGCTAGTGAAACGGGGTTCTAACCGGAGCAAAACCGAAGTAAAACCGGCCATACGCCGGTTAACGGACCGTCCGAAATTTGCCTGTGTTGTATGTCTTTCGACTTGGCACAGAAAAATACGTTCAAAAAGTTCCATCTCAAGAAGCCGTATGTTTGTCTGAAAATTCTAGACACGTCTGAAAATGTGCAAAGTTTTGCTCAACCACGCCCCTTATTCTAAAAGTTCGAGAAAACCATACATTGTTGTATGTCTTTCGACTCGGAACATCATAATGAATTCAAAAAATGTTTTGAGTTTGTCTGAAAATTATAGAAACGTCTGAAAATGTGCAAATTGAGCAAAATATAACATTAAATGGCTCATTTGAAAGCCCTCATTATGCACCCATCACTTAACAAATACGATATAATAGGCGGATCGACTAAACTCTCGAATTACGGTCTGCATATTGGCTGTCTCCTCCGGGCTCCTTCTGTCAACTCACGTCATCGGCGATCCGATCAATTGCTGGACTCCAGCTCAATACACCAAAGCCTGGTTTGTCTCAAGAACTCGTCAATTCTATTCATATTTCAGGGCAGACTTTGTCAATCAGTATTGCTACGTGCATGGAACGTATTTTGCTCCACTCGACGAGCAGCTCTCATTCGACGAGCAACAAAGGTTGGCTCTGAAAGTTGTCAAAAAGACAATTTTGTCCTTCATCAGAAAACAATCCGCCATCCAATACTACCAATGGGTGCCGTACATTCTCGCCCTTCAGGCACTTCTCTTCTATCTTCCGCGATTCGTGTGGAAGTCGCTGATTTCGTTCAGCGGCTATGATCTCGCCGGAGCAGTCAAGTACGTCGACAAGTTTTGGTCGACGATCAAGGAGAACGATTCGTCGTTTAAAGGTTGGTTCGCCGATGTTTTGTCTGGAATGGAATGTTTTGCAGCGAGACTGGCTGCATTCGAGGGAAGACCGTCTGTGTACATCTGGGACGGTTTGAGGCTGGCGAGGAAGAAGAGGAGCCGAGATATGGCTCTGTTCTTTACCCTTTCAACTGTCCTGCAGTTTATCAATGCTTGGCTCCAGGTAGATTCGGCAAGAATGCTATCAATAATGCTGGAAAATATTGCAGTTCCTTGTGCTCAATTCTGTACTCGACTCGCCTCTCTACACATTCTGGGGACCATCGCTTCTCAATGACATCCTGACGGGCGAAGAATGGCTCAAGACGGGTCACTTTCCGCGCATCGTCCACTGCGACTTCAACATGCGACGCACGTCCACAGTTCAGGTTGAGACAGTCATGTGCGTGCTCACACTCAACACCTACTACGAGAAGTTCTTCATTTTCCTCTGGTTTTGGCTTTTCTTTGTTGCCACCGTGAGCACTGTCAACTCGATGAAGTGGATTTACTCGTTGTGCTCGCAGAGAAAGGTCGGTTTTGTTGTGAGAAAAGCGCTCGTGGAGAATTGATTGTAGGAAATGAAAATGATCGAGAATTATCTGGCGACGGCTCCGATGAAATCGTCGATTACGAATGAGCAATTTATGAGAGCTCTTGGACCAGATGGATTGTTTATTGTCACGCAGATGGCTTTGAATTTGGGGGATATTCCGGCTAGGTGACTAGTTTTTCTTTTCTTTAAAAGCTTCTTTAAAATTATGCGCATATCCAATCTGTGAGCTCAGAGCTTAAACAAACAGAAAAAATTCTTTGTGGTCTTGTCAAGCCATTTTTATCATCAATTTACACCTTGAAAACATATTTAACAATATAATAACATTAATAACTTTATTTTCATTTGGGTATTCTTTAAATAGTATCGAATGACCAACGAATGACCTCTCGAGAATTTTAAAAATTACAAGTTTGAGAACACTATCATACAATTCATAATAACCACTTTTTTCAAAAAAAACCCACCATTATTTCATTTTTCTGACGATATTTCATAATGCGTTTAAAAAAAACTTAAATCGTTAGGTAAAATTCATTTTTAAAGCTACAAGCACAATAGTATTATCAATCGATTCATCTCTATGAGTTCTTTTGAATGACACCCATATTTGCTGGTTTTTGTATTGTTTTTCCAGAGATTTTTTTACTTTACTTAAAATCTGTAAATTTAGGTAAAATTCAATTGCACAAAAGTAGAATCATTCGACTCGCCATAAAAAGCTCTTTTGAATGATATCCATAATTTGCCGCGTTTCTAAATTATTGTCAGAGATTTTAAATTTTACCTAAATTCTGAAAATTTAGGTAAAATTTATTTTTGAAGCTATAGACATGAAAGTATAATTATTCGACTCGCCATAAAAAGCTCTATTGAATGACACCCATATTTAATGGGTTTTTCTAAAATTTTGTCAGAGTTTTAAATTTTACCTAAAATCTGAAAATTTAGGTAAAATGTACTTTTGAAGCTATAGACATCAAAGTATAATCATTCAATTTGTCGTAAAATGTTCTTTTAAATGATATCCATATTTTAATACTTTTCAAAAGTTTTGTCATAGATTTTAAATTTTACCTAAATTCCGAAAATTTCGGTAAAATTTATTTTTCAAGGTACAAGTACAAAAGTATTATCATTCGATTTATTTCAATGAGTTCTTTTGAATGATACCCATAATTTGCCGCGTTTCTAAATTTTTGTCAGAGATTTTAAATTTTACCTAAAATCTGAAAATTTAGGTAAAATTGAATTTTTAAGATAAAATATCGTAATTACAATAATTTAATTCATTTCATTAACTTATTTCAAATAAAAACATTATTTACTGGTTTTTGGAAGTATTTTTCCGTATTTTTAATTTTACCTAAAACACGCCAAATTGACATTGTGATTTTCCTACTTTTAAGAGTGTCTTATAAATTGTATGACTTTTCTAGAAAAGTATTTTCTCAACAAATTAGACGAGTTATTCTTAAACTACCAAAAAATATTAATATCATTCCGCAGAGTTAGATTTGAGCACATTTACTGAGCACTTTTTATTATCATACAATTTGGTGTGCCTAAAATTTAGGTAAAATATTTTTCAAGTAACAAGCTTGAAATTACTATCATTCCATTCAGCTTTAAAAGTTTTGTTGAATAAAACCAATTTTTTACTTATTTTTGTGAAGTTTACTTATATAATTTTAAATTTTACCTAAAATCTAAATATTTAAGTAAAGTCTATTTTACAAGCTACCGTCCCGTGATTTCTGTCATTCCATTTAGATTAAAGATTTATTTAAGATCGGCATAATAAAAATCACCGGTTTATTCCCTAGAACTATAAAATTCGAAGATTTTTTAAATTTTTAAATTTTTTATTTCGAAGATTACCGGAAAACTTGTAAAAAACTATTAAATCTTGGGTAAATCCACCAAACATTTATTTAACTAGTAAAGTTGTTTTATTGACAAATTAAATTCTTAAACATTATTTCTTAATTATATGCTATTGCTTCTAATAATTATAATCTTCCAAAACAACCGATCCCGCCAAAAGCCATAAAAAAATCGACCAGGAATCAGTTTTGGCGCGATGAAAACGAAAAATAAAAACCAACAATAGATTTAATCTGATTCCGTTAAGAAACAAAACTGGTTAGCATGCTAATATAAATAAAATAATAATAATAATGATTAAAATCTTGAAACATGTTTTTGCAAACAATAATATTTCATTTTTTCTTTTCTTTTATTTTATTTGTTTTATTTAAAAATACGTGTACTAGACACGTGAAAAAATTTTAATAAATAAATTGTTTTTCAGCTACTTGGTGATTTCGATGCGAAACATTTGCCAGAATTGGCTCGAAGAAGACGAAAACGAAGAATATGACGATCAAATGAGCATGAAGCGCAATTTGTTGACAAGCGTGAAGACCGCGAATTAGTACTCGTGCTTTTCATTAAAACTCAAGGAGCTCATTTTCACTTAGACGACATTTTTTAAATTTCATTGTTGTGATATCGTTTTTAATGAAATAAAATTGAAAGTTTCTCGACATTTCAGGCTGAACAATTAAAACCCTCAAATTGTTTTAAGTTTGCATTCGCATTGTCTCCACAAATGAGATCACTTATGGCCTGATTGATGTGCATCATTGAATTCTAGGCCGTCTACTGGTTGTTTGCAATTGAAAATAAACAAATAAATGAATCGTTTTGCAACAAATCGAGACAATAGCGATGATGCAATTCTGGTTTTCCTCTTGCAAACAAATGGACAAGTTCATTATTCGTTTCAGATTGTTTTCCAAATGAAAAACTCTCTGGAAATCCAATCGAAGTGACCAAACAAATAAACAAGACAACAATCTGTATTATAAAATTGTATTATTTACCAATTAATCATGTTAACCTCAAATTGTGTTATTTTAACAGACGCCAATTTTTCTAGAAAAGTTCCAATTCTCTGAAATTTGCACGCCAAATGGAAATAATCATTTTCTTATATTTACGCTTGTCTTTCAACCTTTACGTGTACCTTACAGTAATTGTGTTTACCCCAGTTTGTCAGCCTTTTCTTAAAATGACCAAAAATATTAAAATCTTCACAAAATATTAGATTTGAGAACGTTTTCTGAGCTTGTTTTATTAGAAGTCAAATTGGCGTGAATTAGTTTTTACTTAATTACTCAATATTTCAAAAGTAAACCTATAATAATCTTGTAATCATTCAATTTGTCTTGACGAGATGCATCGACTGAGCACAAAGAATGACTATTTTTATGATTTTGTAACAATTTCAGATTTGGCTGAAAATCAGTTTTTTAAAGATTACTCCGTTTTTCAACAGTAAACTTATTACAATATAATAACTACGCGAATTGACTTAAAAAGACGCTTAAAATAAACCCAAGCAATAACTATTTCTGTGATGTTCTTGAAATTTCAGATTTGGCTGAAAATTGGATTTTTAATATTTACTCGATTTTTCTAGCATAATCCTTTTGTTTTATTATAATTATACAATCTGTTTCACAAGAGGCGTCGAATGAACCCAAACAATGAGTATTTTTATGATTTTTTAACAATTTCAGATTTGGCTGAAAATCGAATTTTAATATTTACTCAATGTTTCTATCAAAAACCTATAATGATAATGTAATTATTCAATTTGTCTTTACAAGACGCGTTACATAAGACTACAAATTCATTTAAATGACTATCTTTAAATTTAAATACAATTTCAGATTTGGCTGAAAATCAGTTTTTTACAGATTACTCCGTTTTTCAACAGTAAACTTATTACAATATACTAACTACACAAATTGGCTTGAAAAGACGTTTCAAATAAACCCAAGCAATAACTATTTCTGTGATGTTCTTGAAATTTCAGATTTCGCTGAAAATCGTATTTTTATTATTTACTCGATTTTTCTAGCATAAACCTATTATGTTATTATAGTCAATCGATTTCTCTCAACAAGGCGCATCGCATGAGCCCAAACAATGACTATTTTTATGATTTTTTAATTATTTCAGATTTGACTGTAAATCGATTTTTTAAGATTTTCTCGATTTTTCGAGCATAAACCTATAATATTATTAATATCATTTGACTTGTCTTAGCAAGTCGCTTCGAATGAGCTCAAAAATGAATTATTTTTATGATTTTCTTGAAATCACAGATTTGGCTGAAAATATATTCCAATACAGAATAACTCAGTTTGTCGGTCCTAAACAAGTTTAATTGTTATTATAAATTATTATAAAGATGAAGAAGTGCCAGGATTTTTTTTTAAATATAATTTTTCGCTATTTTATAACATTTTCTGGACTTCTATTCCAGATGATGACTTATACTCCTTCAAATACTCGGGAATTGTCCGGACTTTACTGTCACAAATCTATAAACGTCATCGATATCACAATGAGTAAGACAGGTTAATAATAGTAATTTTTTTCGTGTAAAGTTGATGAAGTTGATTAGGGTGAATATATTTGGGAAACTGGATTTGGATTTGGAAATTGTTATATATTTTATAACGACATTTCGACACTTTAAATTTTTAATTAATGACAGATATTTAAAAAAAAACTAGGAAGCTGCAACTCAGTAAAATTATAAACTTATAAATTGGACGGCCACTCTTTCATATAAATGAGTACTTTTAAGTTTCCTCATTCATAAACCGATTACTGTGACTTTTACAATGGTGAAGAGATACAAGATGGAAACTGGGAAAGAACACTTTAGCGATTTTATAGAAAAAATATCATAATTAATTCAGACACCCATTTTCTAGAAAATTTAAAATCCTAAATTTCTTTTGCAAACAATCTTAAAAAACTTCCAACAATATTAATGTTTAATAACATTTCAGATGTCAATTTAAATTATTCCATTCATCTAACTGCACCTCCTCCCCACTCTTCCAGCCATAACTGGATTAATCTAAAATTGCGACCAATTTTAAAACAAACATCATCCCCCTAATAGGATTATAAACCCGCAAATCCGTCAAACTTTCGCTGCGTGAAAAAGTGAAAATTGTACCATAAAAGTGGAACATTGCATGGTCAAAAGCGTCTCGAATTTTCAATGATGCGTGAAAAATGGTACGCGCAGAAATGCCCATAAAATGCATTCATTTCTTTTAACACATATGATAATTAGGTATTCATCAATCACAATTCGATTCAAAAAAGGAAAAAAGGAAAGAATTTGAGTGAAATGATTGTAATTTGTTTTTATGCTGAAAAAATAGACAAAAAAAAGAATAAGAAGAAGATAATTAATCGAATTGTCTGTTGTTCTTAATTAGAAGGGTAATAACAATTAAATCGCCTCTTTAAGTGGGTTCTTTTAATAGACCACACACGTCGGGAACCGTTTGGATAAGCAAATCAGTCGCAATAATAAAATGTTTATTTTATTTAACTTTTTACGTCTTTATAACATAAAAGTTTTTGCTGCAATTTAATTAAGCTTGTCTTAAACTATCTAAAACTATTAACATCTTTCTAAAAACTTAGATTTCAGCATGAGCTTACTGAGCTCATTCTGTTACCATACAATTTGGGGTGATTTAGTAATAATAATTTTATGATTAGGGGATTATGCTGAAATTAGTAAAACGTGAATTGATATAAGCTCTCGACGTGGATTTATAAATCAAAAATTATTTTATTAACAAAATAGAGAATAAATAATTATATTACGTCTAGAAATTAATTTCCGCGTTTTTTTACGCATATTAAACTATAAAAAACTGGGCCAACTTACACAAAATTTTATTGAACACTTCCGTTTTCGTGCAATTTACGTGCAAATGTATGTGCATTTTTTAAAATTTTAATCTAAATGAAATTCTGATTTTAAACGAGTTTTTGACTTTTTTGTAAAAATCTGAGAATTTCATACAGCGTTAATATCATTTTTTATTATCAATTTGTTTTTTTTTGAGCTCATTCGAAGCGACTTGTTAAGACAAATTGAATGATATTAATAATATTATAGGTTTATGCTCGAAAAATCGAGAAAATCTTAAAAATACTATTTTCAGCCAAATCTGAAATAATTAAAATATCATAAAAATAGTCATTGTTTGTGCTCATTCGACGCGTCTTGTTGAATGAAATTGTATGGTTATAATAACATTATAGTTTTATGCTAGAAAAATCGAGTAAATATTAAAAATCAAATTTTCAGCCAAATCTGAAATTTCAAGAAAATCACAGAAATAGTTATTGCTTGAGTTTATTTGAAGCGTATTTTCAAGCCAATTCGTGCAGTCATTATATTGTAATAAGTTTACTGTTGAAAATTTGAATAATCTGCAAAAAACTGATTTCCAGCCAAATCTGAAATTACATTTAAATTTAAAAGATAGTCATTTAAATGAATTTGTAGGCTTATGTAAGGCGTCTTGTGAAGACAAATTGAATGGTTACTATATCATTATAGGTTTTTGATAGAAACATTGAGTAAATATTAAAATTCGATTTTCAGCCAAATCTGAAATTGTTAAAAAATCATAAAAATACTCATTGTTTGGGTTCATTCGACGCCTCTTGTGAAACAGATTGTATAATTATAATAAAACAAAAGGATTATGCTAGAAAAATCGAGTAAATATTAAAAATCAAATTTTCAGCCAAGTCTGATATTTCAAGAACATCACAGAAATAGTTATTGCTTGGGTTTATTTTAAGCGTCTTTTTAAGTCAATTCGCGTAGTTATTATATTGTAATAAGTTTACTGTTGAAAAACGGAGTAATCTTTAAAAAACTGATTTTCAGCCAAATCTGAAATTGTTACAAAATCATAAAAATAGTCATTCTTTGTGCTCAGTCGATGCATCTCGTCAAGACGAATTGAATGATTACAAGATTATTATAGGTTTACTTTTGAAATATTGAGTAATTAAGTAAAAACTAATTCACGCCAATTTGAGTTTTAATAAAACAAGCTCAGAAAACGTTCTCAAATCTAATATTTTGTGAAGATTTTAATATTATTAGAGAGTTTAAGAAAAGGCTGACCAACTGGGGTAAACAGAATTACTGTAACGCACATGTAAAATCTGCAAAACAAGCGTAAAAATAAGAAAATTATGATTTCCATTTTGGCGTGCAAATTTCAGAGAATTGGAGCTTTTCTAGAAAACTTGGCGTCGATTAAAATAACATCACAATATGAGTTTTACGTGAGTAATTGGTAAATAATACAATTTTATAATACAGATTGTGGTCTTGTTTATTTGTTTGGTCACTTCGATTGGATTTCCAGAAAGTTTTTCATTTGGAAAACACTCTGAAACGAATAATGAACTTGTCCATTTGTTTGCAAGAGAAAAACCAGAATTGCATCATCACTATTGTCTCGATTTGTTGCAAAACGATTCATTTATTTGTTTATTTTCAATTGCAAACAACCAGTAGACGGCCTAGAATTCAATGATGCACATCAATCAGGCCATAAGTGATCTCATTTGTGGAGACAATGCGAATGCAAACTTAAAACAATTTTATGGTTTTAATTATTCTGTCTAAAATGTCGAAAAACTTTCAATTTTATTTCATTAAAATCGATATCACAACAATGAAATTTAAAAAATGTCGTCTAAGTGAAAATGAGCTCCTTGAGTTTTAATGAAAAGCACGAGTACTAATTCGCGGTCTTCACGCTTGTCAACAAATTGCGCTTAATGCTCATTTGATCGTCATATTCTTCGTTTTCTTCGAGCCAATTCTGGCAAATGTTTCGCATCGAAATCACCAAGTAGCTGAAAAAGAATTTATTTATTAATATTTTCTTCACGTGTCTAGTACACGTATTTTTAAATAAAAGAAAAGAAAAATAGAAATATTATTTTTTGCAAAAACATGTAGTTAGGAATCCTATTATATCAAAACCGAAGCTTGAACAATATTTGCTTCCAATCCCAGTTACAATGAAAACCAATTTGTTCCTTCCGTTCTCCCCGTCTCATCGCCAATTAACCGTCATAATTAATTTGAACAAGACACAAGAATACCCCAATTATCCCACCTCTACCGGAATCGGCGCACTAATGACAACAACATCAAGTTTCGCAACAAAATCAATACGAAACGCGACAAAAACTGTAACAATCGAGGCACGGCGAAGCTCATTGGATTCACTTTCGGTCTAATCTGGCGTCTAATCCGTTCGGGTCAATCCGCCTCCCACAAACCATAACAATAACGCGGGTGAAAGTGGGCGGAATAAGCCGAACTGGCGCGATAAGCATGATTCCATCTCATCGCCGCCATTTGCATTCGAACCTTCGTCGATGCTTCTTCTTCTTCTGCTTCTTCTTTCATTTTCAGCCTCGGATGGGCAGCAGATTGTGCAATTAACGCAGGCTCAATCCTACTGCTCCAAAGGTGAGTAGAACTTGTGTGCTATTCACTCGTGGGCTCTTCAGACATCGTCGAGGACATTTGTCCGCAACGCTACGGTTTCGACGAGGAATGCGATCGCCGTTGCCTGCAAATGTACCCAATGCGCATCGACAGCATTTGTCGCGCCAGGTCCACCGGCACTTTGCTCTCGTTTTTCGGCATTCGCAGTTTTGTGTGCACGTGCCGACTCGCCAATATTGCTTGCGTTAATATTCAATTCGCCATGCATCCGTTTCATATAACCGTCGTGCAGCAGAACTCGATTTTGACGGCGATTCCGTCGAGTTTGGAGCCGCAGTGCTCGGAGGTTGGTGTCTATCAATTGTTTAAGTTCATTTGCTGTAATTTCAAGCAAGTAGAAGGGACTGATTTCAATTTTCTCTCAGTATTGATGATTTGAATTATTTTCTATGTATTTCTGCTACTTTCTCTGCGTCTCTAACTCTCTTCCATCTGATTCTCCACGTCTCGAACTCTTTCAATTTTGCCACGAAGTCTTCTATCTTTTGTATTCTATCAAATTAAGTTCTCTGAGTCTCTACCTCTTCCTATCTCTAGTTTACTTCCTCTCAGAAGTTTTCCATTTCTCCTCTGGCTCTCTAATCCTCCACAATCTAGTTCTCTGCGTCTCTAAGTCTCTCAATTTCTCTCAAAGCCTCTTTTAAATTAAAATCTCTACTTTAGTTCCTCTCTAAGTCTCTCAGAAGTTTTCCATTTCTCTTCTATCTCTCTAATTCTCCACAATTGTGTTCTCTGCGTCTCTAAGTCTCTCAATTTCTCTCAAAGCCTCTTTTAAATTAAAATCTCTACTTTAGTTCCTCTCTAAGTCTCTCAGAAGTTTTCCATTTCTCTTCTATCTCTCTAATTCTCCACAATTGTGTTCTCTGCGTCTCTAAGTCTCTCAATTTCTCTTAAAGCCTCTTTTCAATTAAAATCTCTGTCTCTCTAACCCTCTCTCTCTACTTTAGTTCCTCTCTAACTCTCTCAGAAGTTTTTCGTTTCTCTAATTCTCTTCAATTAAACTCTCTGCGTCTCTAACCATCTCTTTAGTTTTATTCGTCTCTAAATCTTCCATTTCTCCTCTAAATATCTTCAATTTAATAGTCTGCGTCATTGATAGTCTTCAAATTACTTCTCTGAGTCTCTAAAT
The DNA here is from genome assembly GCA_963931815.1 of Caenorhabditis plicata. NCBI lineage: Eukaryota > Metazoa > Nematoda > Chromadorea > Rhabditida > Rhabditidae > Caenorhabditis > Caenorhabditis plicata. Next base: position 2,982,675 of record OZ007491.1, read on the forward strand.
CTCTCAATTTCTCGCCAAGTCTTTTATTGTTCTTCTTTCCCTCACTCTAATCCTCTTCAATTAAATTTTCTTTCTCTCTCTCTAGTTTAAGTCTCTTAATTCCTCTTCAGGTCTTCTATTTCTCGTATGCCTCTTTAATTATCTTCCATTAAACTCTCTGTGTGTCTATTTATCTTTGATTTGATTCTCTGCGTCTCGTGAGAACTCTCTCTCCCTCTCTCTCTTGAATTCGTCTCTTAGTCTCCTTCCATTCTTCTTCTGCCTCTCTAATTCTCCTCAATTAAACTCTCGGCGTCTCTAACTCTCTCTCTCTCTCTAGTTTACTTCCTCTCTAAGTCTCCCAGAAGTCTTCCATTGCTCTGCTTCCTCTCTGTTTCTCTTTTGTTTAATTCCATGCGTCTCTAATTCTCTCCTTTTCTAATTCTCTACTTCTCTAAGTCTCTCAATTTGTCCTTAAGTGTCCCATTTCTTTTCTGCCCCTCTAAATATATTCAATTTAATAGTCTGCGTCTATGATTCTCTTCTATTAAATTACTTTTCTGAGTTTCCATGTCTCTCAAATTTCCTTTTCTAATTCTCTCTTATATTCTCGTCAAGTCTTCGATTGCTCTTTTTCCTCTCTTCAATTAAACTCTCTGCGTCTCTAACTCTCTTCCATCTGATTCTCCAGGTCTCGAACTCTTTCAAAGTTGCTATGTAGTCATCAATCCTTTGTATTCTCTCTAATTAAACTCTCTGCGTCTCTAACTATCCCTCTCTCTAGTTTTATTCGTCTCTAAGTCTTCCATTTCCCTTCTGCCTCTCTAAATATCTTCAATTTAACAGTCTGCGTCCCTGATAGTCGTAAAATTACTTTTCTCAGTCTCCATGCCTCTCAATTCCTCGTCAAGTCTTCTATTCCTCTTTTCCTTTCTATTCAATTTAATTCTGGACACTTCTGATTCTCTGAATTTCTAATTCTCCGCGTCTCTATGTCTCTCAATTCCTCGTCTAGTCTTTTATTGCTCTTTTTTCCGTCTCTAATTCTCTTCAATATAACACTCCGGCGTCCCATAGTCGCTCAATTCCTCGTTTATTCCCCGTTATCTTCCATTAAACTCTCTGCATCTCTAATTATCTTTGATTTGATTCTCTGCGTCTCATGAGAACTCTATTTCTCTATCTCTCTCTCTAGTTTACTTCCACTTTCTGTCTCTCCGAAGTCTTTCACTTCTATTCTGCCTCTCTAAATATAATTCTCTGAATCTCAGATTCTCTACAGTTTAATTCTCGGCGTCCCTAACTCTCTCAGTGTGTTATCCAGCTTTTTATTCTCTCTAATTAAATTCTTTTAATATCTAAATCCAATCCTCTTCGTCGTTAATTCTACTCGAATCGATTCTTTTTTCTTTTGTTTCTTTAAGTCGTCTATTTTGTGTATTCTGTTTAACTAAACTTGGTCTTGAACTGTTTTTTATGTCTGCAAACTCTCTTTCTCTAGTTTGAAGGATTTTAATTTCTTCCCTGCGTCTTAGCTCATTCAATTTTCTTTTAAAGTTCTTATCTGTGTCTCTAATTTACTGTGTATTTGACTCTCTTCACTTAACAATAAAATTAATAATGTACCTTGATTATTTGGTTTAAAATATTCGAAATTTGAAATTTTCAAGTGGAAATTTTTTAAAATCGTAATCGATTATTGTGAAATTTGAATTTAGGGTTGGCGTGCTTCTAACTCTCTAATTCTCACTTTCTATTACGTCTGTAGCTTCTCGAAATATCGATATTCTCTTACAAGAGAAGTATAATTGGTCACAATGTCAGAAAAGGATGCGTTTTGGGTCTAAAAGTATGCAAAAAGTATCAGCTTGCCAAAAATATTTTTAAAAAATGAATTTGAAAACCTTTCCGATTATTATTATTTTTCTTCTCTGGCAATCAGTTTTCATCTGCGATCATTAGTCTAATTTAAATTGACTTCTAATTATCTAATTCGCTTTATTTCTCTAGTTTTCTCTAGTTAAATGTGACTCTAACATTCTCTCGTTTCTCTAATTCCCGGAATCTATGTGTCTCTGACTTGTCAATCAATCTATTTTCTCTGCCTGTCTCTGAACATCACAATCTCTATTAACAATTTTTCTTTTTGTACACAATGTTTCTCTACTTCACTATTTCCCAAACTCTTCATCTCTCTAATTCTCTGCGTTTATATATATATTCTCCTAAAAATTCTATTTTTATTTTGGCCCTCATTTTTCTTTGCATCTCTTCTATTGTTTTTAAATATCAATTCTTCTCCCTAATTATATGTAAAAAGTGTTTCTAATAACTTTAATACTTTTATTCCCTCTCTGTTTCTCTTACTCCCTCTTATTCATTTTGTTTGTCTCTTCAAGTCGCTGATGTTCCGCGTCTCTAACATTCTAGTTCATTTTATTTTGTCTAACTTTGTTATTTTATTGTAATAGCTACTGTTAAGACAAATTTCTAGATTGTAAAAAACAGAGAAAGAGAGAGAGAGACTGAGGGGAAAAATTTGTATAAAAAAACACAGAAATATAAATTATTAAGCTTTTCTGTTTCTCTGCTTTTCATTCTATCTCGTTTAGTCATGTGTCTCGATGTCTTAGCTTTCTTTAGTGTCTGCATTTTTTTTTCTTATTTTGTTCTCTCTCTCTCTCTCTCTCTCTCTCGCGTTTCAGTTGGGAATATTCTGCTTCACACAAAATTTATATTTTTAAAGCTAGAAGAACAAAAGTAAAATTAATCGGTTTATCTCAATGAGTACTTTCAAATAATATCCATAATTACTATATTTTCTAAAGATTTTACAGAGATTTTAAATTTTATCTAAAATATGAAAATTTAGGTAAAATGTATTCTTGAAGCTAGAAGAGCAAAATTACTAACATTCTATTCATCTTAACGAGTACTTTTAAATGATACCCATATTTAATATCTTTTCTAATGTTTTAACAGAGATTTTAAATTTTACCTAAAATATGAAAATTTAGGTAAAATGTATTATTGAAGCTAGAAGAACAAAAGTGCTATTATTCGATGCATCTGAATGTGCACTTTTGAATGATAACCATATTTACTATATTTTCTAAAGATTTTACAGAGATTTTAAATTTTACCTAAATTATGAAAATTTAGGTAAAATGTATTTTTGAAGCTAGAAGAACAAAAGCACTATCATTCGATTTATCTTAACGAGTACTTTCAAATAACATCCATATTTCCTGGGTTTTACAACGTTTTATTTAAAAATTTAAATTTTACCTAAAATATGAAAATTTAGGTAAAATGTATTTTTGAAGCTAGAAGAACAAAAGTACCATCATTCGATTTATCTTAACGAGTACTTTCGAGTGACACCCATATTTACTATATTTTCTAATGTTTTACGAGAGAATTTAAATTTTACCTAAACCATGAAAATTTAGGTAAAATGTATTTTTAAAGCTAGAAGAACAAAAGTACCATCATTCGATTCATCTCAATGTGCGCTTTTAAATGACATCCGAATTTACACGAATTATTGAAATTTTAAAAATATAATGTATTTTACCTAAAACCTATGACTTTGGGTAATAAAAACGAAATGTTAAAGTATTATACCAGTGTTTACTATTGTTCGACTCCTCTTGGAGAGAACTGTCGTGTGAGTGTATTATCAAATAGTGTTTGTTTGGAATTTGTTGTGTTTTACCTTTCCATTGAACGTTTTAGTTCAAAATGAGTATATTGGTAAAAGATAAATAATTAATTAATTAAATTATTTATTTAAATTACGTGTAAGAATGGTATAGGTAAAAATATATATCAGATAATGGGATTTTTGTTAAAATTACAGTACTAAAATATAAAAAAATAATTTGAAGAGATAATTTCAATCAACTTTGTTTCCCAGTTTCTTAACATTCTACTGATATTAATATATAATTATAATCATTATTATTATTATTATTACTAAGCTATCAGATAATTTTTCTAATTTCACGAATGTTCCAGTCTGGTTCCAACTCCTGTCTCGACTCTTTCACTCCGCCCACCTGCAATTGGCATTTCTCCAAAGAGTTCCAATGGTATTCTGCAATCTCGAACGGCAGTCCAGTTGGCAGCGACTCGCCCACGGGCACATTTCTAGCCGGGACGAGTCAATCTGGAGCCACGTGGGCGAGTGTGTCCACGTGTGACGGATTGTGCTCCAAATCGTCGGTGAGCTTCACTGCCAAGATTTGGAGACCACCCACGGTCGTTGTCGAATTATGCTTCAAGTAATTTGCTCGAGTTCATTGAGAAACCTCGCTTTCATCAATTTCAGAGAACGCGATTCGACCATGTGCGCTCCTGTGCAAGCAGCCAACGGCAAATCGATAAACGAAGTGGTTCCCGAAACGGAGTTCTTCCAGGTGATGCTGCGGTTCTCCAATGTATCGCTCGGCGAAATGGTGCTCATCGACGATCTGTCGATCAACTATGAGCCCTGCGCGCTGCAGAATTCGAGCGCAGTGGTGTCGACAGAAGCGCCGCCCGTGAAAACGGCCATCCAGCGAAGAATGTGCCACGGAAGTAGGCGGTTTTTGAGAGATTGGGGATGAATAGAAATTTTAGATGACTGCTTACACTCGGCGAGCCATCTAACATCGACAAATCTTCAACAGCAAATTCATCGGCAGAAGATGTGCGTGGGACGAGCCGGTATGGGCTTGTGTCGGCAAAAGTGTCTTGTCAATGAGACAAATGAGTGAGTTGAGTTCATTTAAACTTATCTTGAGTCATTGTAACGATCAGAAGCTCTGCACGATGCATTCGACAGCGCGACAATCCCATTCAGAAGCGTTGCATTTGTCAAGTTCGACGAGCTCCTGAAGTCAGCCCTTCTACGACTATGATGACTACAACAAAACTCACATCAACAACCACAACAACAACAGCTTCCTCTACTGACGAAATCGCCTCAAACCGCATCATCACCACCAACGACGACGAGCCCGTGTGCAGCGCATCGGAGCACCAAACCTGCGCCTTCAAATGCGGCAGCGAATCGATGATCGAAGTATGTCGACCCGACGAATGCGAGTGCCGTCGCTGCACTGTGAACATGTGCAACTTTGAGGAGCACACAAGATGCGAGTAGGCACAATTCAAAATGGCCATCCGTCTTCATTTTTTTACAGATGGGCAGATCTGCGAATGCTCAGCGAGCATTTCAACAACATTTCGGTGGCAATGAAGAAGGGCGACGAGAATCGTTATGGCATTTCACGACTCAATCCCGATTCATACTCTGGACTTCTTCATAAATCGGACCTTGTGGGTCCCATCATGCTCACTATCGATGTATTTCCATCGCATGAGATTGAAGTCAGGATTTGTGTGGAGAATCTCAGGAAGTTGGTTTTTTAGAATCTTTGGAGAATGATAAATACTTTACAAATTATTTATTTTCTTCGCAAAATTCCGGAAGACTTAACTATTCATGAGTTCCGGCCAAAAGAAATCTGTCCTCCCTCTCTTATTAGAGAAACTTAGAAACTGAATTAGAAACTTTGTTTGAGAATGATAAATTCGAAGAGAGCACGATGAAAGCTTTTGAAATACACCCATTTTGTCATATTTCACTATGAGTTATTAGGAAGTGCTCAAACCACGCCCACTTTTTAAAAGTGAATCATAAAGATTTCTTCCCTTTTAATATCAAATGAAATCGTTAGATTAAGATTTAACCGGTTTTTTTTTAAATTCTAAATTGTTTAATTTAATTTTAAATAAAAAAACCTATTATATGTTGTTTATACACTTTAAAAGTCAGGATTTGTGTGGAGAATCTGAGAAAGTTGGTTTTTAGGAACTTTGAGAATGATAAATACGAATAGAGCACGATGCAAGCTTTTGAAAGACACCCATATTGTCATATTTCTCTATGAGTTATTAGGAAGTTCTCAAGCCACGCCCACTTTTTCCGGAAAGATAATTAACTTGATAAATTTCCGTTAATAAGATTTCCTCGGCTAATTAATGACATATATTGAAACGCTAGCAGCGCCTCATTGGCTCAGTGGCAGAGCGTCTGTCTAGTAAACAGAAGGTCGCTGGTTCGATTCCAGCATGAGGCAGAAATTTTTTTCCAAATTTTTGAACCCAGAATTTTGATTAAAGATTAAAATGTAAAAGTTAATATGATAATAGAAGGAGTTTTTGAGTAAAAATACCTCCCAAATGTTATTTTTTACAGATGTCAAACACAGGCTCTCACCGCCAGATCATGGAATCGAATAAGCGCAAAAATCAAGGTAGCAAAAGCTGAAAAAATGTTTATTTTATTCCACAATGCCGACAACATGCCAAAATCAATAGCAATCGATAATATCGCATTCCGCAATGGAACATGTGCATAGAAAGGCTTTAATTGTATTGTTTGTATTTTTTCGCAATTATCCAATCTCAGAATGCACGGGTGCTTCTATTTTATACCATTTATTATATTGAGGTAAATAAAATAAATATTAGTTGTGATAAATAATTAAATATTAATTAAATATTAATGAATTAATTAAGGGAAACCCGCAAGTGAAAAATCAAAAATAAAAACAAATTATAATCACATTGGAATCAACGATTGTTTTTTGTGTCGTTTGCATCTGAAAATTGAAATTATTGAATGATAGATCGAGATCTCATACTCGGAATAATCACAGCATGATTTATCGCATGTCGGCTCTCGCTTTACCAAAACTGATTGACGCTTGTGTCGTCGATGGGCACAAGGACACGGAGGCTATGATGATTTTTGATAAAAAAGGGGATTAAATGATTGAAACATACTGGTGGCGCACATGGCGAGCAACCGCCGAAGAAGCTTCTCTTATAACGTCCGAATAATTGACCAAGGTTGGAGCAGGACGAGCAATTTGGCTGAAAAGTATGTGATTTTAAGAAAAAATTGTTTGTTTCAACAGGAATAAATTCGTGTGAGACATTCTACAATTCAGCAAATATTTATATTTTAAGAAGAGGAACAAAAAATGTTAATTTTCATGTTAATAGGAATTTTCCGGAAAAATAGAAATACCTAAATTCCCCGACTATTCCGGAAAAACAAAAGTAATCATAAATTCCCTAACAAACTGAAAATTCTTAACTATATTTACTTTCTGAGCAAAAATTGCAAATTAATTCATGAGTTCCGGGTAAATTGAAAAACCTTAATAAGGCAAGCACGTTTGACGGTTTAAAAGAAAATTTTCTAGTTTAATTTAAAGTTTTTATATATTTGAAGTCAAGTATATTAATCTTACGTAAAAAATTATTTTTTATTACTACGTGGAAATTCATAAATCGCTCACAAAAATGCGAAAAATATGGCCTTCATTTGGCGGGTTCATATTTTCGAAAGTAAACGGAAACAAAGAATATTGAAACAATAATTTTGAACTACGTCACAATATTGTAAACTTCACGGTAGAGTTTTTTAGATATGGTTTCAAGTGAATCATAAAGATTTCTTCCCTTATAATATAAAACGAAATGGTCAGATTAAGATTTAACCGGGTTTTTTTAAATTCTAAATTTTTAAAATTTATTTTTTAATTTCAAAAACCATTATATGTTGCTAAAAGTCAGGATTTTTGTGGAGAATCTGAGGAATTTGGTTTTTAGAAACTTTGCGAATATTAAATTCGAATAGAGCACAATGCAAGCTTTTGAAAGACACCCATATTGTCATATTTCTATTTGAATTATTAGGAAGTAATTAAACCACGCCCACTTTTTCCGGAAAGATAATTAAGCTGATAAATTTCTGTTGATAAGATTCCCTCGGCTAATTAATGACATATATTGAATCGCTAGCAGCGCCTCATTGGCTCAGTGGCAGAGCGTCTGTCTAGTAAACAGAAGGTCGCTGGTTCGATTCCAGCATGAGGCAGAGATTTTTTTTTGAAAACTATTTCTTCTTTTTGATGTTTTTTATAGTTTTTGCTGAACATTTAGGAAATTTAAAAGTACTATAGGCACTTAAGGTTTAATTATTGAGTTTTATAAAAGTATTTTTCTCTGTACTCACCGTGCTTCTCTTCTTCCGTCCGTAGCATGGTACACATCCCTGCAAAATCAAATATTTTCTTCCCTTTTCCAACCCAAAATTTACCAAGGTTCGTTTAGTTCTAATGTGCGCATTCTCATCGGCATCGCGCTTCTTTCTTCCAAAACACGGCAAACATCCCATTCGCTTGACGCGTCGCGTGCGGAGATGCGAAGCTCCGCACGATGAGCAGCCGGATTGACGTTTGACGCGGTGGATAGTACGCCATGGCTCGCCGGCCGCCGAGCACTGCGTGCATTGCGTGCCGATGAGGTGTCTCTTGAGTCGCAGCGAGCGATGCACGCGTCGACGGCACGGGCAAGATGGGCAGGCTCGTCCGCACACCGGAATCGTCGGCACTTGGAAGGAAATGGAGCAGCACGTTGGTGGTGGCATCGGCTGACAGCAGATCTTCGGTTGTGGACAGCAGGGAATCATCGGGCAGCAAGGGAGCGAGGCTGCAAATATATGGTAAACAAGGGAGGTTAGGGAGGGGGAGCGAGTTACGTGTGCAGCAGGGTTGCGGCGGCGGACAGCAGTTGGTTGGAGGTGGGGCAGCGCAGCCGCAGGCCGGCAGTGGCTGCACTTGCGCTATCGGTTGAGGATAAAGCGGTCGTTGCGAGTAGCTGAAAACAAATATAAGAAACTGAGTGATTTGAATCGGGCACCGGTCAGCAGCAATGTCGTTGACTACTTCGGGCTCGACGTCGATTATTGGCTGACGCGGAATCGGCACCGGGTTCGGGTCGACGTACGCATCCCCGCCAATGGCATTTGAAGGCTGTCGTAGATCATTGTCCCCGTAGGTTGACTCATCTAAATGAGAATGTAAATGTCATAATGTGGACGAACGTTACATTTCGGAATGACGTGCGGTGCATCAACGGGAACCTCGTCGCTCTTGTCGGTCACCTCATCTGGAAAAATGGAATTCTTCTAGAATCCTTATATTGAGACAAAATTAAGACTTTTTTGACAGGGAGGTCTATAATAATACCACCAATATAATTTCACTGGGAGGTCTTTGTTCAGGAAAAACAAATACTGGAGACCTAATCCAACTAGGAGGTCCAGTTCCGAAAGTAAAACCATCTTTATGAAAAAAGTATCGATGACAATATTTAACAGGGTGGTCTAATTCAGAAGTTACACTAAATACCTCCAGTATAATTCATCTGGAAGGTCTATTTCAGCTAACCACCTATACTAAAAGCACTTTTGTCGGTATAATTTACCGGTATAAGTCACCTGGGTGGTCTATTTTCTAAAAATATGAGCTATTGAAGAATATTTCCGTGTTATTTTCAGTGGGAGGTCTTGCTCACAAAATAGAAACCGTCTACATGCAAAAATATCAGCGATTTTATAAAACGGGTGGTTGATTTTCCGAAAATAGGAGCTAGGATTATATCGCCCGCGGCGTATAATCCAACCGGGAGGTCCAGCTCAAGAAATATAAACCATATATGTGAAAGCAGAAACGATGACAATGTTTAGCAGGGTGGTCTGATTCAAAAAAAGATTCACGAAGGCAAATAAATTCGGTATAATTAAACTGGGTGGTCTATCACGGATACTGGAGATCGTGCCTATGTATTAAATAATTTGACAGGGAGGTCTGTCTCAGGAAAAACTGTATAAGACCTAAAACTGGTGTAATCAAACTAGGTGGTCCAGCCAAGAAAAAGTAGAAGCCACCTGTATGAAAAGAAATATCACCAGTATTATTACACGGGGTGGTCGATAAATGAAAATAGGAATTTTGCACCAGAGATGGGCAAATTTGCGGGTCCCGTATTCCGGTTTCTGTAGTCCGGCCATTGTTCTATTCCGAATTTCGCATCCGGATTCCAAAAATTTTGTTTTTGATTCCGAATTCTGGATTTCGGATTTCGAAATGTTATATTTTAATTCGGCTTCCGGATCCCGGCCATTTTCCAATTTTGCATTCAGGTTTCCGAAAATCCAAAACTGTAATTCAGTGGTTTGCCTAAATATCTCCGGTATAATCCAACTGGTAGGTCTAGTACACAAAATAGAAATGATTATTAAACTGGGAGATCTGACTCGGACACTGGAGGACCTGTCTATGAAAATAGATATTGTCGGAATTATTTGACAGGGATGTCTAGCTCAGGAAAAATAAAGTATAAAACCTGTGATGTAATCCAACTGGGTGGCCCAACCAAGAAAATTGAAACCATGTTTTGGAAAGAAGTATCGCAGGTATAATTCAACTGGGAGGTCCATTTTGTAAAAATGGGAAATTGGAAACTGTTATCGCCGGTGTAACCCAACCGGGAGGTCCAGCTCAAGAAATATAAACCAAAGGCAAATAAATTCGGTATAATTAAACTGTGTGGTCTATCACGGATACCGGAGGACGTATCTATGAAAATAAATATCGCCGGAATTATTTGACATTTAGGTCTAGCCCTGGAAAAACTGCATAGGACCTAAGACTGGTGTAATCCAACTGGGTGGTCCATCCAAGAAAATTGAAACTGCGTTTATGAAAAGAAATGTCGCATGCATAATTCAACTTGGAGGTCCATTTTCTAGAAATGGGAATTTGAAAGAGATATCGCCGGTGTGACCCAACTAGGAGGTCTAGATTAGAAAATATAAGTCTGTTATAGAAATTATTATTAAACTGGGAGATCTGACTCGGGCATTAGAGGAAGTGTCTATGAAAAGAGATATCGCCGAAATTATTTGACAGGAAGGTGGAGCTTATGGAAAAAAACAGTATAAAACCTGTTATTTAATTCAACTAGGTCGTCTACCTTAGAAAATAGAAGCCAGTTTTATAAACAGAAATATCTCCGGAATAATTTTAAAGTGAGCTCTCAAGAAAACCAGTTTGAAACATAAAATTAGTGATGTAATCCAACTGGGTGGTCCAACCAAGAAAATTGAAACTGTGTTTATGAACAGAAATATCGGACGTATCATTCAACTGGGTGGTCCATTTTCTAAAAAATGGGATCTGGTAATAGATACCGCCGGTATTATCTAACTAGGAGGTCTAGATTAGGAAATAGAAGTCTGTTATGGAACTTATTATTAAACTGGGAGATCAGACTTGGGCACTGGAGAAAATTTCTATGAAAATAGATATCGCCGAAATTATTTGACAGGGAGGTCGAACTTATGAAAAAAAAACAGTATAAAACATGTGATGTAAAGAATGGAAGCCGTTTCTATGATAATAAATATCGCCGATATAGTTAGACCAGTCGGTCACAAGATTAAAAATGTCACAATTGGCGTTTCCCAAGTCATTAAAGTAACAAAACAAATTCCGCGCGACAATGTGCTCTCACTTACATTTAATATTATGATTTGTGCTCGCCAACTGTGCTAGGTCATCGTCCTGAAAACATATAAAATCAAGCAAACTGAAGAAAAATCAAACATTTGAGTCGATTTCCCTCGACACAGATTCTTTCTCATCGCAGCAAGAGCAGCACTTTCTTGATGCTCTTCCGAGTTGATACTGTAATCAATTCTATTTCCCTCATCTTAAACTAACTCACATCTTTCGTCGAATCCCGATTCACACTATCCTGTTCGTTCTCGTTGCCATCTCTGGCCGGTATCTCAAACTCGGCTGCAATATGAAAGATTTTCCCAAATAATCTCCCCCTCCCTCCTAGTTACCGGCGATTTGATCGATTTCGTCGTTCAAATCTTGGTGTATGTCATGCGACGAGCCATCATTCCTTGTGCTGTTCATTCTAACAAAAATAGACAACGAAAACATTTTGATGCAAACATGCGGATGCTTACCTTGGCTGCGCGTCGTCGACAAATCCATCAACGTCATTGTACGAAGCGCGCTCGTCTTTAAATTTAAGCGTGTTGGATTGGCGTGAGGGTGCATGTGGGTGCGATTTCTTGTGAACGAGGTGATCAGTGATAAAGCGGTCGGTGAATGTGAGCGAGTCGAGGGCCATTCGAGCCGGTTTTGGGCTGATTTCTTTTTTCTGCTCTTTTGTCAACTTTCGGATTCGGATCAGTTCGTCACCATCTAGTTTCAAGGGAATTCTAGCTGTGCTAGAATTTCTCATTTCTTCTGATGTGGTTTCGTTCAATTTCAGATTATTGGAAGCACGCAATTCTTCAGTTTTGTTGGAAAATTTGTTGAATTCTGTTGGATTTTCTTCTTGCATGTTTAGCTTTGTTTGGTTTAAATCAATATTTTCTCTCATTTTCAAAGAGGTGGTTAAATTATCTTTTTGCTCTATTTCCTTCGAATCTTTATTGAGATTGTTTTCCTGCGTTACAGTAACTGGCTTTTCCTTTTCCTCGAATGTCTCTGATCCAACTCCCTTGGATCTCCCTGATCTAGTAGTTGGAACAGTCTCTTGATTGCTTCTAGAATCTGAAGACGACTTGTTTTCATTTCTCTTCAATCCTTCTTTCGATTGCAAGTTGGACTTTTTGGCTGTTCTCTGATTCAGGCTCTTTGGATGCTCAGAAGGATTCTCTTCTTCGGCTAAATCTATCGACACTCCAGCCGCATTGGTTTCCTGCTTCTTTTCAGCTTCATTATCGGGTTCTTTCACTGTCATTGTTTTTGATTCTTCTGGATGCTCAGATTGATTCTCTCCTTGCTCCAATCCTTCAGTTTTCCTCGACACTTCATCTAAATTCCGATTGTTTTCCAGCTTCTTCTCGTGTCCACCAACTTGCTTCTCTTCTGCCTTGAATCCCTGTGATCTAGTAGCCAGAAGATTTTGACCGCTACTAGCTTCTAATGATGTCTTGCCTTCATTGCTCTTCAATCTCCCTTCTGCTTGAGGATTTGTCTTTCTATCTATTCTCTGATTGAGGCCCTCCGGATGCTCAGCAGGATTCTCTTCTTTCTCTAATCCTTTATACTCCTTTAGATGGTTTTCCAGCTTCTTCTCTATTCTACCAGCAGACTTCTCTGCCCCGTTGAATCCCTGTGATCTAGTAGCCAGAAGATCTTGACCGCTACTAGCTTCTAATGATGTCTTGCCTTCATTGCTCTTTAATCCTCCTTCTGCTTGAGGATTTGTCTTTCTATCTATTCTCTGATTGAGGCCCTCCGGATGTTTAGCAGGATTCTTTTCTTTCTCTAATCCTTTGTGCCCCTTTAGATTGTTTCCCAGCTTCTTCTCACTTTTACCAACTTGCTTCTCTTCTACCTTGGATCCCTGTGATCTATTAGCTAGAGGATCTTGACTGCTACTAGCTTCTAATGACGTCTTGCCTTCATTTTTCCTCATCACCCCTTCTAATGATTTATTTGACTTTTTGCTTATTCTCTGAAGTAGATCGAGATGTTCTCCCACTGCCATTGTTTTTGATTCTTCTGGATGCTCAGAAGGATACTCTCCTTGTTCCAATCCGTCAGTTTTCCTCGACACTTCATCTGCATTCAGATTTTTTTCCAGCTTCTTCTCTATTCCACCATCAGACTTCTCTGCCCCCTTGAATCCCTCTGGTCTAGTAGGAAGAGGATCTGGACTGCTTCTAGCTTCTAATGACGTCTTGTCTTCATTGCTCTTCAATCCCCCCAAATTTGACTTTTTGGCTATTCTCTGATTGAGGCCCTCAGAAGGATTCTCTTCTTTCTCTAATCCCTTGTACTTCTTTAGATTGTTTCCCAGCTTCTTCTCAGTTCTACCAACTTCCTTTTCTTTTCCCTGTGAGCTCAGGGCAAGAGACGATGCCTCGTCTTCATTTCTCTTCATCCCCCCTTCTGGCTGTAAATCCAACTTCTTGGCTATTCCCTGATCGAAATTGGAAGAATTCTTCTTTTCCGTCAAAGTTCCATCAGAACCTCTTGATGAAATGTTTGCTCTGATCCTCGATTTTTCCGGCAAATCTTGCTCGTCAGGTTTGCTAGTCAAATCAATTGAAGATTTCTGTTCTTCTTGTTTATTTGCCTTCTTTCCCATTTTCGGACCACCTTCTTGTTCAGGAATGGTTGTCTCTTTGAAGAACTTCTCATTCGAAGGTTCTTGCTCTTTTGAATCCACTATTTGCTGAATTATAGTCGAGTTTGTATCAATATTAGATTTCAGGCTTTCTGTCTTCTCTGGAATATTCTTCAAGTTTTCTTTGTGGATGCTTCCTATTGCCTCTGCCGAGGTCCTTGGAAGATTAAGGCTCTTCAATTCTTCCCCATCAATATTCCTTCTTTTAATAAGATCAGAAGGCTTGTGAGCATCATTGAGAAGAAGCTGGCCAACCTTCTCAAACATGTCATTCATTGACTTCTCAAGGACTCGATCAATGAGTGGTGCAGGGTGCGGGTGCAGGTGCTCAAGTGCTATTTTACCTGTCGTTGAGCTTGGCTCAACTTCTTTCTCTTTCTCCGGTCCTGTTTCTTCTGTTTCGGCTTCTAGTGGCGTTGTTGATTCTTCGGTTGTTGTAGAATCACGCGTTTCTTCCGTGGCTTGGTCTTCTGTTTTGTTCGAATCTTGCATTTCCCCGCTGTATGATTCTGTTGTCCCAGCTTGTTCTTCCTTCGTCGTGGTCGTTGATGGAGAAACCATTGTCGTGTTGTCTGCAAATATCCATCCTTTCCTTCCAACAAACTTCCCCCACTTACCATCGCTCTCCGGATCCTCCCCGCCAAGCTTGTCCGAGTCGCCGATTGGCTCGAAAGCCGGCATTAAACCCGCCGGCTTCATCGTCGCTTTCTTCTCCTCCTCATAGTAGAAATCGTAACCATTCCATGCCGGTTGATAAGCGCTCTTCACCACAGGCACCGACTCATCGGTGCGCGTCTCCGCTTCCGGGTAGATTCCGGGTGCTTGCGCGTATCCTTGAATACGGTGGATGCTCATGAAAAGAAGGAAGATGGCGTTGATTAGCATCCTGTGGTGAGGAAAATGATTGATTTTAATATTTTTGTTGTTGTTATTATTTATTGGAACGAGTTTGAATACTGGAATGAAGCAAAAATAAAAGATCGACTTGAAATGAAACATTTCTTTGAATTGATAACAATGATATGAGATTGGGTTAATCATTCTTTGATCATTATAGCATTCGTATGATTATTGTAAGAAAAAATGGATGATAATGAGTGCCAATAGCTTAGCTAATTTGAGTTAATTCAATAATGACACTTTTATCGTTATAAAAATCAATAATTGGTGCAAAATAGTAATTTTGAATATTTTAGTACGAAATTTGAAATTTTAAACTTTAATATTCAAAATTTTGGAATTTGTGACTTTGATGCGAAGTTTAAATATTTTAAATTTATCAAATAAAAGCTTAATTTTTGTATATTTTGGCGCGAAATTTAAACATTTTAAATCTATACTTTAGTAATTAAAATTTTGGAATTTGTGATTTTAGCGCGAAATTAAAATTGTCACATTTATAACCTAAAAATCTACAATTTTAAATTTTTAACTTTAATATTCAAAATGTTTAATTTTGATTATTTGGCGCGAAATTTAAAATTTCACATTTATTCTGTAAAAACAAATTTTAGCGCAAAATTGAAATTTCAAAATGCACACCGTAAAAAAATACTTTTTAAATTTTGAATATTTTGGCGCGAAGTTTAAAAATTTATATTTATAGATTAACAATTAAAAATTTGGAATTTGTGATTTTGGCGCGAAATTTAAACATTTTAAAGATATTTTGTTAAAAAATAAAAATTTTAATTTTGAATAATTTGTGCACAAATTTTGACATTTGAAATTTCTCAAATAAAAACTTTAATTTTGAATAATTTGGCGCGAAATTTAAATTTTCAAATTTTAACCCTAAAAATCTAAAATCTTAAATTTTGATTATTTGGCGCGAAATTTAAAAATTTGTAATTTCTATAATAAAAATTTTAGTTTTGAATAATTTGGCGCGAAATTTAAACTTTCAAATTTTAACCCTAAAAATTTAAATTTTAACGCAAATTTACAAGTTTTAAAATTTAAACATTAACAATCAAAATTTTGGCGCCAAATTTGAAATTTGAAATTTCTCAATTAAAAATCTTAATTTTTGTATATTTTCGCGCGGCTCTTTAATTTTGAAATTTGAACTTTAATTAATCAAAATTTTGAACTTCGCATTGGGGCGAAATTTAAAAATTTAGATTTAAACATTAAAAATAAAAATTTAGGAATATTGGCGCGAAATTTTCAAATTTTAAATTTTCAGATTTAGCCTGATTTTTTTCAGATTTTTTTAAAATTTTAAGATTTATCCATAGTCGTCGCCAAATATTATTTTTTCATTTAAGTTTTATTATTTTCCACATTTATTCCACGTTGGAAACAACATCTAAAACATATTCTTAAATGTATTTAAGCAAAAACAGAATAGAACGAGCATAAACAAGAAAATAATCATGAAAATTAAATAAAAAAATCATAAGTGCGCCACATTTTGAATGCCTATGAAGAAACTAAGAGAAGAACGGATCATGGTTTTAGAAAAACGTTAAATCTGTCAGAAAATATTTAATAGGAAGAATATTCAAATTTGAATAAAATTTTCAGAAGAACTAGAGACCGAAATGAAAATGACGATTTTACTAAATGTAAACATGTTTTGCTAAAGTCCGCGGAGAATCTACAGACTGTTTAAAATGTTTATTTATAAGAATCTTATTAATCTATGAGATAAACTTAAAATCTATACGAAATGCTAGATTATAACAGTTTTACCGAGCTACGATTTCAGTCCATGATTTCAGAAATCATTAATTTAAAGAAAGAAATGTTAATTGGACAATAAATATATGAGAGTCAGAAGAATATTAATAATAACGATGAAAAGAAACATAAATGATCCGATTTACTATAAGAAATGGAATTGGACAATTCAAAAAATAAAAAAAAGAGCTTCCAACAATTTCACCAAAATCAAGTTTTGAACCAAATCTTAAGTAAAAAAACACGAAACAATACGAATACATTTTTTGTGAAAATTGAATCGAAATTGGCATGATAAGGCATTGGCTTAATCCCGATGATGACAACAAGAAAAGCATTCGAAAATTGATAAGCATAAGTGCGCGTAAAAACCAGACACGCATGTTTATCAATTCGGATCACACCTTGTCCTTTTGTCCAGTTGAATGTCAAAAATTCTCCCAATTTTATTATGCTGATTATTATGATAATTAATTTGTCGGCGCGGAGAGGCTTGTGAAATCCATTTAATGCTTTTGTCGTTCTTTTGCGATTTGAATGATATGCTTGATTGGGTTTCGGATTAGAAGATCAATTGGAGAGTGGTATTGTGGAGCACAAAGAGGGCGAATATCTCCTGAATAAGCGCATATTTACAATTCTTTTTGGCTTTATTTATACGTATATTTTATTTATATTATTTATGGAGTGGTTTTTAGACCAGAAATGGTGACAATTTTTCTAAAAATTGGAAAAAGCTCAAAATGTTTAAAATTCAAATTTCGCGCCATATTCTATATTTTGACACATTTGAGCATATTTTTATATTTTCAACTAATGCCATTTTTATTAAACAAGTTTAATTTTAATACAGCTATCATCAGAGCAAAAATATGACAATTTGTCTGAAAATCGCGAAAATGCTCAAATCTTTAAAAATTCAAATTTCGCGCCAATTTTAATATTTTCATATATTTAAATTGGTTTTTATGTTTTTTCATTACTCTAACTCTCACTAAATCATATTGTATTTTATACGGCGATCCTCAGGGCAAAAATATGAGTATTTTCCTAAAAATCGGAAAAATGCACAAAATGTTTAAAATTCACATTTCGCGCCATTTTTTAAACCTTGACCCATTTAACAAGATTTTAATGGTTTTAATTATTTTTTACTTTTACTAAAGTGTATTAGATTTTATACGGCGATCCTAAGAGCAAAAACATGAGTATTCTCCTAAAAATTGGAAAAGCTCAAATTCTTTACAATTCAAATTTCGCGCCATATTCTATATTTTGACACATTTGAACATATTTTTATATTTTCAACTAATGTCATTTTTATTAAACAAGTTTAATTTTAATACAGCTACCTTCAGAGCAAAAATATGACAATTTGTCTGAAAATCGCAAAAATGCGCAAAATTGTTAAAATTCAAATTTCGCGCCAAATTTTAAAATTTTTCATATATTTAAATCGATTTTTATGTTTTCCATTATTGTCATTTAAGAAAATAATTTTCATTTTTATACAGTGATACTCAGAAAAAAGATACGGAGATTTTTGTAAAAATCAGGAAAAATGCTCAAAACGCTTTTTAGAATTATAGATTCAGCCAAGCCAGACATTTACTATTTCTTATTAACATTTAGATCATGTACAATGGAATGATAATAAAACAATAACGAGAAAAAGAAACTCTCAATTAATTCTCCTCAATCTTTCCGCCACCATTTGCCTAATCTTCATCGTAGGCGATGCCGGCACAAACGGCAAGTTGTCGAATGCGAGCCTGCTGCGCGCCAGCTCCCTACAACAGTAGTACCTGCCATCGAGCGCTTTCCTACATTTCCCCTCTGGACAGCCGTTATCATCCCATCCCTTGCATGGCAGCGGCTCGCCGGCGTCATTCAGCAGCGCTTCACCGCATTGCTTCAGCTCGAGCGGACAGCAAGCGGTCGAGCCGTCGCCCAGCGACTGGCACGTGTGCTCCATCGGGCAACTAAATGGGTCGCCGGTGATGCATCTAGCCGGCTCGCCTGTGGTCGGGTCGAGCAGTGGCGGTGAGCCATCGCCACATTCGAACACGTGGACGGCGTGGCAGCAATAGAAGAGCACATCGATGGCGTTGGTGATATTGGATGAGTCCTCGACGGCCGGCAGGCACTCGGTAGAGAGCGGGCACGATTCGTCGCCGGGAAAGCATCGCTGCGGCCGTTTGGTTGTGATGTCCACGTACGGCACCACGCACACTTTCTTCGGCGCGCAGCAGAGATGCCGCGCCAGACCTGATTCACCTGTAAAGGATTTTTTGTTGGTTTTCAGGAAGGAATGCTAACCATCGCCCTTGACGCACATGTAATTGGCGGGACACGTGCCGGCAACGCCAACGGAGCAGACACGCGGTCGGCCGCCGTCATCACGCAGCATTTGCATGCCTGATGGGCACTCCAGGGTCTTGGTGCAGCAAATGTGTTCGAGGTTCTTGGCCTGCTGGCAAGAGTACCGATCGGGGCATCGCGGTCGTTCAGGGGAGCAGTGCACCGGCTTGCTCTGGAAGTTTTGTTGATTAATAATCTTTATTATATCGGCTTGAAATTCATCTTAACAATTCACAAAGAATTCTATTCAGTTGGTTTTCTCCTACGCTTTACTGAATTTTAGTTTTTTTAATCATTTTGACTGTTTAATTGTCTATATAATACTATGTTCTTTGACAGAACGACTACAAGAAAATAAAATAATGAATAAAAAATTGTCTTCATCAAAAGGCGATTTATCTTTGTTGGGGTGTAACACGTAGTCATATTGAATTACCGCCCCTACACTTCTAACTAATTGCAAAAGACCGCGCACGAATTGCAAAAGAACACGCCCTTTCAATTTATTGTTATATTATTGTTTAACAGAAATATTAACTTAAATATTATGTTCAGAAAACTATAACAGTTTTATTTATACAATTCTCATTTTATACACTCCTACTGCCACGAAATACGCGCAAATTGCAAAAGACCGCGCACGAATTGCAAAAGAACACGCCCTCTCAATTTATTCTTATACTTGTTATATTATTGTTTAACACATTCTTTCATAATGGGATCCACGTGGTTGGTCAAGAGCAAGAGGGAGACCCAAGGGAAGGTGGTCGGACACAGTCAAGCTCTGGGTCGCGAAATTCGTCCACGAGAAGTCTACCGCCAGGGCAACACGGAGAAGAATCGGTATTCTTGAGGAGAAGACGGACACATTGGCAAGGCGAAGGCGAACAATCTGGAGAGAGTTGGTCCGCATCTCGACGCAGTCGGAATGACGACGGACAATCAAGTAATCAATTAAGTAAGTATTGTTTAACAGAAATATTAAATTAAATATTGTGCTCAGAAAACTATAACAGTTTTATTTATACAATTCTCATTTTATACACTCTTCCTGCCAGGAAATACGCGCAAATTGCAAAAGACCGCGCATCAATTGCGCAAAACACGCCCCTTTTAATAGAAGCATTGTATGGTATTCAGTAAATAATAATAGTGATGTTTATACTCTTTCCAATTTTTGTTAATGTTTATTCTGTCCAAATATAATTAATAAATAAAAGATTTTTAAAAATAAATTTAAAAATATTTAAAGAGTTTAAAGATTGAAAGAAAATAAATAAAGAAAGAAGAATTAAAGATTGTTTTGCGCAATTGGTGCGCGGTCTTTTGCAATTTTCGCAAACTTCGTGGCAGTCGCGATACCTAAACCGAATGGATGGTCACCAGTGATGGGTATTTTCCAAAAAAAAAGGGATCCTGTTCTTGAGTCCCGAGTCTAAGGTCCCGCTCGCGCGGAATTCGAAAAAAACGGGGTCATCCTGATGGGCACGCCAAATGAAACTATCAAAATAAATGATAATTAAAACCTCTTTAGTATGCCGCATATTACAAACGCCCGCGCACCAATTGAAAGAAAAAAAAACTATATTTTTTTTTGCAACTCCTTACCTCTTCATCAAGAAGGAGCATTGACTCAGCTGAGGGGCAAATCGGAGCAGTTCGGCAACAAATCGACGCATAAGGGCTGCTGAAAAACAAATATTTCCTAATTTACCCTCCCTATAACATCCCTTTTATAGCACTCAAAACCCATTGGACACCCAATATTCTTTGAATGATCGCACATCACTGGTTGCTCGGTTCTTGGGCTTAAGTGAATCTCGCCTCCATTTGGGCAAGTTCCTGTAAATTAAGCCTTTGGTTCCGAGTGATTTCGAATTTAATTGATTTACCAATACAGTAATCAATGCATTGCTCTTTGTTGGCAAACGAGTTGAAGTTTTCTTCGCAGCTGGAATGTTTCTGCTGAAAAATGGGCGACGAAATGAGGATTGGTGATAGCACCCACTTTGATGCATTCGCCTTTTCTGTAGTCAAACCACCAGATGTGGTTATCATCTTGATCCGGTTGACGGCAACTCGCTCGATTCTTGTATGGCATTCCGCATACGTAATCTGGATAAAAATTTAGAAAAAAGTTATTTCCATGAACTTGTGGTCTTGTTTGTGGTCTTTTACTGGCCTTTTTATAGCCATGAAGCAAATTTAAAATTGTAGATTTTTATGGTTAAAATGTGAAAATTTAAATTTCGCGCCAAATAACCAAAATTTAAAATTGTAGATTTTTATGGTTAAAATGTGAAAATTTAAATTTCGCGCCAAAATATTCAAAATTTAAAATTGTAGATTTTTAGAATTGAAATGTGAAATATTAAATTTCGCGCCAAAATATTCAAAATTTAAAATTGTAGATTTTTAGAATTGAAATGTGAAATATTAAATTTCGCGCCAAAATATTCAAAATTTAAAATTGTAGATTTTTAGAATTGAAATGTGAAATATTAAATTTCGCGCCAAAATATTCAAAATTTAAAATTGTAGATTTTTAGAATTGAAATGTGAAATATTAAATTTCGCGCCAAAATATTCAAAATTCAAAATTTTAGATTTTTAGAATTTAAATTTGAAAATTTAAATTTCGCGCCAAAATATGCAAAATTCAAAATTTTAGATTTTTATGGTTAAAATGTGAAAATTTAAATTTCGCGCCAAAATATTCAAAATTCAAAATTTTAGATTTTTATGGTTAAAATGTGAAATTTTAAATTTTGCGCCAAAATATTCAAAATTCAAAATTTTAGATTTTTATGGTTAAAATGTGAAAATTTAAATTTCGCGCCAAAATATTCAAAATTCAAAACTTTAGGTTTTTATGGTTAAAATGTGAAAATTTAAATTTCGCGCCAAAATATTCAAAATTCAAAATTTTAGATTTTTATGGTTAAAATGTGAAAATTTAAATTTCGCGCCAAAATATTCAAAATTCAAAACTTTAGGTTTTTATGGTTAAAATGTGAAAATTTAAATTTCGCGCCAAAATATTCAAAATTCAAAATTTTAGATTTTTATGGTTAAAATGTGAAATTTTAAATTTTGCGCCAAAATATTCAAAATTCAAAATTTTAGATTTTTATGGTTAAAATGTGAAAATTTAAATTTCGCGCCAAATAATCAAAATTTTAAAGTTTTCGATTTTTAGAGTAAAAATGTGCAAATTTAAATTTCGCGCCAAACTTCAAAATTTAAAATTTTAGATTTTTAGGGTATAAAATGTGAAAACAAAAAATACAAAGATTTTTTGAATTTCCCGCGTTCCGATTAGTTCCGATTAAGGTTATTTTTATTATATAATAATTTTTGAGAGGTCTTTTTTAACCAATACAGATATTGTCGTGGTGTAGGTTGATGAAAAATTAGGGGTAAAGGAGCATACCGAAAAAAAGATGGTCTCGCTTGGGCTGGTGTAGATTTAATTTGTAATTTGTTTATTATTTCGATCCTAAATATAATAAATTATACCTAAAATTTTTATTATAATAATTATTATGTTGATTTAACAACCAATTTAGTAAGAGAAAACAAAATTGTGATGAAAAAAGCGAAATAATAAACAAATTGCAAATTAAATCTACACCAGCCCAAGCGAGACCATCTTTTTTTTCGGTATGCTCCTTTACCCCTAATTTTTCATCAACCTACACCACGACAATAGTTTTAGTCGAAATCATAATTCCAATTTACTGAAAATTGCATCTGAAATTGGATCTTCTTGTAAAATTGAAAAGCCTATTTTTCCATTTAAAAAATTCGCAATTTAAAACTAAATTTGGTCAATAACAATATTGTTAGTAAAAAATTCTAGATTTTCCGATCACGCTACGTGAAAATGGAAATTATTAAACTCATCCGCATCCTCATGTGTCTAATCTAGATACTAAATCTCTATATTAATGTCTATAACAGCTCTTCTAATAGTTAAAACGTATCTTCACCAATTTATGCGTCAGAAACAAAAAACCCAGAAAAAATGTTAAAGAACATAACACCATTAAAGCTCATTCAAAGAGGTCCCAGACTTGAATTTTACCTTTGCTGGGACAACACGCCTTCTTCTTGTCGATTTGACCAGAGCACGTGTAATTGCGTGGACAGTGCGAATGTTGAGTACACGAAGCGACGCTGTTGATCGAGTATCGATCGGGGTGTGGATCGCCTCGAGCACAAACCACTGGGAAAGGATGATCTTATTGAAAAATAGAGCTTATTGGGCATACCCTCGTTGGCGCAGAACTTGAGGCACTCGCCTTTCGAATTGAAGTTGTTTTCGTTGCCGCCACAGCCCGTGTAGGCGAAATTGCGACACGTTTTGGAAGCATCGTCGAAATAGTATCTGGAAGTTATTGTGTAAAGCTTTCCCTAATGAGAATCGAGTTGCCTCGTTACTGGTGGCACCCCGCAATTGGTTCCCGGGTGAACGGAAGACCTGCATATCCTCTCTAAAACAAGTTCCACATTCCATAATGGTCGTTACCCTTGAATTACCTGACTTCTGACAGCACACGCTGGACATACCACTTCCCACGCATTCATGACTGCCTGGGCATGGAACCCGATCGCCGTCGCATCGCTTGATGTTTCCGGCAAAGTCCATTAGAGGCATTCCTTTGCCGCACACAGCTGAAAGGACACATTAGATCCAAATAAGGATGGCATTTTACTTAGACTCTTGCAGCCGTTTAGACAATCTTCCTTTGATGGAAAACGATTCTGATTGCCACCACAGCCTTCAAACATGAACTCGATGCATTCGCCTGTGAATCGAAAACCATTACGAGTTATTGGAAGGATTGAATACGGATATCGGCGTCGAAATAGAAGGCTGAGTGTCTTGTTGTTACGCCGCAAGGATAGCCGATGTTCTTTGGCAATCTGCACACGAAGCCGCCGAGCTCGTTTCCAAACGATGGTGGAAGGGAAATGAGCAGAAGAATGATAATATTCATTGGTTTTTGAAAAAATATGAAAGCCGAACCTATTTTGATTAATGTTGTGTATATTTTTGTTTGTTGTCTCAACCATATTTGTCTTTTTAATGAGTGACCGGCTCAAGTGCTTTAATAAATATATTTATATATATATATATATATTGATTTTGTGTTGACCTTGAATCAACTCGTGTAGGTAGAACAACATTTAATGAAACTCGACTGCTTCCTGTTTTGTTATCGAAAAAAACAAATAAACCCAATTTTCATACAAGGGGTGTTTATTTCTAAACAAACAAGAAAGAACAAACAATTAATTACACGTGCTTAAATTAGTTAATCTTGGATTATTGGGTTTGAATTGTAATTGATCCATTGTTGGTCCACTAGTAATCCAAAAGAAATAATCTTTATTATTCTAAACACCAAAATAATCCATATCTAGTAGATTTTGGATCACTGAGATGCCATCTACCTAATAATGTCCTGAAATAATATTGTTCACAGCGCCTCATTGGCTCAGTGGCAGAGCGTCTGTCTAGTAAACAGAAGGTCGCTGGTTCGATTCCAGCATGAGGCAGAAATGTTTTTGCATATCTCAATGCTTAAATTAATTTTCTTTTTACTAATCTTGGACTATTCGGTTTGAATTGTAATTGATCCATTGTTGGTCCACTAGTAATCCAAAAGAAATAATCTTTATTATTCTAAACACCAAAATAATCCATATCTAGTAGATTTTGGATCACTGAGATGCCATCTACCTAATAATGTCCTGAAATAATATTGTTCACAGCGCCTCATTGGCTCAGTGGCAGAGCGTCTGTCTAGTAAACAGAAGGTCGCTGGTTCGATTCCAGCATGAGGCAGAAATGTTTTTGCATATCTCAATGCTTAAATTAATTTTCTTTTTACTAATCTTGGATTATTCGGTTTGAATTGTAATTGATCCATTGTTGGTCCACTAGTAATCCAAAAGAAATAATCTTTATTATTCTAAACACCAAAATAATCCATATCTAGTAGATTTTGGATCACTGAGATGCCAACTACCTAATAATGTCCTGAAATAATAAAGAAAATTAATTTAAGCATTGAGATATGCAAAAACATTTCTGCCTCATGCTGGAATCGAACCAGCGACCTTCTGTTTACTAGACAGACGCTCTGCCACTGAGCCAATGAGGCGCTGTGAACAATGTTATTTCAGGACATTATTAGGTAGTTGGAATCTCAGTGATCCAAAATCTACTAGATATGGATTATTTTGGTGTTTAGAATAATAAAGATTATTTCTTTTGGATTACTAGTGGACCAACAATGGATTAATTACAATTCAAACCGAATAATCCAAGATTAGTAAAAAGAAAATTAATTTAAGCATTGAGATATGGAAAAACATTTCTGCCTCATGCTGGAATCGAACCAGCGACCTTCTGTTTACTAGACAGACGCTCTGCCACTGAGCCAATGAGGCGCTGTGAACAATGTTATTTCAGGACATTATTAGGTAGTTGGCATCTCAGTGATCCAAAATCTACTAGATATGGATTATTTTGGTGTTTAGAATAATAAAGATTATTTCTTTTGGATTACTAGTGGACCAACAATGGATTAATTACAATTCAAACCGAATAATCCAAGATTAGTAAAAAGAAAATTAATTTAAGCATTGAGATATGCAAAAACATTTCTGCCTCATGCTGGAATCGAACCAGCGACCTTCTGTTTACTAGACAGACGCTCTGCCACTGAGCCAATGAGGCGCTGTGAACAATGTTATTTCAGGACATTATTAGGTAGTTGGCATCTCAGTGATCCAAAATCTACTAGATATGGATTATTTTGGTGTTTAGAATAATAAAGATTATTTCTTTTGGATTACTAGTGGACCAACAATGGATCAATTACAATTCAAACCGAATAATCCAAGATTAGTAAAAAGAAAATTAATTTAAGCATTGAGATATGCAAAAACATTTCTGCCTCATGCTGGAATCGAACCAGCGACCTTCTGTTTACTAGACAGACGCTCTGCCACTGAGCCAATGAGGCGCTGTGAACAATGTTATTTCAGGACATTATTAGGTAGTTGGCATCTCAGTGATCCAAAATCTACTAGATATGGATTATTTTGGTGTTTAGAATAATAAAGATTATTTCTTTTGGATTACTAGTGGACCAACAATGGATCAATTACAATTCAAACCGAATAATCCAAGATTAGTAAAAAGAAAATTAATTTAAGCATTGAGATATGCAAAAACATTTCTGCCTCATGCTGGAATCGAACCAGCGACCTTCTGTTTACTAGACAGACGCTCTGCCACTGAGCCAATGAGGCGCTGTGAACAATGTTATTTCAGGACATTATTAGGTAGATGGCATCTCAGTGATCCAAAATCTACTAGATATGGATTATTTTGGTGTTTAGAATAATAAAGATTATTTCTTTTGGATTACTAGTGGACCAACAATGGATCAATTACAATTCAAACCGAATAATCCAAGATTAGTAAAAAGAAAATTAATTTAAGCATTGAGATATGCAAAAACATTTCTGCCTCATGCTGGAATCGAACCAGCGACCTTCTGTTTACTAGACAGACGCTCTGCCACTGAGCCAATGAGGCGCTGTGAACAATGTTATTTCAGGACATTATTAGGTAGTTGGCATCTCAGTGATCCAAAATCTACTAGATATGGATTATTTTGGTGTTTAGAATAATAAAGATTATTTCTTTTGGATTACTAGTGGACCAACAATGGATTAATTACAATTCAAACCGAATAATCCAAGATTAGTAAAAAGAAAATTAATTTAAGCATTGAGATATGCAAAAACATTTCTGCCTCATGCTGGAATCGAACCAGCGACCTTCTGTTTACTAGACAGACGCTCTGCCACTGAGCCAATGAGGCGCTGTGAACAATGTTATTTCAGGACATTATTAGGTAGATGGCATCTCAGTGATCCAAAATCTACTAGATATGGATTATTTTGGTGTTTAGAATAATAAAGATTATTTCTTTTGGATTACTAGTGGACCAACAATGGATCAATTACAATTCAAACCGAATAATCCAAGATTAGTAAAAAGAAAATTAATTTAAGCATTGAGATATGCAAAAACATTTCTGCCTCATGCTGGAATCGAACCAGCGACCTTCTGTTTACTAGACAGACGCTCTGCCACTGAGCCAATGAGGCGCTGTGAACAATGTTATTTCAGGACATTATTAGGTAGTTGGCATCTCAGTGATCCAAAATCTACTAGATATGGATTATTTTGGTGTTTAGAATAATAAAGATTATTTCTTTTGGATTACTAGTGGACCAACAATGGATCAATTACAATTCAAACCGAATAATCCAAGATTAGTAAAAAGAAAATTAATTTAAGCATTGAGATATGCAAAAACATTTCTGCCTCATGCTGGAATCGAACCAGCGACCTTCTGTTTACTAGACAGACGCTCTGCCACTGAGCCAATGAGGCGCTGTGAACAATATTATTTCAGGACATTATTAGGTAGATGGCATCTCAGTGATCCAAAATCTACTAGATATGGATTATTTTGGTGTTTAGAATAATAAAGATTATTTCTTTTGGATTACTAGTGGACCAACAATGGATCAATTACAATTCAAACCGAATAATCCAAGATTAGTAAAAAGAAAATTAATTTAAGCATTGAGATATGCAAAAACATTTCTGCCTCATGCTGGAATCGAACCAGCGACCTTCTGTTTACTAGACAGACGCTCTGCCACTGAGCCAATGAGGCGCTGTGAACAATGTTATTTCAGGACATTATTAGGTAGATGGCATCTCAGTGATCCAAAATCTACTAGATATGGATTATTTTGGTGTTTAGAATAATAAAGATTATTTCTTTTGGATTACTAGTGGACCAACAATGGATCAATTACAATTCAAACCGAATAATCCAAGATTAGTAAAAAGAAAATTAATTTAAGCATTGAGATATGCAAAAACATTTCTGCCTCATGCTGGAATCGAACCAGCGACCTTCTGTTTACTAGACAGACGCTCTGCCACTGAGCCAATGAGGCGCTGTGAACAATATTATTTCAGGACATTATTAGGTAGATGGCATCTCAGTGATCCAAAATCTACTAGATATGGATTATTTTGGTGTTTAGAATAATAAAGATTATTTCTTTTGGATTACTAGTGGACCAACAATGGATTAATTACAATTCAAACCGAATAATCCAAGATTAGTAAAAAGAAAATTAATTTAAGCATTGAGATATGCAAAAACATTTCTGCCTCATGCTGGAATCGAACCAGCGACCTTCTGTTTACTACTCTGCACTTTGCGCTTGACGGTGGCGTGACTGTGTTTTGCACGAAATTGTTATGAAAACACGCGCAAAACTGCCGCCAGAACAGTCAGCCACCGCACAGCGTCCTAACAGTTTGCTGCAACTTTGCGAAAAGCTATCGGAGAGCGTCCTAACAGTTTGTTGGAACTTTGCGAAAAGCCATCGGACAGAGTCCTGTCATTTCTGTGGAATTTTGCTCACAGCTTTTGGGTTATTTCATCTCGTTTTAATATTGGTTTATATCCTATACATTAGACATAACAACATACTATTTATTCACTTATTTATTTATTAAACAACAATTAATAAGAATCATAGTTAATTAAATAATTAATTTAATTGAGCTTCTTGTATCGATTCAGATAGCTCCATTGTAGTGTTTCGATCTTCCCTGCCACGACGTACTATATAGATTACCACTTCGAAACGGGTAGGAATGCGCAAATGTCGTTGTCTAAAAAAATAAGATTGTTACAAAGAAATTGAAGTCCCGGTATGGAAAAGTGGAGTCCCGGTCCCGAGTCCCGCGTAGGGGAAAAGGGAAGTTCCACTCCCGGGTCACGGGTCTATTAATTTTCAATTTTTTAAGCTCCCGACAGCCCGGAATTCGAAAAAACGTTGTCCCTCCCATTACTGATATGTATGAAAATCATTCGAGGGCTTCTAGATCTTTTAAACCTATTTTTTAAATATGCTAAGTCAGTTGAAAGTTAAAATTATACTCATTCATTTGTTTAGACGTCTATTTTTTATAATATGCTTCCAATGAAACGAATTTAAATCACGTCTAATGAAAAAGAAAGAGCACATTCTTAATTTCAACTGATATAACATAAATAAAAAATAATAATAAAATCTAGCCAACCCTGAATTATTTACCTTTGTCTCAAATGTGCCTTGATTCGGATGACGGTTGTCCTAGTCTTGAAATATGTACTCCTAAAATTATCCAATATATATTAGTTCGCCTTTACAAAACTTACAATTTGTGACCACTAATCTGAACATTCTTCCCATTCATATTGAAATTGTATTAAGTTGTTAATCTCCATATTGATAGTTGTTGGTAAAATCTAAAATGGATATATCCTTAAATATTAATTGTAGACTTACTTTCCAGCCAGTCCTTCGGAACGCCTTACAGTATTGAATCCATCCTTGATCGGACCATTCATTCCAATTAGCATTGTAGTCTGAAATATTGAAATTAATATAATTCCTAATTAATGTTCTTGCTTACCTGTGATAGTAAATCAAACCTCCACGTATTGATCCTTTAGAATTGATCCCATCCGTATCGCTGGTTCGATTCCAGCATGAGGCAGAAATGTTTTTGCATATCTCAATGCTTAAATTAATTTTCTTTTTACTAATCTTGGATTATTCGGTTTGAATTGTAATTGATCCATTGTTGGTCCACTAGTAATCCAAAAGAAATAATCTTTATTATTCTAAACACCAAAATAATCCATATCTAGTAGATTTTGGATCACTGAGATGCCATCTACCTAATAATGTCCTGAAATAATATTGTTCACAGCGCCTCATTGGCTCAGTGGCAGAGCGTCTGTCTAGTAAACAGAAGGTCGCTGGTTCGATTCCAGCATGAGGCAGAAATGTTTTTGCATATCTCAATGCTTAAATTAATTTTCTTTTTACTAATCTTGGATTATTCGGTTTGAATTGTAATTAATCCATTGTTGGTCCACTAGTAATCCAAAAGAAATAATCTTTATTATTCTAAACACCAAAATAATCCATATCTAGTAGATTTTGGATCACTGAGATGCCAACTACCTAATAATGTCCTGAAATAACATTGTTCACAGCGCCTCATTGGCTCAGTGGCAGAGCGTCTGTCTAGTAAACAGAAGGTCGCTGGTTCGATTCCAGCATGAGGCAGAAATGTTTTTCCATATCTCAATGCTTAAATTAATTTTCTTTTTACTAATCTTGGATTATTCGGTTTGAATTGTAATTAATCCATTGTTGGTCCACTAGTAATCCAAAAGAAATAATCTTTATTATTCTAAACACCAAAATAATCCATATCTAGTAGATTTTGGATCACTGAGATTCCAACTACCTAATAATGTCCTGAAATAACATTGTTCACAGCGCCTCATTGGCTCAGTGGCAGAGCGTCTGTCTAGTAAACAGAAGGTCGCTGGTTCGATTCCAGCATGAGGCAGAAATGTTTTTGCATATCTCAATGCTTAAATTAATTTTCTTTTTACTAATCTTGGACTATTCGGTTTGAATTGTAATTGATCCATTGTTGGTCCACTAGTAATCCAAAAGAAATAATCTTTATTATTCTAAACACCAAAATAATCCATATCTAGTAGATTTTGGATCACTGAGATGCCATCTACCTAATAATGTCCTGAAATAATATTGTTCACAGGGCCTCATTGGCTCAGTGGCAGAGCGTCTGTCTAGTAAACAGAAGGTCGCTGGTTCGATTCCAGCATGAGGCAGAAATGTTTTTGCATATCTCAATGCTTAAATTAATTTTCTTTTTACTAATCTTGGATTATTCGGTTTGAATTGTAATTGATCCATTGTTGGTCCACTAGTAATCCAAAAGAAATAATCTTTATTATTCTAAACACCAAAATAATCCATATCTAGTAGATTTTGGATCACTGAGATGCCAACTACCTAATAATGTCCTGAAATAATATTGTTCACAGCGCCTCATTGGCTCAGTGGCAGAGCGTCTGTCTAGTAAACAGAAGGTCGCTGGTTCGATTCCAGCATGAGGCAGAAATGTTTTTGCATATCTCAATGCTTAAATTAATTTTCTTTTTACTAATCTTGGATTATTCGGTTTGAATTGTAATTAATCCATTGTTGGTCCACTAGTAATCCAAAAGAAATAATCTTTATTATTCTAAACACCAAAATAATCCATATCTAGTAGATTTTGGATCACTGAGATGCCATCTACCTAATAATGTCCTGAAATAATATTGTTCACAGCGCCTCATTGGCTCAGTGGCAGAGCGTCTGTCTAGTAAACAGAAGGTCGCTGGTTCGATTCCAGCATGAGGCAGAAATGTTTTTGCATATCTCAATGCTTAAATTAATTTTCTTTTTACTAATCTTGGACTATTCGGTTTGAATTGTAATTGATCCATTGTTGGTCCACTAGTAATCCAAAAGAAATAATCTTTATTATTCTAAACACCAAAATAATCCATATCTAGTAGATTTTGGATCACTGAGATGCCATCTACCTAATAATGTCCTGAAATAATATTGTTCACAGCGCCTCATTGGCTCAGTGGCAGAGCGTCTGTCTAGTAAACAGAAGGTCGCTGGTTCGATTCCAGCATGAGGCAGAAATGTTTTTGCATATCTCAATGCTTAAATTAATTTTCTTTTTACTAATCTTGGACTATTCGGTTTGAATTGTAATTGATCCATTGTTGGTCCACTAGTAATCCAAAAGAAATAATCTTTATTATTCTAAACACCAAAATAATCCATATCTAGTAGATTTTGGATCACTGAGATGCCATCTACCTAATAATGTCCTGAAATAATATTGTTCACAGCGCCTCATTGGCTCAGTGGCAGAGCGTCTGTCTAATAAACAGAAGGTCGCTGGTTCGATTCCAGCATGAGGCAGAAATGTTTTTGCATATCTCAATGCTTAAATTAATTTTCTTTTTACTAATCTTGGATTATTCGGTTTGAATTGTAATTAATCCATTGTTGGTCCACTAGTAATCCAAAAGAAATAATCTTTATTATTCTAAACACCAAAATAATCCATATCTAGTAGATTTTGGATCACTGAGATGCCATCTACCTAATAATGTCCTGAAATAATATTGTTCACAGCGCCTCATTGGCTCAGTGGCAGAGCGTCTGTCTAGTAAACAGAAGGTCGCTGGTTCGATTCCAGCATGAGGCAGAAATGTTTTTGCATATCTCAATGCTTAAATTAATTTTCTTTTTACTAATCTTGGACTATTCGGTTTGAATTGTAATTGATCCATTGTTGGTCCACTAGTAATCCAAAAGAAATAATCTTTATTATTCTAAACACCAAAATAATCCATATCTAGTAGATTTTGGATCACTGAGATGCCAACTACCTAATAATGTCCTGAAATAATATTGTTCACAGCGCCTCATTGGCTCAGTGGCAGAGCGTCTGTCTAGTAAACAGAAGGTCGCTGGTTCGATTCCAGCATGAGGCAGAAATGTTTTTGCATATCTCAATGCTTAAATTAATTTTCTTTTTACTAATCTTGGATTATTCGGTTTGAATTGTAATTAATCCATTGTTGGTCCACTAGTAATCCAAAAGAAATAATCTTTATTATTCTAAACACCAAAATAATCCATATCTAGTAGATTTTGGATCACTGAGATGCCATCTACCTAATAATGTCCTGAAATAATATTGTTCACAGCGCCTCATTGGCTCAGTGGCAGAGCGTCTGTCTAGTAAACAGAAGGTCGCTGGTTCGATTCCAGCATGAGGCAGAAATGTTTTTGCATATCTCAATGCTTAAATTAATTTTCTTTTTACTAATCTTGGACTATTCGGTTTGAATTGTAATTGATCCATTGTTGGTCCACTAGTAATCCAAAAGAAATAATCTTTATTATTCTAAACACCAAAATAATCCATATCTAGTAGATTTTGGATCACTGAGATGCCAACTACCTAATAATGTCCTGAAATAACATTGTTCACAGCGCCTCATTGGCTCAGTGGCAGAGCGTCTGTCTAGTAAACAGAAGGTCGCTGGTTCGATTCCAGCATGAGGCAGAAATGTTTTTGCATATCTCAATGCTTAAATTAATTTTCTTTTTACTAATCTTGGATTATTCGGTTTGAATTGTAATTAATCCATTGTTGGTCCACTAGTAATCCAAAAGAAATAATCTTTATTATTCTAAACACCAAAATAATCCATATCTAGTAGATTTTGGATCACTGAGATGCCAACTACCTAATAATGTCCTGAAATAACATTGTTCACAGCGCCTCATTGGCTCAGTGGCAGAGCGTCTGTCTAGTAAACAGAAGGTCGCTGGTTCGATTCCAGCATGAGGCAGAAATGTTTTTGCATATCTCAATGCTTAAATTAATTTTCTTTTTACTAATCTTGGATTATTCGGTTTGAATTGTAATTAATCCATTGTTGGTCCACTAGTAATCCAAAAGAAATAATCTTTATTATTCTAAACACCAAAATAATCCATATCTAGTAGATTTTGGATCACTGAGATGCCATCTACCTAATAATGTCCTGAAATAACATTGTTCACAGCGCCTCATTGGCTCAGTGGCAGAGCGTCTGTCTAGTAAACAGAAGGTCGCTGGTTCGATTCCAGCATGAGGCAGAAATGTTTTTGCATATCTCAATGCTTAAATTAATTTTCTTTTTACTAATCTTGGATTATTCGGTTTGAATTGTAATTAATCCATTGTTGGTCCACTAGTAATCCAAAAGAAATAATCTTTATTATTCTAAACACCAAAATAATCCATATCTAGTAGATTTTGGATCACTGAGATGCCATCTACCTAATAATGTCCTGAAATAATATTGTTCACAGCGCCTCATTGGCTCAGTGGCAGAGCGTCTGTCTAGTAAACAGAAGGTCGCTGGTTCGATTCCAGCATGAGGCAGAAATGTTTTTGCATATCTCAATGCTTAAATTAATTTTCTTTTTACTAATCTTGGACTATTCGGTTTGAATTGTAATTGATCCATTGTTGGTCCACTAGTAATCCAAAAGAAATAATCTTTATTATTCTAAACACCAAAATAATCCATATCTAGTAGATTTTGGATCACTGAGATGCCATCTACCTAATAATGTCCTGAAATAATATTGTTCACAGGGCCTCATTGGCTCAGTGGCAGAGCGTCTGTCTAGTAAACAGAAGGTCGCTGGTTCGATTCCAGCATGAGGCAGAAATGTTTTTGCATATCTCAATGCTTAAATTAATTTTCTTTTTACTAATCTTGGATTATTCGGTTTGAATTGTAATTGATCCATTGTTGGTCCACTAGTAATCCAAAAGAAATAATCTTTATTATTCTAAACACCAAAATAATCCATATCTAGTAGATTTTGGATCACTGAGATGCCAACTACCTAATAATGTCCTGAAATAATATTGTTCACAGCGCCTCATTGGCTCAGTGGCAGAGCGTCTGTCTAGTAAACAGAAGGTCGCTGGTTCGATTCCAGCATGAGGCAGAAATGTTTTTGCATATCTCAATGCTTAAATTAATTTTCTTTTTACTAATCTTGGATTATTCGGTTTGAATTGTAATTAATCCATTGTTGGTCCACTAGTAATCCAAAAGAAATAATCTTTATTATTCTAAACACCAAAATAATCCATATCTAGTAGATTTTGGATCACTGAGATGCCATCTACCTAATAATGTCCTGAAATAATATTGTTCACAGCGCCTCATTGGCTCAGTGGCAGAGCGTCTGTCTAGTAAACAGAAGGTCGCTGGTTCGATTCCAGCATGAGGCAGAAATGTTTTTGCATATCTCAATGCTTAAATTAATTTTCTTTTTACTAATCTTGGATTATTCGGTTTGAATTGTAATTAATCCATTGTTGGTCCACTAGTAATCCAAAAGAAATAATCTTTATTATTCTAAACACCAAAATAATCCATATCTAGTAGATTTTGGATCACTGAGATGCCAACTACCTAATAATGTCCTGAAATAATATTGTTCACAGCGCCTCATTGGCTCAGTGGCAGAGCGTCTGTCTAGTAAACAGAAGGTCGCTGGTTCGATTCCAGCATGAGGCAGAAATGTTTTTGCATATCTCAATGCTTAAATTAATTTTCTTTTTACTAATCTTGGATTATTCGGTTTGAATTGTAATTAATCCATTGTTGGTCCACTAGTAATCCAAAAGAAATAATCTTTATTATTCTAAACACCAAAATAATCCATATCTAGTAGATTTTGGATCACTGAGATGCCATCTACCTAATAATGTCCTGAAATAATATTGTTCACAGCGCCTCATTGGCTCAGTGGCAGAGCGTCTGTCTAGTAAACAGAAGGTCGCTGGTTCGATTCCAGCATGAGGCAGAAATGTTTTTGCATATCTCAATGCTTAAATTAATTTTCTTTTTACTAATCTTGGATTATTCGGTTTGAATTGTAATTAATCCATTGTTGGTCCACTAGTAATCCAAAAGAAATAATCTTTATTATTCTAAACACCAAAATAATCCATATCTAGTAGATTTTGGATCACTGAGATGCCAACTACCTAATAATGTCCTGAAATAATATTGTTCACAGCGCCTCATTGGCTCAGTGGCAGAGCGTCTGTCTAGTAAACAGAAGGTCGCTGGTTCGATTCCAGCATGAGGCAGAAATGTTTTTGCATATCTCAATGCTTAAATTAATTTTCTTTTTACTAATCTTGGACTATTCGGTTTGAATTGTAATTGATCCATTGTTGGTCCACTAGTAATCCAAAAGAAATAATCTTTATTATTCTAAACACCAAAATAATCCATATCTAGTAGATTTTGGATCACTGAGATGCCATCTACCTAATAATGTCCTGAAATAATATTGTTCACAGCGCCTCATTGGCTCAGTGGCAGAGCGTCTGTCTAGTAAACAGAAGGTCGCTGGTTCGATTCCAGCATGAGGCAGAAATGTTTTTGCATATCTCAATGCTTAAATTAATTTTCTTTTTACTAATCTTGGACTATTCGGTTTGAATTGTAATTGATCCATTGTTGGTCCACTAGTAATCCAAAAGAAATAATCTTTATTATTCTAAACACCAAAATAATCCATATCTAGTAGATTTTGGATCACTGAGATGCCAACTACCTAATAATGTCCTGAAATAACATTGTTCACAGCGCCTCATTGGCTCAGTGGCAGAGCGTCTGTCTAGTAAACAGAAGGTCGCTGGTTCGATTCCAGCATGAGGCAGAAATGTTTTTGCATATCTCAATGCTTAAATTAATTTTCTTTTTACTAATCTTGGATTATTCGGTTTGAATTGTAATTAATCCATTGTTGGTCCACTAGTAATCCAAAAGAAATAATCTTTATTATTCTAAACACCAAAATAATCCATATCTAGTAGATTTTGGATCACTGAGATGCCATCTACCTAATAATGTCCTGAAATAATATTGTTCACAGCGCCTCATTGGCTCAGTGGCAGAGCGTCTGTCTAGTAAACAGAAGGTCGCTGGTTCGATTCCAGCATGAGGCAGAAATGTTTTTGCATATCTCAATGCTT
This sequence comes from Caenorhabditis plicata, assembly GCA_963931815.1. NCBI lineage: Eukaryota > Metazoa > Nematoda > Chromadorea > Rhabditida > Rhabditidae > Caenorhabditis > Caenorhabditis plicata. The sequence goes on from OZ007491.1 coordinate 3,019,393, forward strand.
AAATTAATTTTCTTTTTACTAATCTTGGATTATTCGGTTTGAATTGTAATTGATCCATTGTTGGTCCACTAGTAATCCAAAAGAAATAATCTTTATTATTCTAAACACCAAAATAATCCATATCTAGTAGATTTTGGATCACTGAGATGCCAACTACCTAATAATGTCCTGAAATAATATTGTTCACAGCGCCTCATTGGCTCAGTGGCAGAGCGTCTGTCTAGTAAACAGAAGGTCGCTGGTTCGATTCCAGCATGAGGCAGAAATGTTTTTGCATATCTCAATGCTTAAATTAATTTTCTTTTTACTAATCTTGGATTATTCGGTTTGAATTGTAATTGATCCATTGTTGGTCCACTAGTAATCCAAAAGAAATAATCTTTATTATTCTAAACACCAAAATAATCCATATCTAGTAGATTTTGGATCACTGAGATGCCATCTACCTAATAATGTCCTGAAATAATATTGTTCACAGCGCCTCATTGGCTCAGTGGCAGAGCGTCTGTCTAGTAAACAGAAGGTCGCTGGTTCGATTCCAGCATGAGGCAGAAATGTTTTTGCATATCTCAATGCTTAAATTAATTTTCTTTTTACTAATCTTGGATTATTCGGTTTGAATTGTAATTGATCCATTGTTGGTCCACTAGTAATCCAAAAGAAATAATCTTTATTATTCTAAACACCAAAATAATCCATATCTAGTAGATTTTGGATCACTGAGATGCCATCTACCTAATAATGTCCTGAAATAATATTGTTCACAGCGCCTCATTGGCTCAGTGGCAGAGCGTCTGTCTAGTAAACAGAAGGTCGCTGGTTCGATTCCAGCATGAGGCAGAAATGTTTTTGCATATCTCAATGCTTAAATTAATTTTCTTTTTACTAATCTTGGATTATTCGGTTTGAATTGTAATTGATCCATTGTTGGTCCACTAGTAATCCAAAAGAAATAATCTTTATTATTCTAAACACCAAAATAATCCATATCTAGTAGATTTTGGATCACTGAGATGCCATCTACCTAATAATGTCCTGAAATAATATTGTTCACAGCGCCTCATTGGCTCAGTGGCAGAGCGTCTGTCTAGTAAACAGAAGGTCGCTGGTTCGATTCCAGCATGAGGCAGAAATGTTTTTGCATATCTCAATGCTTAAATTAATTTTCTTTTTACTAATCTTGGATTATTCGGTTTGAATTGTAATTGATCCATTGTTGGTCCACTAGTAATCCAAAAGAAATAATCTTTATTATTCTAAACACCAAAATAATCCATATCTAGTAGATTTTGGATCACTGAGATGCCATCTACCTAATAATGTCATGAAATAATATTGTTCACAGCGCCTCATTGGCTCAGTGGCAGAGCGTCTGTCTAGTAAACAGAAGGTCGCTGGTTCGATTCCAGCATGAGGCAGAAATGTTTTTGCATATCTCAATGCTTAAATTAATTTTCTTTTTACTAATCTTGGATTATTCGGTTTGAATTGTAATTGATCCATTGTTGGTCCACTAGTAATCCAAAAGAAATAATCTTTATTATTCTAAACACCAAAATAATCCATATCTAGTAGATTTTGGATCACTGAGATGCCATCTACCTAATAATGTCCTGAAATAACATTGTTCACAGCGCCTCATTGGCTCAGTGGCAGAGCGTCTGTCTAGTAAACAGAAGGTCGCTGGTTCGATTCCAGCATGAGGCAGAAATGTTTTTGCATATCTCAATGCTTAAATTAATTTTCTTTTTACTAATCTTGGACTATTCGGTTTGAATTGTAATTGATCCATTGTTGGTCCACTAGTAATCCAAAAGAAATAATCTTTATTATTCTAAACACCAAAATAATCCATATCTAGTAGATTTTGGATCACTGAGATGCCATCTACCTAATAATGTCCTGAAATAATATTGTTCACAGCGCCTCATTGGCTCAGTGGCAGAGCGTCTGTCTAGTAAACAGAAGGTCGCTGGTTCGATTCCAGCATGAGGCAGAAATGTTTTTGCATATCTCAATGCTTAAATTAATTTTCTTTTTACTAATCTTGGATTATTCGGTTTGAATTGTAATTGATCCATTGTTGGTCCACTAGTAATCCAAAAGAAATAATCTTTATTATTCTAAACACCAAAATAATCCATATCTAGTAGATTTTGGATCACTGAGATGCCATCTACCTAATAATGTCATGAAATAATATTGTTCACAGCGCCTCATTGGCTCAGTGGCAGAGCGTCTGTCTAGTAAACAGAAGGTCGCTGGTTCGATTCCAGCATGAGGCAGAAATGTTTTTGCATATCTCAATGCTTAAATTAATTTTCTTTTTACTAATCTTGGATTATTCGGTTTGAATTGTAATTGATCCATTGTTGGTCCACTAGTAATCCAAAAGAAATAATCTTTATTATTCTAAACACCAAAATAATCCATATCTAGTAGATTTTGGATCACTGAGATGCCATCTACCTAATAATGTCCTGAAATAATATTGTTCACAGCGCCTCATTGGCTCAGTGGCAGAGCGTCTGTCTAGTAAACAGAAGGTCGCTGGTTCGATTCCAGCATGAGGCAGAAATGTTTTTGCATATCTCAATGCTTAAATTAATTTTCTTTTTACTAATCTTGGATTATTCGGTTTGAATTGTAATTGATCCATTGTTGGTCCACTAGTAATCCAAAAGAAATAATCTTTATTATTCTAAACACCAAAATAATCCATATCTAGTAGATTTTGGATCACTGAGATGCCATCTACCTAATAATGTCATGAAATAATATTGTTCACAGCGCCTCATTGGCTCAGTGGCAGAGCGTCTGTCTAGTAAACAGAAGGTCGCTGGTTCGATTCCAGCATGAGGCAGAAATGTTTTTGCATATCTCAATGCTTAAATTAATTTTCTTTTTACTAATCTTGGATTATTCGGTTTGAATTGTAATTGATCCATTGTTGGTCCACTAGTAATCCAAAAGAAATAATCTTTATTATTCTAAACACCAAAATAATCCATATCTAGTAGATTTTGGATCACTGAGATGCCATCTACCTAATAATGTCCTGAAATAATATTGTTCACAGCGCCTCATTGGCTCAGTGGCAGAGCGTCTGTCTAGTAAACAGAAGGTCGCTGGTTCGATTCCAGCATGAGGCAGAAATGTTTTTGCATATCTCAATGCTTAAATTAATTTTCTTTTTACTAATCTTGGATTATTCGGTTTGAATTGTAATTGATCCATTGTTGGTCCACTAGTAATCCAAAAGAAATAATCTTTATTATTCTAAACACCAAAATAATCCATATCTAGTAGATTTTGGATCACTGAGATGCCATCTACCTAATAATGTCATGAAATAATATTGTTCACAGCGCCTCATTGGCTCAGTGGCAGAGCGTCTGTCTAGTAAACAGAAGGTCGCTGGTTCGATTCCAGCATGAGGCAGAAATGTTTTTGCATATCTCAATGCTTAAATTAATTTTCTTTTTACTAATCTTGGATTATTCGGTTTGAATTGTAATTGATCCATTGTTGGTCCACTAGTAATCCAAAAGAAATAATCTTTATTATTCTAAACACCAAAATAATCCATATCTAGTAGATTTTGGATCACTGAGATGCCATCTACCTAATAATGTCCTGAAATAACATTGTTCACAGCGCCTCATTGGCTCAGTGGCAGAGCGTCTGTCTAGTAAACAGAAGGTCGCTGGTTCGATTCCAGCATGAGGCAGAAATGTTTTTGCATATCTCAATGCTTAAATTAATTTTCTTTTTACTAATCTTGGACTATTCGGTTTGAATTGTAATTGATCCATTGTTGGTCCACTAGTAATCCAAAAGAAATAATCTTTATTATTCTAAACACCAAAATAATCCATATCTAGTAGATTTTGGATCACTGAGATGCCATCTACCTAATAATGTCCTGAAATAATATTGTTCACAGCGCCTCATTGGCTCAGTGGCAGAGCGTCTGTCTAGTAAACAGAAGGTCGCTGGTTCGATTCCAGCATGAGGCAGAAATGTTTTTGCATATCTCAATGCTTAAATTAATTTTCTTTTTACTAATCTTGGATTATTCGGTTTGAATTGTAATTGATCCATTGTTGGTCCACTAGTAATCCAAAAGAAATAATCTTTATTATTCTAAACACCAAAATAATCCATATCTAGTAGATTTTGGATCACTGAGATGCCATCTACCTAATAATGTCATGAAATAATATTGTTCACAGCGCCTCATTGGCTCAGTGGCAGAGCGTCTGTCTAGTAAACAGAAGGTCGCTGGTTCGATTCCAGCATGAGGCAGAAATGTTTTTGCATATCTCAATGCTTAAATTAATTTTCTTTTTACTAATCTTGGATTATTCGGTTTGAATTGTAATTGATCCATTGTTGGTCCACTAGTAATCCAAAAGAAATAATCTTTATTATTCTAAACACCAAAATAATCCATATCTAGTAGATTTTGGATCACTGAGATGCCATCTACCTAATAATGTCCTGAAATAATATTGTTCACAGCGCCTCATTGGCTCAGTGGCAGAGCGTCTGTCTAGTAAACAGAAGGTCGCTGGTTCGATTCCAGCATGAGGCAGAAATGTTTTTGCATATCTCAATGCTTAAATTAATTTTCTTTTTACTAATCTTGGATTATTCGGTTTGAATTGTAATTGATCCATTGTTGGTCCACTAGTAATCCAAAAGAAATAATCTTTATTATTCTAAACACCAAAATAATCCATATCTAGTAGATTTTGGATCACTGAGATGCCATCTACCTAATAATGTCATGAAATAATATTGTTCACAGCGCCTCATTGGCTCAGTGGCAGAGCGTCTGTCTAGTAAACAGAAGGTCGCTGGTTCGATTCCAGCATGAGGCAGAAATGTTTTTGCATATCTCAATGCTTAAATTAATTTTCTTTTTACTAATCTTGGATTATTCGGTTTGAATTGTAATTGATCCATTGTTGGTCCACTAGTAATCCAAAAGAAATAATCTTTATTATTCTAAACACCAAAATAATCCATATCTAGTAGATTTTGGATCACTGAGATGCCATCTACCTAATAATGTCCTGAAATAACATTGTTCACAGCGCCTCATTGGCTCAGTGGCAGAGCGTCTGTCTAGTAAACAGAAGGTCGCTGGTTCGATTCCAGCATGAGGCAGAAATGTTTTTGCATATCTCAATGCTTAAATTAATTTTCTTTTTACTAATCTTGGACTATTCGGTTTGAATTGTAATTGATCCATTGTTGGTCCACTAGTAATCCAAAAGAAATAATCTTTATTATTCTAAACACCAAAATAATCCATATCTAGTAGATTTTGGATCACTGAGATGCCATCTACCTAATAATGTCCTGAAATAATATTGTTCACAGCGCCTCATTGGCTCAGTGGCAGAGCGTCTGTCTAGTAAACAGAAGGTCGCTGGTTCGATTCCAGCATGAGGCAGAAATGTTTTTGCATATCTCAATGCTTAAATTAATTTTCTTTTTACTAATCTTGGATTATTCGGTTTGAATTGTAATTGATCCATTGTTGGTCCACTAGTAATCCAAAAGAAATAATCTTTATTATTCTAAACACCAAAATAATCCATATCTAGTAGATTTTGGATCACTGAGATGCCATCTACCTAATAATGTCATGAAATAATATTGTTCACAGCGCCTCATTGGCTCAGTGGCAGAGCGTCTGTCTAGTATACCAGTCCATGTCTAGCTCATTTTGGATCATAAGTTTTGTCCAAGAGAAAATCTGATACTCTCTTGATCATATTAATTTTTTCTTTACATATTTTCAATAAATAATTTCAATGAAATTATGTTTTGAAATACAAAGATGATCTTTGAACAGAAATCTTCAATAATTTTCGAAAATAATTTTTTATGAGAAATATATGATCCATTAAAAATAGAAATAGAATTACACTTTTGATAATATTTTATTTGACCACCTGGAAAAGCAATCGAAAAACGTGCTGAGGGGGAATCTTTTTATTCAAACACCTTTTGTTTCATTATTATTTCCTTTTCTATGTTATCTTGAGCACATTTATCAACAAACTTTTTCTTCTGGTATCATTTTTTAGATTAGAATATTGAATGTTTAATGAATATTGACTGTATCCATCTCCGGAGTATAAATATGAAAAGGTGTTGATTAGAAATCTTTAAAAAAAATCTCAATGTTTTTAAAGCGTTATCACCATTCTATTCGCTTGAAAATATATACTGAGGTGTTCCCATTCAGCTTGTTTTTAACGATTTGACAATACAATCAAATTTTGTTAATTTGATTTTTTTTAGAGAGAGAGAGAGAGAGAAAGTACCTCATGAAAGGAAATTTAATAACTTTTCGGATACCTGAGTTAGATCCTGAAAATCCATACATGTGGAGTGGGATTTAAAAAACAGTGAATCTTTTCCAGAATGCGGGAATGATTTCTTTCGTTATCCATAACCGATACCGCAGGTTCTCCGGGAACACCGTCCTCTCTCCATGATAATCATCCGATTGGGGGCCACTTGATGGAATTATTATTCCATTTTTGACGATGAAATTATCGGCTATTATCGGCTATTGTCAATCTCTCGTTTTCCATTATTTTGTCTGGGATGACGTTTTCTCACCGTGCTCTCATAGTGGACATCCGCCCATGCCGCGTAGGTGCACAAAATTGTTATTACAATACTGTTTTATAGTCTCCAAGTAGCGCTTTCATTCTTTAAATTGAACTTTTGATCGTTACAATGTTGAAAGTCCTACAGGACATTCTTGTCTTCTTAGGTAATATTGGGAAGAGCTCGTTTCCATTCTCTTGTTTTTTGAGTTCGACGTTCTGTGGGTAATTCTGACACTAATTACCATCCGACTATATTAATTAATTTATTATTATAGTTATTATTTATTTTAATGAATTATTTTAATAAATTGTCGTCTTGAAGAAAATGGAAGAAGAAAAAGTTATTCCAAAATATAGACTATTTCAAAGTTTTTGACGGCTGCGTTGCGAACCGCTGCGCGTTGCGACAATTATAAAAATAGAGAGTTGTCTTTGTGTCTCTCAATTTATAATGGTTTTACTGCGCAGCGGTTCGCAACGCAGCCGTCAAAAAATTTGAAATAGTCTATATGTGACAAGGCCATAAGTTTTTTTTCAATTTTTTCCACTTTCATTCGACAAAAATATTGCTGTTTCGAACTATTATTTAACAGGGCTTTAATTTTTTAATAAGGTACAATGATTCGTAAACTAGTTTTATTTAAATAATACCTGCATGACAAAACATTAAAATGGTTATTTTACTGCTCAGAAAACATACTTAAAACCAAATATAAAATGGACTCATATAGTTAAGCTTTAATATAGTTTAGAATGTGCATAACAAATTTACGTGAAAAGTGTGTTGAAATTGGCACGTGGATAAATATAATTCATATCTAAATATTTGCAAATGTTCATTTTCATTAGGCGTAATATATTAAATTGCGAACTATAAATTCTAACGTGTAAATTATAACAAGTTTTTCACGTAACTGATTCAGATTTGTCTTAAACTATCTATAAATCTAGTTGATTGTCTTAAATTTTAAATTATTTTCTATCTGAGCTCCTGTAATCAATTGGCGTGTGTAATTTAAATAATTAACTTGAAAAAGTAATTATCCAATGTATACTTATATTTAACTTTCTTCACGTTTTTTATAAAATAATTACTTTTGTTCAGAATATACTTTGGGCCGGGAAGATGACATTTGCGGGAAGCTCAAGAAGTCGACGATTCTGTACCATCAATAAGAACCTGACAACATAGAATGTCACATCGCAGAAATTCTAACGTCGACCAGGAAAATTCAAAGATGACGAAACAGGGGAGCCTCTCGGAAAAACAACAGCAGGTCCGTTTCCACGTGAGACTCACAAGCTTTTTATAACCAAACAAACAAACAAAAACAATTCGATTCTTCCGTGACACCACGCCAATTATCAAAAAAACAACATCAATTCGCAATTAAGTCAACAAGTGCCCATTTCTAATCATTTTAGATTTTTCGATTATGCCTCTGTTAATAGGCGAAAAGTTATCCTATGGTTTTTGCACATTTCTACGCGTTTTAATTACTCACTAAAATCTCTGACAGAACATTTCGTACAATTTGCACATCTAATATCGATGCTTTCAATTATCAGCAGTGTTCTTCTCGAGTGTGCCAAGAAGAAGAAAGGTAAGCTCGTTCGACAGTCGCCCAAGCGCCCATCTAATTCATTCAAGAGCGCTTCTTGACGTCGAAAATGGACTCGCCGTCAGTAGCGGCGCCACCACCACCGCCCGCCGCCAAATCACGCAAATCCGCCAAACGTTCCGAAGGTTCCAGCAAGAAAGTATGTTTATTGTTTCATTTTCTACCTTCACAATCGTTTCTTTAAGAAATCCGACAAACGAGCCGACGAGCCACCACCACCGAAGAAGGCCGAAGACAATCCTCCACCACCAGCGCCAGCAGCTCCGGCCGCACCTCCTCCACCGCCAGCTGCTCCTGAAAACGAATACAACCCGCCACCGCAGAACGAGCGACCCAAGCATCCTGGATTCGAGGCTCCCATCACTGACGTCGACAATTGCAAGGTAAAGTTTTGCTTCAAATTTCCACTAACATCTAACAACCTCAGACTGAGAACCAAATCAATCAGTTCGAAGGAGTCACCGATTTCTAATACCGTTTTTATTGTGATCAATAAACACATTATTCACAAGCACTTATATAAACATTCCAAAAAAAAACAAAGATAAAAAACAGGGCAGATTATGTTACAGACATTTTTAATTGCAATGTTGTTTTTTTCAATAAAATGTTTGTTAGTTGATTTGCTATTTTTCAGCTTTGCACGCTTTTACTAATTGAAGGTGATTTGCACAAGATTAGCTTCTTTCTAGGTGGCGACACGTTGTCCGTGAACAGGTCCGTTTTCGATGATATCGAGTCCATGCTATTCTCATTCTGCAAATATTTTTTAATAAAAGAAGGAAATAGATTTAAAGATAATATGGTGGCCATATTTTTGCTTACTTTAGGATATAACGGATATACATTTCCAAAAAAAAAAACGTAATTTTTAGAAATACTTTTTTTTTCAAAACTAATTGCTCTCAAAAAATTTCAGATTCATCTATAGTGAATAAGTGACGAACGAAATCAACACCCCTTCCCCAACTACCCGATAATCTCACCATTTCCATCAAACTCTGCATCTTCTCGTCCTCATCCCTTTCCCGGCTCTTCATCCAATAACATTGACGACACAGTGCCGAATAAGTGTCAGCTCCTCCAATCACTTCAACCTTCTTGTCCATCGTTGAGCGGAACGAGTAGTGTGCCTCAGCTCCGCACGACACACAAACCGCCGACAACTGTTTGATCTCATTCGCGTACGGTAATAATAGTGACACTTGGGGGAATGGCTGCAAACTTTTATGGGTTTGATATTCAGTTTTGAAATTAAACCTTTCGCTCAAATGTGCCGTTGAGTACTGCGACGCACACTATTTTACCAGCTTGAGCAAGCTGTTCGCACGTTTCCGCCAAATCATCAAACTGAAATTGAAATAAAATCAGAAGAGAAGTTTTTATATTTAAATTATTAATGACAGTAGAATTTTGATATTCCAATGTAAACTCTTAAAATGAATTATTGTTAATATTCTGTTCTGCAGTCAAAGATGCCTTTCTCTTCCATCTTAATGTTTGTCATGATTAAAATTAATAAATGTTATTTCAAATTTTTAAGAAGACATCCCTCTTTTTATAATTTTTTTCAACGCGCAGCAGTTCGCAATGCGTCGTTAAAATTTTTTTGCACGAACTCAAATTCACAAATAATTGTGTGAACATTAAAATAATAAAATTATATAATAAATAAATAAATAACAGTGTTTTAAATTTACTATTGTCGTGGTGCAGGTTATTGAAAAAGCTGGTTTAAAGGAGCATTCCGAATAATAAAATGGTCTCGCTTGGGGTCGCGTCGATTTAATTTGCAACTTGTTTATTATTTCGCTTTTCTTTTTTCATCACATTTTTGTTTTATTGTGTTTTTGTTTTTTTTTTTTTATTTTTTAAAACCTGCACCACGAAAATATAAACAAGGGAAATTAAAATTAAAAATCAAATTCATAAATTAGTCTTTATTAAAATTATTTTTCTGATTAAAAAAATTTTAGGTTTAAATTGAGCTCTTAAAATCTATAATCATTATTTATGTTGTAGAGTTATTTTGATTGATTAATAAAGTTATTTTTAAGTTACCATTTTATCATATTCCATTTAAAAGAAATACACTTAATAATCCGCATATATGCACAAAGTACGCAGACTAATGGATTTTATTTTACGCAATAACCCAAAAAACTAAAAGTTTGATTTTTAATTGCTTCCTAAATAAAAACATAAATTGAGAAGTAAGAGAAAAGGTAGAGGAAACTTTCAAAAATATAGCAATTCGAGACCAACATTTTTTGCACATTTGTTCAATACCAGAAAGAAATCCTAACGAATTTGCAGATGGCGTAAAGTTCACAATATAATTAAAATCTTACAAATTGTCCCTCGTCAATCGATACAACTTGCACATTCTCATCAAATATCTCATCATGCACAGCTGTCAGACGATGCGATTTGACGGTCCTACAGCGTCCAGTTTGTCTAAAATTTCTTAACTGTCATCATATCTCCCACTTCCACTAACTTCGAATGAGTTGAAACCAAATCTGGATCATATCTTGTGTCTCCGGCATACTTTACCAGCACACACGTGCGCTTCGCAATTATTTGACGTTCGTGTAGTCGAAGTAACTCGGTGCTGAAATTATTCAAATTCGTTCTCTTTTATGTTTAATGTATAAATCATTATTTCAATTCTCCACTTATAATTCTGATAACAAAGATCAAAAACTTATTTTTAATTTGGCAATAAACTTGATTAATCTACACCAATGCTAATGAAATGAAAAGCAATCGAGATCTAACAGAAAAGGTCGAAATTTTCCCATAAGCTAGAGACAAGCTAACGTTATTTTTCCAATTGAATACAATTACTCAAATCACTACAATATTTCATTTACACCAAAAACTATTATTATTGTGCCACTATCAAACAAAAATTTCATCTGAAAATAACCACTCTTAAAAACTGGGTCAATAGGTGAAGGTGAAATAAATCAATCCAGTATCAGGTGACAACTTTCAAATTATTATTAAATTGCAACTATTCTATAATCTTTTTTCTAATATATGATAAATGTATAATCGAAAGAAGCGCCATGAAATGTTTTTATTTCAAATGTCAAACTACTTAAATTGAAATAAACATTGTTATTAAAAAAAAACCAACGTTTTCCCACTAAACATGGGTCCAAGTATTAACGTGATCGAACCAACCATCGTCGTATGTGCGTCTGAAGCGTACGTCATTAACTAAACAATAACAAAAACAAGGCTACTCGCAAAGAACCAGTGCGTCACAAAACAAGAATCAAAAAAGTAACCAGCCAAAACAATGATAAGATTATTCTTATATAAATCTTGTATCTCGTCCTAAATCAACGATTAATAATGCCGTCTTCAATAAACAATATAAAGTATATATTTCTAACAAAAAAATGACCCGGTGCAAATCAGAGTAAAACAACAAAAAAAAAAGTGTGGCGGTCAGGCCAATAATTGATAATACAGGTAATATTATAATACAGTCGTGTTCGTTCGGACACAACACCAAACCATTAAAAAACAAACAGCAACACAATTTATCACTGGCGACTTCAATCATCTCTCGCATCCTCGATCCCATGATTCGTAATTGAGTAGGTCGCTTCCGACTCGGGCAGGTTTGGCGACTGCACCATTTTCGCCACACGGTTCTCTCCTTTGCCTTTCCTTAGGTACAATCTGCAATATATCAAATGAAACAATCCCCCACCGCGAGCCGAACCGTGTCGTCGACATGTGCGCAATTATGTGCCCACCGATCGGCTTCTTCGCATCTGCTTGGTACATTCCACCACTGCCGTCCACTTGTGCCACAACCTGTTCACCATTCGTATTCACAGACACACGCCACAAAACACCATCAATCACTCGTTCAAACCTGATTCGTGATGATCACCGCCACGCCGTACTCGTCTGCCAGTTTCGCGAGGCATTTCAAAAACGCTGCCAGCCGCGTTTGACGTTCCGCCAGATCGCCGCGTCCAGTAAACTCATTGCGGAAGTGCGCCGTCGCCGAGTCCACAATCATTACGGCGTACCGACTTTCAGACATCATTGCCCCTGCAATTGGCAAATTTGGGTGCGTCGGTTTGGAGGTGGCATACCGGCACGCACGACCAGAGCCATAAGATGCTCCGAGTTGTAAGCACGAGCAACGGCGATGTTTTCCAACACGTGTGCACTGTCCATATTGTACCTGAAGCGTGGTTGGCATCTTTAAAGAGAGTAATTCTTGCACAACAGCTGAAATTAGAACTCAATGGTGAAAAATTCAGTCCTAACTAATGAAGAAGCTTAAAACCTGCTTCCATTTAAATTAATTGAATAGTTGTCTTGCTGATATACTTTTCAATTACCACATTTTTAAACTGTGAACTTTAGAAATTTAATCGGGCGCCAAAATACTTTAAATTTTCAATAATTGTAAAGAAAGTTCCAAATTTTCACAAAACCGGCCAGTTGAAAATACTTTTAAACCCAAAACCCGAAAAGTAAACATTCCTTACGTAGCTCTTACAGGAAATTTCCACCATATGTTATGTGACAATAATTTTAATTGTCGCGAGTACAACAGGCAAGTTGTGAGAAGAATTTACTATATTTTCATCGGTGACTGAAATATTCGTTCATATTTCAGCTGGAATGCATCCACCCCATATCATACTTCTGCGCTATCGCAATAATCCTCTCTGGTCGAAACGTGGCATTCGTATCAATATACATGCACTTGCCTTCTCCGCCGCCCATATCTATCGGCAATTGGCATAATACTGCCAAACTATGGCACAACTGCGTTTTTCCCGTGCGGTATTCACCGTAAACCTTCACGAAATAAATGACTAACACAAAAACCATGTCCGCTACCTCTGTTATACTTCCAGTCTCGATCCCCCCACCGAGGAGACGATCCAGAGCCGCTGAACCGGTTCGGAGCTGAACCAATTGACTCCTTTTCACGTGCACTTCCGCGCCGGTGGTGAAACCCATTTGCACATGCTTCATGGCCTCTTTCTAAAAACCATCTACACGTCCTATAAAAATCGAACAAAAGGCTGAAACAAAACATACCATTATTCTCTCCGCTTTCTGCTCACTAATCCCTTTTACATTTCTGAGTTCTCTCAATGTCGTGTACGCCAGCGACTCGTACGTAAAATATCCAGCCTCTTTCAGTTTCGAAATATCACCACTACTTATTCCAGTCGTCTATAGATGCACACTTAATCCAAGTTTATCTCAAATGCCAACCTCGAGCTTATCAATAACAGTAAAATTCTCATCTTGTTCCATTTCATTGTCCTCAATCGCCGCCTAGGAACCACGTGCATGACGCAATTATTCGTTATTTTTGAATATTACTTGTAATAGTGCCTGGTCGGCTTCTTTTTGCTGCTCGTCGCTTTTCTGCGCATTTCTCGTTCGCTGCATTTGTGCTGACATTTTCAGTCTAGAAAAAACATGTGACGTTAGGGTAAACAACTATTGCTCTTTTTGTTTGCATTGTGCACTTATTTTTGTTTTTTCTAATAATTGATTTGGTATAATAAAAAGCACATCTTTTAATTTTAACCTTAATTTAAAGAAAAACAAAGAAACATGTTTTAAAATAATCGAAACCTCACTTTTAACCTTCCGCCATTTCAAAATTCTCAATAGAGCGTATTTGCGCTTTTCCTTCCATTTTTTAAAATTTGCTCTTTTTTCTTAACAAAAAAATAACTTTATTAATAAATAATAACAATAATAATAACAAACAGTCAATGAAATAAAACAAAAAACACACACAAATATTTTCATATTAAGAAAAAAACGAATCCGTAATCAATCCCTTCAAAAGAATACAATTTTGATTTTTAATTTAGTACATCATTACAAATAATACAATTTTGGGTTCCAGCCCATTGAAATGTAATTATTTAAAACGTGTTCAACACTGAATTTATTGAATTGGCCATATCCTTCTTAAACGACTTTTGTTTTTTGAATGTCCTCACAAAATCATCAAATAGATTCTTCGACATTGGGCCTGGTATCCACTTGAAGCAGTCACGTGATTGTCTTAGAAGGCAGCAGAGCTGAAAATTAAATATTTACTAGGTTAAGTTTTGATTATTGTAATATTTTATTTGTAATTAAACTATTTTGTATATATTTATCATGGTTTATTTGGCTCCAATCCATTTTTTCGGATGGAACATGACAGAATTTTCACAAATTCACATTCTCACTTTTATTTCACATTTCACCTTTTTTCACCTTTTTTTATCGGTTATTTCAGAAATAACCGATATATTATTTAATATTACTCAATCAACGTTCTGTTATACCTATGCATGAGAGATTCAAACGCAAACCGTTTCGCGACAAGCCACAGAACTTGACATAAATAAATTGTCAGCGCAAGTTATTAGAATAACAAGCCGCATGTTCGTCTTTCCATCATTTCAGCCCTCTATTATGGTAGTGGGTATTTTGGAGAAAAAGACGAAATGGCGATACGTTCGAAGAGATATGGTCCGCAATCTTCAGGTTGCTACGGACTAACCAAGTAATCACATAATGGGCGTTTCCGCTTGAATCTCTCATGGATTCGGCGACATTTATTTTAATCACGTTAAGTATTCCAAAAGCAATATATAAATATACTTACATCTTCATTATCAAGTATTCCATATCTCGGATTGTTCATCTTATTAATAATCGCTAGCAAATATTGATCACACGCCCGTTCAAACAATTCACCCGTTACATGATGGTACCCATTCTGCACAAAAAGCGAGCAAATCTGAAAAAAAAAACGTAAAACTCATCCGAAAGCCTTCACTCTTACCACTCCCGGCTGCGCGAAACGAGCCTGCTGATGCTGCCATCTCGGCGCAATTTGGTATTGAAAACTAGGCGGCATCAGCGGCGGAATCATCTGACCCGGCTGCGATTGCGTCGGCACCAGCGGCGGCGGTGCACAATACGGCCGGTGCGGAAAGTGCTTCATCGTCTCCACGGCGTAGTAGTGCAGCACATATGGCGCATATATGCACCGTACCACCGTATTGAAGAACGTCAGCATGTTCTGTACTCCCAGCTTGACCGAGATGTGATACAATTTAGACACCTCTTCCAGGTACGGCGGATTTTGCGTATACTTCAGGTAATTCGGCCGATCGTCTCCTACGGACGTCGCCATGCACTCCATTGCCCTGATTCCCGACTGGAACGAGTTTATCAAAAATACGACGTGAAGAGGTTGCGAAGACGACGCGCCCTCGTCTTCAGGCTGCATCGGCGGCACGTACGCATTCGATGGAACAGTTCCACTAAGCTGTGGTGCCGAGTGGCTTTGGTGTATCCTCGAGTCGACGAATAAATACTGTGACGGATTTTGCTGATAAAATTGTTGCGGTGGTGGCTGCTGTTGTTGTTGCTGTTGCTGCTGTTGTGGCGGAGGCGGTGGCCCGCATTGTGGCGGCGGCACCGAGTACATTCCATAGTTCTGAAAACGATATTCATTAACAAACTAAAAATGCAAAATACTCACCATCACCTGCTCGGTGGGTCTATTCTGCTGCTCAATCCTTGCCGCCATTGCCTCCTCCTCGGCACTCAAGTCCATCCAATGCTGCATCGCTGTGAACAGCGTCTTGATCGGCGCCGTTTGCCGAAATGCCGGCGTGTCCATTGTCGAGAGTCCGCAAATGAGCATGTTGCGACTATGCTCACGGCACTTATCCAACGCCCTCACAATCTCATCGTCTTTAAGCGAGTGCGCGTACGGCAGCACGCTCAGCGCCAATCGGCACGCTTCTTTCCGCATCTCCGGGTCCGACGACTGAATCGCTCTGTCCGACAAACCGGAAATCTCGCGCGGCGTGAAGTGCGACGACCACGTCTCTCGAATCATCTCAATTGCCGTCGGTCCAATCTCCTGCGCCTGTGCGGCGATCCAGCTAGCCCAGCTAGAATAAGTGCGAGTGTTCCAGCTTGGTGATATCCTGTTATGCATTCCCATCGCATACACTCCAATGATCACGGCGCACAAGTGAAGTTTTCTGTGAGTGCCGCCCACCGACGGCTGGCCCAGCGCGAATACCACGCTGCTCTGCGAACCGCCCGCCTCGAGCAGAACCTTCTTGGCAAGTTCCTGCATGTGATACACATGCGCTTCCGTCGCCGAACACACCGGATTCATTTGATGCACGATGCGACGCTTCATTCTCTTCTTCGAAGAAGCACCCCCTCTATTGCACTTCGTCGATGTGCCGTCAGAAGTGCCGTCGGCGAGCAGTTTCGAGAACTGTGTGCTAATCCATGTGTCCATGTTGTTCTTCGTCAACCCGTACGTGTAACTCGTCGTCGCCTGCGTCTCGCCGCATGATGAAGCAGACGAAGAACTGCATGGCGATGTTTGATCTTCCGATTTGTCTCTGAAGTTTTATTTTGGATTTTCCGAAGATGCAACAAATAAATACAAACTTTTCATGGCGATATGGGAAAACTGGCCGCTCGTGATTCTTGTGGTATTCCTGGTAAACAGGGTCGCGTTCCAGGAAATATGCGGCATTTGATTGATGATGCCTGAAAACAATTTTGCTCAAAAAATGTTCTTAAAACCGTGAGCTTTAAAGATATTTAGTATAAACAATTTAATGACCAATTTATATAACTTTCATTAACCTTAATAGTGTTTAAAAGTTGATTCACTTCTCATATAAAATTAAGACAACAAAAATCTGCAACTCACGTGTACATGCGATGAAGTGACGGATCAAGCAACTTGTCAATGACCAATCCGATCTTTCCCTGCGACTCTTTAAAACGATTCAACAGCACCACTGCCAAGTCATTCTTCTGCCGTCTCACCGCCTCGCAATGAATCGGATAATCCGCTTCAGAAAACCTCGGCGTGCTGCCGAGCAGCGTCAACGCCACATTCAGCGCCAGCTCATCATCGCCGCTCTCGTTCAACCGATGGCCGCTCATGTTATGCGACAAGTTGTCCATGTCCGCGTGCAGCGACTCAAACACGAACTGTGCCAGCGCTATCGACGGCACTTCTCCCTTTGAGCCGTTGCCAGTATGGAGGAGCATTTTCGCCGCTTCTCGTATTTGAGCCATTTCCGTCTTGCCTATTGGCACGTTCACCGACAGTTGCTGTACGATCGCGACAAACTCCGTCTCCAAATAGTAGAGTTTGATCTGCTGATACTTGGTGGCCAGTGGGTACCGCACGACCGACAGAGCTTTCAGCGAGAACCAAAACACCTTCATGTACATGCTCGGCCAGGCTCTTAGAATCTTGCTAACGTAGAGGATCTTTTCCATAATTCCGAGAAACTTGTTCGCCTTGCTCACATTGCTCTCAACATCCATTGTCGTCAACTTTTCCGAATCCGTGTCGTCCTGAGAAGACGTGGGCGTTGTTTTCGGCGCCGCCGCGTCCGTTGTCTTCAGTGATTCCGCCTGCTCCGACAAATTGTCCAGAAGATAGTCTATCAATCCAATAGCCCTTTCGTACGCCTCATTCATATAGCCGTGCGTCGCATAACCTTCACATTTCAGGAAGCGGGACTCGATCGCATCGAGCGGTGTAAACGCGGCCGCCAACATTTCATTCACATCCATCTCCAGCACATCGCTTTCCGGCTGCCGGCTAGAGCTCGGCTGTTGCAGGTCCGACTCGTGCCCCGACTCGCCGCTCTCCTCCTTCTCATAACGATTGCGATCGCTGTACACCCTCCAAACACCGATCGACTCAAACTCTTCCGCTGCGTCCGATTCGGCTTGCCGTTGATTCCTGCCGCTTCCTTTGTTGTTCTTCTTGCGCTTCTTCTTGCTCTTCTTCGACACCTTCGGCGTGACAATCTTCACCGCTTTCGAAAGGTTCGGCGCTTCCACGTCAAGGTGAGCATCCGTCGGCAAGCCAAAATCGATCTCGTTCTCGCACAAATAATGGCACATTTTGAGCGCGGGGTAGAAGCCCGGGAACAAGTCCAGCGTGAAGCGCACATTCTTCGCAGACAGCGTCTGTCCGTCCTCATTCTTCACGCCCTGTAGAAGCACCTGCGTCTGATGATTGCTGAGCACCGTTTCGTCGACGCGTTTGCTCTCTTCCGCGCTTCCTCCAATCACACACTTGAGCCGGTTCACCGTCGTCCGATGGTAGTTCTCCATGAACCCGGCCAGCTGCGAAATGTACGATTTGCTCGCGCGCGGGTTCATCGCCACGCAACGCCACAACGAGACCACCTCATCGCATAGCAAAGCGCAATTAAACTGCGCCAACATCTGCGTCTGCATCTTTCCGTTGCATTGCTGCGACCAATGCCCCGAATGCAGCAGTTTCGACACGAACCACCACAACAGAACCTGCGTGTTCGTCAAGCACTCATCAGTGATGGTGCGCAGCAGCGCGACAGCGTTGTCGTCACCACGCGCCAACATCTCGCGCACCATCTGCAGCAGGTTCCACATGCCTTCAGGCTCTCTCGCGCGCAACGGCTTCACCAAACTGTTCCACTCGATCGTCGTCGGATTCTGCGTCGCCGACAGATACTGCACATCGCTGCAATCACATTGTTGCAATCACACGCAACCACGCCAAATTGTTACTTACCAATGCACCGACGGCGGCGGCACACAGTACTTGCACAATAGTCTCCGGATCTTGTCAGCGATATCGGGAAAATCATTGCGAGCAACCGCTTCCTGACCGCTGTCCGTCGGATCCGGCGCTCCGAATATTTGATTGATTTCAGAGTTGGGATCTTTGATCTTGTCGATGAGTTTTTGGAATCCGGGTATGCACTGGAATATTTTTGTATTATTTTTATAATAGGTCGGGGTGTTTTTCGTGTAAAAACCTTTCTCGGTATCTCGTTGATGTGCCATTGGACGAGTTTTCGAAGCTCAAAATCGCTCATAGAGTTGATGGCATCGGCTATCGTTTCTCTGAAAATATGCACATTCAGATGGTTTATTATGGTACGGCGTGCAAATTAATTACTTGAACTTGATACTCTGCTTCTGATGAATCCGGTACAAACAAAGTGCCACAACATGCTGACACCATGTCGATTTTGTCGAGCACTCGCATGTGCATTCCACTATTCTACATCTGCAAAATCCATCACTAATACACGACAAACATTATAATCCCTTACCGATCGACTTTAACCGTTACATGATAATGCCGACTTCCAACAGACTGCTTACTGATACGAGATTTCACCGATTCATGCGAATTAATATAAACATTTGCGCTCAATAGGAAACCTAACATTTCATCAAATTTAAAACAACAAAATGATTTCTTTTACCAGTTTGCGAAACATCCTTAACTCCTCCGACTTGATATAACGTGTTTCCAAAGTTGTACTGATCACAACTACCATTTGCCAAAGTGCTATACATTCGAATTTCTTCCGTTGATTTCGGAAAGCAATATACAATTATTGATAAGAATATCTTCTCAGGTATACTATATGATAATATCGGTTGATCATTCTGAAAACATTCTAAATTATAAACATCAACTTATATTACACGGTTTACATGTCGCCTCGAAATAATCCATTGGTACGTTTCCTCAAGCTGTTGAAATGAAAACTGCTCGGCGCAGATCTGTGCCGCCATTTCCGCTAAACTGTACATAATGCTCGAGGTTTCACCCTTGCTGCTTCTCGCTACAACCGTGCTCGTTGATGATGACGAGTATCGTCCGCTGGGTGAGCAGGGATATTGATATACAACGCAAGAAAGACCTAAATGGGAATTTGATGAGGAACAGGAACGAATGTATTCACCTGGTTGGACGGCTTCGCCGGAAGACGCGCACGATACCCATCCACGCCAGTTCTGACAAGAGTCGTCGACAGAGCCGTCTAGTGATACTTGTGAGTCATCTTCAAACTGCTCCGAATCGTCAAAAGAGGTGTCATCTTCGAAGACCCGTTCATCCATTGTTTGGGGCGTTTGGAAGATGAGCAAACGCTGAAAGCAATTGTGATTCAGTAGTACTGTCAAGGAGAGTAATGTCAGTAGAAGTAATATACATCAAATAATTGAATTTTAAGAGAAGAAAAACAATTTGTAAGTTACTTTTGAGAACTTAACAGATTTCCCGCCATTTTTAGCCTGAAGCAGAATCAATGGGTAAATCAGCATTTGATAGTCTCACATCAAAATGATCTTCAATGCTAGGGAAAATGTTAAAAAAACCGAAACTTAGAACTTACAAGGGAAGTGTTTTAGGTCGGGCTCTCAGATTTTGCAGGCAGATTCGTTATTTTCCCTATATTTCCTTATCAAACCATAAGGAATCTTCCTGCAAATTTTTATCAAAATCTGAGAGCCCGACCTAAAACACTTCCCTTGTTAGAAAACTAAAATTCAGTTGATCTTCAATGCCAGACTAGAAAGAATTTACTCCTAACGGAAAATAAAATCAATTGTGCAGTATTACGTTCAAAACAGCGCGTATCCAAGGCCTTGGCCAAGGTAATCCCAGTTTTTTTAACGAAAAAAGCTTTATTTTTCTTATTTTTAAGCCCCACTCTCCATTCTAATAACATTTTATTCAATATCTGTACATACAGCATCTTGCAAGTATATTTTTCTTATATTATTATTATCGTGCGCGATTTTTTCCGACGAGAGTAAATTCTTGCAAAACACGTCAAATGAATTGATCAAAACTGAAGCTCATATCAGTAGTTTAAACCTAAAATACCGTTAAAGAGGGGTTATTTTAATAGAAGCATGTATGATTCATGTAAATTTTTTTAAAATTTACACATGGCTTTGAATAAAAAGCGTTTAAAAATTTAAAATTCGTCATTTCATTCGGCGGGCTGGTATTTAAGAGTTTAAGGGATTAATTAAGCCTTATTGATTATTTTTAAAGACAAATATTTGTTTTTTTTTAATTAAATGAGAATCCGTCGTTTTTGAAAGGATCCCACCGGGTAATAAAATACCATGAACATTAATATATTTACAAAATCGCAATATGTAAAATTATGATAGAGTATTGTCCTTTTCAGAGATCGGTGCCTAATGGAAGAGGAAAAAATTAGGATGGCATTAGGTTCTCGTTTGGACGGCCACTCTTTTTTACGAAATAATGGGAAGCACACATTGAAGAGGATTTGACGAAAAAGTTGTTTGTGACCGTGTGGCCGCCCATCATTTTCTTTTCTTTTATTGCTCTTCCATTAGGCACCGATCTCTGAAAAGGACTATATTTCACGAATTACTAAGTCTTTGTGAACGACAATAATAAATAAATCGAAAAATAATAAGATCGTACGCGTACGTCTATGAAAATTAAAGATCTCTTATTTTAGAGCATGTAGTCTCCTTCACTTTTAAATATTTACGTGAAAGTACACAATAGGAGAAATTTGAATTAAAAGTCAAAAATGAAATAATAAATATGCTTTTACTTTCATTAATTTTTTTCATATCCAATAATACAATAAAAAATCGGAAGAAAAATGAAGAAAATATTTGTAGGTCAATTTGTTTCGAACAAACACGGATTTTGTAAATTACGTGAAAAATAAATATCATTGTACACGCCAAAACCAATTTTACAATATTTGCGTTTGTCTAGTCATGTAAATTGCAAGATATTTCTCACGTAATCTTTGTATTATCATCTTAAAATATATATTAAACTAAAAAATTTCTTTAAATATCAGATTAGAGTGACTTATTTGAACTCTTATTTATAAGAAAGAACTTGACGTGAATTATAATATATGCTTTACATTAATTTCCAAAATTATTGAAAAAATAATTCGAACAGATATAAACTACAGTATCGTTAGAATTTGTTTAAAAATTTTACAGCGGATAGCTAAAAAATAAAAATCAAGCAACATTTACCGAAAAATCGCATTTTTACCTAAATTACGTAATATGAATTTTTCATAAATGTTATTCATATTTATTGCAATAGTACCTAATTAAAAACTATAAAAATAAAATTTCCAAAAAAAATCGGAGATAATAAACTACAGTATCGCTAGAATTTGTGAAAAATATTTTTATCGTGAGGAGTAAGACAATCATAGTGAAATGAGCCAAATATTTTGAAAATTACGTATTAATCATCAAGCCACCCGCTTTACGAAATTAGACTGATCATTTAAGGCTCTAGATCCTCCCTTAACTAAAAAATTTGGCTGGATTAAATAAACTTACAATATCTTAAAACTATATAGAAATCCGTAAACTTCACAAATTGCCAATTGCGGGTGGCGTGCAATCATAAATGTCATCCTTTTTTCCCACGACAATAATAATACGTATAATTACGCGTATAACTTATAAATAGAACTTTCCAAAAATAAATTTTATAGAAAATAAACTATAGTATCAAGATTTTTAGGATTTAGGAGAGGTAGAGATTTTTCATGAAGAGCAAAACAAGACAAATTAAGTATATTTATGTTAAAAACACTTTTAAAGGCTATAACAAGTATAAAATAGAAAAATAAAATGAAAAATATTTATAAAATTAGAGTGATAACAAAATACAGTATCGGTGAAAATTATGACAAAGTTTTTTTTTTGGCGAAACGCACTAAAATTAAAATTAGGTATAATTCGGTTCTCTGAAATTATTATACTTATAAAATAAAAAATGACCAATTCTACGTGATCTAGAAATACGAGCATTCTCGAATATTTCTTTATCTCTCTAAAAAATAATGAAATAAAGCGAAATTATTAAAATATTGAATTAAATTGAATATTTATTTTACGTTCTCATTGATACCATTAAAAACAGCTATATTTTGAGAATAATTAATAAAAGATAAAATATATACAGACAAGATAAGATGATTAAAAAGATTTTTGTGAAATTTTCGGAATAAACCGATACTGTTGTTTAATAAAATCCGCAAAACGCGTAACGCAATTAGGAAGATTAATTTTTTCCAATAAATGAAGAAAATTGAAAATCTAGAAGGAAGATAAAGTAAAATGGAGCAATTATACAATAGATTTTGTGAAAAAATTTATAATAAGAATGCAAAATGGATAATACTAAAATTCAAGCTTCTCCACAATGAATTGTTACTCAATAAATCAAATGCTCCATGCCGAATAATCCAACAAAAACCAAAAGATGCCCATATTTGTGCGCTTAAAAAATAAAGGGTCACTGGAATAAACCGAAACCGAATCAACGAGTAGAGGAGAGAAAAAGATGAACTGACGGCTCTACGCTCGTTCATCGCTATTTTGTCGTGCTGTGTCCGTTCCGACCGGTGCCTTTCTCAAACACGCAGACACACAAAACGTCGGAAAGATACTGGCGGGCCGATGAGAGGCTGTTTATTGATGACTGCAGCAGCAACAATCGCGTGGAAGCAATGGTCATTGGCTTCGTCTGATAGCTGTCAGATTCTTGCTTGATCGACGGCAGATAAACCCCCCAAGATAACGCACTTTCCGAATGATCTTTTCATGGCTACTCATTTTTCGACACTGTTTAATTAAGGAAATTGATCTTTCGGACACTTTCTGCTCTTGAAACAAGTAATTAACTTGGGACATTTTCATTTCCATAAAATTTGCAGAAATAGATAATTAAGACATGGCTAACAAGAAAAGTTGTTTCCCCTAAACTCACATTATGCCAATAATATTGAAATAAGTTAAAGCTCTTTTCCTTGGTCCTTTTAATAAAAATCTAAAACGTCGCTTTAATGAGGCACGCAATTTACAATGGCTGAAGGTTACTATGGCATCCTCAACCTCTATAAATTCTCTTTACGCGCAGAAAAACTTAAAACCTATTATATTCGCTGAAATATTTTAAATCATATTCTAAGCATGCTCTATCACATTATGATATATCTATTGAATTTTGAAAGAAGATTATAAATTCATCTCATCATATTTTGAAGAATTTCACACGAGAGCTGAAGAAAATAAAAATTTTAAAATCGGAAAATTAAATTTTCGAAACAAATTCTTTATGAAATCCTGAATACAATAATTTCACGAGATTACACTGAAAATTCTGTGTTAAATGATACCTATATTGTGACACTTTCCTATGAAATTTGTCGAAATTCTGTTGGGACCATCGAAACTAGATTTTCGAATTTTTATGAAAATACAACAAAAAATTAAATTTTTTGAAATTTTTAAACGTGTATATTAATAATATTAAAGAAAAACTTGGAAAAGGGATATTTCCGTTCTTAAAATAGTTAAACATATGTTAAAGGAATTTCAAAAATTTAAATTCGAAATATATATTAATAATAGAAAAGGTTTGTAAATTGTAGAATAATCAGCATAAAATCTTGAATTGAATGATACCCATATTATGACACTTTCCTGTGAAATTTGTCGAAATTCTGTTGGGACCATCGAAACTAGATTTTCAAAATTTCATGAAAATAAAACAAAAAATTAAATTTCTTGAAATTTTTAAACGTGTGTATTACTAATATTAAAGAAAAACTTGGAAAAAGGCAATTTTAGTTGTTTTAGTAGAAATTTTTTTTTAGGAGATTTTTAAAAATTTAAATTCGATATATATATATTAATAATAACGGCTGTTTAAAAGATGCAGAAAAATCAGCATCAAACTTTAAATTGAATGATACCCATATCGTGACACTTTCCTATGAAATTTGTCCAAATTCTGTTGGGACCATCGAAACTAGATTTTCGATTTTTATGAAAATACAACAAAAAATTAAATTTTTTTGAAATTTTTAAACGTGTGGAATAATAATATTAAAGAAAAACATGGAAAAAGGATATTTTTTAAAGTTTTTTTTAGAAAAAAATATTTTTAGGAAATTTTTTAAAATTTAAATTCGATATATATATATATATATAAATAATAACGGCTGTTTAAAAGATGCAGAAAAATCAGCATCAAATTTTGAATTGAATGATACCCATATTATGACACTTTCCTGGGAAATTTGTCCAAATATTTTAAAAAAACATTTTTAAACGTGTATATTAATATTATTAAAGAAAAACTTGAAAAAGGGATATTTCCGTTCTTTAAATAGTTAAACATATGTTAAGGGAACTTTATAAATTTAAATTCGAAACTGGTGTCCAAAAGTTTACGACACCCCCCCCCCCCCCCCCCTAACCAGCTGTTTCGTATATTACTGTAGGACAACAGTTGAAATGAGTGGTACCAGTGGATTCCCCGTCATGAAAAACCTATTTCCATAAAATTTCATTAAAATCGGTTTTTTACCGCTACGCTACAGTACATTTTCCACAAGCAGAGGTGGTCACAGTGATATGAAATAATTTTTTAACTAGGAAATAACACAGGAAAAACACAATTAGCAACATTTATTGATTAATTTTAATATTTAATACTTTGTTGCTCCATTGATCCGAATAACCTCATTAATTCGGTTTTCCATGCTTGCAATCAGGTTAACAATCAGATTTGTATCGATCAGCGACCATTGACAAAGAATTGCGGCTTTCAGATCCGCTACAGTGTTGAATTGACGTCCTTGATGGTAAACTCTTCTAGCGAGGACTGACCAGAGATTCTCAATTGGATTGAGATCGAGAGAACATGCTGGCCAGTCCATAACGGTGATATTCTTTGACTTCAACCACGTCGTCGTTGAAGCACTAACCTGAATGGCGGCGTTGTCTTGTGGAAATGTCCAGGTAATAGCTTGACTGGATGCCAGAAATGGAACTAAACGTGACTCCAGGACTTCTTGATAGTCCGAAGATTTCATTAAAGGCGAAAACACTTCAAAATTAAGAGTTCCAGTGGACCTGAAGGCTCCCCAAATCATGCACGTCCACAGTTCCTCTTGGAAGATGTCAATGGATCCTTCCTCAAATCACGCCAATAAGAATTCCAGCCGACCGGTCCGTCAAGATTGAACTTCTCTTCATCTGAAAAGATTATCTGAGCATGTTTGAATTGACAATTAAATCCGTAAATGGACTCGCTCTTTTCCAATCTGTGACCAAGTTTCGGCGAGCAAAGTCAACACGTCTCAATTTGTGAGCAGGGGTCAGACGTGGACCATTTTTTAGTTTTTGACGAGCAATAATACCGCTCCGACCCAGTGATCGATATATTTTTTGTCTCGAGGTCGAAAGTCCAGCTTCACGGCCAATTTGTCTAGCCGACTTCATCGAATTTGAAGCTTTCCGCGCAATTGTTCGATCATCTCTGGACGATAGAATCCTTGTAGGTCCCGGAATTGGTGTCCTTCAAATAATTACTCACAATGCAACGTGATCGGTTCAGATACGCAGCGATTTTCACGATGGATAATCCGAGTCGGCGTGTGGCTTCAATTTTTGCACATTCCTGGAGAGAAAGACGACATCCACTACCCATTTCGTGATATCATGTTCAAGGCTTGTTTTCCGATCTTTAATACTATTTGAACTATTTGAAAAAACTTACATTTTTCGCGCCAAAGGGAGATTGAATGATCAGAAATAGAAGATTGTCTCATGTTTCAAAGATGCAGAAGGTTAGGTATTCTTTTGACCGGTACTGTATGTAAATTCTATGCATTCCAGTGCCACGAAACCGTATCGCATTGCAAAAGACTTCGCGCCAATCGCAAACTCAATCTTTTCATTTATTATTTTTATTTTCAATACTTACAAGTAACTTATATTAACGATGAAGACTCTTCTGATCCATTAATTGAGGTACTAAGAATTTCTTTTCATTAATTCATCAGGATTTCTGCAGAATTTGAAAATAAAAATAATAAATTGAAAGGTTGGGTATGCAATTGGGGCGAAGTCTTTTGCAATTCCGCGCGGTTTCTTGGCAGTGGAATGTCTATGTATACTAGTTTTAGTTCAAAATTTTCCTTCCTTCGGTTTATTTATTATTATAACTTCCTTAGGTGCCCAATTAAACGGGTAATTGATTGCATTTTTTAAGGTTTGCCTCAACATTCCCCTTTCCCAACTATTTAATTTTACCTTTTTTTAAAATTTTATTTAATTTCTCCTAAAGTTTGTCTGTTATGTATTAATAATTCTTTATTAATAATAAGAAATAGATAAATTACAATAGAATATGTGGGGGAAGATTGCGGCAACGGGGCTAGGTGATTCGGTAAAACAGGAACTACAATATGAACAACTCAACAGACAGTCTGACAATTTGCTATGTTAGATATGAAATTGACTTGGCGGCAGTTTAAAATGCCATCATGGTCGAGCCGCGAGAAAACACCACAACACATTTTTCACGCCAAATCGAAATAGAGATTTTGCGATTTTTAAACGTGCGTGTAAATTTTTACGTCTTTATAACAAAAAAAGTTTTTTATGCAATTTAATTAAGAATGTCTTAAATTATCTAAAAACGTTAGTATCTTTCTAAAAAGTTAAATTTGAGCATGCTTACTGAGCTCATTTTCGTAGCATACACACGCAAAATCGAAAAAGAGAATTTGAGATTTATAAACGTGCGTGAAAATTTTTACGTCTTTATAAGAAAAAACGTTTTTAGCACAGTTTAATTAAGCATGTCTTAAACTATCTAAAAATGTTAGTATCTTTCTAAAAAGTTAAATTTGAGCATGCTTACTGAGCTCATTTTCGTAGCATGCACACGCCAATTCGAAATAACGATTTTTCGATTTTTAAACGCGCGTGAAAATTTTTACGTCTTTATAAGAAAAAAGTTTTTAGCACAGTTTAATTAAGCTTGTCTTAAACTATCTAAAAATTTTAAAAACTTTCTGAAAAGTTAAACTTGAGCATGCTTACTGAGCTCATTCTAATACCATACAAGTTGGGGTGCTTTTTGGTTTTTCTTAGTTTTTAAAAAATCCTATGTCCAAGTCTCACAGTCTCACTTGTTGTATGTGATATTTTTCCTATTCTTTTGCTCACGTATCTGGTACACGTATTATTGAATAAATAAATAAATAATTGATAGTCTCAAAGTTGCCCAAATGCACAAGTTGTCCATAGTAATGCTGTTGTTAACAATAGTAATTATAGTTAGTCAAGCATTTTTCCAGTCAATTAATCTTTACACTCGCAGAAAAAAAAACTATCATACACCAATATTCCATTAATTCCATCAAGTTGCTCTCGTATCAATCAATTCCGCAGCGTGACGTCTTCATTCCAACCTTCACAAACAACCTCCAATTGCGCCTTATTGTAACAATCCCTCCAAAAAAAACACTATCGCAAAGTAAAATGACCACTAAAATCTTTTGTCCGTCTCTCCCTCCATTTATTATCATTAATATGATACCAAAGACTAAAACTAAAGCATTGTTGTTTATCAATCCGCGTTCAGCGAACAAGCACGCCTTCCTTCTGCATTCCTATAAAGTGTGCGGGGTGCACCAGTTGATTCCAAGCCAAATGAACGCCAACACGATTCTTCTTCTTCTCGCCGTGCTCGTCGGAATCAGCCAGGCACAATGTGGGTTCTTTTTTAGCACTTATATATTATTATTATCATTTCTTTTTAGTTGGCATGATGGGACCCATGGGGATGATGGGACCAATGGGCTACGGTGGCATGGGCGGCATGGGCATGATGCATCCTTACGGGATGATGATGCGCCGTCGCATGATGATGGGACCATACGGCATGATGGGACACGGCATGATGGGTCATGGCATGATGGGCATGTACGGCAAGAAGTGATCTCCAACTTGACAACAACCTTCTCTGTATATTTATAATCTCGGCCAATCAAATGTATAATAATAATAAGACAATCGAATAAAACACTAAACATTCATCACTTAGTCATTTGCTTTTGCTCTTCTTTACTTCTGCTGCTCGCCATCGCCATTCGTCACAACCTTGATGGGAATGGAGCGAGTGCCTTCGGCGCCCTTCGGCTCTGGCGCCGTCGCGTCAATCGTGAGCACGCCGTCCGCCGTCAGTTGGCTCGACACCGCTTCAGGCGGGATCGACTTGGGCAGAGCAAACTTGCGCTTAAACGTGCGCTCAATTGATCCAAACGTGTCTTCCTTCTCGCCGTGCGATCCTTCAATTACAATGAATTGATCGATAACCGAAACCTGAAAAATGTTTGATTTCAAATTGGATAAACGGGTTAGATATCATTTCTGCTATCATCAACACATCAATGGATAAACGTAAATTTCTTCATCTACACGAGTAAATTTGACACTATTTTAGGACAATCTAAAGCCTTAAAAACCTTAAAAAGTTTGTTAAATGGAAGAGCAAGGAAACTATTCCGATATTCTGCTCTTGTCGAGTTATTTTGGCTTGCAGATATACATTTTTATACATTCAAGCGTAGCATTTCCTTTTTAAAAATAAACTAATCGAGATTCTGAATATTTTGCAATTACAGTAATTTATGAGCTCCTAAATTAATTAAATTAAATTGCACGCCGACAGTTTTTGCTTTCTAGGTTTTTTTTGATTTTCGCAGTTCACGTATATTAGACAGAGCCAAGCCACTATCTACATGTTATGTTATAAAACCAAATATTCTTTCTAAACATATAGATTGAATTATAAATATCATCGTTGATTGGCGCGAAATTCAAATTTGCTCAATTCTAGCTCTCTAGTTATTTGATTCATAACTTTTGAAATATGAAATAAGATAAATATTTGTTAGCTTTTTCCAATAGAAAATAAAATTGGCTTTCAGAATATATACGCATTATTATGAATGTATTTGTTTATTGGCGCGAAATTCAAATTTTTCTTAATTTTCTCAATCTTAGCTCTCTGGTTATTTGATTCATAACTTTTGACATATAAAATAAGATAAATATTTGTTAGCTTTTTCCAATAGAAAATAAAATTGGCTTTCAGAATATATACGCATTATTATGAATGTATTTGTTTATTGGCGCGAAATTCAAATTTTTCTTAATTTTCTCAATCTTAGCTCTCTGGTTATTTGATTCATAACTTTTGACATATAAAATAAGATAAATATTTGTTAGCTTTTTCCAATAGAAAATAAAATTGGCTTTCTGAATATATACGCATCAAGATGAATATATTTGTTTATTGGCGCGAAATTCAAATTTTTCTTAATTTACTGTATCTTAACTTTTCGATTATTTGATGCATAACTTTTGACATATAAAATAATATAAATATTTGTTAGCTTTTTCCAATAGAAAATAAAATTGGCTTTCTGAATATATACGCATCAAGATGAATATATTTGTTTATTGGCGCGAAATTCAAATTTTTCTTAATTTACTGTATCTTAACTTTTCGATTATTTGATGCATAACTTTTGAAATATTGGAAAAAATAAATATTTGTTGGCACTTTCCGATAGAAGATAAAATTTCCTTTCTGAATATATACGCATCATTATGAATATATTTGTTTATTTGCGCGAAATTCAAATTTCTCTTAATTTAGTGAATCTTAGCTCTCTGGTTATTTAATTAATAACTTTTGAAATATTGGAAAAAATAAATATTTGTTAGCTTTTTCCAATAGAAAATAAAATTTGCATTAGGAATGTATAAACAACACCATGGATAGTATGTTAATTGGTGCGAAATTCGAGTTTTTAAATATTTGCTCGACCGATCTCTGGCTGTCATCAGAAAGTTTTATGAATAAAACTATCAAAGAACAAATCTCTTATACATCTTAAATGTGTTGAATGAATAATTAAGAATTCAAAATCTACTAGTTCAAATTATACTCATAATCGGGCTCTTAGAAAATTCCTGAAGAAAATAATCCAATTATCCATTAAGTTTTCTAAAAAAAATATTGAGCTTTGTAGTCGAATAATCTAAAAACGCCTTTTAAAATGTTAATAATATTCCGATGATCCTTTAACAAAACCCCAATAATGATTTAATTCTCATCATTTTTATGGGAAATCTTCTAAGAATACAATGCGAAGAATAAAAAATTGAACATAATCCAATTGATCGTTTGATTCCGTCGTTCTCATTTGACGAAAAAAGTGATAAAAACTTAATAATATTAGATAGACAGAAAAAGAGGCAGATAATTGTACAATGAAAATCACACAATTATATCCTCCCAGATGTTATACTTGTTTTTGTTTACAATTTGTTGATTGTTATTCTTTTCAACAAAAAAAATACAAAAAAAGATCTTCAATCAACCGATAATTGATAATTAGGTAATTTTACAAATTAAAAATCAATATCCTTGGCTTGAAGGAATTGCGTTTATTTCGGTTAATCCATCGGACCATTTAAGCAAAAAGTTTAGTTTAAAATGATTATCAAAAACAATTTCTCTGGTATATTTCTTCGAAAATAACCCTAATTGTCAATTTTTCTATTTCCCTAACAATCAGTAAAAAATTTGAATTTGAATGACACCCATATTACCATGTTTTCATGAATTTTTCTATTTTTGATACAAAGGGACCATTGAAATTGGAATAAAACAATTTGTAGCTGACTACCTAATATGAGTGTTATTCGAAAATTTTTAATCATAGTTTTAATCATCTACGGCTCTAGTATAATTTAGGAAATGTGCAAAATCGTTCCTTATAAAATAATTATAACATATAAAATTAAAAAAAAATAATTTTTTGAAAAAATATTTTACAAATTTACCAAATTTACCAATCTAACTTCTCTATAAGAATCAGCCAAAAAATTGGAGTCGAATGACACCCATATTAATGGACTTACATTTTATTATTAGAATTCGAATATTTAGGGACCATTGAAACCAGAAGTTTCAAATTTTGAAGAACCCCATCTAATATGGGTATCATTCAATGTATAATTTGCTGTAGATTGATGTTTTAACATTTATTTCGCTTAAATTATCACTATATACTGTGGTATTACGGTACCATTGTAATTTGCACTATTAACCTTTGAAAATAAAAATTAACAATAATTTATTCACATGATCTATAAGAATCAGCTAAAAATTTGGATTCGAATGACACCCATATTAATGGACTTACATTTTATTATTAGAATTCGAATATTTAGGGACCACTGAAACCAGAAGTTTCAAATTTTGAAGAATGCCATCTAATATGGGTATTATTTGAAAGAGAATTTTCTGTAGATTAATAATATAGTACTAATAAGGTTCAAGCAATTTGTTGAATTCCGGGCACGCTAATTTAAAATGGCGATTTTCCTATTTTAAATCGTAAATTTTAATATTCCGCGTAACATTTATGTGATTTGTTCACCATCTTATCAAATGCGCTTTTCTTTAAATATCTAAAAATCCAAAAATCATTTTAAAATATTGCATTTTAGTGAATAAACGGAGCTCCAATTTTTGATAGCTAAATTGGCGTGTACGGGACCATTATAATTTGTACTAATAACTATTGAAAAAAACTATCTAGTAACTAGTCACATAATATATAGAAATCAGCCAAAAAATTGGATTCGAATGACACCCATATTAATGGACTTACATTTTATTATTAGAATTCTAATATTTAGGGACCATTGAAACCAGAAATAGCGAATTTTGAAAAATCCCATCTAATATGGGTATTATTCGAAAGAGAATTTTCTGTAGGTTAATAATATAGTATTAATGAGGTTCAAAAACATTGTTCAGCTACGGGACCATTATAATTTGAACTATTAACTATGGAAAAAAAAACTACCTACTATCTATTCACATGATCTATAAGAATCAGACAAAAAATTGGAATCGAATGACACCCATATTAATCTACTTACATTTCATTACTAGAATTCGAATATTTAAGGACCACTGAAACCAGAAGTTTCAAATTTTGAACAACTCCATCTAATATGGGTATCATTCAATGTATAATTTGCTGTAGATTGATGTTTTAACATTTATTTCGCCTAAATTATCACTATATACTTTGGTATTACGGGACCATTGTAATTTGAACTAAAAACTATGTAAAAAAAAGCTATTAAATATCTAATTACATGATCTATAAGAATCAGCAAAAATTTGGATTCGAAGGAATATACCATTATTAATCTACTTACATTTATTATTAGAAATCGAATATTTAGGGACCACTGAAACCAGAAGTTTCAAATTTTGAAGAACTCCATCTAATATGGATACCATTCGAAAGAGAATTTTCTGTACATTAATAATATAGTATTAATAACGTCCAACAATTTATGGTATTACAGGACCATTGAAACTTAAAATATTAACTATTGAAAAAAACAACCAATAAACTATTTACTTACTCTATAAGAATCAGCTCAAAATTTGAATTCGAATGACACCCATATTGACATGTTTTCAATAAATGTTAGAAATTGCGATAATTAGGGACCATTAAAATCAGGTATGACAAATTGTAAAATAAACCATATAATATGGGTATCATTCGAAAGGGTTTTTTGCATAGACTAACGTTGCAATCTTATTTCACACAAATTCACGTGGGAAATGAAATAATAAGGATTATTACAAACCTTGAGTGCATCGGCGTCATACATGCTAACATCCATGGTTGCGTGAAACGAAGTATCAGATGTTCTCAATGACGTGACGCTACCAGCTGCAAATTTCAAATGCTCTTTTTCAAAAACCTTCGAAAAAAAACTCACCAAAATTTGAAAAATTGACATTCGACGGTGAAACGGAAAGATTTGGGAAATGCGACATCATATTCTGGTGAATATTGCCAATATCCTGCTTGTTCAAAATAAAATTGAGAAATAGGCAAATAAAATTACCGGAATAACAGTGGCGAGCGGCGTGTGCGTCTGCGTGGTGACGCGGATCCGCGGCGTTCCCTCCTCGACAACCTTCTTCTCATACGTGCGATTGTAGGACGACGAAGTGTTGTACGACGACATTTTGGCTCGTTGAAGGCTTAATTTCGAAATCTTCTCAACGTCGCCAGTAGTTGAATCGCTCATGATTGTGCGGGGCTCAAAATGAGCCGAGACACACGTTTAAATACAATCAAACGAGTTGAGTGATTCACCACATGATGACATTATTAAACAAACACGATTGGTTTAAAATATTTAATATTGGAATTGGATTGAAAAAATAATCACATCTGGTATACACAAATCTGCGGCTGTGCTCTTGAGATTTCCGTTCATATCAAAACTTGTTAATTGCAAAATCAAACAGAAGACAAAAAACATATGGAAGCAATTACAAGGTAAATTATACATTAGATTTATAATAGAATTAATCTAATAATCCATGTAAATGGGTTAAAGTTTGATTCTCTCCTGGCGTCTTTGTATTAAAAGAAATCCATTTTCTACAAAATATCACAATATCAAATCGTTTGATAAAAAAATAACGCGTATAATGCGCATTAAATGACGACATTCAGCAATTTTAAAAGTTTGAGACCAAAAATCAGATAAATTTTGATAAAAAAAATAATCAGAGTAACTCGTAGTTTAAAAGAAAACTTTAATCTCTAAAATATAATTGAAAAACAGCAAAATAGTCTACGAAAAAGTGCAGATTACGCATATAAAATTGCATTTTGCGTCAATTTTCAGTTATTTTCCCAAAAATTTACTGAAAAATAATGCAAAAATCATCACGTTTTTTAATTTAGCAAATACAGAATTTATTTCCCTACAAAATATCTAAAAACAAGCTAATTTAAAAAGAAATTACACAGATAATGCGCATTAAATGACGACAATTTTCGTTTTTAACAGGTTTTCTAGTCATTCCATGAAAAGTTGACAAGAGATTTTAAAGAAAAATTTCAATTTTGTTCAATAAATCCAAAATAAACCAAATGATAAGCATCTAATGCAGATTATGCACATTATATGACGGAACTCATCAATTTTTCCAAGATTAAGCTTTATCTTCGCACTATTTTTGCCAAAAAATTAACAATTCTATAATTATTTTGGTTAGAAAACTATATTTTCTACAAAATATGGAAATTTTAATTTTAAAACTAACGGGAGAATGCAGATAATGCGCATTAAATGACGGAAACTTTCTTTTTTTCTCATTTTCAGTCATATTTCAGATTATTTTTTTAAAAAATGGAATCTTTTCGAAACATCCATGTAAAAAAATTAAATTTTGAACATCTCCTGGCAATTATATTAAAATAAATACACATATACTCCAGTGTCACAAAGTACGCGCAAATTGCAAAACACTGCGCACAAATTGCGCAAAACACGCCCTTTCATTTAATCGTTTGAAATTTTTGCGTACTCCGTGGCAGTAAAGTGCACATACTTGTTTTTTTTCAAATTACAGTACTCGAAATTGTCGATTTTACACAATTTTATATAACAAATACACGTTATCCAGAATTAATTCTTTATTTTAACATAATTATAACTATTTTTGGCTTTAAAAAATCTACTAAACTTCAATTTAAATTACTAACTGATGTTCTAAAACTTCAAATTATGCTGGAGGAGGACGTATTACTGAAACTTTGGCTCTTATCACGTAACCCGTAAATATACGGCAAAAACTGCGTTAATATTTGTAATTGTCAGCTTATTCCAATTCGAAAGATACCCATATTGCCACTATTTTCCACAATTTTTACAATAATACCAAATGGGACCATTAATCTAGACTTCATAATAAGTTGCAGACACTTGGCCAAAATCTTACTAATAGTTTCATAAACATGTTCAACTAATTTTCTTTCAATTTAATTATAGTTTTAAGAGATTATAGAATTTTAAGTTGGAGACATTATAATTTTCAATATACCTGTTAGAAATGATTATACTGTAGTTTTTGAACATAAAACTTAGTCTTATTTTAAAGAGTTTTTCTAATTTTATAATACTTTACGAAAGTTAAACAAAAATTGGAATTTTCAAATTGGGACCATCGAAATTAGAAATACATGTAGAGAGCTTAAATTCTGTAAAAACTTTATTCGAGCTTTAGAATCTACACGTTATTCTGATTCAAATGACACCCATATTATAAGTGCTCCTAGCACTTAGTCGAGCTTTAGAACAACGGACCATCAAAATTAGAATTCTTGTTTAAAAGCTCAAACGTTGTCAAAAAGTTAATATGACTGTTTTAAATGTCTAAAATCTGTTAATTTATCGATTTGTCCCATATTTTCGGAATTTCAGAATATAATACTACAAAAATGAAATCGATGCTCGATAAACTTAAATGCCTAATAAAACAAAAATACAACAAATCTTTTTACAAAAATGGAATCTGCATGTTATTCTGATTCAAATGACACCCATATTATAAGTGCTCCTAGCACTTAGTCGAGCTTTAGAACAACGGACCATCAAAATTAGAATTGCTGTTTGAAAGCTCAGACTTTGTCAAAAAGTTACTATAACTGTTTTAAATGCCTAGAATCTGTTAGTATATCGATTTTTCTTAAAATTTTCGAAATTTCTGAAGATGATACCACAAAAATGAAATTGATGCTCGATGAACATAATTGAATAAAACAAAAATATCAAAAACTATTTACAAAAATAGAATCTACACGTTATCCTGATTCGAATGACACCCATATTATGAATGCTCCTAACACTTAGTCGAACGTTAGCAATTGGGACCATCAAAATTAGAATTTTAGTTTGAGAGCTCAAATTTTTTGAAAACGTTAATTAACCCATTCTTAATGTCTAAAAATGTAAAACTTTTTAAAAATCGAACAGAATTTAGTAAACGGAACCATTTTGTTTAGAATCCGTTACCTTTTCCAAAAAATATTACAAATCATAAATTATTTACAATTAATCTAATTAAAAGCTCAAACTGAAGAGAAAAATAACATTTGCACTTAAATCAATATTTTTCGCTTCAGAAAGAAAGATAAAATAATCTAGAAAGTTCGAAATATAGACGTACAAAACTACAAAATCAACAATTGCGACCGCGAAAAAAAACTGGCAGCAACCAGTTATAGATTATGCAAAACAGGCACATTTCAAAACAATAATCCACAATTGTATAATAAATAAAATGACTAATAAATAGTGCCAACTTTTATACCTCAAGCACGCCAAGAGCACAGCAGGTGGCAGGCGCGACAACAAAAAAATAAAGATAATTGAAAAGAGCAACAGCTGATTCACGGGGGCGTTGAAAACAAAAAAGAAGCAAAACTAAAAACTGTAAATATTTTTACCTCGGGGACCTCTCCGACAGTTTCTCAATTTTTGACTGAATGCTCGACGAGATCTTCGCCGTCGGTGGCGGTGTTTGCGGTGGCGGCGGTGGTGGTCCATCGCCATAATTGTTGGCCGGCGAGTAGCCTTCTCTAATAAACGACTGGAAATCGTTCAAATATTAAGGAGGAATATTTGACAAAAAACATTTCTCACTCCGGATCTCCTTGGGGTGTACATCAATTCCGACTCCCAGGTTGGTGGAGCGCTTGTTCTCTGCCAGCTTGTATAGCTATAAACGTTTTGTGACATGTTTGGAAATAAATTGAGACTGCGGAAATGTTTGACGGTATTTTCACGTTTTTATTGAATTCCATTGATTGTCACGCTTTTTGTTTTTTTTTACTTGATGAATCATTTTATTTATTTATCTCATAATAATGGGAAACTAGGTACCCAGAACTTTTTAAAGAGAGTTTATGATACTAAATTGATTATTTTATTATCATGATTTTTATAAAAGTTTGTATTAATATTGATCTGACTAGTTGCTAAGGTAAATTTACATACTTAAAATCATATTTCCTACATAGTTAACATATTAACGTTAATCTACGTATCAAAACAAGTTGAATGATACCCATATTAACTTTTTTGATCAATATTTATAAATTTTGTTTTCAATGGTCCCATTTAATTGAATTATGTAAGACATAGAAAACTATTACAATATGGGTATCATTCGACTCCAAATTGCATGCGAAGATTATTAACTTAAGCAATTACCTTAAAAGCAAATAATTATTAACTCCGACACTGTTAATTTAAACCAAAATAATTATACACATTCACATTTTGCTCCCCCTTACTTTTTACGCACATTTAACAATAATATTAATGATATACGTATCAAAACAAGTTGAATGATACCCATATTAGCCTTTTTGATCAAAATTTATAAATTTTGTTTTCAATGGTCCCATTAAATTTTAATATGTAAGACATAGAAAACCATTACAATATGGGTATCATTTGACTTCAAATTGCATGCAGAAGATTGTTAATATAATGAATTACCTTGAAAGTAAATAATTTTTAACTTCGACACTATTAAATTGAAATAAAATAGTTATACACATTCACATTTTGCTCCCCTCTTACTTATTATGCATATTTAACAATAATATAAATAATATACGTTTTGAAACAAGCTGAATGATACCCATATTAGCCTTTCTGATCAATATTCATTAAATTTGTTTTCAATGGTCCCATGAATCTGAAATATGTAAAACATGCAAAACTATTAAAATATGGGTATCATTCGACTCCAATTTGTTTGCAATACATAATTATTTTACTGTATAAAACTTCCAGTCAATGATTTATTTAAAATAGTTGTTTTTGTTATAATAAATTTAGAGAAAATAAATATTCTGCTCAAATTTTGTTCCCCCTATTTTTTATGTATAATCAACACTTGTATGATTAATCTACGTTTCAAAACACTTTGAATAATGCCCATATTAGCTTATTTATTGAACAGCAATTAATAATTATTTTAATGGTCCCACCAAATATAGATATTTAAAGCATACAAACTATCACAATGTTACTATTATGCATGCTAAGCAATTGTAGCATTCAAATTATACTCTTATTAATCTAAATAACATTAATTCATGGAATCTGATTTTAGTGGTCCGTTAAAAATGAAGAAAATTTATTGAGAAAATATAATTTTTATGGTTCTCATTTAAATCAGAATTTGAAGGAAATTTCTATTCTATTTATAAATTTGAAAGTTTCTAAATCATTTTTGAGAAAATCTCGCTAATTCGAATCCATTTTTAGTATTTTTAAGCTAAAATCCCTCTAGCGTTGATTTGCACAAAATTTTGCCAAATTTTTAATAAACTACACATTTTTAGCTTTCAAATGATACCCATATTTACCTAAATAAGTATTAATTCATGAAATTTAATTTCAGTGGTCCCTCAAGAATGAAGCAGATATATTAAGAAAATATAGACGTTATGGGTATCATTCAATTCAGAATTTTGTGAATATTACTATGGATCTTACAAAATTGAGAATTTTGAAATTATTTTTCATACAAATTCTCAAAATCATTTTGATTTTTTACATTTTTACCTAAATTTCCATCGCAACTCCCTCTGTACAAAATTCTGAAAACTATATTGTGTTTTAAGCTAAATTTTCTTTCAAATGGTACCCATATTACTGTAAATAACATTGATTACAGGAATCCTAATTTAATGGTCCCTCAAGAATGGATGCAGTTATATTAATAAAATATAGAAGTTTTGGGTATCATTCAATTCAGAATTTTGTGCAGATTATTTTAAGAAACCTAAAATTCATAGTGTAATATCTCTAACAGAGCAACTTCTAAATGAAAACTTTATCAATTTCAATGTCAGATGACTTTACGATACGCCAATTAAAAGAAGAATAACATGAGCTCAGTTAAGATGCTGAAAACTTTTATTTCATAAACATTTTATGTTTAATATACAGCTTTGGACAAATTGAGTAAGTACAAGCTGATATTTCTATTTTCAGAATCTGTTTTTGCCCCTGTAACTCATATATAAGCGTTTTCTTTTGAAATAGCAATACTAATTCACACCAAATTAAAATAAACGATATCTAAACTTTTAAACGCTTCTTATTAATTTACGCGTGCACGCCAAAGATCTCAAAAGAGCTACTGAAATCCAATATTTTGTTTAAAATTTTAAAAAATTTGAAATGATGATTTTCTAATTTTTACGAATTTCTTACAACTTTCACGTGTACTTTACGCAAGTATCATCTACGCCAGTTTGCCAGATTTTCCTAAAAATCTCTAAGAATATGAAAATCTTCATAAAATATTAGATTTGAGCACGTTTTCGGAGCTCGTTTTATTAGTCTTCAAATTGGTGTGCCAGAGACGTTTTAAGGAAAGTCTGCAATATTGAATAGAATTTATCTTGCACGTATAAATTTGTTAAATGACTTCTGGCGGAGTCAGATGTTCATCCATTTACAATTTATATTGCTTTAATATTATTTTGGTGAATAATAAATAATAAAATGAGTTTAAATATTGCTAAATGTTCATATTCATTTGTAAAAAGAAGTAAAAACTACTATTTATAAGGCATCTCTTAAATTGTCTCTGTAGCTTTAAATTTTTACAAAATTTTGGGAATAGGTGATATTTTCTGTTTTCACGAATTCATTTGGCGTGCTAGTCCAAACCGTTTCTTACTATTCCCATTGTTA
Source organism: Caenorhabditis plicata (assembly GCA_963931815.1). NCBI lineage: Eukaryota > Metazoa > Nematoda > Chromadorea > Rhabditida > Rhabditidae > Caenorhabditis > Caenorhabditis plicata. Next base: position 3,060,038 of record OZ007491.1, read on the forward strand.
CAAAATCACACTTAATTATAGAATTAAAAGTGGAAACAATTTAAAATGCCACCATTTTAATTCTCAACTATTCATTCCGCCATTTTCACTTAATTGGAATTCTCAGGTAATTGTGGTTGAAAATGAATTTCGATTCTAAATAAAAACAACAATCATCATCAGTTAATAATAATAATAATAATAATAATAATAACAATAATGGCATAAAGACGGTCACTTATGCCAGTGAAATACTTAATTGACTTTTTAAGTGTTTTTTTTTCTCAGTTTGTTTATTTTATCAATAATAATATTCTCATATTGTATCTCACGCGGTTATTCAAGTCAGCCGGAATTAATTCGTACAAATAATCGATCGATGATTCATTAGCTGTAATTGGTGAACAAATATTACCTATATCTGTGTATTTTTGCTTTTTGTGTGATTTCAAGTGCATTCGTGTGTCGATAATTTAAATCGAATCTATCGGGGTTTTTTTTAGTTCACACGCGATTCATTTCAACCGTCCAATTATTGATTTTAATTAGCTCGTTATTTTCACTATTTTATTAGAAATGAAGGCTAAATGAAATTTAGTATTTTCTGAGTTTTTAAACTTATTTTTATCGCTATGATTTATACAATACTTTTACCACTTGTTTGACAGAATTATCTGCAATTATCTGCAATTATGTTTCCATAGACAAATAACATTTGAAAGTACCCAAAGTTGAATGGTAATAGAATGAGCTCAGTAAGCAGGCTCAAATATAACTTTTTAGAAGGATATTCATATTTTTAGATAGTTTCAGACAAGCTTCATTAAGTAGTAATAAAAACTTTTTTGTTATAAAGACGTCAAAAGTTACTTACACGTTTAAAAATCGCAAAACCGCTATTTCGATTTGGCGTGTTGAAATCATTGCCTCTCTCTCTCCTTCACGCAAACTTTCACATTTTAAACCGTGGTTCATTTTAGACCACCCAGATAAATTATAGCGGCAATAATTGTATTTGTCTGACTTGGATTGTATTAAAAATTACATTTTTTGGATTTTTACCTAGTTAATATCAAAAATTGGAATTCTCTGAATACTTAGGTACACCAAATCGATTTTAACCTTTCTCCTCGCTTAAAGCTGAGTTGAATGACACCCATATTGCTATAGTTATAGACAATTTTAAATTTACTTGCAAATGGGACCATTAAATTAGATTTGAATTTAATTTATCAAAATCTGGTGTAACTGTCACCTCAAGTAGTTTTTATTGTGACAAACATTTTAGAGTTTCGATTTTAACGACTGAAGTGTATATTTTTTGAATAAATTTTTTTAATGAATAAACTTTTACAAATAAATTTACGTGAAAAAACGTGAAGTTGAATAACCTACGTGAAATAAGACTAACTTAAATTTATTCTACTACAGAATCTGAGTTGAATGACACCCATATTATAATGGATATCTACCTATTTTTTAAAATTCCAAGTTGGGACCATTAATTTAGAATTTAAAATATTTTAGTGAAAATGAGTGGAAATTTAATTTTATGGATTTTTTAATGCTATAAACTCTATAGAAAGTTCAATTAAAATTCAAGGGCTGTTAAAAGAACATTTTTTGCTTTAAAAATTATTCGTCAAACTGGGTATTTTAGCCATTTTTGAATATTCATTATTATATAGTCACACTGTCCATGTGATATAGGATACATATTTGATTTTCAATATGGGACCATTAATATAGAATTCCCAAGAAAAACTTAAACGAATTTCTATTCTCAATCATTTCCAAGAATAGAAACATTTTCAAATAATTCCAATAGTTCTCACCAAAATTATTCAAATTAGCCTTAATCTGACGTGATGATTCATCTTAAATTACCTTAATCACCTTTAATTCTTCCCTCGCTCTTCAAAAACATCTTCATTCTCCAATTGATCTTGTGTTAATTGAAGTTTCCAATCGTCGATTACTCATCGCCACTCAATTCGTTTGTATTTGTTTATTGTTTCCTTTTTTGGGGTGTTAACGTCGAATTAGTAGTTATACCAAATCGAATTTACCTCGGTTTAGGTCAATTTGATTGAAATTTTGTTTTGTTTTTGTTATTATAAAGCAGCGCCGTTTTTCGATTCAGTTAATTGCTTTTATTCGTTATGTCGGGGTTACGCATTAAATACTTGGTTATTGATTTACTTTATCATTTTGATTTTTGTAAGAAAGTCGAGTTGAGTGCGCTGGAGCAGATTTTCTCTTAAAATTTGTTTCAAATATCTATAAGTGAAAAATTTTTAGCCCTATGAATGTTATATATACCATTCGATAGGGAATTTTATAAGCTTTAAAATGGTATATAGAACATGGAACTTTTTTTAGAGTTTCTGCTCTTTTTAAAATCTGAAAATTTCAGATTTCTAGAATTTAAATGGTTTTAAACTCTTATTTGCGTTATGTATACTATTTGATAGAGAATTTTATAAGCTTTAAAATGATATATACAACATGTATCAATTTTTTGATTTTTTGCTCTTTTTTAAGCTGAAAATGGATTAACTGAAAATTTCAGATTCTTAATATTTCAACAGTTTTAAACACTTATTTGCGTTTTGCATACCATTCGATAGAGAATTTTATAAGCTTTAAAGTGATATAGAACATGAAACGCATTTTTGATTTCTTCTCTCTTTTTTAAGCTGAAAATGGTTTATCTGAAAATTTAAGATTTCTAGAATTTAATTTGTTTCAAACTCTTTTTTAGGTTATGTATACCATTCGATAGAGAATTTTATAAGCTTTAAAATTATATAGAACATGTAACGATTTTTTTGTTTTTTGTTCTTTTTTAAGCTGAAAATGGTTTATCTGAAAATTTCAGATTCTTAATATTTCAACAGTTTAAAACTCTTATTTGCGTTTTGCATACCATTTGATAGAGAATTTTAAAGGCTTTAGAATGATATAGAACATGTATCGATTTTTTGATGTTTTCCTCTTTTTCCAGCTGAAAATCTATTATCTGAAAATTTCAGATTTCTAGCATTTAATTGGTTTTAAACTCTTATTTGTGTTATGTATACCATTCGATAGAAAATTTTTTACGCTTAAAAATTTTTAACTTATCGTAACAAACTATCTTACAACTTTTTAGTTTACTCTTATTATTATTATCTAAAATCTCTAAAAACAATTTTCTGAAAATTTCAGATGCCCGGATATTTTTTAAGATTTTTGACTACTTTGTTTGTGACTATTTTTATAGTTATTTCGATAACATTAAAGTACGTAATAAAAATATTAGCTTTATTCTTTCTAAAATCTGACAAACCATTCGTCTGAAATTTTCAGATTTTCAGTATTCTTCAAAATTTCATACTTTCATGTTTATTATGTATATCAGGGGATGCAGAAGTTTATGAGTTTTTGAATGATACGCATATTTTGGTATGCTATTAACTTTCAATTGTTGGAATATCTCAAATCTCAATGGAGCGAACATTCGCATTTTATTTATAAGAATTCCAGAATTTTCTTACAGACATTTATGAAATTTTGCAATTATTTTGTTAATGCTAATATACATAAGCTGTTAAAAAATCAGCCAAATTCATCGACAAATATTTGAGTTACAATAGCATAAAAATGCTAAAATGTTCCAAAAAATTTATCATTCTAGAATTTCAGACAGATTTACATTTTACTTTGCAAATTTTATTTTGAGATGATTTTACAAAAGATATCTAAAATTTAGTAAAATTTATCGAGAAATTTTCGATTTATGATTGCTTAAAAATGTCAAATTGCTCCAAAAAATCGATAAATCTAGAATTTCAGTATTTTCTTACAGATTTAGATTTTATTTGGCAATTAGTTTTTGAATGCTGTTTTAAACAAGATATCTGAAATTTATCAAAATCTATCGAGAAATTTTCGAGTTATGACATCATAAAAATTCCAAAGTGCACCAAAAATCGATAATTCTAGAATTTCAGTATTTTCTTACAGATTTTTATTTTATTTGGCAATTAGTTTTTGAATGCTGTTTTAAACAAGATATCTGAAATTTATCAAAATCTATCGAGAAATTTTCGAGTTATGACATCATAAAAATTCCAAAGTGCACCAAAAATCGATAATTCTAGAATTTCAGTATTTTCTTACAGATTTAGATTTTCTTTTGAAAATATCAATTAGACATTTTTTTACCCATGATATCAAAAAATTAGCTAAATCCATTGAGAAATTTTTGATTTACTATGACATAAAAATGCCAAAATTCTCAAAAAATTGTTCTAAAACTCCAAATTCTATAATTCCAGTATTTTATTACAGAATTGCATTTTACTTTGCAAATTTGTTTTAGAGATGGTTTTACACAATATATCTAAAAATTAGTAAAATTCATCGAGAAATTTTCAAGTTACGATGACATAAAAATGTCAAAATGCTCTAAAAATCAATAATTCTAGAATTTCATTATTTTCTTACAGATTTACATTTTCTTTTGTAAATATCAATTAAACATTTTTTTACCCATGATGTCAAAAAATTAGCAAAATCCATCGAAAATTTTCGAGTTACGTTGACATAAAAATGTCAAAATGCTCTAAAAATCAATAATTCTAGAATTTCATTATTTTCTTACAGATTTACATTTTATATTGTAAGTTTTACTCAATTATTGTTTTATACAAAATATTCAAAAACTGGCAAAAACCATCGAGAAACTTTCGAATTACGATAGCATAAAAATACCAAAATGCTCCAAAAAATCGATAATTCTAGAATTTCAGCATTTTCTTACAGATTTATGAAAAAATGCTCCAAAATGATCTTTCTCTTTATATATAATTTTTACACATTAAAATTATTTTTCTTATAGAAGGGTTTCAAAAAAGCTGTTAAAATATAAAGTCGTTTTCCACGTGATGCTCCATCAATACTAATTAATCGCGATGGAAAAATGGTGGCAAGCGTTCCAACAATCAATCTGCTCGTTCTCATATCAGCCGTCTACGGGTATTTCCACGTGTTTTGCTATTAATCCAATCATTCAATTGTCAGTCTAAACCAAATCGAGCTCAACGAGCTTTCTCGCAAGTTCAAATACTATCACTCGGCTGTGCGACCGGCAGCTCCAGACAACTTCATTTCCAACCGGAATGGAACTTACTTCCGCATCCCCGTCGATGTGCATCTCATTTCCACGCGAGTCACCAATGTCTCCGATCCGCAATCACTTTCAATCAATTAATTTCAATTTTAAGCGCGCCTTGTACACGGAAATTGTTTTCGTCATGTCCTGGATCGACGAGCGTCTACGTTTGCGCGAGCTCACCGAGAGGTTCACCATTCCCGTCGAGTTTCAAGCCTGGCACCCGACTTTGCTGTTTTTACCGCCCGTCACTTCAAAGTTTGCCGGTGTTGAGGGATGAATGATTGCAATGTTTTCTCGCAGGTACATCACCTTGTCACCATCCACCGGCCATGTTTCCACGTACTCGACGATTAAGAAGATTATTGAATGTACTACGGATGCGTGGAAATATCCTTTTGAGATGCTAACGTGCCACGTGACAATATCTTCTGATGGAGGTTTGTTTAGGGGCTCATATATGATAAAAAATTAGAGAGGTTCATAAAAAATGAATTTAAAAACTTTCTTGCAAATGCGGCTCAATTGAGCTTCCATAATTCTGGGGTCCTGTGATAGAATTTATTTTTATCATTACGACTTATCAAAGACTTCTTGATTTATCAGTATTTCGCGTAAAATATTAATCACATGACTAGAAATCCTCAAATCTACAATAGAATGGTTGCAAAATTTTTGCCAAAATTTCAATTTCAAGTGAGGTTCAATTGAGCTTCCATAATTCTGGGATCCTTCGATCGAAACTATTTTCATTAAAGTATCTTATTAAGCACCTTTTATTTCAATAGTATCTCTCGTAAAATAAAAATCCCATGACTAGAATTCCTAGAATCTCCGCATAATCCTTCTCGCATTTTTGGCAAAATTTCATTTCCAAGTGCGGCTCATTTGAGCTTCCATAATTCTGGAATCCTATGATAGATATAATTTTCATTATAGTACCTAATTAAACATTTATTAGTTTATTAGAATCTCACGTAAAATAAAAATCCCATGACTAGAATTCCTAGAATCTCCGCATAATCCTTCTTGCATTTTTGCCACAATTTCATTTCCAAGTGAGGCACAATTGAGCTCCCATAATTCGGGGATCCTCCGATCGAAATTATTTTCATTAGAGTATCTTATTAAGCTCATTTTATTTTAATAGTGTCTTACGTAAAATTAAAATCCCATGAGTAGAATTCCTAGAATCTCCACGTAATCATTCTCGCATTTTTGCCAAAATTTCAATTTCAAGTGAGGTTCAATTGAGCTCCCATAATTCTTGGATCCTTCGATCGAAACTATTTTCATTAAAGTATCTTATTAAGCACCTTTTATTTCAATAGTATCTCTCGTAAAATAAAAATCCCATGACTAGAATTCCTAGAATCTCCACATAATCATTCTCGCATTTTTGCGAAAATTTCATTTCCAAGTGAGGCTCAATTGAGCTCCCATAATTCCGGAATTCCTGTGATAGATAAAAATTTTCATTAGAGTATCTTATTAAGCACATTTTATTTTAATAGTGTCTCACGTAAAATAAAAATCCCATGACTAGAAATTCTAGAATCTACAATATACTCGCTGCAACTTTGTTGCCGAAATTTCATTATCAAATTATTTTTTGCTTTGATCTTATCAAGATATTAGGATTTCTAGTCGATGGATGTTTTTAAAACTTGCATTATTTATAGACTATCTACTTTCTAATAAAATATCAAAATTGGATCCAATGCTGACAAGCAGTCCCAGAATTATGAAAGCTCAATTGAGGAGCACAAAAATTTCTTTTATTATTTTTGGATTTATAGCCTAGGGATTATAACTATTCTTTGATAATTTGTAGAAAAAATAAAGATTAATAACATATCACAACAATAATTAATCTCAATTGAGCTCAAAATAATATTTAAAAGCTTTACTGGCCCACAAGTTCAATTGTTTTCTAATATGAAGAAGACTTTCTCGAAACATAACAATCTTCCAGATGAGCTAGTCTCGGTGAGCAAGTTCGTGGACCTGCGCTCAAACTCGCAGAAGTTCAGCGTGTCTGTGAAGCGACGCAACGACAATGATTGCCATCTGGAGCTGTCTTTCCGTGCCGAGTGGCCTCGCGCCATTCTCTCCGCCTACCTACCGGCGGTGCTCGTGATGGCGGCCGTGTTCTTCGCGCAGTGGAAGCGTCGCAAGGTTCAGATACTCGTCTCGCTGTCCGCCATGATCTGCATCCTCATAATGGTTCGCTATTCTTACCCGATTCCGAGTCCCACTTCTTTCAGCTGTGCTCGCAGCGTCCCTACACCGCCACTACCCTGATGGATCTTTGGCTCTGCGCCAACTTCATCCACGCCGTCTTCCTGGTGCTCATCGATTTGACGCTGCCAGCGCGGCGAATCCGCTATAGTATCTTGTCGGCGCGCGCCAAGCCAGCCAAGATAATAAGCAAAGGTGGGTGTTTGAGAGAGAACATCGGGATAATCCAATTCCAGTGGAATCCGAACGAAATTGTCCGCTCAAGTACGTGAACCATATTGTGAACTACGTGAAGAAGAGCGAATACTCGCCGAAGACAACGATTGTTGGCGAGACGTCGGTTGGCTGAGAATGTTGGTGGATTTGCGCACTAATTGGCTCGAATTTCAGAATCAGCGGCAGGTCAACACGGCGATCCTCGGCAACCGCAAGAGGATTGCTCTTTGCTTCATTGCAGTATCGTATTTGTCTTTTTTGTTGGTTTATGCAATTATTGTGTTAGCTATTAATTGATTTCTTGTGATGAATTTTAATAAAAAAAATTTGAGGTGAGAGAGATCTCGGATTATTTATTTTTTTTATTAAATCAATGTTGATATCGGTACGCGGTGAAAGTTGATAGTTTTTTTAAGTGTACTGATCTAGGATATTTTTATTCAACGCACACCAGAAAAATAAGCTTAAAAATTAACTATGTGCTTTATTCTAGACTATATAACGCTCTCCGAGACTTCTTTCCTAAAATACGCGTCCATTTAATTGTACTCCCACTTTGTAACTACGTCTAGCATAGGATTTAAGTCTTCCTCGTCTTTTTTGCCTTGTCAACCCGCTAGAATTTTAATTTTTGTGCATTTTTGCGTATTTCCCGACTTTTTGTGTGTCCGCCTTCATGTACTCCCACTTTGTAACTACGTATAGCATGGGATTTAACTCTTCCTTTTTCTTTTTTGTCTTGTCAACCCGCTAGAATTTCAATTATTGTGAAATTTTGCGTATTTCCCGAGTTTTTGTGTGTCCACCTTCCTGTACTCCCACTTTGTAACTAACAAGGGAAGTGTTTTAGGTCTCCATCTCAGATTTTGATAAAACTTTGCAGATAGATTCCTTATGGCTTGATTAGTATACTGTCAAAAAATTAGGACCTACAAAACGGTTTAAGTAGGTGAAAAATCGGTTTGAAATTCAGAAATATCCCGTTTACCCACAATAATGGAATAAAGCTAATGAATTTTATTTTAAATTGTGCGTTTTCATAAATAATGATTTAAAAACCACTGAAGCATCGGGGCAACAGCGCAGTGGCAAAACGAAAGGACACGGAACGGCAGGGCGAGGGTTCGATTCTTCTTGGGGGTGATATATTTCTATTATTGATTTCTACTCGAAATATCTCTATCGCTTTTGAATTTTTTGATTGTAAAGATTTTATATGAAAATCTTTAAATTTATAATTTATTAAATCAATGAGTAGAATTATTATTTGATAATTATATAATGAAAGAATAAAGATTTTTCACATTAAATATGAAAAGCTGATGGTCTAACTTATATCCTATCGCAAGCCAACTGCGCCTGACTCTATGTTTGAGTTTTGACGAACATATTTATATATTTCATGCAAAACCTATCACCATAGTCTAAAGGAACTTAAAATTGTTACTCGAAGAATTTAATATTTTTGATGTAATTGACTCAATAAATCTGTCACTCTCTGTGATGATTTTTATAACTCCATTGCAGGTCTTTGAATTATCCATTCATGCCGAATTACAAGAAATGAATCATGTTTTGTGAACCAAAAAGGAATGTGCTATTCAGTTGGGGCTTATGATTTAATAGATGCATATGGAAATATTTGATACAGTTATATTCAATGAGTGAGTCCGGTCTACCTCGTTTCTTGTTATTTCTGAATGGAACAAATGGAACGATTCAAATGGTTATTCGCACCCAAAAAAAGGAAATAATATAAAACAGTGAAAATTCCTGCTGGTTACACATGACGTAGGTTCAATCCTTGGGAATTGTTTGAAAACTATTTCCGTGATGCTCGTTCCTATACCTAGACGTTCCATGCATCGATAATAATCTACGAGCGAGAACGAATTCATTCACTGACTAGACTGTATTCAAAGTTTCATTTATCAACGATATTTTTAAACCCTGGTGTGAGGGTGCAGAATACAGTTTTAACTGTAACATCGAAGCCTTGCTGGAAGTCGTCCACTGTTTCATTGCCGACAGACTACAGACTATGATAAAATAAAAGCACTGAACATTCTTGATAGTTTCACAAGTAAAACGATTCAACTCTTGGATATCGAAATTCAGAGTAGCTATAAAGAGCATCACAGAGTCTGCTCGACTATGCGAACCAAGCTTTTTCTCCATTCAACGGAATTACATAACGTAATCAACGATTGGGTGAAGAATAGTTGACTTGCGAGTGAATATAAGTTCGACCATTCGGGAACTTTTCATATTTAATGTGAAAAATTATTATTCTTTCGTTATATGATTATTGCATAAAAATTCTACTCATTGCTTTAACAAATTATTAATTTAAAGATTTTCAAATAAAACCTTGAAAATAAAAAAAACGAAAATCGACAGAGAGAAATTTCGAATAGCATCACTAACCGAAACATACCACCCCCAAGAAGAATCGAACCCTCACCCTGCTGTTCCGTGTCCTGTCGTTTTGCCACTGCGCTGTTGCCCCGATGCTTTCGGCTTTTGAAAATCAGTATTTATTGAAAATAGTTTCACGTAAACCACGTGAAAGTTGAAAAAAATATGATAAAACGATAGTTTTTAATAAGATAATATATCCCTTAAAATATGAACGGGATTGATTAACATTAACTATATAAAATTTGCGTTTGAAAATCGCGATTTTTTGGGTTTTAGACCCATTTTTTACCCACTTAAACCGTTTTGTAGGTCCTAATTTTTTGTCAGTATACTATTTGGATCATAAGGAATCTATCTGCAAATTTTTATCAAAATCTGAGATGGAGACCTAAAACACTTCCCTTGTAAGTCTCTAATGCGATTTAAGTCTTCCTTTTTCTTTTTTGTCTTGTCAACCCGCTAGAATTTCAATTATTGTGCAATTTTGCGTACTTTCCGACTTTTTGTGTGTCCGCCTTCCTGTACTCCCACTTTGTAACTACGTCTAGCATAGGATTTAAGTCCTTCTTCCTCTTTTTTGCTAGAATTTCAATTTTGTGTGCAATTTTGCGTATTTCCCCACATGAAACAGTGGCGGGGCGTTTAATTTTTAAAATCTCCTCAAATTGAGATAGTTTTAATCCGTATCCCTCTGTGCACAATTGTATATCGCGTGTGCGACTTCGACACAGGCTATACGCACCTTTTCATCGATTTTATTCTCTGATATTTTAGAAAAGTAGCAACATATTCGTGCAATTTTGCGTCAGTTTAATTGTGAACATAATTTTACCAAAATTCAAGTTTCGCGCCAGGATTATGACAATTTAGTTTCCCAAAAAACTAATATTCAACAGCAAAAACTTTTTAAAAAATGTGCCAAACTTGTTTTGAAATGCGTCCATTTCCCTGTACTCCCACTTTGTAACTACAACTGCAAATTAATTCCAGAATTTCAATGTTTGTGCAATTTCGCGTAATCCGACACCTTGTACCCACTTTTAACGAACAATTCAAACCAAATTCAAATAAATAAATCTTTAATACATCCAATAAAACTATAACAACAATGCAATAAAAACGTAATTCAACATTCCAATCAATCATAATAATCCATACACGTATTATTACAAATAAGTCACACGTTCTGAAAACAATTCAATTTTCAGTCGACCATTATTAAATTATATACATTCTAGAATCACATCTATAAAATTGTCATAATGAGCATAATATGGCAAAATGCAAAAAAAACAAAACAAGATCAATAATAAATTGAGTTCGTGTTATCAAAAAAAAACCAATTAAGAAAAATCATCATCAATATATTCTAATCAAAAATCCATAGCTATTTCCTGAACGAAGCCTTCTGAAACAATTTCGACGTGTTCGGTAGCGATGACGTCACCTCTTTCACACATTTCTCAATCTCAAGCATTGGCAACAGCAATTGCGTGCTCATTGAGAAATTTCCCTCTCCTGCAAAACCAATTCACTCAATAATTCCCCACAGGCACCAAACCTATCACAATATTCACATTGTTTGGATCGATTCCGCAAAACTTGCTAAGCTTCAGCCCCTTGCCATACGTGAGCTCTTCGATGCCATTCTTCAGCTCCGGCCACATCATGTCCATTATCATACCGCGTATCAGATCTCCCATAAAGAAGCCCCACGCCTTTGGAAATGCGCCTTTCTCCATTTCGATGCGCGTGTCCATCAGCTCGACGCCTGTTCTCAGGATTCCATTGTCGAACGATGGCCGTAAAGCCGCTTCAATCGTAAGCACAAGCGATACGAACACCGATGTCACGTTGCGATCAGGGTTCACCACTTGCAGATGAATGCGGTCGGTTCTGAAACAAAAAATTTTCTATTGAATACTGAGCACACCAAAAACAAATCATTTCAATAATAAACATAAAAAACTATTATCAAGTGCACTCAGTCCTTATAAAAGCAACAAAAACAAATCGATCAGCAATCACTTCAAAATATGCATGTCATTATATTCCTTCTCCTTCCAATCTTCGCCTATTCCTACCCCTTCAATGATACCATCAACTCCCAAGTCTTCGGCTATGCCGTCGACTTCTCCTCCCCAGCCAGCATGGAGCAGCTGCGGTGTATTCGCAACTTGCGCTATTCAACAGTCTTCGTGCGCATATTCACACCCGTCGCTGACGGCGCTTTCGACAACAATTGCGTCGAGACGATCAAGAACGGCGACCGCGGTTTAATTTCGCTTCTTCCTTCCCCTCCCTAATAATAATTTCCAGTGGGACTCGGCATCGAGGGCTACATGACACCACGGCCAAGCTCGAAATACTCCGCAGCTCAGCAAATTGATCAAGTCTACGATGGGCTCGTTTCAAATGGCATCAATGCTCGATTCTTGTGGTTACAGGTTTTCCTTTTGAGCACCATATTATTGTTGTTTTATTAAAAAGGTGACATCACCCGGTGTTTGGTCGTCGATAACCATTGATAACGTTGTTTTTATTCGAAATATCATCGCGAGAGCCAAGGTTTGTACGATGATTCCAGACCATCTATTTAATACGCATTTCAGCAATACGGTTTAACAATCGGCATCTATACGAATCAACAAGATTGGTCACAAATCACGGGCAACTCGCTGACGGCTGCCGCCGACACCATCCTCTGGTACTACAACGTCTACGGCAGCGGCATTTCCGGCGAGTCGAATCCAAACTTTGACGATTTCCGCTACGGGTTCGGTCCGTGGACGCGCCCCGTTGTCAAACAATTCGGACAGGTTGAGTCGGTGTGCTCATTGATTGTGAATCGGTACATCGGCGCGACAATTCATTTAACACACAATTAATATTTCAGCGATATTTTCGAACTCAAGCCAACACAATTCAACAATCAGCTCAATTCGGGTAATTTCACCATAATTGGTAATTTGTATGCATAACTTTGACAAAACAAATAAATCATAAACTTACAACAACAAAAAACAACAACTTACTTTGTCAATACAAGTGACTCATTGGTGGCTGCGATCGTCGGCCGTCCCTTGGCATTCACATTCACTTGAAAGTAGCATTCAGTGCAAAGAGTGGCCAAGAATTCGCGCGAGTCTGGTGGTATGATTGGGCTCGACACCGGTATCTGCTCATCCATCCATTCAAAGTTCCAGTCGATCTGGAAATTTTCTAAATTACGAGAAAATCCCTTCAATTGTCTTTGCCTTCACATGTCAACAGAGTCAAATTCAGTCACACCCAATATCTACGCAATCAAACTATCTGTCAAGTTTACATTAATATTACCTAAATGATAAATAGTTTCACGAGCATTCTTATGATATATGTTGCGAGAGAAAACATTCATCATGGGTGATAGGTAGAGTTAAGAAAAACCAATAAAAACAATCATTTTTCTTATATTAAATTAGAATTTCATATCAATCTTAATCGTCCTCTAATATACGCTATTAACTATAATAAAAATTTACATCATTATACAGAAATAGCGATACTATAGGAGCGCCAAAGAATTGACAAGAAAGGCAAAACGACTTTAAAATTTGTTTTCAATTGCACGTACACGCCAAATGAAAATGACGGTTTTACAATATTTAAACGCATTTTATTAACTCCCATGTGTAAATTTAAACCTAATTTTCACGCGAGCTTTAAAGGCTTTCCTTAAAATATCTCTGGTGCTTAATTTTTTTACGAAATTTAAGATTTAAGTGGCTTTTTTGAGCTCATACTTTTACCAATTCATTTGGTGTGCTCGTAGAAATTAACAAAACGCGCTTAAATATTGAAAAACCTCCATTTTCAATTGGCGTATATTGTGTCTACTAATTTCATGTAATTTTTTAATTTGTTGACGTTTCCTTATTCTAACAAGGGAAGTCACTTTAGCGTTTTTTTTTATATTTTGCAAAAAATTATTTTGCGTGAGAAGTTATTCCTTATGTCGGACATTTTAGGGTTTATGCACGCCAATAAAGCTGTCAAAAATAAACTTTGGCGGCTCATATCTTGGCTCAGAGAAAAAGTGCGCCGATTTTGAAAGTCTCATCAAAATCTCAAGCGGACGCTAAAGTGACTTCCCTTGTAATAATTAAATATTTACGAGAATACCCCTTCCTTTTGAACAAGGGTTTAGATATAATTATAATAATAATACCTGATCTAATATCTCATTCAAAATATTATCCTCCAGCCAGATCTGAATCGTATCTCCATTCTTCATCACCATATCCAACAACTTGGACGTTTCCGTCGAATTGCCATCCTCATCGCCAATCAAGAGACGACTCGTCTCGTCGGATCTCTCCTCGACCTGAAACAAACAACTAAAAACGTTCAATTCAAGCATCCATCCACACCAATTTTTGCCATTCAATTTGCGCGCGAACCGTCAGCTGATGACTGTCTGCCTCAATCGAATTAATCTTGTAAAAAAGTGTCGTGTTTCGAGCCGCCATGTGTTCTTGAATCTGTCTCGGTAGATATTCATAAATGGAGAACTTGCTACAAGCTTGATCTATTACAATTTGCGACAATGTGCTTCTCCAACCTTTCCTTATTGTGCTTGATAACCGACGTCGACGAATCGATAAGCGAGCATACGGTTGTCTCGAAAATTGTTGACACCAATGATCCCAATGCAGAGATGCCCTGAAAATCACTATTACTAAAATATCTTGTTCCATTCTCACCTTATTGATAATCCAGCTGTCACGCATGCTAAGTGCCACATCCGGCTGGAAAAGAAGGCATTTCGACAGTGCCACCTTCTCATTCTCAACAACAAATCTTAGATGTCCTTTGGGGATCTGTGTATATTCGTCTCATGCACAAAATCATTCTCATGTAACTTTTACCATGATATTCGAGTCCACACATGTATCGGCAAATGCGATTGGCCAAAGCACATCAGTCAGATTCGCATGGGATCTTACGCGAAGTCTAAAATATATAATATGCTATACGTAGCAAGGTAAATTGATTTTAAGCTCAGAGAAACTCTTTTTCCAAAAAAAATCAAATAAAATCAATTTTAGAAAAATAGTACAACCAAAATACAGTAACGCAATTCCATATAACGCTCCTTATCGCGATACTGTAGATAGTATAGAATTATTTTTAATGAAATGCGTTTTACTCCAATCATAGTGAATTTAACAAGCTATTTAGCCCACAGAAATTCACTCTTATAATCTAAAATGTTTTCAAAACTGAAACACACCAATTGGAAAACTAATGGGCTCAGAAAATGTGCTCAAATATAATATTTTTGTGAAGATATCATTAGCTCCATGCTGAAATACTAAAATTGGGGCCCACAAGCTAATTTATGAAAAGTTAATTACTAATTTCTTTTCAGATGAGTTCTCCCTTACAACTTTTAGTAAATAAATGGAAAGGTGAAATGAGATAAGAATTTTAGTATTGTCGGTGAGCGCTTTTTTTCTAATCTAGGGTACATTTTGTTAAAATATTAAGATCCTTTACAATATTCTTGATATATTGCATTTCATTTTACAACCAAAGACTTTTTATTGTTTTCTAATACAGCAATAAAAACAAAAATAGTAGAAAATAAGTAGAAAAGTACAGTAGCGAGAATTCTACTAAACCTTCCTTTATGACGATACTGTATATTATCATCTAAAATATTTTTATGTTACTTATTAGGTACTAGTTTAAGAAATATAAGGTAGTGTTTATCTATATTTGAGTATATATAGTAATTTTAAAACACTGTTTAATATTATTTTATTATTTTATTGTTCACAAAATTGTTTGTGCAAAATCCCCGTTGGCTATAAGCGACTATGACAACGACTAGACAAACTTTTTTTTTAATAAATTAAGAATTTTTATCTCATTATGTTAACTTTAACGTTTGTTTGAATATAGATCTAGTAAACTTGCCTCGCAACTTTTTTGTACCTAATTTTTTTGGTAACGTAGAAATATAGCATAAGCTTTTCAATGTTATTTGGCGTGTAATTAAAATTTGTTTCATTTTTATTTCTCTTTCATTTTAGGTAATTATGTCAAGTGTTTCATAAACTATACCGAGTCCCATTAAAGTGAGAGGAATTCAATAATTGGGTCTTATGACTTTTACGTAAAACAAAATGCATAGGTTCAAAATAGATTGTCGCAATATTACACGCAACTTATTTTTACTTTTTAGGGAAATATGGATTTGATTGTTTATTCTACTAAACCTTCCTTTATGAAGATATTGTATATTATAATTTCAAATATTATTGTTTCTCTCAATGTGATTTCAGATATAATGGGAACAAAGTGTCATCAATATAATTTTCTCACCCATTTGAATGACATTTTATCATTTAAAATCTCATATGTTTATACTTGCGGACAACTCCCCGAACCATTGCAATTAATATTCAAAATGTGTTGTCCGTCAATAACAACAACAACTAGACAATTCGTCGCGATTCAAGGTCAATGCTCTATGGAAATGTGAAAGGAGAACCTGTCAAAGAACACATGAACCACATTCGGATGGAATTGCACCGACACGTTTCGATACGAGATGGTGTTGTGTAGTTTCAGGTAAGCGAGCATGCCAAACGCCGGCTCTTCTTTGGTTTTCAGCAGCATCTGCAAACAATTGGATATAACACAATCCCCGGCGATATAATCCGCGATGATTCATCAACGATATGATCTTTTGAGGGACAATCATCAAAAAATGTCAAGCATGAAATGTGTAACCTGACCTAGTTGCGAAGAACACAAAACGTAAAATTGATCGCCTACCTCGGCCACACGCGTCTCCTCAAGAACTTTGGACGCGGCATGCCGCAACATCTGCGAAATGGCCGCATCGCCAAGCGTCACCCCAATTTCAGACGAGTCGACTGTTCTTGTGACCAAGAATAGCTGCACGACCAGTAAACTGCAAAACAAGCCTGCATGGGAAATGGATAAAACCGCGACTAACCTGATATGCATAGCACAAATATGAATGCCCAATTCCGTTGTTGATATCAAAGCTGATTATTGTTGTTGTGCATTTGTGTGGGCTGCAATGGAAGCAAATGTGTAATATTAATATCAATTTGTCTTGTTTTGAAACAAAAGAAACTGTTTTTGAATTGAAATTGATTGGAAAAAATAATTTTGTTTTTGAAGAAAAGCTTGCGAAATACAGTATGAGTCGGAAGGAAGGATGGAATATATAATTAAAGATTCGTTTAATCAATAAATCGTTTGATTGTTGTTTTCAACTTGAATATATTGTGTTATCGAATGATCCGACGGATTTGTCTTGTGTTTGTTTGGATTGAAAGGAATCTTATTAATAATGTTTATAAAATTACCTAGAATTGTAATGTTTAAAGGGAAATTCAACTAAAAAATAATAAGACAATTTTAAAATCAAAATTGTAGAAAGAAAATAGATGAATTATTTTTGTTTTTTTCATGTTCTTGAATTGTGTATTGATTTAGACGTGTAAAACTGCGGGTCACTAGAAGATTTTCCCTAAAATATCCGAGAACCTTATCATTTTTAAGAATTTATATATTTTTAGTGGAATTATGTGATATTATGTCTCCTCCTTAGAAAAATGCCCAATCGCAAAATTAAATTTTGTGTCTTTCAATTAAATCATAACTAGATCTGACATAGATTCTTGTGAGTATGCTCTTTGAGCTCTCAGTTTAAACTCTGCGCTTAAAAATTCTAAAATAGCACGCCAATTAAAAATAGCATTTTTTCCAATTTCAAATGTGTCTAGCAAAGTTACACGTAACTATTTGAGAATGAATTTTACGCGAATTTAGAAGATTTGCCTAAAACTAACTTAAAATAACCATTATCTGAAAAAATATTAAGAGAGAGCACGTTAATTTTGCTTCAATATTTGTCATTTAAATTGGCGTGAAATAGTTATTTAAAATTTGGAATCTTAAACCAAGAATTACCATAAACCAAGTTTCAGCTCTCAACTCTAAAATTCGTCGTTTTAGCCTCAACCCAAGTATAGCGCAGGCGGAATACGCCTGCGCATAACCTAGAAAAACATTTTGGAAGTTAACATGAGTGAATAATTTTGTACATCGATATTTGATTAGAAACCTTGAGTATTCACCTTGAAGTGTGCATTTTCAATTGCCTTAAGCAATGTGTTATTTAATTTTTCAAAAAAATACAAAAAACTATGAATATATGCTATAATTTGAAAATAAAATGAATTTTATGCTTCAATTACCCCTAATTAGTTTATCTTCCTGTCAAAATTGTATTTACTTAGTCACGCCAACTTATAGGAAAACAAAATGAGCTCCGTAAACCTGCCAAAATCTAACGTTTTAGTAAGATATTCAAATTATTAAATAGGTAGTTTAAAGAACAATAGTCGAAATTGTTGATAACAATGCTCCCCAACTTGCATGGTAAGAAAATGGGCTCAGTAGGCATGCTCAAATCTAACTTTTTAGAAAGATATTAACATTTTTTGATAGTTTAAGACATGCTTAAGTAAATTGTACCAAAAACTTTTTTGTTATAAAAACGTAGAAATTTCCAAACGCGTTCAAAGTTCGCAAAATCGTTATTTCGAATTGGCGTGTGTATGGTAAGAAAATGGTCTCAGTAAGCATGCTCAAATATAACGTTTTAGAAAGTTATTAACATTTTTAGATAGTTTAAGACATGCTTAATTAAATTGCACTAGAAACTTTTTTGTTATAAAGAAAAAGTTAAAATATCAATAATCTGTAAAAGGGACCATGATAATTTGACTCATTCCAGTGTCATTTTCCGAATTTTGCTCAATTCTACGATTATTATTTATACTGAAGTGAATAATATGTATTTCAAAAACGACTTTTAACTAATACGCAACTATATTAAAACTTTCGGATTGATCGATATAGTTTAAGCCATATTACAGTTAAAAATGGTTGGGCCAGTACTGTATATAACCCGACATAAGACTTATATTTAGAGCTGACTAATTTAAAAATTGTATCTGTTTGGGTTCTATCCTATTTTATCTAATATAGAAATGCGATGAAATTAATTTATCTTCTTGACGATTTTAACAAAATTTGACATACTGATGGTTTAATTTAAACCGATTGAAAGAAAATAAATAATAAAAAAATTGGTAGAATTGGTAATAATTATTATTATAAAAATTTTAGGTATAATTTATTCTATTTAGGATCGAAATAATAAACAAATTGCAAATTAAATCTATACCAGCCCAAGCGAGACCATCTTTTTTTTCGGTATGCTTCTTTACCCCTAATTTTTCGTTCCATGGTCCGTATTTTATTCATATTTTTAATCAATATTAACAAGTTTTTGCTTATGACCTGATAAAGAGCGCTGAAATTGAATATTAAAAAACTGGTAATTAAAAAAGCACACATTGGCTCCAAGCCTACTTTTGTTATTCATTATAATTTTATTTATGTTCTCATTTTAAGCACACATTGCATTTTAAACTAGAAAAAAGTGGCACGCTGAATATGTCAACGTATATAATAAAGTTTCACAGGTATATTTATGACATTTATTGAGGCAAAGTGACTAGATTTGTCTAAAATTCTCTCATTTATAAAAAGTTTTTAAAATTTAAGCTCCTTGCATCATTGCTGAGCAACAAATTCCCTCATTTCAATTGCAACTGGAAATAACGACTTTTCGATTTTTAAGCGTGTCTGAAAATTGTTACGTCTTTTCAATAAAACATTGATTTCAATAATTTAACTAGGCTTTTGTTAAACTGTTTAAAATTATTAATGTCTGCCCAGAAAGTTAAATTTAAACATGTTTACTGATCTCATTTTATAATTATATCAGTTGGCATGGAGCGGTAATATCCAATGGAATTTTAATTCGAAAGAAAATACGTGTACGTGTAGATGAAAATTTTAATAACCCTAGCAGTTGTTCTAATATTATGGCAATTAGCATACTTTACTAAATTCACGAATAACAAACAAATCTTTAGTTGGCTTGAAATTTCTAAAGTTCATTCAAATATATATCGATATTTCTAGTTCCTTTTTCACGTTTTCAACAGATCTTTAAACATTTCAAAATTTCGTATTCATTTAATCTAATTTATCAATCAATGAATCCAATACAGAATATTGTTTAAACCGACTTTAATTTTTTAAATATCTGACAAAAAATTATTTTTCAATTCAATCTACAGTATCGTGTTCAAGGAATGTTTTTAATATCTGCGTTACTGTCTTTTGTCTATATATTTTTTATTTTAATTATTGTTCCTCATAATTCTTCATGAAAGAAAGGGAAAATAGTTCGGAAATTAAAACAAATATCTAGGTTTAGGTACATTGGGTATCTCGAAACAACACACAAATTGAAATTGTAAATATAGTAGCTCAGAAAAGCTTAACAAACCTACTCATATTTATGGGATAATTCAAGGTTACGTGTACAAAATTTTGATTGTGCAGGAAAGACTCTATTAAAGCACAAAAAACTGATTTTTTATTGCAATTTAAAACAATTAGAATCCTTTTTACACGTTTACAAGAGACCTCGGAAGATTTAAAATTGCACGCCAAGAAATTCAAGCTCATTCGAGGTTTTCTGAGAAGATTTTCTAGTTTCATTTTAAGAGTTTTCTATATTTTAAGACAGTTTTATTAAACTTCCGTACATGGAAATTCAAAAAACATGCTATAAATTTCGAAAAATGTAATTTTCATCCGGCGTGCAATTGTATGATTTTGTATCAGCACCCCAACTAGTATGGTAAGAAAATGGGCTCAGTAAGCATGCTCAAATATTACTTTTTAGAAAGTTTTTAACATGTTTACATAGTTTAAGACATGCTTAATCAAATTGTAGTAAAAACTATTTTGTTATAAAGACGTAAAAATTTCCATACACCTTTAAAAATCGCAAAATCGATATTTCGAATAGGCGTGTGTATGGTAAGAAAATGGGCTCAGTGAGCATGCTCAAATATAACTTTTTAGAAAGATATTAACATTTTTAGATAGTTTAAGACGTGCTTAATTAAATTGTACTAAAAACTGTTTTGTTTTAAGGACGTAAAAATTTCCACGCACGTTTAAAAATCGCCGATTTAGCACATATCAGCTGATATCAGCACGCCAAATGATATCTTAAAAACAACATAAAAAAGTGTCACTTTAAGATAATATTTAACAATAACTTAAATCATTAGAGATCTTTTAAGGAAACCCTGAAAATTTGACGTAAAAATGTGTTTTAAAGTTCCACGTGAAATTGAATTAAACGAGTTTAAATGTTAAAAATCGTTATTTTCATTTGGCGGGTATCGATAAATATGTTAATCAATTACAAATCTATTATAAACGCTACAAGAGTTTTTATAAAATAAATGAACAATAAAATATCAAAAAAACATTGAAATAACCTAAAACAAAACAACAAAACACTCATAGTTCGACAAAAAACCCTTCAAATTGTGCAGGAAGACGAAGACGAAGATAATTTAGTGGACTAAGGAGAGAACCGGTCCAAATAAGGTGACAAATTGCCAAACGGAAAAAAGAATAAGAAGAGAAAGAAAACAAGTCAATTATAGGTAAAAACCAGACAATTACAGATGGAGGCTAGAACAATGCTATCAATCATTCTGTAAACAACAAGAACAAGATGATGAAGCTGCGCGAGGAACAGTTATATCAATATGAAATAATCAATGTCTTTGTTTAAAAACAACAACAACAACAATAATAATAATAATAATAATGAATGCATATGGGGAGATGACTGGAAAGTACGTCGCCTCGATTCTCCCCCCAATGATTTGGCATTGAACGGGAGGTAGGCGTGGATTTGTCTCCCATACACACCAAGTAGCAGCAGGATTTGCATGTGTGTAGATGAACAAGAAAGGATGATGAACAGGCAGATGATGAGGCTTATGCGCAGGCGTATTCCGCCTGCGCTATACTTGGTGAGGCTTTTGTTGAAACAGACCATGTCGATGTTAGTTGTCGCGCGTCACAATTGCCAAAAATGTGGCTGATTGGTGTCGATGCTGTGCTGATTTTGGCTTTTGTTGCTTCTTTCGCTTCCGCTGATGAGTCGGCCGAGTTTCATCCGCTGCTCAGCGCCACCAAGGAGTTGCCTGGTGTCAGAGTTCGAATATTGCCGCGCGGGTTGTCTTATTTGAATCAGGTATTTTGTTTTTATTGATATAATGATTTGAACAAGCTTTTATGGATTGTTGTTTACTTGTTTATATTTAATTTTACAATTAATAACTTTGTCGATATCTAAAAGAAGAGAAATTAATTAAAATTCAAATTATCGTGGTCCTTACTCGATATATTATTGGTTTTTTAATTTAGCCTGAATTAAAGTCAGTTATAGTCTCAGTATATGCAATTTTATCCAAATTTACAAGAATATATAGTAATTAGGGACCATCGAAATTTGTAAATCAAATTATCATGGTCCCTACTTGATGGATTTTTTAATTATAACGTTTATTTACATTTTCTTCGGCTAAACTATATTTCGCTAAAATTTTATAGGAATTTATAAAAAGATGAATGAATTACGGACCATTGAAACTTGTAAATCCAATTATCATGGCCCCTTCTCGATCAATTTTCAAATTTTAACGATAATTAATATTTTTATTTATTAAACTATATGTCTCTTAAATCTTATAAAAATGTATAGAAATATGAATTAATTACGGACCATTGAAACTTGTAATTCAAATTATCGATGGATTTTCATGTTTTATGGCCCCTACTCGATAGATTTTTAAATTTCGTAGTTTATTTATAATTTTATTAATCATACTATACTTACGTCAAATTTTATAAAAATCTACAAGAAGATACATTATTTACGGACCATTGAAATTTTCAATCCCAATTTTCATGGTCCTTTCTCGATCAATTTTCAAATTTTAACGATAATTAAAATTTTTATTTATTAAACTATATGTATCTTAAATCTTATAAAAATTTATAGAAATATGAATTAATTACGGACCATTGAAACTTGCAAATCAAATTATCATGGTCCCTACTCGATGGATTTTTAAATTGTGGATATTATTTATAATTTTATTAATCATACTATACTTACGTCAAATTTTATAAAAATCTACAAGAAGATACATTATTTACGGACCATTGAAATTTTCAATCCCAATTTTCATGGTCCTTTCTCGATCAATTTTAAAATTTTAACGATAATTAATATTTTTATTTATTAATCTATATGTCTCTTAAATCTTATAAAAATGTATAGAAATATGAATTAATTACGGACCATTGAAACTTGCAAATCAAATTATCATGGTCCCTACTCGATGGATTTTTAAATTTTATAGTTTATATACATTTTTTCTAATTATACTATTTTTCTATTAATTATTATAAAAACTTATAAGAAGAGTAATTATATACGGACCATTGAAACATTCAATCCAAATTTTCATGGTCCCTAGTCGACAGATTTTTTAATTGTGAATTTAATTTACATTCACATTAATAGTTATATTAGACTGCAAATTATTATTAAAATCGATAATAAGATAAATTAATTACAGACCATTGAAATTTTAATTCCTATTTTCATGGTCCCTACTCTATTTTGATTTGTAGCGTGTGTTTTAAAAATAAATATTACTATTAATAATAGTCTCACTATAAAACTTGACATCATCTATCATCCAAAAAAGAATACGAACAGCCGACAAGACCATTTATCTCAAGTTTCAATCGATCATTATCTTGGTCCCGTCTGGATGAAATGTGTGATATCTCGGAAGATTACAAGTAATTTATGTTTCTGTCACCTTAGGCGAACAGAATGCAATCAGACACCAATTGAAATTCTCAATTTTGATTGTTTTATAGAAGATGTTTAAAATATCAGCGGTATTATTCAAATGGGTGGTCTAAAAATGGATACGGGCTGAAAATTATGTTGATTAATGATTGTGGTTCCTAGGAATTATGGGAATCTAAGAGTAATCGGTCAAATGTTCTACACGTTTTTCACGTTTTTTGAATAAACGAAAAGCGCATCAGGATTGTTGTTATCTGTAAGCTATTTGAACATTACAAGATTATTAACTCTACAAATTTTATAATTAACTACTTAATTTATTATAAATTTGCCAGTTCGGACCATTCAATACCAGTTTTGACTAAAAGAGGACCATAAATCTACAAAACAATTCCACTATATCAGTCCCAATTAAATCGCCACTTTCAGCTATTGGCGAACATTCTCTCCGACCAACTGCCGCGACTCGTCATCCCCGACGTCGAGCACATTCTGCCGAGCAACCAAGGAAGCATTTTCATCACTCATACCCGTCTATCCAGGTTTCATTTGAATTCGAACCCATCTAACGATTCGGTAAAGATTCCGACGAGCCGAGTCGCATTATTTGAACGCGACGGCGCCCAGCAAAATATCGTGGACAATGCAGAATCTTGATATCGGGTGAGAATCAATTGCAACATCAGATTCTCAACCAACCTCTTTTCTTTTTAGTTTAATCGGTGATCTCAGTGGATCCGTGAACATTGTGGTGCCGTTGAATTTAACAGGACAGGTTGAAATATTGGTTCAAGGTCTTACGTTCCACTTGGAGTCGATGGTATGTCAAAAATTCTTACTATGCGGGCACAAGTTGTTATTATTTTCGTAATCAGCGTTTTTTATAGATTCGAATGACACCCATATTCATATATTTTAACTTTTTTGCTCAAGCCCCGCCCATTTTCAGAAAAATGAGCAATTTCTTCAAGTATCTAAGAACTATATCATGTTGTATCTCATTCAACTCCTCTCTATGTCAAAAATTCAATAAAAATAATATCAACTGAGAAAAATGAGCACCTAGCTCAAAATAGAAAAATATAATTTTTATTTAAAAATATTTCGCACTTAACTTTCAAATATTTCACCAAAACAATCTATAATTGTTGTTTTTTCGTAATCTAAAGAAATAGCAGATTGGAATGACACCCATATTCATGCACTTTAGCTGTATTTATCAAGCACCGCCCATTTTCAGAAAAATGAGCACTATCTGAAATTCCGAGAAAACAATATCATGTTGTATCTCATTCGACCCGCCTTGTTGCATTACAGAGAAAAGTATTAAAAATAATAAAAACACAAACATAGAATTCGCTTAAATTAAGTTTTCGCTTAAAAACTTTGCATTTTTTATTTTGGTAATGATCGAAACTTTAACATTTACTCATCTACAGCTACTATACTGTTTGTATTTGCATTGTGGAGAAAAAATAGATTCGAATGACACCCATATTCCTGTATTTTAACTTCTTTGCTCAAGCCACGCCCATTTTCAGAAAAATGAGCAATTTCTTCAAGTAGCTAAGAACTATATCATGTTGTATCTCATTCGATTCCTCTCTCTGTCATAAATTCAATAAAAATAAGATCAATAGAGAAAAATGAACTGTATTTCTCAAGTCCCCGCCCATTTTCAGCAAAATGAGCACTATCTGAAATTCCGAGAAAATAATATCATGTTGTATCACCTTTGACCCGTATTGTTGTATTACAGAGAAAGGAATTAAAAGTTATAATAATTTACAAACATAGAATTCGCTTAAATTAAGTTTTCGCTTAAAAACTTTGCATTGTTTATTTTGCTAATGATCGAAACTTTAACATTTACTCATCTACAGATACTGCACTGTTTGTATTTGCATTGTAGAGAAAAAATGGATTCGAATGACACCCATATTCATGTATTTTAACTTCTTTGCTCAAGCCCCGCCCATTTTCAGAAAAATGAGCAATTTCTTCAAGTAGCTAAGAACTATATCATGTTGTATCTCATTCGATTCCTCTCTCTGTCATAAATTCAATAAAAATAAGATCAATAGAGAAAAATGAACTGTATTTCTCAAGTCCCCGCCCATTTTCAGCAAAATGAGCACTATCTGAAATTCCGAGAAAATAATATCATGTTGTATCACCTTTGACCCGTATTGTTGTATTACAGAGAAAGGAATTAAAAGTTATAATAATTTACAAACATAGAATTCGCTTAAATTAAGTTTTCGCTTAAAAACTTTGCATTTTTTATTTTGCTAATGATCGAAACTTTAACATTTACTCATCTACAGATACTGCACTGTTTGTATTTGCATTGTAGAGAAAAAATGGATTCGAATGACACCCATATTCATGTATTTTAACTTCTTTGCTCAAGCCCCGCCCAGTTTCAGAAAAAAGAGCATTTTTTTCAAGTAGTTAAGAACTGTGCCATGTTGTATCTCATTCGACTCGTCTTTTTATGCTGTATTTAAAGATACTATTCTCTTAACTGAAATTTCTTTCTAATTCCAGATACATTAAGAATTAATTTTATAAAAAGCCTTGATTTCAGATAGAAAAGGGAAACAATGGTTCAGCACGAATTATGTCCTTATCCTGCATGACAACCATAAAAGATGTAACTGTTAAAAATCACAATGGCGGCTTATTCGGTCTGGCCGTGGCTGTCTTCAAAGTAGGCGCATTTCTATAAATAAAACAATCCTAATAAAACAATTGAACTTATAGCAAGGGGTGTCCGATAATGTGCGTCATATGCTCCAAGGCATTATATGCAAGAAGGTGCGCAAGTACATCGACGATGACGCCAACGAGAAGCTCGCCGAGGTTCAAGTGTCGAGCCGACTTGGCGAGGCTCTCGAAGCGAACGCTCTGCGCATGATCGGACCCGAGTCCATCGACTTCTCCAACATATTCGACACCTCGATCCTTAGCAACTTTTTCATCGATTTCCGGTTCGCGCAGTACCACTCAACTCAACTATTCCAATTGCAGGCTCAAGGAGCATCCGATCTGTCTCGACAACATGGTCGAGCTTGCCTCTTCCGGCGAGATATCCTACAACGGGCTCGGCGACACACCATTCGGCCCCATCGACTCGTCCTGGCCGCGTCCCACCCCCTACAAGCCGTTTGTCGAGCAGCCGATGGACTCAATGATCGAGTTGGTTGTGTCCGACTTCCTGCCCAACTCGCTGCTCTATCACGCCTATCGGTCGGGTTTTGCTCTCCCGTTCAACCACAATTCATAGTTTTTCAGACAGCGACTCATCAAGGCACTCCTGACTCCAAAAATGAGCGGCATCGCATCGTTCTTGAGGACCACTTGCGACGGCTCTTTTTGCATTTCCGATTTGGCTCCGCAATTGGCTGAGCAATATCCCAATTCGACTGTTGAGCTAGCAATTAGTGCGACCAGAGCACCAGCCATTTTGTTTAGTGAAAGGAATGGAGGTGAATTTGATTTCGATTTATGATAACATAGTTTAATCCTATAAAATATGGGCGGAGCTTGAATGATTCTTGCTGAAATTTTGTGAACGACTAGAATGAACATATTTCTTTCATATAAGGGCGTGTTATTCATTTCCAACAACATAATTCGGAAAAATGTTCGCTGGAAATCGATGAAAACCAGAAAATTACCATAAAAACCTCATAAGTGGGCGGGGCTTCAATGAATATCGCTGAAATTTTGTGCACGACTAGAATGAGTATATTTTTTCATAAATCAACGTGTCATTTAATTCCAACAACATAATTCGGAAAAATGCTCGCTGGAAATCAATGAAAAACAGAAAATTGCCATAAAACCCTCAAAAGTGGGCGGAGCTTGAATTATTCTTGCTGAAATTTTGTGCACGACTAGAATGAGCACATTTCTTTCATAAATCAACGTGTCATTTAATTCCAACAACATAATTCGGAAAAATGCTCGCGGGAAATCGATGAAAAACATAAAATTGCCATAAAAGCCTCAAAAGTGGGCGGGGCTTGAATGATTCTTGCTGAAATTTTGTGCACGACTAGAATGAACACATTTCTTTCATAGAAGGACGTGCCATTTAATTCCAACAACATAATTCGGAAAAATGCTCGCTGGAAATCAATGAAAAACAGAAAATTACCATAAAAACCTCAAAAGTGGGCGGGGCTTCGAAGAATCTCGCCGAAATTTTGTGCAGGACTAGAATGAGCATATTTCTTTCATATAACGATTCCTCATTAAATTCCAACAACAATACCCTGGAAAACTTAAAAAAACGTATCCTAGAACCCTCAGAAGTGGGCGTGGCTTCATGGTTCTGTCATTTAGGTAATTTTTGTTAGACAGTAACCATGGTTAAATAGCAAAAAAATCTTGTAGCATCTAACTATAAAATTTGAACAGATCCTATGTCCAAAATTCGGCAAACGACCGTTGTAAATCAAAGATAATCAGCATATTTCATAAAATACACCAAGAAGTGGGCGGGGCTACAACCATTTGTTCTATACTAGACCTCTATTTATATGAATTATAAGGAAAAATTAATTCATAAAAGCAGAAGCTCAAAAAATTTCTAAAATCTAATAAATTTAAAGTTTCAGGAAATCCTACAAAATTGACGTGAAAATTAGTTTTTATTTTACACGTTACAATTAATAAAATCCATTGAAACATTTAAGAATAGTAATTTACGTGAAGGTGTAATTAAAAAATAAATAAACGACAATGGTCGTGAACTAGTTTTTCCTCTTCCATATTAAACGGCCATTCAATATTCCAGGAACCATATCAATCTCAATGGCTGGAATCGTCGTAGTATTCGCTGTTGGCGAGAACAAGCGCAACCAAGTAATCTCTGTCGATTTGGACGTGGTCGCCGACGCGAAACTCACAATCCAAGGTCAAAACGTGAGCGGGAGCGTGGAACTGCGCAAATTCGATTTAAAGAAAAGAAGTGGCAATGTCGATGTTTCTGAAGGCGAGGTAATTACCATTGTCGTCAACATACATAATACAAGCAAATTACCATTTAGATTGACGACATTGCTTTACTTGTCAGCCAATTGTCTGAAAACCTCTTAAACACGTTATTAGTGAATGGCATGCCAATTCCGATTCCCAAAGTGTTGAGAATAAAACAATCGAATATTGGAGTACTCAGTCGTCGAATGCATATTCAATTAGATGTTGATGTGGGTTGAAAGGAATCAGAAGAAAAAATATTATACAAATTCATAGGTGGATGAGCGAAGATTGTCAAGATTGGCTGCCGAAAAGTTCTTCAAGAGTCCGAAATTTGCCGATTCAAATACGCGTTCGTTAGAAAAAATATTATTTTTAAAATTAATTGTTTCAGCGGATTTCCGACGTGCGGTTCGTCCGAACATGTTCATAGAAAATCGACGTCGATTGCCACAAGAGATTATTAATAATTGGTCGCCTGATAGTAATTGAACTAAATTGACTTCTTAATTATTTTGTTAGCAACGGGTATCTTTTGATGAATTCGATATACTTTGTTTAGTCTATTCGTGTAGAAACGGGATTTTGAGCATAACGTCCATGTACATATAAATTTTCTGTATATTTCAATAAATTATTTTTTTGTTTTTTTAATAAAATAAGAATGTTATGTATTCCATGAAACATTTCTTCGCATAATTTTAAGGCTTTTCTTATAAACGATATAAACGATAGTTTTAATAATTTTATATTTTTTGAAATAATAATATTCAAATGAAACAAAAAATGAAGAAATTCTTTTAAAAAATTTCGTAAATCTTGCAAGAGACGTCTGTAAGCAACACATCTCACGTAAAGCATGTATACATTTTATTTTCCGACAGATAGCTTTACCGTGGCAAAAACATTTGGAAAGAGTACACGTAAAAAAACTATTCTCCAGATATTAAATTTTACCAATATAAATATGTTATGCATAAGATTAAACGTCTACTACTACTACTAAGTATCCTATGTTATAAATATTCTTATTTATAAAAAACCACAACAAAATTGTGCCCCGTTTTCTTTAATATGTGCACATTTAACCAATAGGCCCCTCCTTCGAAAAGAAAAAAAGGACAATATTTTTTAAAATTAAAGATTTCAAGAATACTGAATATTTCCTTATTTATAGACATTATGGCCAAAGGCAAAAACAGATATAGCAACAATCGACAACGTGAGCGTGTTCATATTGAAAGGGCTGAAGAACCAGAGGAAGAATCGGATGAATCAAGCCTCGATGAAGAATGTTTCTCGGATGAAGAAGTAGTGGAATCAAAATTTGAGCCACCGTTCAGAATTGCCATGTACGATTTTAACCAATGCGATCCGAAGAGATGCTCCGGCCGACGATTGCTTCGATTGGGTATGCTTGGGGAAGTTCGTCTTGGTCAACGGTTCCCTGGACTCGTTTTGAGCCCAACCGGGACTAAAACATTGGCACCTTGTGATAGAGCAATGGTAGAGCACAATGGCATCTGTGTAGTGGATTGTTCCTGGAAGGAAGTCGAGCGAACGCCGCTTCATCGTGTAAAGGCTCCCGAACATCGCCTTCTTCCATATTTGGTGGCAGCGAACACGGTGAACTATGGAAGACCGTGTCATTTGAATTGCGCTGAGGCTTTGGCGGCGGGTATCTATATTCTTGGGTTCCCCGAGGTTGCGGAAGGATTGATGAAGCCATTTTCATATGGTCCACACTTTATCGAATTGAATAGAGAGCTCCTGGATATGTATGCTGCGTGTAACACACCTGAACAGGTGATTGAGGCGCAGAATAAGTATCTAGAGAAGATGGACGCTGAACGAGAACATCAAAACCGGGAAATTGATCTTCCGCCATCGGAGAGTGATGAGGAGTATGATGAATAATTTTTTTGTTAAATTGTTTTGTTGTTAATTTTGTTTTTTCTTGATTATTTCGTTTGATTTGTTAATATAATATAAATAATATTTATTTAGATGTCATCAGAAGACGAGTTTGACACAGAACTATGCACCGGCTTTGAATATTCAGTCAACTTGGACTCATTGAAACAAGGAGCAGAAGCCAAATTGGTTGAAAGTACCTATCTCGGAAGGAATGCAGTTATCAAGGAAAGGTGAATCATTTCTTATTGTCTTATTTGTCATATTTCATTGTAGATTTAAGAAAAAATATCGGAATCCAATATTGGATGAACAGCTCAACAAGTTAAGAACAAGGAATGAACTCAAAGGAATCGTCAAAGCAAGAGAACTCGGCGTAGCAACACCAGCAGTCTATTTCATCGACGGTGAGAAGAACCTCATTATAATGGAGAGGGTGAACGGACCGACGGCAAAGGAATGGATTGAATCAAAGAGAATCTGTGGTGGCGGGTTTGAGGTTGGTCCAACACTGACACCAATTCATGTAATATTTTAGAAAGAGGTTCTCCTGTTTGGCGAGAAACTGGGATCAAGTATTGCCAAGATTCATTCAGGAGGATTGGTGCACGGCGATTTAACGACTTCCAATGTTTTACTAAGAGATAGCAATTTTGACAACCTTGTGCTCATTGATTTTGGATTATGCGCACAAGGAAAGGTAAATAATTTAGTATAAAGTAGGAAAACTGGAACTGGTTTAATTTTTCATTAAAGAATGTTCTCATTATTAGGAAAGTTGCCAACTTCTCTCTTTGATCTCATGAGATTTTTCATAATTTTAATAAAAAAATAATAGTTTAAATTGATGAGAAGGCAGAGAAAATATGTGGCTACTTTTACTTATAATTAGGTAATTTTTCTTCTTCAGAAAGGCATCTTTCCCTCACGATGTTACTAATCTAGAGCACGCCAACTTGTATGGTAAAAGATTAAGCTCCGCAAAAGGTGCTCAACTTAAACTTTGTGGCAAGATATTAATATTTTGAGATAGTTTAGGAACAAATAGTAAAAGTTGTCAGAAACACTATTTTCTAAAAAATTCGTTAAAACTTTAAGACAATCTTAAAATCAGAAAATTGTTATTTTCATTCGGTGTGAGCACCCCAGGACAAAACGGGTCCAAAAACCCATTTGGATGCGGAGCCAAGAGGCCAGCGTTTTGGTACAATAAGGGTTAAAAAATGCTACAATCACGGCACACTTTTGCCAAAGCGCAAGCCTTCCTGGCTCCTCAAGCAAAATGTGTTTTTTTTTTAAATTTGGAGCATAGTTTTCTCTTTTCTTTGTCATGGAGTGCTCTAGCTACAGATTTCTAATGAACTTTGATGAAAACCCCAATTTAAAGGTGACACCGGAAGACAAAGCAGTCGACTTATACGTACTAGAAAGAGCCATTATGAGTACGCATATTGACTGTGATGCTCTGATAGAATCAATCATGAACGGCTATAAAAACTTGTCTCCAAAGCAGGTAAACTAAAATGAAATGTCTTTAATTAAATTATGATATTTAGGGAGGAGTGGTAATGAAGAAACTCGACGAGGTCCGATTAAGAGGGCGCAAGAGGGACATGATTGGATGACGAATTTGATTGTGATATGTAATTATTTTTGTTATTGTTGTTGATCAGGTTTATGGATAAATTATACGTTGTTTAATGGATTTTAATTGGAATGTTTAATAATGTTCGAGACGTTTATTATCTTGATGAGATAGTATATAGCTGAATTGAATTTGTGCGGAATATTTTAGACAGATTTTTGTCGACTAGTGGTTTATAAATGCCTTTTCTAATTAATAAATTATATTTTAAAATCATAAGAGCTCTTGTCATCGACAAAATGAACGCACGCCGGATAAAAATCACATTTTTGCAAATTTTAAACGCATTTCGTTATACAATCTATTTTTTCGTCAATATTACCGCACGCCAAATGAATCTTTTAAACCGAGTGCCCAGGTTGAGTTATGTGTTTAGATAAACGGTATCCTATATACTTTAGAATCTGACGTAAACGAATTCTGGAAGTTCCACGTGGAGGATTATAAAACTAACTTGAATATAAGAAAATGTTCATTTTCTTTAGGAGTTTTACCGGCTTCTCTTAAAATACCAGTTGGACTTTAAATTTTCACATTGGGTTAGCCTGTTAGGGTTAAATTTCTTTTATGAGCTTCTGCTTTTAACTATTCATTTGGCGTGTGAATGAATCCTTTTTTACAGCGTACGCTTCCTCTAAAGACCAGATTAACCTAGTTGCAGCTTTTTTTTTTTTTTTTTTTTTTTTAAAACAAAACCTAAAACAGTTAGTTGCTAAGCTAAAATATTAATATAACAATCTTTGACTCCCTCAGGTGCTTCAATATGAAGCGAAGCCAGGAAGAATGTGGAATAACAGAAGGACCATCAACCAAGAAGTCATCTTACGCTCAAGTTTTACACGAAGGTCAATTGTATTTCTCAAAGGTTCATGATTTGTTCTTTTATGGGAGTCCAGAGAATCTTGAGGCAAAAATGCTCCTCTGGCCGATTGCAAGAAAATTTATAATGGAAATGGGGAAAGGTTTCATGGGGGTTAATTGCCTATTAAAATTACCTTATTTTTTAGCGGGTAACTATTTTATTGCAATCGAGTTATGCTTTTTTAATGCGCAATGCCTCTGGATGCGATGAAAAATAGAATTTCTCTCAAAAATATTCAAGCGAGCATCCCAAATGATAGGGGACTCAGAAAACATTCTCATATTACAAATTTCGGTAAGAAGGGCATATTTTTAGGTAGTTTAGGACGAGCTTCTAAAAATGACGTTGCAATTTATATGAAAATATTACGTGTAATTTAGTATAATACGTTTGAATAATGTTCATTCTCATTTGGTGTGAGCGAGTATCGAGTTTTGATTTTTCTTTATTAAATGAATTAACTTTTAATTTCCACGCCTAGTGTAAGCAAAAAAAAACTTTTCAAGTCAATTTTGAATATTTTTCAGTGACGTTTTTAAATTTTTGCGAAATCACTCCACTGCCACGATTAATGCGTATCTTGGAAAAAAGTGTGGACAAATTGCCAAACCACGCCCTTCACCTTTTATTTGAATTCTTTGTTTTTTTAAGAATTTTAAAACGTTTTTGAATCTTAAAACCAATTAATAAACCATTAATCAATTATTCTAAACGATTCTAAAAACAAATTAAATGAAATTCGAAGAAGTTATGATTCTAAAAATATAAACAATTTATATAATAAGTGAAGGGTGTGGTTTTGCAATTTGTCCACACTTTTTTGCAATATACGCATTGTTCGTGGCAGTGAAGTGCGAAATGATAGATTTAAGCAACTTTTGAGCTTACGCCTATTCGAAATAGTTATATTATCATGTTTAATTGTGGCTCGCTAATTTCAACGTAAATAATCTAGAATAATTTTCACGTCAATTTTCTAGATCATGTTTTAAGAATAATATATTTCTAGAATAATAGTGTTGAGCAGTTTAATAGAGCTCCTCTTTTTGTCATTTCAATTGGAGGGATGAAGATATTCGAAATGTATTACACAGCACTGAGAAATTTACGCTAAAATTTAAAAATACAATTTTTATACAATTTTAACACAAGAATTCTAATAAATATATCTTTTGCCTACGCCTGTTTACTTACCTTTTACTTATAAACTCTAAAAGTAAAAAATAATCATTCACAACATAGTAGATTTGAGCACATTTTCTGAGCTCGTTTTATTTGTTAGCAGCTCAAAAATTCTCTAGAAATATTAGTCGAAAATGGATTTACTGAGAGCCGCTATTAGAACAATAATTTAAAAGTAAATTTAATCATTAATACGGCGTCGTACCACTACTAGATGTATAGAACTTTATTAATATAATAGAATTCAGCCGGATACGCACGACACGTCTGATCAGGATGTTGAAGAATTAAGCTTGACCGAATTGCTTGCCATTATCAAACCGATTCGATCGCTGCATCTCAATTTCGAGATTGATATTGACTGGCTCATCTCGTAGGAATACCCAGGACACATTATTTCAACCGTTTTTTCAGTTGTTATCCATCGAGCTCTCGCGGCACCCCGATTACATTGATTGTCGGATCAGCCGACGCCAAGAGTAAGCAGGCGGAAGCGAAACGCTATGAGAATGTTCAAGTGTTTGGAGCATCACTGCCGTACCCGTTTGGCACGCATCACAGCAAGGTGTCGATATTGGAGTCGGAAGAACGCGTTCATGTGATAATATCGACGTCGAACTTGATCGGGTCTGATTGGTTGAAGAAGACGCAAATGTTTTACCATGCGAGTGGCAAGAAGCTTGCAACGAGAGAAGGCTATGAAAGGTTTGATTTTGTTTGGAGAGTGATTGTGAATGGTTGCTGGCTTGCAGCTGTTGGTTTCAGAAGGATTTGCTCGAATATCTGATTAAGTATAATGCACCGATTGGGGATTTTCGGAATTTGTTGATTAATTGTGACTTGTCGCATATTGAAGATCGACTGGTTTGCTCGGTACCCGGGTATCACAAAGGAGCAGAAATGAATAAGGTAGTCTAAGCTCTTCATACGCTTTTACGACAATTTTTTTACTGGATTGACTCGATCTAAAATTACACTAAAATTTGAAAAAACAAACATGCTTATATTCTAGTGGGGACACTTGAAGCTGAGAAATCTATTGGATGATTCGACGGAGGATTCGAATAGCCCGCTAATGGTCGCACAATGCAGCTCCATTGGTTTTCTTGGCAAAACGCCGGACGCATGGCTCAAAGGCGAGATGTTGAAATCGCTGAAGGGCGCTAGCGAGCAACCAAGAATGGTTTTGCTCTACCCGACGGAAGAAGAGGTTAGATGCTCAACGGAGGGTTATGATGGTGGAATTTGCTTGCCCTACTCGTCTGTTACTCATGGTTGAATTTACCTGTGCCTGATAATTGATTTGAATTGCGATTTTGCAGCGAAGCAAGAATGGTTGCGAGAGATTATGTGCAAATGGCGAGGAGATCATGGTAGGGAACGATCGATGCCGCATTGCAAAGTTGGTTCGTAGTTTTTGAACGCGTTGTAATCGAAGCTCTAGACTTACGTGAAGATTGCGGCCGGGAAAGTGTTGTGGCAAGTGATGACAAGCGCCAATTTGTCGAAATCAGCGTGGGGTGAACTCAAAGTTGGTTCTGGGTCTGGGTACTAATTGTTAAATTATAAATTTCAAGACAAAGGGATCGCAGTTCTTCATTCGATCGTATGAAGTGGGTGTGCTTATTAGAGATGAGAAGCGTATACGGTTGCCATACAAGTACCCTGTGGCAAAATATCAGCTGCAGGATGAGCCCTGGTTTGCGGATGCAAATCACTGCACGCCGGATCGGTTTGGAGATCGCTGGATTGTAAATAGTAATCTATGAGCATGTATATAATTCAAAAATTTGTCGAATAAATATGATTTAACTATGGGTATTTTTTTAGGAAAGGTTGTACACCAATTGTTAATATTTTTGTTGAATAAATTGTATTGAAATGTTATATTAATGAAACTATGCTTACGCGAGTAAAAGAGGTGTTTTCCATAATTTTTACAAATCTAGTATAACGTGGAAAACTTTAGAATTTAGGGTATTAGATAATTCGAATGTGGGTGTCAGTATAATATAAGAGCACTCCATTGCCAAGAAACTGGGCCGTATTGCAAAATACTTCGCACCAATTGCATGTTTTTGTTAAATATTTAATTTATTAATTATTTTTAACCGAATCGATAGTTTGATTGGCATATGTTGTTTCAAAGGTTATAGTAGATTTAATAGTTTCGTTTATACTCTGAATTTTCTTAAACGTAGACGTCCCCTTCAATCATTTTAAATAAACCCTTAAAGTAGAAGGGTCTTTTGCAATGTGGCGTGGTTTCGTGGCATTGGTGTGTAAGAGGATTAAAAGATCCACGACAATTTTAATTTACATAGATTAAAGCTCTTACACGCAAAGTTTAAATGAAAAAATTGATTGCGGCATTACTTTATTTAAAACAAGGTAGGATTAGCACGCGGATTACCAGGAAATTCTGAATTAATAAAAAATTGAAAAATAAGACGTTATTGAATCAAGGAAAGTACTCAATTGGTTTTTTTGCATCAAAGATATTTTATTTACGGGAGCACTTACCTAGCAGTGATGGGAGGGACCCGTTTTTCGGAATTCAACGGCGGGTGGGACCTTAAAAAATTGATAATTTCAAAAGCCGGGACCGGGACTTCTCTTTTTCCCTACCCGGGACTCGGGACCCCTTTTTTTAGAAAAATCCCCGGGTCGGGGGGAGTCCCTCCCATCACTGGTATCTAGACGGCAGCTCTTACCCGTCAAAAAATTTGAAATAGATTAAATTTATTGAAGAGAATAAAAATTTAAAAATTCGACAAATAGAGACGATGAGAAAAAGAATAATAAATTCGAGTCAATGTAAAGCGAAGTATCGTTTGTCGAAATAATTGTTCAGAATGCACAAGGGAGACCAATTACTATCATATGGATGCGTGAATATCTTGCAAGAAGACCTGAATCTGCTAGAAAAGGGTCAATGGTTAAATGATAAGCTTCTTTCGTTTGCAGCTGAATGGCTAATGAATGGCTTCGAGTCGAAATCGGATGCGGTAGGTTCTCGTTCCACTTTTTCTTATGGTAATGCGTTCTAAATGTTTCATCTATGCCTTCAAAATGATAAAGAGAGCATTAACGCGTATAATTAAGAAGCAAAGCTAGACAAGTTTAGTCTTATATACTATATTCCAATGTTTAAACATTACACGTACAGAATGTCAGAGCAAAGTTACCATAATTCGAAATGTTCACTATAATTAGGATATATACTTGAAGTGTTTAATAAGAAAAATTAGTAACACGTCACTCTTATGCCATGAAACCGCGCCTCATTGCAAAATACTTCGCACCAGTTGCACGAATCATTAAATTCATTTTTTTCAATAATTTATTTTTTACTTATTATTTGTAGTGGCTGAGACACTCAAGCCACGCCCCCTTGAGAAAGGGTATATAACAGTGATGGGAGGGACACCGTTTTTTTGGAATTCCGGGCCGGCGGGACCTTAAAAATTGAAAATTTCAGAACCCGGGTTCTGGGACCGGGACTCGGGACTTCTCTTTTCCCTACCCGGGACACGGGGGAGGGAGCCCCTCCCATCACTGGTATATAAGTTATTATTATGTTACAAGAAATAGTTCATTCTCTGTCTTTTAATATCGTGTTTCAAGGTTTACATATTTGCTCCACCGGAATGCGAGCTCATCAAGACACTCGGCGATCCTGTGAATGTGAACAATTGCTTTGAAGCTCTCAACTTAAAGCAGAAAGAGATTGTAAATTTGAATC
This sequence comes from Caenorhabditis plicata, assembly GCA_963931815.1. Taxonomy (NCBI): domain Eukaryota; kingdom Metazoa; phylum Nematoda; class Chromadorea; order Rhabditida; family Rhabditidae; genus Caenorhabditis; species Caenorhabditis plicata. Next base: position 3,098,260 of record OZ007491.1, read on the forward strand.
GAAACGCACAATGTAGCTCAGTGTGGATTTGCAGGTGATGTTCATGCTAAACGATAACATGGACGCGAGTCGAGTGTGCGGCGGCTCGCATTGGACACTGCTCGTCTTCCAAAGATCAACAGACGCGTTTTTGCACCTCAACTCGTCGCCCACCGCGGGTTGCAATTCGTATTGGGCGCAGAAGATTGTCGAGAATTGTGGAATGTTGCTGGGAACGTCGTCAAGGCAGTTGAGGGAGACGACGTGCCCGACGCAGAAGAATGGTACCGACTGTGGATTGTTTGTCATAGAATTTGCCAAATGTGTTATGAAGGTGCGATGGAGTGAGATTATACGTGAAATGGAATGCTTTGAAGGATGGCGATGTTAGTAATGTGACCAAGTTGTCGTCGTCGGATATTTCCAAGCAAAGAAGTCACTGGAAGGAATTGATACAGTCGATGGTGAAGGGGACCACGCATCATATTTGAATTGTTTATCTTGTCGGGTAGAAAATAATAAAAAATATGATATTTGTGCATTTTGTTGCTTTGTTTGAAACAGTTCTTGATCATTTATCTTGCAAATTATTTCTTTCTTTCTTTATACATTTTTTATATTTGGAATGTTACTGACTTTATTGAATTTTCAGAAATGATCACGCCTTTATTCTCGATAAGTCAGACGGAAGAATTCGTTGTTATTCAAATCCGAACGCCACATGCAAGAATTCAAGACGCTGAAGTCGATTATGGCGAGAATATGTTTTGGTTCTCATGTGCTCCTTATTTTTTAAGGTTTGGGGTGTTATTTGAATAAAAAGTTACCATAGCAAGTTTAAAATGGTTGGATTTCTGAAGTTAAACTAGTTTAAAGCGCACAAAAACGATATATTTTTAGAAAATACGCTCCACTGAGGAAAATTTAATAATTACTCGAGGAAATTTGCTGTAATATAGAATTTAGTTTAGTAATAGTCATATAAACAAACACACAGAGTTTTGGAAAGATCCCGCGTGAAAATCTAAAATTTTTGAAACTGCGCGCTATTGAGAAAATTTTTTCAATGGTTTTAACGCGAAATTGACTCGATTTTTTCTGAAATATAGAATATAGTTTAGTAATAGTCATAATAACAAGCAGACAAATTCTATGTGAAAATAAAACATTTTGGAAAGTGCGCGCCATTGAGAATTTAAAAAAAAAAGTTTAACTCGATATTGGCTCGATGAAATTTGCTGAAATATAGAATTCAATTTAATTATAGTTATATAAGCAAGTACACAGAGTTTTGGAAAGATACCGCGTGAAAATCTAACATTTTTGAAACTGCGCGCTATTGAGAAAATTTTTTCAATGGTTAAACTCAAAATTTGCTCGATATAGTTTGCTGAAATAGAGAATTTAATTTAATTATAGTTTTATAAACAAACCAGAGTTTTGGAAAGATACTGAGTGAAAATCAATCATTTTGGAAAGTGCGCGCCATTGAGAATTTGTGTAAAATTAGGCTATTGAGAAAATGGCACGATGAAATCTTTTGAAATAAAGTATTGAGTTTAATAATGATAATTTAAATGAATACAAGAAAATTTAGGCAAATTCATAGTATATTTTGAAAGTGCGCGCCATTGATAAAATTTTTTTAATGGTTAAACTCGAAATTGGCTCGATACAATTTTCTGAAATAGAGAATTTAATTTAATTATAGTTATATAAACAAGTACGCAGAGTTCTGGAAAGATTCCGCGTGGAAATCAAGCATTTTTGAAAGTGCGCGCCATTGAGAATTTTTAAAAAAGTAGTTTAACTGGAAATTAGCTCGATAGAATTTTATAAACACACGGCGTATAAAAAACGTGCAAAAAGTCAGAAAAATTTCTAACATTTTGGAAAGTTCGCGCCATTGATAAAATCTAAAAATTACCCGTTACTGTAGTTTACGATTATTTTACTTTATATATTTATTCCTCTAGTTGAAGGATTTTGTCTGTATTAATCATGCAACATAAAGTTCTGACGATTTACAGACTCCATTTCAAACAGATGATCAATGAATGTGGAGAAAGACAACCTTCAATCCAATTTGATCACGAAAAAGGTGTTTTTAATATATGTTTTTATTAACAATGGACTTTGTAGACGAGTTTAAAATAACTGTGGAGAAGAGAAACCGTGGAGAACATTTTGAGGATCTTGAAATGATCACGGAACTTTTACGACCAACGAAGATTGAATATCACGGAAGAGGAATGGTCGAAGAATTGGATGAGGAAGAAGAACAAGATGAAGAAGAAGAAGAGGATCCTGATGAGTTTTTACACCCACAGAAGGTGACAGATGTTGAAGAAGAGATCAAATTGATGCAGCCGAAAGCCAATGAATTTGGATATGGGTTTGCTTGTAAAAAGATTGGAATATTAGGTGAATTTTGGCGTGGAATATTTCATTGAAATGAGGATTGTTTGTAGAAAAGTTGAGAGACGAGATTGGAAATTTGGTGGACTTGAGATGGCCTGAGCAGGTGGCTATTGTTGATCGGTTGAGGGAATGCGAGATGTTTGACACGCAGAATTTTGATGAAGAACGTTACTTGTAGGTTTTGTTATTGTATTGAAAATGTGTGGAAATAGTATTATTTATGAAATTGTTATGGTATGAGGGTTTGAATGAGATACAACATGATATGTTTTTGATAAGATTTTGTTTCACGTTTTTTTTCACGTGAATTTTTTAAAACATTTTTACACGCCATTCCCTCATGGGGACTAGAAAAGAGAAACAGAGTCCATGGTCGTAAAATTCCTCATCCATAATTTTTATTTATTATTTTGATTATTTTGAAGACCTTATTTAATCACTTTAGAAGGTAAGTATAATAATTATTATATCTTTTATAAATAATACAAAGTAAAATCATATACTTAAAGGTAAAATCATCAACGGAAACAACATGCACAACGATATAAACACGATGTATTGATCGAGAAGGGACACTGTTTTCGCGAAAACCGCTCGGTGAATTTTTTTATTATTTACTTTAAAAGATTATAGGCATATACACGAATATACTGATATGCGTATAAAATTGTAACAATCCTTCTCAGCTAAGATATGAGCGAAACCATATCAACCATACGCTCGATGTCTTAATATGGTTAGGTGTTTATTACGCGAATAGTAGAGTAATTTGATTAAATTCAAATTGTAATAGATTCTACTCAATATGACGAATCTATAGATGTGTGAATGAGGCCATAATATTTTTTGTGAGCGGAGATATAAACAAAACTAAATTGCTCTTCATCCATGGTGTTGGCCGATAATATATTTTATTGATTTTCACCAAATCGGCTCGGTGAATGTTTTAAACGTTAACATTAATAGATGATACAATTAATTACAAATCTATTGATGTTCGTGTGATGTTATAACAATCTATCTGAGCTGAGCTATGAGCAAAAGCATTTACAGATTTATCAATTTTTGATGTTGATTCATATGATTTATAAATTAACACGTAAATGATTGAGTGAATGATTTCGTAATTGCCATAAATAGATTCTAGACTTGCTAACGGATCTATTGATGCCCGTTTTATGTTTGAAAAAGTTTTATCAGTGGAGATATGAGCAAATCTATGTATTCGGCATCACAAATATGGATGTTATAATGATTTTCCATGATGTACGTATGTTTTCGTCAGTATTATCAGTATATTCGTGTTCTATGCAAATAATATTTATTTATTATGGTATTTCAGGCAATACAAGAGGTAAATTCCGGACAGTGGGAATGAAATTGCCGTTCAATGTTGACTACGCCATCATCTACGACGGCTGATCAGGCGATCCATCGATTGCTTTGGTTTAGTTAAAAGGTATATTATTATTTTCTATCTTTTATGATTAATATTAATTCCAGGGGTTAATATCTACCATTAATGTGCTTATAAGTTGATGAAATGAAGAATCATACTAAATCATGAAAATGGATCGAAGATGATTTACGGTGAAAATGCATTTCGCATTTGATTCAAAGCTTCAAATCACCTCATTGTGAACAAAATGACATGGATATAGTTTCCGGAATGTCGGGATGGCAAGAATTAAAAATAATAGTATTGTTTTGCTTATGTTGTAATATGGTTTTATGCATTTTATTAATGTGGGTTTTCTCTGTGAAAGTTGTGTTCGTTAATTAACTACGATGATAAGTAAGCATTCATGATGCTAGTGCTAAATAATTCAGAGTATAATCGAAGTAAATATGTTAAAAAGAATCAATAAAAAATTTAAATAATGCTGGAAAACTTATTTTTCTTATAAAATATTGTTATGTATATGTATAAATAAAATATTTTTTGTTAATATGGTTCTTTACATGTTCAACATTGTATATATTTATATGTTATTGCAGTATGATGCTTAAGTTGTATTGAAACAGGTATAAATTAATAATACTTCGATAATTTATAAAAATATAATTCATTACGTGGAGACTTAGAGAATTTCGAAAATAAAAATATTTTCATTTCAAGCGAAATTCCTCTCGTTGTCTCATTTCATTATATTTTTTTTACACTATGTTTCTTACCGAGGGAATGGCGTGTTTTTAGAAAGTGCGTCTTGTTGTATATCAAATTCTAGGTAATTTTAATGGTTTTTAAATAATGATAAACCTACAGCGACCGGATATAGATATTAAAGGTTATCTGTTGAAAAATCGAAATTTTTTGAATAAGGATTTTTTCTAAAAACCCATAATTTTTAAAAGATCCTTAAAAAATAATATTATTTTCATTTTTACAATTACATGGGGAGTTGAATGAGATACAACATGATATGGTTTTGAAAAGATTTTGTTTCACGTTTTTTCACGTGAATTTTTTACAATTTTGTAGAAAAGGCGTCTTGTTGTATATCAAATTGTAGGAAATTTTAATGGCTTTTAAATAATAATAAACCTACAGTGACCGGCTTTAGATATTAAAGGTTATCTGTTGAAAATCGAAATTGTTTTTGAATAAGGAATTTTTCTAAAAAACGATATTTTTAAAAGATACTTAAAAAAAAATAATATTATTTTCATTTTTACAATCAGACGGGGAGTTGAATGAGATACAACATGATATGGTTTTGAAAAGATTTTGTTTCACGTTTTTTTCACGTGAATTTTTTAAAATTTTCTAGAAGATGCGTGTTTGTACGCAATTTTAATGGCTGTTAAAATATGAAATACTTCTACATTTTTGATAGTATTTGATTATAGAACTGACACGTTTTTACCGGAAGAGGAGCTGAAGAGCATCATCGCAATGGAATTCAAAATGGAACTCGAGTTGACCGACGAAGACAAGATAAGATTAAAGGATTTGAAAACGAAAACATCGCTGAAGTTGGAGACAATAAAATAATGAAAAAGTTAATGTGAATTTAGAGGAATTAGGAAAGCAGAACACTCGATCGCACTGGGACTCATTGACTTGATATTCTGTTACTGCTACGAGCAACGCGTGAACAGTTGGGAAATGAGCTGCGAAAGCGGGTGGAGCCTGTCGAAGCTGTCGCCGATGCTCTCGTATTTGGTGCGATACGAGTCGGCCAGGGGAGTGATGGTGGCGTGCATGCGGAGATGCCTGGTTTACCCACTGTACCGCTCGTGGGATTTGACGATGCGTGTTGTAGATGACGTGAAAACGGTTTTAGCGAAAGGTAGGGAGGGAATGAAATGGAGAAGAGAAAATAGTTGGATTAGATAAATCGGCAATTGTGCACATTTTATGCGAATACCAGCGGACGCTTAACACAAGCGGAGAGTTTCGATATATTTTGAATGATCTCTACGTGACGGATTACTTGGTTTGGTTTCAAGGCACGTCTAGTGAGCTGATGGAGGAGATTAGCAAGGAGGTGGAAGCGGTGAAGGTGGGGAAGGCGGACATTGGATTGGATCTTGAGATGCTCGATCTGGAAGCGAAATTAGTCAACGCAACATTTGTGGATAGTGATGATGATGTGGACGAGGAATAGAGAATTGAGCAATTTGTTATTGTTGTTGTTGTACAATTTTTGTTGAAATTAAATTGTTGGTTTTTTGTCCTTATTTTTTGTATTATTGGTAATATTAGCCACACGTATTTCTTTGAAGAATGCGGCTGGAAGGAAGAGGGGTTTTTCAGATGATGTCGAAGCACTTGTACAAACAGTATTTGAGATTGATTTCCAAGTGGCCTAAAGACGCTTTCAAAACGCCGGAAAGGTGAGTCTTTTCTCGGATGATCACTTTATCTTCTGCTTCTTCCTCTAGATGATTTCTTATCCATTTTTAGACTTTTTAGACTTGTTCCTTCTATCTTCTATAGTTTAATAAATTCTTCTGTTTTTCTATTCGATCTCTCTCCTTCTTTATTCCTCTCTATTTTTCCCCAATCTCATCTTGAACAATTCCTGTGCTATCAAAAAATCTTTAGGGATTTTGCCAACTTTTTGTCGAAGGACGTTGATCGTCAGTTCAAAGCAGCTCAGAACAGCGGAATCGCCATTGATGCGGCGTTGTGCGAGAAGCGACTGAACGGTATTAATCGGCTGCGAATTAATGGTGAGATTGATTGAATTGCAGCACTTCAACAGCTTCTCAACAACGAAGTGATCCAGAAATACCCGCACAAGTACACGTCGGGAGTGTTTGGATTGAAATTGCACGATTTGCAGGTTTTTTTTTGCGAAATTAGAGTAAATGCAAATGTTGTTTGTTTGCAGAAGGCGAGTAGTGAAGAGAGCAGGAAGCAGATTGGATTGAAGCCGAAGGAAGGAATATTCAAACGAGTGTTTCGGGCAATTGTACCGGAGAAGAAGAATTGATTGAATGATTGTTTTAGGATTGATTGTTGTTGTAGTTTGGTAGAAGAATGAAATGTATGATGCATTGAAATTAATTCTTGTGGAATTTTGATTGTGCTGAACAAAGTTTGAAGAATTCGGTATGATGTCAACAAGTTCTCTCCAACCTTACTAGTTAACGGCTATATCCGATTCACTGGTTCAGTTTCTGGAGGTGGACTTCTCATGTGAATAATTTGGGACTCAGTATTTAATTGGGTCTTGCTCTTCCTTTTTGCTCATCTTGGGGAACCCATTCTGTCAATCGTTTCGTCCACCTGATGGCGGGCAATGGAGCCAGCCAACTTCAGTATCCTTTGTTTTGGACGTATTTGCGGCTTCTTCCGGTGTGATTGCAAGTTGTATTCATTCCAGAGATTGGTGGAATTCCAGCTTCCGATGTTTTATATTGTAATTCCGATTTTTTCGAAAATTCACCTTTCCAAATAAACGTTTACACCAGACTCGGGTCAGTAGCACATTCTGGAGGAGGAAAACGAATTTTGAATCTCTCTCAAATTGAACACCACTATACAGGTTTTCGAATCGACTATACGGTAGATAAACATATAGACTGTCAAAATGATACAATTCGACTTGCTGGACAATCTTATAGCATGAATTCCCTTAATTTATAAGAATGGAAAGTATTCGAAGCTCTGGAACATTGAAATGTCGTCATTTCCTTGTTTTCTGCAATTTGTCGTGTGGTGTAACCAAAAAAAACTAACTAACTAATTGAGGGTATTATTTATATTAGATTGTTCAGAAAGTCTAATTTTATCCTTTCTGGATTTCTGGGTACACCACAGGACAAATTGCAGAAAGCTAGGAAAAGACGACATTTTAATGTTCCAGAGCTTTGAATACTTTCCATTCATATAAATTGATGGAATTGTTAATATTAGATTGTTAACCAAGTCAAATTGTATCATTTTGGCAGTTTATATTATCAATTTTGGGATTACACGACAAATTGCAGGAAACTAGGACATCTGCGCTACATACGTTTGCTGCTTGGTGGTTCTTTATAATTTACTTTATTTTACATTACAAAAATTCATACATCCACCGTACTCTCCAGACCTTGCACCATCAGATTATCACCTTATCCGCTATCTGTCAAACAAAATGAGGGATGTTACCTTCGAAGGACCTGGCTCAACAACACACCAGACCGGGCGATTCTTGGCGGAACGTCATCAACAATCGATTATAAAATTGATTAATTGCTTATTATAATTTTTATGGTTTAAACAGTAACTATTTATTAATTAGCGTGGGAAGATTAGGACAAGACAATAAAAAATATAAGATAAGGAGAAGAACTGCCGTAATGAAATAAGAATGATTTAAATACCAAATAATTATGACAAATGACTGCCCAGGTTCTTCACGTTTGGGAAGGGTAATAATATTAATAAAATATCTGTGACACTTTTGAATATGCAGATTGTAACAGTGACCACAATAATAATTATTGTTTTTTGTTGAAATAAATCTTTGTTACAAAAACTCTAAAAAATTATCCCTCAACCCAATAGTTTCAGAAGAATCTGACAAACTGTTGTAAGGTATATTTTTATATTATTCATTTCAGAGAAGGATGCCTAATGGAAGAGCAAAAAATTAGGGGCGGAGAAAAGGTCTTGTTTAGGCAGCCACACGGCCATTAAGGCCATCGAATCTCTTCCTCTTTTGTTTCTCATCAATTTTTGTTATCTATCTTTTGTTTATTATTTGATGACAAGAAATGAAAAGTTTAATTTAAAAATGAAAATGGATGAAATAAAAATATTGATGAGAAACAAAAGAGGAAGAGATTTGATGACCGTAATGGCCGTGTGGCTGTCTAAACAAGACCTTTTCTCCGCCCCTAGTTTTTTGCTCTTCCATTAGGCATCGATCTCTGAAATGAATAATATTTTACTTCATTATATTGTAATCACAAATTAGAAATGAAATAATGATCAGTCCGCAATAATATGTTGGACGCGCTTGTACACCAGCCGCACTTTCACGGCCATCCGAATTTTAATATCACTCGCCTTGACATTTCTTGACACTTATGTCTTCAAAAAATTGACGATTAAAGTAATAAACAATATTGCAAAACGTGTCGACGATTTTGTGATGTACAAGTTTCATAGATCTCTGATAACATTTTGTAGAATGTAGTTAAGTGCATTTTCTTTGTAAAAAAAAAAACAATAACAATCATAATCATAATAAAATTCTCCAATAATGTTCGCGAACTTGGTCTCATTTTTGTGTGATAATTATGCGCAAGCCAATTATTGATAATAATAGATAATTATTATCAATTAGGTGTTCAAACTTTGTTTCGTAATTTTTTTTTTATTGATAACATCATCATTATGCCAATAATACCGTACTTTTATTTTGCCCGTTGTTTTTGTTTTTAATCGGGCCCAGATTGTGAAAACGCTCATTTGATTTGGAGCAATGATCTTATTGATTGTTTTAATATCAAATCTGTTTTCAATTGGCAATGCATTGAATATTCTCATGCACTGTACAGTAATCGGTCAATCTCATGTCTCATTTTTGAATAAAATAGCAGCGGTGCTCGCCGATGATGGGCATCGCGTGGATGTGGTGTTTGCTCATTTCAACGACGCCGCCAATATTCGATTGAGCGCCAATGTCGGCAAAATCCACTCATATGGTTTTAATAAAACCGGTAAGAATATATTTCTTAAACTATCGAATGCAGGCTCCAGGGTACTGGCATTCGCAGTGGCCGCACTTGGCAGAGTTCTTCAGTGAGCCGCGATGGGAGATTTCGGATTTGGTGCCGTTTGACAAGTTGAGCATCGAATTGTGCACACGTAATCCGTTATTGAAACATTCTGAGTAACTTTTGATCGTTTTTAGAGGTTCTTCACAAAGGGAGACTTCTGAAAGATTTGAAATCGACTCGGTACGATGTTGGATTTAGCACAGATTATGATCCTTGTGGAGTTATTATCCTGCGGGCGCTTAATGTCACGTCGACGGCAAGTAATCAAGTGCAACGTGAAGCATTGGTCATGATGATGTTTGAGAATTTAAGGTTTAATACCGACGCCTTTGTTTGAGAATCATTTGATTGCTGCCGGATTGCCGACGCCGACAAGCTTATATGGAAGTTGGTTTTTTAAAGTTTAAATTTCTTCCTTACGGTGCTGTAGAATGGATTCAAGCTCTACCATTTCTTATTTAATTATGAGGACGTACTGTTACTGACGTTTTGTCAAAATTCCTCGTTGGATGACCTATAAAATTATTTTTGAATTTTCTAGGCTATGGAAAGTTGTCAATTAAAATATCCCCATTATTTTCTTTGAGATAACATTTAAATTCAAAAGTTACAAAAAAACTAGCTGAAATTTTATTGAACCAAGTTTCAGCAAAATCCATCGACGCGTGACCTAAAAAATTATTTTTTGAATTTTCTAGGCCATAGAAGAATTCCAATTCCAATTTTTCCATTATTTTTTTTGAGATAACATTTAAATTCAAAAGTTAAATAGCAAACAAGCTGAAATTTTGCTTAACCAAGTTTTAGCAAAATCCATCGACGGATGACCTAAAAAATGATTTTTTGAATTTTCTAGGCCATGGAAGAACTTAAATTACAATTTCCCCATTATTTCCTTGTAAAACAGTTTCACATTTAATATATACTCATAAAGTATTAATTTCTTTGTTGTGACGACGTTTCAGCAAAATCCATCGACGATGACCTAAAAAATACGTTTTGAATTTTCTAGGCCATGAGATTCCAACTATAATAACTTCATTGTTTTCTTTTAGAATAAGACCAAATTTTAAATTTGTCTATTCAACAACAATTCATTATGCTTGGACAAGTTTTATCAAAATCCATCGATGAGTGGCCGAGATAAATTATTTTGTATTTTCTAGGCCACGTGGGATTCCAACTATAATAACTTCATTATTGTCTTTTATATTTTTTTGAAATTTACAGGTTGAATATAAAAGACTGAAAACTTAAGTTTGACAAAATTTTATTAGAATTCATCGAAATCTGGTGGAGAAAATAGTTTTTTTAAAGTTTTCTAGGCCACAAATTGAATTTCTCTTTAAATTTTTACAGAATTTGCTAAAATTTATTTTTTGTTTAATTGATAATGGGTTTGTTATTGCGACCAAGTTTTATCGACATCCATCAATGGATGACCGAGAAAATTTATTTTTCATTTTTCTAGGCCATGGGAACTTCCAATTGAAATAACTCCATTATTTTATTGTAGAATTGATTTTTAAAATGAATATAACTAAAATCTAATTATTTATTTGCTTTGGAAAAGTTTTATCAAAATCCATCGATGGATGACCGTGAAAATTGATTTTTCATTTTCTAGGCCACAAAAATTTTAAAATTGGTTTTCTCTTCTATTTTTTTATAGAATTTGTTAAATTTATTGTTAATCTAATTGACAATAAGTTATTTATTGTACAAAAGTTTTAGAAAAATTCTTAAATGGATGACCGAGAAAATTGATTTTTCGTTTTCTAGGCCACATTTTTTTAAACTTAATTTCACGGCCACGCCAATTGAAAATAGCAATATTATCTAGCCTAATTGTTTGTATATCATTTCCACGTGAATATTCTGAACTGATTTTCACTTCAACTTACTAGTTTATCTTTAAAGTAAAAGATTTTTCTGCATTAATAGTGGCATGGAAACTGAAAATAGCGATTTTCCAGTTTTCAAGCGTGTCTGAAATTTTTTGCGTCTTTATAACAAAAAAAGTTTCTACTAAAATTTAATTAAGCGTGTCTTAAACTATCTAAAAATATTAATATCTTTAGAGAAAGTTAGGTTTGAGCATGTTTTCTAAGCTCATTTTATTACCATACTAATTGCCGTGTAATCTTGGTAGTCATTTTAACTGAGCTCCTCTTTTTGTATTTTAATTTGAATTTTTGTTCTAGGTTATAGCTCTTATTCATATAGAAATAACGGAATTTCCCAATTTCCTACCTTTCAGCTGTTCTCACTGCAAAACACGACGGAAGCATTTACGACAAAACATTCTTTTTGTTACGCTCGTTCTATTACAATTTCATCCGACTTCCCTTCTATTGGCAACAATTCGTATTAAATACCGAGAATCACTGTAAAAACAAATCAAACATTTCAGACTGAACTATCCCAACAAGTTTTCGGAGAATCATTCCCACCAACAGAGGAGCTCGAAAGAAATATCGACGTGATATTCGTGAATTCGAACGAGATCATCGAAAAGCCGCGTCCAATCTCCCACAAAGTTAAATACATTGGCGGGTTGGGGATCCAGAAGCAAAGCGATGCACATCTGCCATCGCATTTCGACGAAATACTGAACATTTCCAACAAAGGGACCATCTTGTTCTCATTTGGCACGCAGGTGCCGACACGCAAGATTCCATTGAGCATCCGCAAGAGTTTCATCGAAGCTTTTGCTCATTTCGGCGAGTACTCGTTCTTGTGGAAGTACGATGACGATGAGAACGATTACCTGTTCGAGAACACGACCAACGTGTTCAGGGAGAAATGGCTGCCACAGACGACACTCTTAGGTTGGTCCCACGCTCAATCAGAAGAGGTTAGGCTGGGTTACAGGAGACAGACGGATTAAGTTGTTTATATCGCATATGGGGTTGAATTCATATCTTGAAGCTGCTCATTACGGAGTTCCTGTTCTTTCAATTCCGTTGTTTGTGGATCAACAGCATAATGCTCAGAATGGTGAGTTGGTTTTTTATTAATTTTTTGAAGAAATTTCTCGATAAAATGTTAGGGTTATTTAGCTATTTTCATTGTTTAGGATATTTTCTATAACACGACATTGAAAAATTTAAAATTCTTAGACTGATTTTCCAGAAAATTTAAGCAAAATCTTTAAAAAAACGAGAAATTTCTTAGTTTTTGATGGAAAATTTTAAATTTTTGAAGGAATTTCTCGATAAAAGTCTTGATTTATTTAGCTTTTTCTATTGTTCAGAACATTTTCTATAATACGACATTTAAAGATGTAAAATTCTAATAGTGATTTTTCAGGAAATTTGAGCGAAATCTCAAAATTTTGAAAATTTTGAAAATTTTCGTTGAAAAATTAAATTTTTCAAAGAAATTTGTCGATAAAAGTTTAGGGTTATTAAGCTATTTTTATTGTTTAGAATATTTTCTACAATACGACATTAAAAAATTTTAAATTCTTAGAGTGATTTTCCAGAAAACTTGAGTCAAATCTTAAAAAATCATGAATATTCTCAGTTTTTGATGGAAAAATTTAATTTTTTGAAGAAACTTGTCGATAAAATCTTTAAAAATCGAGAATTTTCTCAATTTTCGATGAAAATTTGGAATTTTAGAAGAATTTTGGTGATAAATGACTAGGTTTCTTTCATTTTTTAAATAGCTAATACTATTTGATTTAAGAAAATGTTATTTTTTCAAAATTGTAAAAATAATTTTTCGAGAAATTTGAGTCTAAACCTAAAAACAATCGAAAGTTTTCTCAATTTTCGTTAAAAAATTGAAATTTTAAAAGAAATTTTTCGATAAAAGTCTTGAGTTATTTAACTTTTTCTATTGTTTAGAACATTTTCTATAACACGACATTAAAAAATTTAAAATTCTTAGGTAGATTTTCCAGAAAACTTGAGAAAAATCTTTAAAAATCGAGAATTTTCGCAATTTTCGATGAAAATTGAAACTTTAAAAGAAATTTGTCGATAAATGACTAGGAGTTTCACAGTTTTTAATAACTGATACTATTTAATTTCAGAAAATGTTATTGTTTTAAGATTTTTAAATATGATTTTTCGAGAAATTTGAGTCTTAATCTTAAATATCAATAAAATTCCCGATTTGTGAAAATAAATTTTGTTTTTTTGCAAAAATTTGTCGATAAAAGTTTAGAGTTATTTAGCTTTTTCTATTGTTTTGGATATTTTCTATAACACGACATTAAAAAATTTAAAATTCTTAGGTAGATTTTCCAGAAAACTTCAGTCAATCTTAAAAAATCTTAAAGAATTTTCTCAATTTTCGATGAAAATTTGGAATTTTAGAAGAATTTCGGTGATAAATGACTAGGTTTCTTTCATTTTTTAAATAGCTGATACTATTTAATTTTAGAAAACGTTATTGTTTTCAAAATTTTAAATATGAGGTTCCGAGAAATTTGAGTCTAAATCTCAAAAAACGAAAATTTTCCTAATTTTTGATGAAAAATTGGAATTTTTAAAAGATATTTTTCGGTAAATATCTATGTTTATGTGGTTTTTCTAATTTTCAGAACATTCTCTCAACTACCACATACAACGTATTCAAATTATAAGACTGAATTTGTATGAAATTTGAGACTAAATCTCAAAACTTTGAAAATTTTTTCATTTTTCAATGAAAAATGGAAATTTTTAAACAATTTTGTCGATAAATGAGTAGGATTTTTACAGTTTTTAATAGTTGATAATATTTAATTTTAGAAAATGTTATTGTTTTGAAAATTGTAAATATGATGTTCCGAGAAATTTGAGTCTAAATCTCAAAAATTGAAAATTTTCTCAATTTTCGATGAAAAAATTGGAATTTTTAAAACAAAATTGTTGATAAATGTTAAGGGTTTTATGATTTTTATTAGCTAAATTTACTCTCGTTTAATTAAACAAAATTATTTTATAATTCTAAATATGATTTTCCGGGAAATTTGAGAAGAATCTCTAGAAATCCAACAATTTCTCAATTTACGCTGTTTATTATCTTTTTTTGCAAGATATTTTCCTTAAATTAATAGGTTTTTTTAGATTAAATTAAGAAAAGTTATGTTCTTTTAAGTTGACATAAAAAATATTTAATTATAAGTGTAATTTGCACGCAAAATCGAGTAAAAATCTCTAAAAATCAATAAAATTCCCGATTTGTGAAAATAAATTGAGTTTTTTTTGCAAAAATTTGTCGATAAACATTAAGTTTCTTTAAATTATTTTATAGTTCACAATATATTCTTCAATATGACCTCAAAACATTTTAAATAAAAAATCTAATTTTTAAGAAAAATTCCATGAAATCTGTAAAATCCACAATTTTAAAATAAAAATAATTTCGACAAAACAATATTTTCAATGTATTTTCAAGAATATAAAAAAATTTTTATTGTTTTCATTTTGTTTGAAAAATTCATTAAAATTAGAATAAATTTGCATTCTATTTTTGTGCAAAAAGGAAGAAGAAGAATGTTTCGATGAGAAAGAAATAATGGAAACTTTTTAATGGGTATGGTAAGAAAACGAGCTCATTAATCATACTTAAACTTATATTTCCAGATAGATATTAATATTTTTAGATAGTTTGAGACAAGCCTAGTTAAATTGTTGCCAAAAATGTTTTGTTTTAAAGACGTAACAATTTCCACACACGTTTGAAAATCGCAAAATCGTTATTTCCAATTGGCGTGTGTATGGTATAATAAAATGAGCTCAGAAAGCATACTCAAATATAACTTTCTAGAAAGTTTTTAATTTTTTTAGATAGTTTAAGACTTGCTTAATTAAATTGTAGTAAAAACTTTTTCGTTATAAAGACGTAAAAATTTAGAAACACGTTTGAAAATCACAAAACCGTTATTTCAATTTGGCGTGCACCCCAAATTGTATGGTAATAAAATGAGCTCATAAAACGTGTTCAAATTTAATTTTTCAGAAGGGTATTAACATTTTTAGATAGTTTAAGACATGCTTAATTAAATTGCAGTAAACACTTTTTCGTTATAAAGACGTAAAAATTTCTATACACGCTTAAAAATCGCAAAATCGTTATTTCGAATAGACGTGTGTATGGTAAGAAAATGGGCTCAGTAAGTATGCTTAAATTTAACTTTTTAGAATGTTATTAACATTTTTAGATAGTTTAAGACATGCTTAATTAGAATTTGGTAAAAACGTTTTCGTTATAAACACGTAAAAATTTACACAGACGTTTAAAAATAGCAAAATCGTTATTTCGAATAGGCGTGTGAATGGTAAGAAAATGAGCTCAGAAAGCATGCTCAAATTTAACTTTTTAGAAAGATATTAATATTTCTAAATAGTTTAAGACATGCTTAATTAAATTGTAGTAAACACTTTTTCGTTATAAAGACGTAAAAATTTCTATACACGCTTAAAAATCGCGAAAATCGCTACAGCACGCAAATGGAGATATTGATTTTCTTACCATTTTCACGTGTACTTTACCAAAATATTGTCTACGCCAGTTTGTAAGTCATTTCATAAACTCTCTAGAAATATAAAAATTTTGCAAAATATTAGATTTGTGCACCTTTTTTGAGCCATTTGGCGTCCTACAGTATGACGCCAACTACACTCTCACCCCAACTTGTATGGTAATAGAATGAGCTCAGAAATCATGCTCAAATTTAACTTTTAAGAAAGTTTTTAACATTTTTAGATAGTTTAAGACAAGCTTAATTAAATTATAGTAAAAACTTATCTGTTTTTAAGACGTAAAAATTTCCAGAAATGTTTAAACATCGGAAATTCACTATTTCAATTTGGCGTGCACTCTAAGAAATTCAAGCTCGAAAATTTTTCGGTTATTTTTAGATATTTTAAGACAGGTTTATTAATTTTGCGGAAAAACATTTTTGTTATTACCACGTGGAAATTCTAAAATCAATGTAGTTTTTCAGCGGAATCCATCGGCCTCGGAAGAATCATCGAACGCCACCAAATAACCACCAACTCTCTCATCACCAATCTCCACCAATTACTCGACACCAACAAATACACGCAACGCGCCCAACAAATCGCAAGAATGATGCGCGCCAAGCCGGAACAACCCGAACGAACCCTTCTGGAATGGACCAACTTCATCGGAGAACACGCGAACGTCTCACGCATCCTCAACCTTCCTGGCAATGAGCACAACCCGTTTTGGTATCATTCCGGCGACGTGATTGTTTCTCTACTATTTGGTGCTCTCGTGTTTGCTTGCGTTTGCAATTATTTTCTCAATTTGAAATTGTTTGTGAAGCTTCATTGATCGTTGATTTGATTTAAATATTCTAGACATTATTGATTTAATTGATTCACGTCTTGAATAAATTATATTCGCCCTGTCCTTTGGTATAAAAGGAGGCATTTGGTTCTTCTTATCATTCTGCTCGACTGATAATTATTCTTAATTAATCACTAAATTACTGTTTTTGATAACGATTATTATTGTATATAGGAGTTAAATAAACAATAATTAATTACAGTTTATATAATGATTGGCAAGTTATTCTTGATAATATTGTTGACAATACAAAATTCACAACAACTCAATATCTTGCTGCACACACCACTTATTGCTCAAACACACTTATCCTTCTTTAAAACTGCAGTGGATATTCTCACCGCCAATGGCCATCAAGTTGTAGGTTTTGTTTTCCAAATTGTCAATAATGCACAATCCAAGGATGTCGTGTACGCTTATCTCAACGATGCCGTCGATCTGAGCAAAGCCAAACTCAACACCAATCGAAATTACACGTACGCGTTCCCCACGAAGAGTAAGCCGCATTGATTTCGTGGATTTTATAAGGAAAAGTTGAGATTATTGGATGAGGAACACACCGCACCTGCAGAATCCGTTCGTGAAGCCTTCGCGTAGTTTCGTTGACTTGAAATATTTCGACCAAATTGCTGCGGAAATGTGCGCGGGTTTGAGCGCGATGACAGTAGAATGGTGATGTGTGATTGCAGTTGCCATTGGCGATGATGACCTGCTGCGATTCATCGACGCCAAAGAGTACGATTTGGCGATCACGAGCGACTACGATCCTTGTGGAGCGATTTTGTTCCGCGCGGCGCGAATCAATTCGGTTGTTAGTTTGGTGCCCACGCCGTTGTTTCAGCAGCAATTGATTAGTGCGGGAGTGCCGACGCCCACGAGTGTTTATGCAAGTTTGTTTATTTGTCGATTGTTAGATGGCTTAGAAATACATTAAAAGCTTGCTAGTTTCTTTTCTCAATCTTTTTATTAGCATAAGCTCAACGAGAGCTTTCAAATGATACCCAAAACATCATCAAATAATAAAAGTGGGCGTGGTTTGAGCCCAACTTCACGCCAAATGAATTTATAAAAACAGAGCTTCGGAAACATGACTTATCTCTAACAATCTGTTAAAATTTTAAGCTGTGGCAATATTTTACGAGAAG
This sequence comes from Caenorhabditis plicata, assembly GCA_963931815.1. NCBI lineage: Eukaryota > Metazoa > Nematoda > Chromadorea > Rhabditida > Rhabditidae > Caenorhabditis > Caenorhabditis plicata. The sequence goes on from OZ007491.1 coordinate 3,116,343, forward strand.
CCACGCCCATTATTTTTTTAAAATGCACACCAAATGGAATTGAACAATTTTCAATATTTAAACGTGTCTTACTGATTTACACGTATTATTTCCCATTTAACTTAATACGTAATTTTTCCCAGCAGGTCTTAAACTATCTAAAACGCTACGCTTCTTACCGAAATTTGCAAAATGAGCATCTTTTCTGAGCCTCCAACTTAACCACTCAATCTGGGGTGTAAAATGCGTTTGAATATTTTAAAATCGTCATTTTCATTTGGCGTGCAACTTATATGCCACTGATTTGAAGATTCACATTTATATAATCTGTATCATTTGATGAAACTCGTTGAGTGGCTTTCAAATGATACCAAGGACCTTGACATTCAAAAAAAATATAAGTAGGCGTAGCTTGAGAAAAATATTATTTAAAAAATTATACTGCGAATTTGCAACATTACAGCTTTATTATATACATCATTCGATTCCGTGCGTCGAGATCTATCGAATAACATTATAAACTATGTTAAATAGTAAGAATCTAAAAGTGGGCGTGGCTTGTTCACAACATTCTAGACTACCTAGTTTGCTAATACGAGTGCTTACGGCTAAAATATATACATCATTCAATTCAGCTCATTGAGAGCGTTCGAATGATATACAACATGCCTCTGTATTTTTTAAAACTATGATAATTTTTAAATTGGGCGTGGCTTGTGCCCAATATTCTAGGCTACCCAGTTTGCTAATATGAAAGCTTACAGCTGTATTATGTACATCATTCAATTTAGCTCATTGAGAGCGTTCGAATGATATACAACATGCAGCTGTAGTTTTTAAAACTATGATAATTTCTAAATTGGGCGTGGCTTGTGCCCAATCTTCTAGGCTACCCAGTTTGCTAATATGAAAGCTTACAGCTGTATTATGTACATCATTCAATTTAGCTCATTGAGCGCGTTCGAATGATATACAACATGCAGCTGTAGTTTTTAAAACTATGATAATTTCTAAATTGGGCGTGGCTTGTGCCCAATCTTCTAGGCTACCCAGTTTGCTAATATGAAAGCTTACAGCTGTATTATGTACATCATTCAATTTAGCTCATTGAGAGCGTTCGAATGATATACAACATGCAGCTGTAGTTTTTAAAACTATGATAATTTCTAAATTGGGCGTGGCTTGTGCCCAATCTTCTAGGCTACCCAGTTTGCTAATATGAAAGCTTACAGCTGTATTATGTACATCATTCAATTTAGCTCATTGAGCGCGTTCGAATGATATACAAGATGCAGCTGTAGTTTTAAAAACTATGATAATTTCTAAATTGGGCGTGGCTTGTGCCCAATCTTCTAGGCTACCCAGTTTGCTAATATGAAAGCTTACAGCTGTATTATGTACATCATTCAATTTAGCTCATTGAGCGCGTTCGAATGATATACAACATGCAGCTGTAGTTTTTAAAACTATGATAATTTCTAAATTGGGCGTGGCTTGTGCCCAATCTTCTAGGCTACCCAGTTTGCTAATATGAAAGCTTACAGCTGTATTATGTACATCATTCAATTTAGCTCATTGAGAGCGTTCGAATGATATACAACATGCAGCTGTAGTTTTTAAAACTATGATAATTTCTAAATTGGGCGTGGCTTGTGCCCAATCTTCTAGGCTACCCAGTTTGCTAATATGAAAGCTTACAGCTGTATTATGTACATCATTCAATTTAGCTCATTGAGCGCGTTCGAATGATATACAAGATGCAGCTGTAGTTTTTAAAACTATGATAATTTCTAAATTGGGCGTGGCTTGTGCCCAATCTTCTAGGCTACCCAGTTTGCTAATATGAAAGCTTACAGCTGTATTATGTACATCATTCAATTTAGCTCATTGAGAGCGTTCGAATGATATACAACATGCAGCTGTAGTTTTTAAAACTATGATAATTTCTAAATTGGGCGTGGCTTGTGCACAATCTTCTAGAATACCTAGTTTGCTATTATGAAGGCTTACAGTTATATCATAAGCATCATTCAATTCAGATTGGTGTGAGCTTTCAGATGAAACCAAAATCTCTATTAAATAGACAAAACTGAAATAGTGGGCGTGGCTTGTGCACAAATTTCTGTAAGAACTACTATTCTAATATGAAGGCTTACGACTATATTATACATTCGATTCAGCTTATTGAGAGCATTTGAATGATATATAACATGCTGCTGTATTCTTTTAAACTATGATTGCTCCTAAAATGGGCGTGGTTTGAGCAGTACTTTTTAGATCAATTATAGTGTACATTTAAAGTCTTAAACGTATGTATTGTATATCATTCGATTCAGCTATCTAAGATCTTTTCAATGATGTGCAAAAACTCCCAAAATAATGAGAAAAATTAAAAGGGGCGTGGCTTGAGCACAAATTTTTATCCTTTGTATTTCAGGAATTTACAACCCTACAGTCATGTTTTGTATATCATTCGATTCAGCTCATTGAGATATTTTTATTGGTATGCAAAACTAAAAAAAATAGTTAGAAATTTGGAAATGGGTGTTACTTGAGCACAATTCCTTGGAAGACCCCTTGTGCAAAGTTATGACATTACGATTATATTTTGTATAGCATTTGATTCAGCTATTTGAGATCTTTCAAGCAAACCACAAAAATTGGTTAATAAATCTAAAATGCAAAAATGGGCGTGGTTTGAGCAGAATCTGCAAATTAAGAGCATTAAAGTTGTGTTTTGTATGTCATTTGATTCAGCTTGATGAGATCTGATTGAAAACCGAGAAAATGTTTATAGATACATGTTGAAAATAAAGTTTTTTCTAATTTCCTTTTAATAAAAGAAATTTCAGCGACACTTTGCGCCGAACACGACGGCAGTTTCATCGACAAAACCTTCTTCTTGCTCAAATCCGCCTACTATCAGTACATATGGCTACCGTACATTTATGCCAAATACGACAAGATGGCAAAAAGCCGATTCGGCGCTGATTTCCCATCAGCTGAGCAACTTGAGCGCAACATTGATCTCGTGTTCGTCAACTCTCACGAGATCATCGAGGAGCAGCGTCCGATGAGCAGCAAGATCAAGTACATCGGGGGCATGGGAATGCGTGGGCGTAATGGCGGTGCTGAGCTGACCGGCAAACTGGCGTCGATTGTCGATGAGGCGCGCAAGGGCGTCGTCCTGTTCTCGTTTGGAACTCAAGTGCGCACCAGGACAATCCCCGTCGAGATACGCGCCAACTTTATCAAGGCTTTCGAGCATTTCCCAGATTACGCGTTCGTCTGGAAGTATGATCGAAATTGCAGTGAGGATTTGAAGATGTTTGAGAACTCATCGAATGTGCATTTGTTCGATTGGTTGCCACAGACTCAGCTATTGTGTAATGTTTATTGAATTTTGATCGCGATTTGTGATCATTTTGGCGATTTTCTAGATAATCCAACGGTGAAATTGTTTATAACTCATATGGGCTTGAATTCATTCTTGGAAGCCACACATTCAGGCACTCCGGTTCTCTCAATTCCTTTGTTTATTGATCAACAGCATAATGCACAGAATGGTGAGTTGGTTTTTTGTTCATTTTTTGAAGAAATTTGTCAATAAAAATTTAGAGTTATTTAGCTGTTTGTGTTATTTAGGATATTTTCTACAAAACCACATTAAAAAATTTAAATTTCTTAAAGTACTTTTCCAGAAAACTTGAGCCAAATCATAAAATTCGAGAATTTTCTCAATTTCCAATGAAAAATTTTATTTTAAAAAGAAATTTGTCAATAACAGTCTTGAGTTATTCAGATTTTTCTATTTTTTAGAAATTTTTCTATAACACGTCATTAAAAAATTTTAAATTCTTAGAGTGATTTTCCAGAAACTTGAGAAAAATATTTAAAAATCGAGTATTTTCTCTGATTTTGATGGAAAATTTTAATTTTTTGAAGAAACTGGCCGATAAAAGTCTTTAGTTATTTAGCTTTTTCTATTGTTTAGGATATTTTCTATAATACGATATTTACGATATATACGATCGTATATACGATATAAAAAATTATAAAAAAATTTTTAATTGAAAAAAACACAGTATCACATTAAAGGAGAAGTTAATAGATATGCGATACTGTATTTTGTTATATAGTTTTTTTCCTCATTTTTCTTTATTAAAATAATTATTTTCGTTAACTTTGTTTCAAGATGAATAGTTACAACTTAAGACAACATAATTTGGTAAGTCATTTTGAGATAAAGTCTAAAGTTATCGTTTATTTACCTTTTTTAATCGATTTAGACGGTTTTTTCTTAAAATCTGTGGTCCTACTATTAATAAAAAAAAATATTATCAAAATCTAAGAAATTTAAAGGTTTGATTTGATCATTTTTGAATGATTTTCAATGGTCTCAAAGAGATCATGAAACAAATATTCAATTTATGTTAATAATTTCTCTGTTTTTCATTATATTTCTTCAAAATTTCTAGATCACGTCAGATTTCTTACTTTTATTTTTTATAAAAATAAAATTTGAATTGTCAATTTCTCAGATTTTGATAATATTTTTATCACACGAAAGCTATTATCAAAATATAATAAATTGACAATTGCAATTTAATTTTCAAAAAATAAAAGTAATAAATCTGATTTTATCTAGAAATTTTTTAGAAATATAATGAAAAACAGAGAAGTTATAAACATAAATTGAATATTTGTTTCATGATCTCTTCGAGACCATTGAAAATAATGCAAAAATGTTGAAAATGGATTTTCAATTTCTTATATATTTTGATTATACCTGCAAATTTTTTTTTTAAATGTAACAAGGGAAGTGTTTTTAGTCGAACTCTCAGAATTTGTTGAAACTTTGCAGGTAGATTCCTCATCTCGAAAATAGTATGCACACAAATTTTTAGAAAAATAAAAACGGTTTAAGGTGTTAAAAATGACGAAAGAAAATCCCAGGTGCCGTCATGTACGTTATTTATATCTGATTCCATTCCAATAACTTAACCACAACAAAAATTGTTGATAGCGCAGTGGCACCTGGGATTTTCTTTCGTCATTTTTAACACCTTAAACCGTTTTTATTTTTCTAGAAATTCGTGTGCATACTATTTTCGACATGAGGAATCTACCTGCAAAGTTTAAAAAAATTCTGAGAGTTCGACTAAAAACACTTCCCTTGTAAGAGTTGGGATATAGACGTCTCCTGTTAGCTAAAATTTAAAAGAAACCCTCATTAAAAACGTAACTATTTTAATTAAAAACTAAAATTCTGGAAATGACACTTTAAAGTTTGTTATTTTTCCATTTAAGAAATGTAAAATATTTAAAAAAAAAACTGATTTCACATGTAATCTCATACTTTAGTATTAAGAATTGTAGTCTGATTTAATCATTAATCAGTGTTTATTACAGCAAGATCTCTTGGAATTGGAACAATCCTTAACCGAGATGAATTATCAGTTGAAAATATTGTCAGAGCGATCAACGAAATGCTCACAAATCGAAAATATTCAACAAATGCTCAGAGGATTGCCAAAATCATAAAAGAAAAGCCAATGAAGGGCGAAGAAGTGTTCATCAAGTGGATCGAGTTTGCCGGCAAAAATCCAAATCTGCATAAAGTTTCATTTTCCCCTCTTCGAATAGATCCAATGCTTATTTTATAGATATTAAACCTAAAGGGTGCCGAAATGGGGCCATTCACATACTATTCGGGTGATGTTATCTTTGGAATGTTGTTTGCAATTGTTTGCTCAATTGTCCTCATTGGCATAATGGTTGTGATTTCATTCAAAATGAGTAAAAACGTGAAAAATGTTAAACAAAAACAATTATAATAGTTGATTAATGCACATTGGTCGATTTACTTAATTATTCATTCGCACTTTGTACTTTATTTGTTTGTTTTAGAATGTTTGAAATATAAGATTGACTTGATCCATTTATAATGGAAAATGTGAATAAACTTCATATTTTATTTCGGATTAGAAAGAAAAGTTGAATGTTAAATTATTCATTACTATTTTCATAGCGAGGTCATAAAATATCCTTGATATCTTTTTAGGTAATAATGATAAAGCGAATAGGAGTAATGTAGGAATAATTTTGAACAATTTATAAAAATTGGGTGAGTCTATTATTTGGTAAATTTAGATTCCAATGACTAATCTTAACCATTAAACTATTTATATGGAATAAAGATTATGTGTCCACAAGATGAGATCCTCGTTTTCGTAAAGATTTTGTGGCTTCCGGAACTAGGTCCTTTTCTATTAGGTACATTGCATTGTAATTCGGTGAGTTTCTTTAGAGACTTCCTACCCATTCTAGCAATATTTAACGTCATGAAATTCTATTAAAAGTGACCTTAAGAAAATGGTATTGTTTTTCCAAATATTCGTAGTTTCATGCATTATGTGCAACCCAATAATAAATTTTGTTTAAAAATGAAATATGTGTGCTATGCTGTGTATAGTATCGTATTAAAGGAATGTTTAGTAGAATATCCGATACTGTATTTTATTTTAATATTTTCTCGTTTTTTAAAATTACAATTAAATTTTTTTTAAACACGTTCAACACCAGCTTTTACGTTAATATAACAATATAACAGACTTTAAATGTTTGAAATATTTTACTAGGGAGGTCATTTTTAGATCCAAAAGATTTCGTGCTGAAACTTTGCATGGTGATAGCTGATGACATTTTATTAGGGAACACAAAAAAAAACTCATATATCGATACGATACGATGTATCGATATATCGATGGAGCTTTCGACTTTTCAATCGAAAATTGGTATTTGTTTATCTAAAACAAATTGGATAAATAACATTCTATTTTTCTTCAAACCTTATGCCAACCATAAATATGCTCCACCATCAAATTATTAGAAGTCTTTGCATTCTTGAAAACGTTAATCGCTCCATTTTTACTCTTCATTGAATTCGCATCAGCATGAATTGCACAAATGAACTTCACCGTCTCTTCGCTAAATTATTCAAATATTAATTAACATATCAGGCGTACATTAGCATAAGTTTTTCGATTAATAGACATTTTCTCTGGCAAGTTCGAGCATATTATCGAATATTCTTGATTACCAATCGTTCTTGTGTGAATATATGCATCATTACTAAAATAGTACTACATTACTCATAATTTGCATATTTTGGTAAATTTACTTCTCGTTCCTTCTCCATAATGTCGATTTTGGTCGAGATAAATTGACTCTTAAGGTTGATCTCTGAAATAAAAAATATTGAAGAATCACTCGATACTCAATGTGTTTACCGTTGGATTGGATATTTCAACATTCTGCAAAATCAAACTCGGATTCTTGCGATGAGCAAAAATGGTTGATATGGTACATTCTCCATCTAATGAAAAACAGCTAGAAGTTCTCGAAAGCCCATTTTTAAAATCGGTCAATCTCAAAGTATCCATATTCCCATTCTCAGGTCAAATTTCAACAATCGGATAAAAATCACTTGCAGAGCTTAAATAATTCTTAACAGAATCGGCCAATCTGAAAATAACTATAATTATGTGTGTATCCCAAGATCTTGAAACGACAAACCTTAACTGGCCACGCTCATCAATACCAATGAATCCATTTACGATGAAATTCACCGAGCTGTTGTCTATGCCAATATCAAAATCAGCAATTGCTTGATTCCACTGCTTAAGTCGCTCATTAATACATTTTTTCGAGCGAAACATTGCGTTATTTGAAGGAGATGATGATCTCCTTGTAAATAGGTAGATTAGAGCAAAGATAAATTAACGACGACGAGCATCTTCCGACGTGGATATCGTTTAAGACGATTTTGAAGGTTCATGCTTTCAAGACGACGGAGTAATAACCGCCAATTTTGAGAGTATGTCATCTGCAATTGTTTATTTATATGGAGCTCCATATATGGAGTGGCACTTCGGTCAAAACGAAATTCCACCCTCAGTGTTTGTATTTTTCTCTGCGCGTTGCCTTTTGTGATGTGTTGCGTTTTGCGTGTGTTTTTCTATATTCCTCTTCTACAATAAACGATCATTTATTTCAACAAATATAATTTAAAATAATTTAACGCGCAGACAACGATACATAAAATGAAGAGAGATACCGTTTTTCGTGGTTTTTTTGACCGGAGTGGAGTGGATTAAAGCGTGTGCCACATAAAATTAAACAGTGGTTCAAGTATATTTAAATAATTCAGTATAATTTTCGAACATTAAATTTTACAAGGCATTAATATTTAAAATTAAAGTTAATAATTGACGAAGTTATATAGCATGGATTTACAAAAAAATTTTTTATTTCAGTTTCAAGCTAAAATAGTTTGTGATCCGTGTAATGAAGGTATATCGCCTATAAATTCGTTGTAACATGTTTATTTAACATTTCACGTTCAAATATTCAAATTTAATTGTTGGTACAATTCAGAGCTACCTAGATTAAGAATTACGAATTTCGGAATGGAATATTACAGATTATGGATTTTACTAATAAACATCCAGAACCTAATTTGCTAGTTTCCAATTCTACCTATCCATAATTATAAAAACCAATAACTTTTAACTGATAGGATAAACACAGGAAATTGTTATTTTAGGTTTTGGAGGATCGAGGAATATTTCGGATGCATGCCAATTCGAATGAGCATAAAACGAGTTCAAAAAACGGGTTGAAATTGAAAATTTCTGGAAGTTATTTATATTTTTCAATAATTTAAGAAATATCTGGCAAATTGGCCTAAACTAGGATTTTGTAATTTACACGTAAAGTTTATATGACGGACATAAAGATCAGAAAATCGTGATTTCCAATTGGCGTGCGGATGTATTAATTTATTTCTTTGTCGATTTCGATTTAGAAGATTTCAATACTTATTGTGCTTCCAGATAAACTGTTCCTTCTTTAAAAGCCAGTTTAACCGTTAAACTGGCTTTTCAACATTAAAGATCCAGCTGCTGTCATGTATATCTCAGTGTTGCACGGATTTTCATCTTCTTCACGGAATTCCATCATCCGCCTTCCGTTTAAAAAAATTAATTTCCATTTCCGTTTTCCGTATTTTGTTTGATAAAATCAATTTCCGTGGAACGCTGATTTATATATATATATATAAAGAGTGTCAATATTAAATTTTTAAAATAACGATAAACAGGTTATAATTTAAACCTTTTAATTTGTAAGGCTCTTGTAACAATTGCAATATATATTCATCGCATTATCTTTACAATCACTCATCCCTTCATGTAAATTAGAATTTAAAATATTCTAAAACATATTTAAATTCTTCATTGACTGCAATAAAATATTGATATATCTTAATTGCAAATTAATTTAAAAGAAAAACAAAAACAATTTCTTGAAAACTGATCTCCAATTGAATTGATCTATGGCGGTAGCGATCAATTGAAAACTTTTTTTATAAAAATTGTCGACGATGAATCGAAATTTGCTTTTTATTCATTTTTATTTTTATTTTTACTACTTACTCTTACTACTTACTCCAAAGTAAGTAAGTAGTAATTTTCACGAATGGTTTCTTTTATTATTTATGTTTTTCAGGACTCGATGGGAGAAACAATTGGCTCAACCTGCTCAACCTGCTCACCCTTCTCAATCTCTTCAACCTGATGACCCTACCTAACCTACTCAACCTGATCACCCTATACAATATGTTCATCCTGATCTCCCAACACAATCTGTTCAACCTTATTACCCAACACAATCTGTTCATCCTGATTACCTTACACAATATGTTCATCCTGATCACCCTACATAACCTAAACATGATCACCCAACACAATTTGTTCATCCTGATCACCCAACACAATATGTTCATCCTGATCACCTTACACAATATGTTCATCCTGATCACCCAACACAATCTGTTCATCCTGATTACCTTACACAATATGTTCATCCTGATCACTCAACACACTCTGTTCATCCTGATCACCCAACACAATTTGTTCATCCTGATCATACAACAAAATCAGTTCATCCTGATGTTCACCCTGATCACCCAACACAACCTAATCACACTGCTCATCACCCAACACAATTTGTTCATCCTGATCTCCCAACACAATTTGTTCATCCTGATCATCCCACACAATCTGTTCATCCTGATGTTCACCCTGATCACCCAACACAACCTAATCACACTGCTCATCACCCAACACAATTTGTTCATCCTGATCTCCCAACACAATTTGTTCATCCTGATCTCCCAACACAATCTGTTCATCCTGATTACCTAACACAATTTGTTCATCCTGATCAAACAACAAAATCTGTTCATCCTGATGTTCATCCTGATCACCCAACACAACCTAATCACACTGCTCATCACCCAACACAATTTGTTCAACCTGATCACCCTACACAACCTAATCACACTACTCATCCTAATCAAACCTGGAGAGATCTCTCATCCCTCAATCACTTCAGCTTATTCATCTTGACTTCGTCGTCGCCTTCATCTTTTTCAATCTTTTCCATCTGAACCTTCCTTCACAACACTCTCCCGTCCCTTTTTTTTATTTTATAGATTCTTCACGCTGCTCAGGATTCCGGATGTGGTCAAGAAGACAACGGTGATCATACTCATCGATTTGTTTATATGGTAAACATTTAAAAACTTCTTACTTAAATTAAAATTAATATTTTAGGATGGATCGACAATGCGAGGAGCGATGAACAATGGATCGAACAGCCACAAGAACAGCAATGGTGGATATGTATGGACGAATCGACACGTCGTAAGCCTTTACATTATCCACTCTTGCTCGTTTTTATTTCGATCACGTTTAGCACATATGAAGAAAGATTCGGATCATCAGCAAAGAAATCAATAGATGAATCGATAGTAACCATATCAATCGAACAATTTGATGTTGATGAAGCCATAGAAAATCAGTTTCGAATCAAGGAAAGCCTCTTCACGACTTCACAGTGGTTTACAATTAGAATATACCGAAGAAGGCATTAATAGCTATACTCAAAACATTGTGGTGTTAATGTGTGAAACTTATTATTCAAATTAAAATTAATTTTTAGAATGGATCGACAATGAAAGAAGCAATTAACAATGGATCGAACAGCAACGAGAGCAACAATGGTGGATATGCATTGATCAATCGACAACTCGTGAGCTTAGACCATCTATCTTTCTTAATTTATTATTTTCTTAAATTCCTTTTAATTCTAGAACGTATGAAGGAAGTTTCGGATCAACAGCAACTGAATCAATCTGCGGAGCAATAGAAGCCATATAAATCGATGAACGCGATTATGATGAAGCAATCATTTTCGGACCAAGGATGGAATTTCATAGCCACTTCATGTCCACGCAGTGCCTTACGATCAAGGCATGCACAAGAAGGCATAGAAAGTTATGCTCGCCAAATATAGGATGGTGTTAACTTTTTAAACTTCAAATTCATATTAAAGTTAATGTTTTAGGATCGATCGACAATGAAAGAAGCAGTTAATCGTACAGCAACGGGAGCAACAATGGATATGCATCGACCAATCGACAAGTCGTGAGCTTAGACAATATCCATATTTATTAATTTATTATTTTCTTAAATTTCTTAAATTTCTTAAATTTATTTTAATTCTAGAATCTATGAAGGAAGTTCCGGATCAACATGCAATAGCAAGCAAATCAATCGATGATGAAGCCATAGAGAATCTAATGAACAACTAGTAAGCCGTCCTATCATTCAAAATACTTACAAGGTGTGCTAAACATTTTATTTTGTATTTTATATTTTATTTTATTACCGCGCGGTTATAATATTATTTTATCAACAATCGCTAGCTAGCTAATTATGCGCGAGCTGATACCGAGTTATAAATGGTACTCTGTGTCACTTCTTATTGTTGTTGTATTAAAAGTGAATTCATGTTAATCATGAAATTATCGAGTTAAAGATAGTGTATATATTATTATAGAATTAAAACTTGCGCAAAAATCGAGTTCGAGTTATTATTATTCCATATTACCGTTAATTTTATTTCAATATACTATGATTTGAAATTAAAAAGTCACTAGCTAGTGGCTTTCCCGGGCCACCTTTCCTTGGCAAGAGCTCTGCCATATCGAGTACTATTTGACACTTTTATTTGTGTCTTTTATTGGACTTTGATTGGACTTTTTTTATTATTATTTCGTTCTGGACTTTATATTTGTAAAATCGCTGTGCACAGCAGTATTAATGTTATTAATGTTAATTATGGACTTATCGAGTTAAATGTGATAAAAACAATTTGATAAAATATGTATTGACTATATGATTTTAACTTTATATTGCTATTGTTTTATTATATTTTGTTCTATTTTTATTCTCTCTATTATCTATTTGGACTTTTTAAGTTAGGTTTTTCTTTTTAAGGGGGGTCATCGCGGTAGTTTCCGGTGGCCCCCGACGGCTCGCTTGTATTCGGCCTCCTCGTGGCGCGAGCTGGGAAACGCCGAGCTTATGGAGCTCGGTAGGCTAGCGAATACGAAATTACTTTTTCAAGGTTTCTGATATTTGTTCTTTTTATATTGGACTAGAACATTTCTGACTTCATAAATGGATTCGTTCCCAAAACAGAAATTATATTGGACTATAACAGTTCTGATACAATCATTGCTACAAGACAAAGCTTCTAGTGCTTTTCTTGGTAAGATCCCAGATCACTTCTAACATTTTCTTTTTAGTTTTCTACACTATTTAACAAACCGGGATGTTATTAAATCTAGGAAAATCGGAAATTGCTCCCGTCGGAAAATAAAATCCATTTCCGCAAAAGAAATCACGGATGATTACACCATAGAATTTAAAATACTTAATTAAATCAAAAGAGGATGCGAAGCATACCTGGTAGAAATGAAAAAAATCGAAATTTACAATGAAATGGTGTAATAATCCGTGTTTTTTGCAGATATGCATTTTATTTTCCGACGGGAGCAATTTCCGCTTTTCCTAGATTTAATAACATCAACAAACCGAGTCAGTTGTCAACGACGACATAGAAGACACCAGCAATATTTTTTTTTAATATTTAAAATAAACTTATTATTTGAACTCTTGTTAACCTTGTTTCCACATTCCGTCTTCTGGCTATAAATTCCTTCCGGTATTTGAGAATTGGTTTAGTGTTCCGAATTCCTCCATCACTTATTCCAAATTCTATGAAACACGTTCTTTTTTTTCAGGAATTATCAACTTCGTACTTTTTTCCGTCCAGTAGTGATGTGCATGGTGTGTCTATCCAGTTTAAGAAACGGGTTTACAATTTTTTTACCACTACAATTTCTATTAACTCGTACAATTTGATATTTTCTTGTAAAATTAAATTCTTAAGTTCTCATCTCTCTGGCGGCGATTATAAACTGTTCGTATTTAATAAATACAAAGTTATGTGTTTATACTTTTAGCATTATATGTTGTAGGATAAACTAATTCCAATAACTTAATTGTTAACAGATCATATAATTTATAAAATCAGTCCAAATAAACTAACAAATCAATTTAACCCAGCTTGTTTACATTAATCTAATAAACTTCATTAAATTTTATATTGCAAATACCAGTCATATATATATAATTATTAATATATACTACACCTCCTTTCAAAACCCATCAAAATAAATAATACAAGCATAAGTTTGAACATTACACGTATGCAATAATCAAATAAAATATCATCAACGACTTCTTAAAGAATAACGATTCCTCAAGTACGGGTTATATGGCGTCATGCATGACTATTTTTAATAACATCTGAAAAGTATCAAAAGCGCACACCAAATTGAATGGTTAAGCTAGGAGCTCAGAAAAGATACTTATTTCGCATATTTCGCTGAGAAGCGTGGCTTTTTAGATAGTTTAAGACGGGATAGTAACAATGAGGTGTCAAGTTATATGAAAATAATACGTGTAAATTAGTAATATACGCTTAAATATTGAAAAATATTCATTTCGACTTGGCGTGAAAGCGTCTACAATGGCAGAAACGGCTAATAATTGGTTTTTTTTATTATATTTAAATATTATACATATCAATAAGCTTATTGACTAACCTCTGTTGCAGTGTTTTTGTGACTTAATATCAATAATATTGATTAAAATATTGCCTGAAAAAATTAAAAAATCAAGGCACATTTGTTTTGTCAAATGGGCATGCGTTTTTTTGGCAAGCTTCCAAATAATTTTTGGGACCAATCTTGAACTGAAGTGTCTCCCTTCAAAATATCTTTGCCAGAAACAAATGGAACAAAATAATCACAATTAGCAACAATATCCAAAAGGATGTTGGCAATCCCGTTCCCGCCCCGCCAGAACAATGCAATTCCATCAACTCTTCTTCGTGTTGACGTAGCACGCTGAATGGAATACTTCAATAGTGAGCCCAGAAATCGAGCTTACTTTAAATATTTTGATAAGATTTTTAGATTATCGGAAAGTTTACGAAAAGATTGATCAACTAACATGCTAGTTAAAACCGTATTTGAACGTTTTCATTAGCTAGATTCATTAGAAGATTGAGAAATATTCATTTTTTCCGTAGAATTGATAAGGGTTGTTTACATCTTTGTAATTTAGTATTGTATTACTCATTAAAATAGAAAAGGACCATGGTATACTCCACCAGACCAAATTTGCTATTTTATTTTTATATAAAACAAAATTGTCATGTTAGAATAATTTTTTTAATGTTGTCTAATGCATCAACCGCATAAACAAACAAAAAAGAAATATTTGATTTCATCCATTTTTGTTTTGTTTCATTTTATTATTATTGGAAATTGATTTGAGAAACCGTTATGAAAAAATAAGCAAATATTTGCAAAAAGGTGATAACGAACAATAATAACAATAATCATCAATTGATAGAATTAAAAGTGGCACGATGATCATTCCCATTGAAATCAGTTTTACCCACAAAACCCATTTCTCGGTAAAAGTGTCGCCATATTTGTATTTTTTTCCAATTCAAAAGTCGTATCATTTATCAGGCGAACAGTTTATGATAATACTTCCACTATTTATTTCCTACTAAAAGCTTTATTTCATTTCATTTACTCTGATTTATAGTATTGTCCTTTTCAGAGATTGATGCCTAATGGAAGAGGAAAAATATTAGAATGGACTGATGATCTCGTTTGGATGAGCTCTCTTTTTAGACGGCCATTCTTTTTTACGAAATTATGGGCAATACATATTTAAGAGGAATTGAGAAAAATGTTTTTTATGGCCCCATCATTTTCTCTTCTTTTATTATTCTTCCATTAGGCATCGATCTCTGAAATGAATAATAGCAAAAGCTGAAAATTCAAGAAATGGTCGTGTGAATGTGGACGAACTATTGACTTCTTCCATTAATTGTCATTCTTATAATTTTATCTTAAAGTCTTCTTAAATTTGCTTTAATTGCCTATAATTGAACATTACTTGGTTGAATAACAATTGCAAATAGATAAACAATATATATTGATTGTCATCAATTGTTATACATTGGTCTTTTTTCAATTTAATTGCCACTAATTCTAGATTGTCTAGTTTTTGTTCATTTTTAATGAAAATGTTCGTGTATAAAAGAGTTCGTTGTTAAACAGGTATTATTTCAGAATGGCTGAAGCTGATATTGCAGTAATTGGATTGGCCGTAATGGGCCAGAACCTGATCTTGAATATGAACGATCATGGTTACACGGTTTGCGCGTTTAATCGCACGGTGAAGTTAGTCGACGAGTTTCTTGCCAATGAAGCCAAGGGTACAAAGATAATCGGAGCTCATTCGATTGAAGAAATGTGCAAGTAATTTATTGTATGTTTATTTGCGGGTGAAATAATTATCTTAAGGAAGTTAAAGCGGCCAAGAAGGATAATGCTCCTTATTAAGGCTGGAGCACCCGTTGATGCAATGATCGACAATATTTTGCCACATTTGGAGAAGGGAGATATTATCATAGACGGAGGAAATTCGGAATATATTGATTCGAACGTAATACTTGATTTATTTATTAAATTAAAGAACAACAATTGAATATTTTCCAGAGACGGGCGGAGAAATTGGCAGCTAAAGACATTCTATTCGTTGGCTGTGGTGTTTCGGGCGGCGAAGAAGGTTGGTGATTCTTGTTTTGAATAATATCTCTTTGGTATTGGCTTGTTTATCACTGTCATCCTACGAAAATAATGATTAGTAAAAGTAAAATAAGAAGAATTGATACCAAAATGACGAATAAACCGGTTTATGATCTGATGGACAGGGTCCACGCAGGCATTCGTACTTGATATTCTGCAACCAATCGGAATTTCGAGACCAGTATAAAACACGATCGGTAAACGATGGAATCCGCTTCGACACGTAGTCATCAGAATCGGTTTCGAATTTGTGGGTGGGAGGGAAGCGTATTGGTGGCTCGGCGAACTCGGAAAACGCCAATCCTTTACCGCGTATTGTTGACAACTCGTCGCTGTCCAGTAATTTATCATAAAGTTGTTCGTCGACTTGTAGTTTCCAGTTGATTTTGTGATCAATCGGAACGCGGAAGTTTAAATCGCCGATCCAGAAGATGCAATCAGATGAGAAGATGTCGTCGTTTCCATGCGCATGAAATTGTTTGAGAGCGCAAAAGCGAAGCTGTTTAATGATTTTGGAATAGTCTTGGATCCGTTGTTGTATGGTGGCATCTGTAATTTTGTGACAATTTAAGAATCCGTGGAAGATTTAAATATCGACAAGTTTAAGAGGAAATATGCCGAATGGAAGAAGAAAAATTGTTCCAAAAATTACAGCAATTTGCAGCATTGCCAGGTCAATCCAAAAGAGATCATCAATTTTTTATTTTCCATGCGACAATAATTTTACCAAAGTCACTTAAGTTTTACTGATTTTTTTTGTTAATTAAATTTTGAAGGAAGTAATTTAGGAGTGGCGCATTAATTTAAATATAAGTGGAGTAGTCTGTTTTAATTAAATTTTTAATTAAAAAAATAAAAATTATTTAATAGAATATTTTCCTATTATTTATTTTGAAGTAAATCAGATCTAAATAATATTGAAAATATTAATTAAGTCCTAACGCGTTACTAAATTTTGAATTTTTACTTTCTTTAACTTTTAAAATTATTTGAATAAAATGTATACATTTACAATGTACCTGTTCATTACCAAAATTATTTATTGTGATTTGTCGTTAATTTTAAATAAGGGTTTAATTATAATATACCAATTATTCATCCTAACTTTGTAGTGCACGGTCTTAGTTGGGAAATAGAACTTGATATATGGTTTGACTGAATTTAAATAACTAAAATTTGCTTAAAACTAGACAGAAGAGTACGCGCGGAAAATTTTTTTAAATAAAATGTTTTATTTTAAATGACAATGAGCCTAAACGAACGCACGCGATAAATGGCAGCCAATGAGCACAATCCATCGTTGATATAATCGAAGACATATTGAGATAGCACCTTTTGTTCTAACTGGTTTTGCCATTGCACCGGAAGAAATGAAGCTGACTTGTGGCTCTAAACGTTGTAGTTACAAAATGACGTCATCCACTGCCCTACGAATAGCATATTTCAGATGAGAAGTTCTGATAAAGACGATCATCATTTGGGCCCATGCGCGATGAGATATATAAAGGTTGTGGTCTTTGAATGCGGGTTCGATTATCTTGAGAGCATCCTCGTGGAACATTCTGAAATTTTGATTTAAAGAGCGCCGGGTTGGAAACGAACTTTGATGTTGATGGAATTTCTTGTAATGATATGACGATGAGGTCGCTATCAATCTCCGAATAGCATTCGTTGATCTTTGAGACAAGATAGTTTAGGATTTTGACGGACTGTATTATACAATTGTATTAATAGTAGGCTGGAAAAGACCTTTTCGTTGATATTCCACGTCAGATTGGTTACACGCAACCGTCGGTCATTCATTTTAGCAATGTCTTGATAGGTTACGATTGGAACGTTGCCAAATCCGGTAATCTGTGCGCTTAAAAATTAAATCAGAAGGTGTTTTATTTGGGATTTTCGATAGGTAATACCCATTTGAGTTGTTATAGCAGTAGGTCCAATTGCCGTCGCTTACTTCAGTAACTGGAATTGAATGAGAACGTGGATTATTTGCAAGAGTTTGTAGGCCTTACAACTATTGCGGCGAGATGGTTGTGAAGTGGAACGAATCCATGGCGGATGACGATTGTTTGAACTGTTCCTGCGTTGGTCGCTGGTTGTTGCATCATCTATTATTGATTTTTGCATTTTCATATGTAAAACATGTTGAAATAATCGGGGGGAGCTTACCTGTTTCGAACTGGTGTAGGGGGGGAATAAATGGAGAGAAATAGACATGACAACGGTTGCTATGGGACTTACCATGGAACTGCAGTGAACCTATGGTGTTGCTGCGCTTGAGGAAGTTGAACATGCCTGCAATAAGGAAATGTTTCAGGCGCTCGTTATGGACCCTCATTGATGCCCGGAGGCAATCCGGCCGCTTGGCCGCACTTGAAGGACATTTTCCAGTCGATTGCAGCGAAATCGGATGGTGAACCGTGCTGTGATTGGGTGGGCAACGCAGGAGCAGGACACTTTGTGAAAATGGTGCACAATGGTATCGAGTATGGAGATATGCAGCTTATTGGAGAGGCGTACGACCTGTTACATAATGTGGTCGGATTGAACCATGATCAGATGGCGGAGGTAATGGACGATTGGAACAAGGGAGAGCTTGACTCGTTCTTGATTGAAATCACGGCGACGATATTGAAAACGAAGACGGATAAGGGTGAAGCGATATTGCCAAAGATTCGCGACGCAGCCGGACAGAAGGGAACTGGAAAGTGGACGGTGAATGCCGGATTGGAATATGGCATGCCGGTGACGTTGATCGGTGAGGCGGTATTCGCACGCTGTTTGTCGGCTCTGAAGGACGAACGTGTAAAGGCTGCCAAGAAGCTGGCTAGGCCGAACGTTGATATGAGCAAGGTGATAAGTGATAAGAGAGTGTTTATCAAGCAGATTAGCAAGGTGAGAATTATTCTTGTGAAATGGTGAAAAGGGTGGAAATTGTGCAGGCACTGTATGCGTCGAAGATTGTCAGTTACGCACAAGGATTTATGCTCCTCAGAGAAGCCAGCAAACATTTTAATTGGGATCTGAATTTCGGAGCGATTGCGCTCATGTGGAGAGGTGGATGTATTATTCGCTCCAGGTTAGGGTTTTTAAAGTTTATGTTTGAATTTAAACAATTTGCCCAGGTTTTTTGAAGTGTTAAAATCACCATCATTATTAGGATTTAACAAATTTGAGATGTGAATTTTCTCAATTTCAGATTCCTTGGTGATATCAAAAGAGCTTATGACAATAACAAAGAGTTGTCAAACTTGCTCCTCGACGATTTCTTCTCAAAGGCAATTTCGGATGCTCTTGACTCATGGAGAGCCGTCGTTTCCACGTCAGTCTTAACCGGAATCCCTGTTCCGGCATTTTCATCAGCACTTGCATTTTATGACGGATATTCCAGAGAGGTGAGTATGTCGAAAAAGTGCACAGTTTTTTATTGCTGAAACTTGCATTGGAAAATAACTAGGGAGAAGCTGTGTTGAACAATGCAAATATTAAACAAATCAATAAATTAAGATTAAAAATGTATTTTAAAGGTTCTACCGGCGAATCTGATACAAGCACAGAGAGATTTCTTCGGAGCACACACATATGAGCTTGTGGAGAACCCGGGAACCTGGGTGCACACAAATTGGACGGGACACGGTGGAAGAGCCACATCGAGGACGTATAATGCTTAATTTATATTGTTGGATAATGGAGTTGTATATTAGATGTGATTTATTTTGTATCTTTGAAAGCGAATTTGTATTTTGAAGATTGTTGATGTTTGTGATTATTATTTTTTACTAAATTGACTAGATTACACAGTGTTTATTGCAGAGAAATTAGACTGGAACGAAAATGGTTATTATTTTGATTGAAGGGCTTCTTTGTGTTATTTTCAGTTTTTTTTTCATAGTGATTATAATAATTATTATCAAATGTGTGTTGTAATCAGTCTGATTATGTTTTGTACTATTAATTGTAAACAAAATATTAAATGGATGGATGGATTAAAAGTGCGGAAAGCGGAGCATGAACGATGCTCCGATTGATGATAGCTGCCGACTTTTTAAATTGTAATAATGAAAACTTTAAGTTTAAGAAGAAGAAAAGGAGCCAAAATTGGATTTATTTATTGTTAGGATGAATTATCAGAGCTTTCTTTTAAAGGTTCTATTAAAGTTAATGATTGTGATGAGTTTAAAATTTATATTATGAAAGTTTGAATTTACCAGAATAGATTTTAAATAAATTATGGTTGTTTTATGTCAAACAAGCCATGTAAAATCAATTTCTAAGGATAAATAAATATCGAAAATGATAATGAAACATTCGAACTATCAAGTCTGTCTTAATTTATTCCCTTTTCATAAATAATTAATTATAACTCATAGTTGCAGCTGTGATCATAGGGTTTTTCGTGTTATACTTGCTAAAGATACTTAGGAGTCCATTGTCATTCTCGTATATCTTCGCTGCTGCGCCTGGGCCAGGCAATCTTCTTCTCCAGGATTCCGATTCGAGTTTCTGGATCTGTACACCTCGTGCACATAAATTGAGACCCAAAGTTTAATTGGGCCTAGCCAGGTCTTCCTCCTTGCCGTGTCCAACCACCCATTCAGTCAGTCGTTTCGTCCACCGGTCAGCAGGAAGGCCCACTTCAGTATCCTTCGTATTATTTGACGATGGACGTCTATTCGATCGCTTCCTGCGTGGTGACAAATTGTGTTCATACACCTCTGCAGTCGCCTAGAATTTTCTTCCACGTAGAGCCGGGAGCACACTCTTTGTGAAGGTGGTTTGACTCCACGCAGCCTTGATTCGTCTTGAAGTTTCCTCGCTCAAACAGCCGCCGAATCTATTATAATGTAGCTGTCCAATTATTTGACTCCTTCATCGACTTTGCACTAAATTCCACCACTACGATGGTTTTCGTCGGGTTAATAGTTCTAGTCAGTTCAGTGGCCTTAAAAAGTCCTCAATAAAGGTTATTTTTGAGATTAGCAATTTTTTTGAAAGTATTGCATGTAAACGACAGTATCATCGTAATATGAATTTAATCTACAGTATCACAAACATGAGTTTTATTGATTTTTTATTACATAGGCAAAATGGGGACGGTCCGTTAACCGTCGTATGGCCGGTTTTATATCGGTTTTGCTCCGGTTAGGACTACGTTTCACTAGAGACCTGAGTGAACCGCCGACGAGAGTGATTTGACAAAAAAAGAACATGTGTTTTGTTGAACTTTCCCGGTTGAACCTCGGTTTGTCGCTCAAAATGCGAGGCAGACAGCGTATACTCTCCTCGCATTATCTTTCGCGAAAAGCTTTCGATGCAAAATTAATTTTTATAAACGAATTTTGGAATCAAAACTTTTGAAAAATTATAGAAATGTTTAATGTCAAAATGCACTATTATTCTCGTGAAATTAGTATCTAGGTATTATTGGTGAATCGGAACGCGTTTGGATTGTATCAAACCCAGTAAGAAACAATAAATCGAAGTCTACGTGAATAAAATAGTAGCGCATTTTGACAAGAAACGTTTCAATATTTTGTATTAAAATTTTTAATAAGTTTTGATTCCAAAATTATTTTTAAAAAATCAATTAAACTAATATTTGTGATACTGTAGTTTGAATACATATTTTCGTGATACTGTAGTTTGAATAAAAAAATTTCAAAAAATGTTGATTATCACAAATTCTATTTTGAAAGTATAGAATTCTTTCTACATAAGGTTTTACAAATCACTATAATTAAGTCGCCTAAGCGATGACTGTGCACAAGTGCAATCAGCACACAGAGTTATTGTGATTTCATGCAGTTGATTTTCTGCGCGCGTCAGTTGTCCGCCGAATTTGAATTTGGAGAAGTTTAATGGCATTTAAGCAATTAAACTGAAAGCTTTTAATAAGAATTATACAAATTTTGGCAGTCCGGGTTTCCTCGCGACAATTTAAATATAATTTAGAAGTAAATTACAGTATAATGCTATAAAAACGAAACTCTTTCAACCTCATTAGGGCCTAGATCATTAAAATAAATTAAAATCGAATTTAAAGGATTTTTATATCAATTTTGGAATTATTTCAGAAAAAAATTAGGGTACGCTTAATTTTTCAACTATTTTGTATACAGTAACCATATTTCCTGTCTCTTAGACTGCTTCTGAATACTTAGAATCGATGTTCTAAGATTTCTCGCGCGGCCAACGCGTTGGGATTGACCAGTGGTTACAAGGCTACCACTTGGGTGGGGCAATGTTCAACAAAATCATTCCATTTTCATTAAGCAATATCTTTATTAAATAACTCTAGAATGATTTCTTACATTTATCATTAGAATACTCAAATTATGCGGATTCTAATGATACCCGAAACTTGGACGCTCCGTTGCCGAGTAATCTTCAATTTTCTTCGAAGCCATCTTGTCCAATAACTATAAATTTCAGGAACGTGTAGGTAAAAGGAGTGCGCTTCTAGAACTGTAATTTCAATTTTTCAGATACCGTTACACTCACATTTATCCCATTAAAGTTTAAGAAACAATTTGAACTTGTGCAATATTTCGTGATTTTCTATTACGGACTAGACACTTTATATTCCGGGGTTTCTTTTATAAACTGGAAACAATTAAAAATCAAACTTTGCGTTTTTTGGCTATTGCGTAAAATAAAATGCGAAAGTTCAAAATCTTGTCCTAATATCACGACCAATGATTTAAATTGAATATTAATTGTTCTCATCTAATCGGTAGTGATATGGAATCGTAATTGAATCTATGGAAGTTCTACTCTCGGCAGCGTTCAACAGTTAATTGCATTTTTTATTTTCTTTCTAATTACTTTCCTGATTAAAAAATAAACTTTAAATTAAGCTCTTAAAATCTATTACCGTTACTTATTTTGTGAAGTTCTATTATAATTGATTAATAAAGTTATTTTTACCATTTTATCCTATTCCTTTTAAAATAATACAATTAATAATCCGCATATATGCACAAAGTACGCAGATAACAACTAATGGATTTTATTTTACGCAATAATCAAAAAACCCAAAGTTTGATTTTTAATTGCTTCCTATAAACTTTATTTTATAAACTCACACGAATGACGAGGATCGAACTGTGGCGTAGACGTGACTGTGTTTACGTATTGTCGTAAAATAAAATGCTCACATATTTTATATTGTTACGAACTATTTTATTGTTAAAATTTTTAAATGAAATATCTCGTAATATTGAAAAATATTCATTTTTATGATGATCATTTGATGCAAGAACGTATTTATCCGTTAAATGGTGTTGGAAAATCATTGATTAATTGCCCTTTACAGTAAATTGTAAATATTTTACAATCTGTTTTGTATTAAAATATTATTTCTTACATGCACTTATTTAAATTTTCTTATAAATTTTTCGTGAAGCGTGATTTCAACAAGTATGTCATGGATTTTCAAAAACTGGATAAACGAACGGCACTACTAAAGGTTATGATTAAAAATCACAGGATTGCAATCATAAACTCGTACGCTCCTGCAGCAGGGACCTCCAGAGATGTTACAAAATCTGATCGATACTTCAAATCACTGTCCAAGTTCTATCGAAGTGCAAACAAAGAAAACGACGAAGTGATTTTAATTGGTGATGGCGACCGCCGCCGTCGAACTCTCGATCTCAAACTTCACCCACGAACGGTCCACGACAAGATCCATTAGAAGACGGATAGGAATCCTGGAGACGAGAGCTGCATGGTCAACAGTGGCACGGCGCAGCCGCTCAAATTGGAGAGAGTTAGTCCGCTTCTCATTGCGAAAATGATTCGGACTCCAAAGTATCCAAAGTAAAGTAAGTAGTAGTTGAACAATAATTTTCCATCGCTATTTAACAGAAAAATGCATTTCTTGCAATTAAACGCTAAAAATTAGAAATAAGAAAAATCGTTCGAAAAAATATTAAAAAGGTAAGTGTTTTATTTTACGACAATACGTAAACACAGTCACGTCTGCGACACAGTTCGATCCTCGTCATTCGTGTGAGTTTAATATCACTCCGGAAAATAAAGCGTCTAGTCCGCAATAGGAAATCACGAAATATTGCACAACTTCAAATTTTTTCTTAAACTTTAATAGGATAAATGTGAGTGTAACGGTAAGGTCCTTTTACCTACACGTTCCTTCCTTTTACCTACACGTTCCTGAAATTAATAGACACGCCAAATCGAAATGACTATTTTTCAATATTAAAACGTGAATTACTAATTTACAAGTATTATTTTCATATAATTGGACACTTCATTGTTACAAGACCGTCTAAAACTATCAAAAAACTTGTGCTTCTTCCCAATATTTACAATATGAGCATCTTTTGTGAGCCCCCAACGTAACCACTCAATTTGGGGTGAATAGGCACGCCAAATCGAAACCTTTGAGTTTGCGATTTGTTAAACGTGTGTAGAAATTGTTACGCCTTTATAACAAACAAATTTTTGTTACAATTTAATTAAGCATGTCTTAAACTATCTAAAAATATTAATATCTTTCTAATAAGTTAAATTTGAGCATGCTTTTTGAGCTCATTCTATTACCATACAATTTGGGGTGAATAGGTATTTGACAAGATGGCTTCGAAGAAAATTGAAGATTACTCGGCAACGGAGCAATAAATTGTCCAAGTTTTGGGAATCATTAGAATCAGCATAATCTGAGGATTCTAATGATACATTTAAGAAGGTATTCTAGTGTTATTTAATAAAGATATTGCTCCATGAAGATGGGATGATTTTGTTGAACTTGGAACGGGTAGGAAAATTCTAAATTGAAAAAAAACTCTAATTTTCCAAGCTCCCACATGATTATTTTGCTTATTTTATTTTTAAAATATTCCTCCAGAAAAAAGAATATTTAATTGACCGCTTTATTTGCTTTGGGTATTTGATAAACAAAATTGATGGATGGTTGGATGTATGATGATGATTATGTTGTTTATTATTATTATTACTATTACTATTATTAATATTATATTTAGATATTATGACATGACTGTCTAGTTTACAATCAAAACCATTGATGATTGTTTGATTAGACGCGAAAATTCATTGAAGACGGTTTTATTTTGTTGTTATTCTGCTGTCAAACAAGGCGGCGATTCATAATAATAATAATAATAAATTAAAAATGATTATTATTTGGATAGTAACCTTTTTTGCGTCACCAATAAACTGAATGAATGATATGATAGAATCGACCAAAACATGCTCATTGGAGCGATGATCTCTCTGGAACAGAAGGGCGGCGCCGTCGTCGGAGGAAGTGGCCAACCCCGACTAGTGGGAGGGATTCCTTATACTTGTTCTTATATAATAGCATTCGCTTGATAACAGAAGCGACCCTTTCTGGTTGTTTTGAATCAAAATGTTCGAGATATTCACTCAAGGCTTCTCTATTCTTAACCTATTATCGATTTTGGCATTCTTCACCACCGTTGGCTTATTCTTCTGCGGTATGCCAATATGTCGGCAGATTTGGAAGCGCAAGGACACTAAGGAGATCTCAGGCGCGCCGTTTCTAATGGGCGTCGTTGGGTAGAATCTATGTTTCTCTACGGGGTTTCTATGGAGAATTTTCAGCGGCTGCTGCTGGATGACGTACGGATTGCTCAAGAATGATGGCACCGTCAAGTGGGTGACGGGCTGTCAGGTGATCCTCTACTCGAGCTATACTGTCTTCTACTGGGTGATGACGAAGAAGAAGCTGTGGATTAGTGCGCAGGTGGCGGCGGTGGTGGCGATTTGCGCGACGCTCGTCGTCTGCGTCAAATTGTTCGGCATGAAGATATTCCATCCGCTTGGGATTATTTGCTTGACGCTTAATATTGCCGACTTTGCTGCTCCGCTGGCAGGCCTCAGGGTTGTTATTAGGAGGTGTGCGACGTCGACATTGCCGCTGCCGCTTTGTATTGCCAATTTTATGGTCTCAAGTGAATGGTTCTTGTATGGACTCTTGAAGCACGACTTTTATCTTATTGTGAGTTTTTGTTTATTTTAACCTTTTTATTCTCAATGTTTCAACGTTTCTTGACCTTTTCTTACTTCTCGTTCCTCATCATCTTTTACGTCACATCAATCACGTCAAATGAAAATAGCAATTTTTGATCTTTAGATATGTTTTTACGTGTAATCTACTATCTTAAAAAAATAGAAATGATCTTGGCGGCTAAATTCCATCAAATTTTGGGTTTAATGGTCGGTTTCTCAAAAATGCTCTTTAATATTATTATGAGCTTACGTTAGATGCTAAATTCGGTATATTTAAATATTCTTGCCAAATATGAGAAAATTTCATCGACGAGAATTAAAATTATAATTAAAAATAGAAATGACCTTGGGTGCTGAATTTCATCAAATTTTGAGTTTAATGGTCCCTTTCTCAAAAATTCTTTTTACAACTATTATGAGCTTACGATATATTTTAAATCCGATATATTTAAATATTCTTGCCAAATATGAGAAAATTTCATCGACGAGAATTAAAATTAGAATTAAAAATAGAAATGACCTTGGGTGCAAAATTTCATCAAATTTTGAGTTTAATGGTCCCTTTCTCAAAAATTCTTTTTACAACTATTATGAGCTTACGATATATTTTAAATCCGGTATATTTAAATATTGTTGCCAAATATGAGAAAATTTCATCGACGAGAATTAAAATTATAATTAAAAATAGAAATGACCTTGGGTGCAAAATTTCATCAAATTTTGAGTTTAATGGTCCCTTTCTCAAAAATTCTTTTTACAACTATTATGAGCTTACGATATATTTTAAATCCGGTATATTTAAATATTGTTGCCAAATATGAGAAAATTTCATCGACGAGAATTAAAATTATAATTAAAAATAGAAATGACCTTGGGTGCAAAATTTCATCAAATTTTGAGTTTAATGGTCCCTTCCTCAAAAATTCTTTTTACAACTATTATGAGCTTACGATATATTTTAAATCCGGTATATTTAAATATTCTTGCCAAATATGAGAAAATTTCATCGACGAGACTTAAAATTATAATTAAAAATAGAAATTACCTTGAGAGCGAAATTTCATAAAATTTTGATTTTAAGGGTCCGTTTATCAAAAATGGTCTTTACAATTATTACGATTTTATGATATGTGATAAAACTGGTTTATTTAAATATTATTGTCAAATATGAGCAGATTTAGTCGACCGGAATATTTCCAACTGATTTTTAAAAAATATTAAAAACATCTACTATTCTTTTTTCAAAATTGCAAAATACACTTTCCTCATCATTATTATCATCTTTCATTCCTTCTCTACTAAAATTATGTACCAATGTTGAAACCAATGTTGAAAAATGAGCCCGTGCAAAAGAAATGCGGGATTTTGCTTCCAAACAAGTTCATCTTTCACAAAAAACCTCTCCTGTTCCTAAAATTTTAATCAAATTTGAAATCAGTATTTTTTTCCGATTCGAATGATACCCATATTTACACAGTTCTATATTCATGCCCTAGGCCACGCCCCTTTTCTAGCCAATTGAGTACAAACTGAAATTGCTCACAATGGGTTCATGTTGTATCTCATTCGAATTGTTTCAATGAGATGAGTTCAAATCAATAAACGTCTTACTGGTTTAAGGCTCATCTGAGAATAAATTAGTGAGTTCTTTAATTTCATCACTGTTATTATTGCTGAAAAGATGCATAAAGGCTCTAGACGAACATTTTAAGGCAAAAATACAACTATTAAAGTTTAGTCTTGCCCATAATGTAAAACTTTTATGCACATTATCAATTTTTTTCAATTTTTTATAAATATAAAATTTCTTTAGAGTTTGAATTTGATCGTTTTCACAAATAACACGTTCTAGGCAAATTAGAATATTCATTTTTGAAATCAGTAGAATCTCTACTTTCGAATGACACCCATATTTACCTACTTCTATATACTTTCCCTAGGCCCCGCCCCTTTTCGAGCCAATTGAGCACAAACTGAAATTGCTCAGAATGGGTTCATGTTGTATCTCATTCGACTCCTCACAATGAGACCAATTTAAATAAGTTAAAGATTTATCAAACGAAACAGTAGTTCTAGAAAGATGTTCAAATCTACTATTTTATGAAAACTTTAATATTTCAAGAGCAGAATATAAAAATTAAGTGAAAATTCGATAATAGTGTTTACGTGGAAAATAGCAAGAGTGGCTGAAATATTTTAAAGTTTCTCTTTTCCTTTGGCGTGAATTTATAGAGCGAATTAAATTTTCAGAATTATCCTTAAGAGTTCTCTTATTAGTTTTAATATTTTATTTTGCTGCTCCAAACTTTGTTTTTCACCAAAATGTTGTCAGAAACTATTCAGCCTTTCATTTTAACTAAAATATGAATATTACACGTATTTTTACGTGAAAGCTTTTTTTTCAAAATAAAATAAAAGTGATTATTTCATTAAAATTAGGCTCTATCGTTTTATAATCCTACGGTTTTGACATTTTCCCGCGCAATAAAGATATGAGTATTCTAAAAAAATGTTTTTTTCTTTTCCGTTGTGCACTCTCTCTCGCTCATCTCAATTTAATGCCGATTAAAATTGGTTATAGAAAAATGTTACTTTTAAATTTTATTAATTACTTTTTTTTAAAGTTCCTGGATTGACTTACCTCAAAATATTTTCAGATAAAATTCAATTTTTAGAAAATAAAAACTATAAAACTTTAATTTTTCCACGAAATAAATTGTTTAGCTTAAAATTCTTAAAATGGTTCACATATTTGAAGTCACAGAAAAATTCTGAATCGGATGACACCCATTTTGACATAAATTTGTGATGATGCTCAAGCTCCGCCCACAATGAGCACAATCTGAAATTTTCTTAAAATTGGGTCGTGTTGTATCTCATTCGAATTGTCTTGATGCGACGAGTTTGAAAATAGGGGAAATATGACAATATAATGATTTTCTGAAAATATATAAGTATTCTTAAAAATCTGAAAATTAAAAATTTGTCATTTTTTGTTTTCAATCGATGTATATGGTGTTATTTTTATATTTTATAATAATTATGTAATAAAATATTGTTAATTTAGTTCCCAAATGGCGTCGGCTCATTGTTGGCATTCATCCAACTTCTCTTATTCGTCTTCCTACCCAGGAAACCCGGACAAAAGTCGCCGATTGTTAGACTTTGGATGTACTTGAGAAATCAGAAAATCGAAGAATCCAAAGGTAAAAATAGTCAAAGGTCAGAGGAAAGAACGCATAAATTGCAGAAATCGTGGCGGAACTCGGCGAGAATGAAAAGAAACAAACGATGGCTCACAAATGGTCGCAGAAGATCAAATCGAACGTGTCAACTGTTGCCGAAGAACTCGAGAATGTCATCTACCAGCTGCCGAACAAGGACCAATTCGCTTACAAGATGAGCAAAGAAGACGACGACGAGGAGCAACAAGACGTGGAAATCCCCGAAGGACCCGGCTCGGGGCTCGTCGAGTTTGCGAAAATTATTAGAAACGCCGACGTCGACCGACGAATGCGCAACTCGCTGCGATCGGTGGTCCGTCGGCAGTCGAACATCCGACGAACGCTGAGCTCGCCCGACGTCGGACCCGACGTGGCGAGGTTTTAAGCGTTGATGCGGAGTTGCGACGAGCTTTCATCTCGAAATGTGATCTGATCTGTGCGAATTGTAAATTATTTCCATTTATTATTTAATTGTTTAGTATTTCGTGACAATACTTGTTTTGAGTTAATTATTGCTATCATTTGTTGTGAGTTGGCTGTAAGATGATTATGCTCTTTTAATCAGTTGCATAATTATGACGGGTTATGTTTTTGAATCAATAAAATATTGTTATTATTGTTATCAATTGATAATGGCGTTTGTTATTGTCGTAACAGCTGCTTCTGGTCGGCAGAATTTGATAATCTTTAATCATCTGCCAATTTTGGCAAAACAGTGATGCAAGTTGGGTTAAAATGGGTTCGATTGTACTCGGAAAAGTGCGGCAAAGGGTTGGTTGAAGGAGATTGTTTATCTTTGGATGCAATTTCCTTTCTTCCTTTCTTCCTTTCTTCCTTTCTTCCTTTCTTCCTTTCTTCCTTTCTTCCTTTCTTCCTTTCTTCCTTTCTTCCTTTCTTCCTTTCTTCCTTTCTTCCTTTCTTCCTTTCTTCCTTTCTTCCTTTCTTCCTTTCTTCCTTTCTTCCTTTCTTCCTTTCTTCCTTTCTTCCTTTCTTCCTTTCTTCCTTTCTTCCCTTCTTCCTTTCTTCCATTCTTCCTTTCTTCCCTTCTTCCTTTCTTCCATTCTTCCTTTCTTCCTTTCTTCCTTTCTTCCTTTCTTCCTTTCTTCCTTTCTTCCTTTCTTCCTTTCTTCCTTTCTTCCTTTCTTCCTTTCTTCCTTTCTTCCTTTCTTCCTTTCTTCTTTTCTTCCTTTCTTCCTTTCTTCCTTTCTTCCTTTCTTCCTTTCTTCCTTTCTTCCTTTCTTCCTTTCTTCCTTTCTTCCTTTCTTCCTTTCTTCCTTTCTTCCTTTCTTCCTTTCTTCCTTTCTTTTTTTCTTCCTTTCTTCCTTTCTTCCTTTCTTCCTTTCTTCCTTTCTTCCTTTCTTCCTTTCTTCCTTTCTTCCTTTCTTCCTTTCTTCCTTTCTTCCTTTCTTCCTTTCTTTTTTTCTTCCTTTCTTCCTTTCTTCCTTTCTTCCTTTCTTCCTTTCTTCCTTTCTTCCTTTCTTCCTTTATTCCTTTCTTCCACACCAACCGCAAATCTCAATTTTGACGCTTTATTAAATCCTAAATGGACTAGTAAGACGAGTTTACAGTAAATTTTGATTATTTTAAGGAAGAATAGCAATATATAATCAAATTCTATTCGTAAATTAAGGTCTAGCTCTCTCTAGAGCGGGTGGCGTGTTATCTATCTTTCCTTTCTTCCTTTTTCCTTTACAGAGAGAGAGAGACAGGAAAAGGACTGAAATGCAGAGAACTTTCTATCTTTCTATCTTCCTTTTCTTTTATTGTTTTTTGTTCCTGACCAACTGACCAACCGAAAATGTTTGATTAGAAGATATCCAACTAGCTCACGTTTTATCTATTTCATTTGGAGTGCAGAGCAGAGGCAGAGGCGAAAAGAAGAGGATTAAGAAATATGTTTTCTTGCCCGTCTCTCTTCCTTCTCTCTTTTTAAGACGAAGAAAAAATGCGCTAAAGAGAGAAAGAAAAAGAAACGAGTAAGAATTACAAAAACATGCCAAGAGAGAGAAGAGAGAAATTGATATGAAGGGAAGAGAGCACAAAAGACAGAGAGAGAGAGTAAAGAAAATGACGAGAGCTCTCGTCAGACTCGCGAGTGAGAGAGAGAGAGAGAAAGAAGTGTCTTTCCCAATTCATCTTCTTCTTCTTATTATTATTTCAGATTTTCTTATTCAATGTTCAAAGTTTATATTTTAATGAGAAAGTATAACAAATATCTCTGTTTCTCTTTCTCTCTATTTTCCTTATTTTTTCTTCTCTTTCACATCTTCTACTGCCTTCTAAGAGCTTCTCTTGTCTTCTACTGGCTTCTGTCGTCTTCTACTATCTTCTACTAACTTATTTTGCCTTTTACTGTCTTATTGTTTCTTCTTTCTTCTCTTTCTCTCATTATCACATTATTCTTTTATCTGTCTTTTCTTCTACCATCTTATACTCTCTTCAGCTAGCTGCTACTGGCTTATACTAGCTGCTACGGTCGTCTACTGACTTCTACAGGCTTCTACTGTCTTCTTCAGGATTCTCCTGTCTTCTACTAGCCATAACGGTTTTCTACTGACTTCTACTTACTTCTACTCTCTCCAGTTAGCTGCTACGGTCTTCTAATGGCTTCTACTGGCATCTACTGGCTTCGGCCGTCTTCTAATGGCTTCTACTGGCTTCTGCCGTCTTCTAATGGCTTCTACTGGCTTCTACTGGCTTGTTCCGTCTTCTAATGGCTTCTACTGGCTTCGGCCGTCTTCTAATGGCTTCTACTGGCTTCTACTGGCTTCTTCCGTCTTCTAATGGCTTCTACTGGCTTCGGCCGTCTTCTAATGGCTTCTACTGGCTTCTACTGGCTTCTTCCGTCTTCTAATGGCTTCTACTGGCTTCGGCCGTCTTCTAATGGCTTCTACTGGCTTCTGCCGTCTTCTACCTTCTTCTACTGACTTCTACTGGCTTCTGCCGTCTTCTAAGGGCTTCTACTGGCTTCTGCCGTCTTCTACCTTCTTCTACTGACTTCTGCCTTCTTCTAACGGCTTCTACTGGCCTTTGCCGTCTTCTACCGCATTCTGCCGTGTTCTACTATCTTCTACCTTCTACTGGCTTCTACTGACTTCTTCAGGATTCTCCTGCCTTCTACTAGCTACAACGGTTTTCTACTGACTTCTATTGACTTCTACTGTCTTCAGCTAGCTGCTACTTGCTTCTACTGGGTTCTGCTGACTTCTACTGTCTTCTACTGGCTTCTCCTCTCTTCTACCGTTTTCTACTGTCTTCAGCTAGCTGCTACTGGCTTCTACTGGGTTCTGCTGACTTCTACAGGATTCTACTGGCTTCTGCCGTCTTCTAATGGCTTCTACTGGCTTCGGCCGTCTTCTAATGGCTTCTACTGGCTTCTGCCGTCTTCTAATGGCTTCTACTGGCTTCTGCCGTCTTCTAATGGCTTCTACTGGCTTCTGCCGTCTTCTAATAGCTTCTACTGGCTTCGGCCGTCTTCTAATGGCTTCTAATGGCTTCTACTGGCTTCTGCCGTCTTCGAATGGCTTCTACTGGCTTCTACTGGCTTCTGCCGTCTTCTAACGGCTTCTAGTGGCTTATGCCGTCTTCTAAGGGCTTCTACTGGCTTATGCGTCTTCTAAGAACTTCTACTAGCTTCTGCCGTCTTCTAATGGCTTCTACTGGTTTCTACTGACTTCTTCAGGATTCTACTATCTTCTACTAGCTACAACGGTTTTCTACTGACTTCTACCGTCTTCTACTGTCTTCAGCTAGCTGTTACTGGCTTCTACTGGCTTCTACTATCCTCTGCCGTCTTAAAATTCTCCATTCTTCTCCTTTCCACTTCAGACAGAATGTCCTTTTGTACTCCAGACGAGTTTCAGCCTGACAATAAAGATTAAAAACCAAAAAATATTATTTTCCATTATTATGTGAGTTTCCTTCCAAAATTTACACCGCCACCACCAAATTGCTTCAAATATTGTCTGACTGTCGTCACCTTTTTGTTCAATTCGACATATCATGTGTGTATGATATATTATCATCCGAATACCAAAATGTTCATGACCGGCGTTGTTCGCGAAACACCTGAACTTATCGATCAAATTCCGACACACACACACACACACTTCCGACAGGTTCTTCTCATAAACAAACACCTCGAAGCGGTGTAACATTTTGAACGAATTCGTCACCGATTCATCGTCGCAATTTAATCAATTGTTTTGGTCGAATTCTGGAGAAGCGACTGCATCTTATCAATTGCGTGACGAATTGGGTTGAAGGGGTTTTTAGACAGCCAATGTCATTGTTCTCTCGCCTTCAGTGCATTTCAAGTTCAGTTTTGAGCGAATTGATGACAAATATTGTTTACGACTTCTAATCAATAAGCTTCAAATTATAATCGGTGGTTATAAGCTTAAATATAATCTGTTTTTATTCATCCAGACTTTTCGAATTTTCAATATCATGACAAACTTAAACTACACTCAAAAATACACTTAGTTCCGAAATCAGTAAGATCTCTACTTTCGAATGGCACCCATATTTACCCAATTCTATGTTCATGCTCAAAACTCCGCCCCTTTTCGAGCAAATTGAGCACAAACTGAAATTGCTCAGAATGGGCTCATGTTGTATCTCATTCGAATCGCCTCGATGAGACGAGTTCAAATCCATTAATGTCTTATTGGTTTAAGGCTTATTTGAGAATAAATCAGTGAATTCTTTAATTTCAGCACTATTATTATTGCTGAAAACCTGCATAAAGGCTTTAGAGAGCATTTTACTGCTAAAATTAAACAAATTCAAGTTTAGTTATGCCTAAAATGTAAAACTTATGGACATTATCAATTTTTTTCAATTTTTTTTAATAACAAAAAATTTTAAAGTTTGAATTTGATCGTATTTACAAATAACACGTTCTAGGCACATTATAATATTTATTTTTGGAATCAGTAGAATCTCTACTTTCGAATGACACCCATATTTACCTACTTCTATATACTTTCCCTAGGCCCCGCCCCCTTTTGAGCCAATTGAGCACAAACTGAAATTGCTCACAATTGGTAATGTTGTATCTCATTCGACTCATCACAATGAGGCGAACTCAAAAATGAACCAATTATAGCTATCTCAAGCTATTTGGAAACAAAATCATTGAATATTTGGAAAAAGACCCTGAAATAGACGTCATTTAAACAAAAATCACTTAAATAAAACATTTATTAATCTAATAAAAATCTGCCTACGTCAAAAATCAATCATAAAAAATACATTATTCAGTACAAGTTGTTTTAATTGTATAATAAAGCATCTCAGATGAGCATCCAACAAGCTGTCTGCTCACTTCTTTGCCACCAACTTATCCATCTTCTCAACCACAATCGCAAAAACGTCGTTGACTGGTGCTTCAGCATTTATCTGAAATCTGTTGCATTTCCAACGTGAAATTTACAAGAACAACCTTGAATAGTTTTCCCTGCTTCTCGTAGTGAGCAACCACTGGCTCTGTGCAGCTGGTGAACGTCTTTAATCTCTTCTTAATCGTCTCCATATTGTCATCAGCGCGACCACTCGTCTTGGCGCGGTTCAATAACCGTTTCACCAAGGTGTCTTCAGAAACCTCGAAGTAAATTACTCCCTTCGCTTCTTGAATCTAAATTTCGCCTATTATTATTGTTATGTTAGATATATTCATTTCTTGTTTGTCTTCTAGAATTCTAGAATCTAGAATTAATTTATATCAAGAGCTTCATGCTCCACAGTAAAAAAGTAAAGCTGTCTCTTTTGTTAAAATCTGAATAAATACTTGATTTCAGTTATTTCTAATTTTCTTAAAAACTAGTTTGTGGAATTTAATGATATTTAGAGAATATTTTAAAACCTGTATTTTAAGTAAAATATAAAAATATGAGCGTTTTTAAAAGAGCAAATCTTGAGATACAAGCCATGAAAATCTGAAAATTCATAAATTTCAGATTTTCAAAATTTTCTTAAAAACTGTTCTATCGAAATTATTGAAATCAAGTGTATATGCTAAAATTCTTTTAGCTAACAATTTATTTAAAAAAAAGAGCAAATTTTATCGAGTAACTAGGGCTCTATCAGCTTTACCTTTAAATTCTAAAATTACCCATATTCCAATTACTTTTTATTTTCTCAAAAACTGCTCAATAAATATAAATTCTACCTTATGAATATTGCAGATGATAAAGGTTGTCTAAAATATATTTTAAAAAAGAGCAAATTTTAAACGAGCAAATCATAAACTAAAAGCCTTTTCTTAAAAATCTGAAAAATTTCAAATTTCAGCTATTTCTAATTTTCTTGAAAACTAGTTTATGGAATTTAATAATATTTGGAGAACATTCTAAAACGTGCATTTTAAGTAAAATGTGAAAAAATGAGCATTTTTAAACGAGCAAATTATGAGATACAAGCTTTTTCATAAAAATTTGAAAATTAATAAATTTCAGAATTTAAAAATTTTCTTAAAAAACTGCTCTATCAATTTCAATAATATTTTTTGTACTATATAACATGTTATTATTGTATATAATTTGTGAGTATGAGCAATTTTGAACAAGCCAATTATGAGCTGAAACGGTTTTCTTGAAAATCTGAAAAATTACGAATTTCCATTATTTTCAATTTTCTCAAAAACTGCTCTATCTATTTCAATGAGACTATTTGTCTGTTTTAACATATTTATATTGTATATAATTTGTGAGTATAAGCAATTTTGAACGAGCCAATTATGATCTAAAACGGTTTTCTTGAAAACCTGAAAATTTTGGAATTTCAGATAATTTAAATTTTCTCAAAACTACTCTATAAATTTCAATGATACTTGAGACATATTTTTAAACATATATTTTCTCTAAAATGTTTAAAAATAAACAATTTGTATCGAGCAACTAATGAGCTACACGGGTTTTCGTAAAAATCTGAAAAATTACGAATTTCCATTATTGTCAATTTTCTCAAAAACGAATCCATAGAATTCAATATTATTCAGCCTATACACTAAATTTTACACTTTGTCTATAATATATATACGAAAGCAATTTTGAACGAGCCAATTATTAGCTAAAACAGTTTTTTTGAAAATCTGAAAAATTAGAAATTTCAGTTATTTTCAATTTTCTCAAAAACTGCTCTATAAATTTCAATGATACTTGACAAATATTTTAAAACATATATTTTCTCTAAAATATGTAAAAATAATTAAATTTTATCGAGCAATTAATGAGCTATACCGGTTTTCTTGAAAATCTGAAAAATTACGAATTTCCATTATTTTCAATTTTCTCAAAAACGAATCCATAAAATTCAATATTATTCAGCGTATACACTAAATTATACACTTTCTCTTTAATATATATACGAGAGCAATTTTGCACGAGCCATTTATGAGTTACACGCCTTTCCACAATAATCTGAATATTCCTTAATTTCAGATATTTTAAATTTTTGTCTGTGTTATAGATACAATTGTTATTTAGCGAATATGCTGCAATATTCAAACTCCACTTATTAACTAAAAATGAGCAGATTTGGCAGAGCCAAAAAATCTTTTTTCACAATCGAATATAAAATCAGGAGTTCCATAAACCCACAAAATTCTACTTTGGAAAACAGTAAGTTCCAGCTGAAATTTCAAACCTCCTTCTCAAACTGCTGTCCTTGTGGAACATCCCTTGGATAACCATCAATCAAGAATCCCTTGGATCCTTTCTCCAAAGCCTTGAGCATCGCCGTCTTGACAAGATCCAGAACAACTTCCTGAACATTCTTAATACGCGCCCCCTCAATATTCAGCACTTACCAAAGGCACAAGAGCTCCCGATGACATAATCGACGTCAACTGCGTTCCCAGCGGAGATCCCGACTTGACCTCTGCGCGGAGCAAGTCTCCCGACGACAAATGAGTCAATCCGTACTTTTCGACAATCTTCTCGCATTGAGTGCCTTTGCCTGATCCGGGACCGCCTGCAATAAAAACTCAAAGACAATGAAGGCAGCCATGACCAACCAACGATGAAGAAGATCGGCACATTTGCCTTCTTCAGTGGCGCCAAGTCAATGTTCTTGCGTTCGATCTTTGCCTGAAATCCTCTTGATTATTGGTTACTTAAATTCTTACCATTGTCTATGGATGAGACTTGTCGTTGGTTGACAATTTCTGCAAAATGAGTTCTATTTATTTTGAATGACAATTGGCGTGATTTTCACGTTTATCAATTATACAATTATTATTTGATTTAATGCATGATAACATTATAAAAGTGAACTAAATCCTTCAAAGAAATAATTTTCCAAAATCCATGTTTAAGGATATTCTTTTTTTCTCTACTCCCACTACGTTTTCCATAATCTTTAAATCTAGTAGTATCCATTTTGTTTTATTCCCACAATCTGTGTCTTCATTATTTTTTAATCTAAAAAGATATCAATGAAAATATTGTTATACCCTATCTACAGTATCGTTCTAAAGGATGTTTCATCCAATGCTCGTTACTGTATTTTAAATCTTCTTTTCGTTTTTTTGAATCAAATTGCATTTTTTCGTTTTTCTTATGGGAATAAAATTTCAAGCCAAATGTAAATAATGATTTTCTTATTTTTAAGCTTGTCTTAAAACTTTCACGTGTACTTTACACAAATATTTTCTATGCTAGATTGTCAGATTTTCCTTAAACTCTCTAAAAATATCGAAAATCATCACAAAATATTCGATTTGAGCATGCACTCTACTGCCACGAAGTATGCCGCATATTGCAAAAGACCGTGCAGCAATTGAAGGAAAACACGCCCTTCTGTTTTTATTATTCTTTATTTAAACTTTTTTATTAAAGCGTAACTTTATTGAATTTGAACAACTGATTGAACTTTAAATAAAGAATTTGGACTAAATAACAAAGTAAATGAAATTCGATGAAGATACGCTTTAATAAAAAAAGTTTAAAAAATTATTTAATTAAAAATTGAAGGGCGTGTTTGTCGTTGAATTGGTGCGCGGTCTTTTGCAATATGCGGCATACTTCGTGGCAGTGAAGTGAGCATGTTTTCTGAGCTTGTGTTATTTTGCATTCTAGTTGGCGTGCAATTTCACGTGCTCTTAGTAAATCGATAAAAATTTCCATTTTAATTTTAAGATATTTTAAGACCACTTTATTCGTAAAAATTAATTTGTTATTGCTACGTGGAAATTTAAAAATCACTAAAAAAAAGTGTAATTTCCATTTGGCGTGGAATTTTTTGATAGTTTTACTATTCTGCCTCTCTGGTACTCATTGATGATCTAATAAGATCATATTTTTGTCCCTCATAGTTTTCCCTCGATCACGCCAAATGAAAACGATGATTTTTGAAGCTTCACGCGAATGTTTCCGGTGTATATTGACGTGAAATGATTAGATTCGTCTAAGATTCTCACTAAATTATAAGATAACGGAGCAACCAGTTTTCCTCATTTCAATTGGCATGCTCGGCTATCAAAATATCATTAACTCACAATATTTTTTATTTTAATGGAATTTTGAGCATCTCCTTATCGTTTAAATTATTATTGAAAACACTAAAAATTAAGCCAAAAATAAAAAAATATGCAATATAAAATACAGTAACACATATTTATGGCATCCTCCTTTATCACGATACTGTAGTTAGAATTCAATTAATTTTTTTTTCATCGAAATTATTTTTATTAGTTTTTGTCTATATTTAAGTGGCATATATAATGTATATAATAATAATATTTATTCACCATAAAATTATTATAACAAATTATTTACAAGAAAATGGGGAATAAAAGTAAGAGAACTGTTGTTATAAGATGAAAGTAATTATATAACAAGCTAGATTGATTGTGTTCTAGTTCCTAAATATTTTCATTACTTGCAAATAATTAAAATATAGTTGAGAGGACTTCAATAAATATAAATAATCAAGAAAAATTGAAAGATTGTACTTAAACTAACTCTTATCTAAACTTAATTCCCATTGCCAAAATAAGATCTCGCGTAGTGAAAATGAACAATAATATAACAAAAATTATAATACTAAAAACATAGCAAGAATAAATACACAGCTCCTACGTGATTTTCACTGCAAATTAAAGCGATAAGCTTAAAATACGTGAGATTTGTTAAAAGAGAGAAAAGGTACTTGAGAATGAGCAGAAAAAAACGAATCTTGAGCATTGGAGGCGGATAAATGAAAGACAGCCGATGGACAAACACAATGTTTACAATAATAAACCAATTATATTTATATTGTTTATAACTTTGACTTTTATAGGCAACAAAACCGGAAATGCAGATTATAGTCGGGGGGCCAAAAAAAAACGGGCGGATAATGTGAATGTAATTCAGTGAACTAGTGAGAAGAGAAACAAACAAACAAACAAACAAATCCCCAGTGCAGAATTGGAATTATAAAATCGAAATAGTTGGCAATCTACTGGGTAAATGTGCACGTTTCAGCACAGCTGGTTAAATGAATGGAACGAGGGAGAGAAAAAGAGAGGAAGCGAGAAGGGGAGAAACTATTATAGATGGATTATTCTCTCACGATAGAGATCTCCGATGGATTATCACATCTTTGATGGTTTGGTTTTAAAGTTTAAATTACATTTTAAGCATATTTATGATGCTAAAAATAAATAGAGACATTTTAGCATTCGCTTAGTTTATAATTGATAAAACAGGAAAAAATAGAAAAATATAATTTGATTTGAAATACAGTACTGCGTAATTTACAACAACATCCTTTAACACGATACTGTAGATTGTATTTAAACATTTTCATTTTATAATTATTCATCGAATTTTTTTTAAATTTTACTTTTGTCTATATTTAAAAAAAGAAATTTTCGAACATTTCATTTTACTATTGAAACTATGCAGAAAAGTCCACGCTTAATACGTGATTAAACGGAGTGATATTAAAAAACAGATGTAAAAAACGTCAGGCCGTGAAAGTGCGATTGGTGAACACGCATCATCCAACATATTATTGCGGTCTGATAATCATTTCATTTCTATCCTAAAATTCCATAGATAAGAGCGGTTTAATTTTACCGAAAAAATGAGTTTTAAAAATTTTTATTAAACTTTTCATAAGTAAACAATAACAAGGGTCCCAACATAAATATTTCCCGTTTCATCAGTTATTACAACTCAACTTCTATTAAACTTGCTCTCAAATTAATTAAGGGAAATCAATTAAGAATAGAAAATAAAAATTAAAAATTATTGTCAAAGTGTAAGAAATTGATAATTCATTTTCAATATTTTTGAATTAACTTCAAATGGTCTTGATGAGAACGTGAAGCAAATTTCTAATTTATTAAATAATTTCGCTTTATTTCATCATTTTTGTTATATATCGTCAAAATTTATAGTTCACGTTCTATTGGATATTTTTTTATGAAATTAAACTTGTTAGAATTATCAATTTCTCATAACTTGATAATAAAAATATGTGTCATCCGCAATAGAATGTTGGATGATGCGTGTTCACCAATTGCACTTTCACGGTCTGACGTTTTTTACATCCGTTTTTTAATATCACTCGATTAAACATTGCAAAACTGATGTGCAAAATCAAAATAGCTATATTCTATAACTTTTATTTTAGGAATCTAGCTGACGTGCAGGTTGACAACAACACGAAACAAATAAGGACAATGAGGATCCAAAGACAACAAAGTGAATCACAAAAATAACTTCTCGAACAAAGTCAATATCAAATAATGTATTTTTCAGAGATCGGTGCCAAATGGAAGAGAAATAAAAGAAGAGAAAATGATGGGGCCACAAAAAACATTTTTCTCAATTTCTCTTCAAATTGTGCTGCCCATAATTTCGTAAAAATGAGTAGCCGTCCAAACGAGAACCTCATTTCATCCTAATTTTTTTCCTCTTCTATTAGGCACCGATCTCTGAAAACGACAATACTTTAATCATTAATGTTTTAATATTGCAATTGTTTATTTGTTTTAATCTTTAAAGAATTGATTACAAACTCCTGTCAAAGGTATTCTCTCCTGACAGCAAAAAACAAACGATTGTATTTTATTTATTATTTTCGTAATTGTTCATATCAATGTTATCATTGATAATTTTAGCGAAATGTGAAGGGTCACTCAATTTTAGCTCTTTAGTTGCCAATCGCTGAAGAAGGGAGTGAAATTTGAGCTGAAAACTATTTTTGTCAGAGCTCCAAAGCTCCACACAAATTGATCTTTGAAATTAGAAATACAATATTACAGTAATATTCTTGAATATACTTTTGTCCAGCTTAAATAGATACTGTATCCTAATCCATAGACATTTTACCAATATAATTAATATGGGTAGTCTTAAATAAATAATTGCACGCCAACTGGAAATAATGAATTCTTCGATTTTCAAGCTTGCCTGAAAATTTTTGCGTATTTTTAACAAAAATTTTTCACTCCAATATAACTAGGCTTGTCTTAAAATATCTAAAAATGTTAATATCTTTCTGAAAAGTTATATTTGAGCACGTCTACCGAGCTCGTGCTGAGCTCAGCCTTATGGATATTTTTTTTCAAAAAAACTTAATTTAAATCAAAGAAATCTCTGAGATTTATCATCGGGCTACTATAATTGTACCGTTTTTGAGCTCGTCTCATTGAGGCAATTCGAATGAGATACAACATGAACCCATTCTGATCATTTTCAGTTTGTGCTCAATTGGCTCGAAAAGGGGCGGGGCCTAGGGAAAGTATATAGAAGTAGGTAAATATGGGTGTCATTCGAAACCTGAGATTCTACTGATTGTAAAATAATTATTAGAATTTGCCTAAAACGTGTTATATGTGAAAACGATCAAATTCAAGCTTTAAAAAATTTTATTTTTAGAAAAAAGTGAAAAAATTTATAATGTGCATAAAAGTTTTTCATTTTAGGTATGAGTTTTTTTCTT
This sequence comes from Caenorhabditis plicata, assembly GCA_963931815.1. NCBI lineage: Eukaryota > Metazoa > Nematoda > Chromadorea > Rhabditida > Rhabditidae > Caenorhabditis > Caenorhabditis plicata. Next base: position 3,158,652 of record OZ007491.1, read on the forward strand.
GAATTGTTTTATTTTAGCCGTAAAATGTTCTCTAGAGTATTTGTGAATCTTTTCAGCAAAAATAATAGTGCTGAAATTAAAGAATTCACTGATTTATTTTCAGATGAGTGTTAAACCAACAAGACGTTTATTGTTTTAAACTCGTCTTATTGAGACGATTCGAATGAGATACAACATGAACCCATTCTGAGCAATTTCAGTTTGTGCTCAATTTGCTCGAAAGGGGGCGGGGCCTAGGTCATGAACATAGAAGTGGGTAAATATGGATGTCATTCAAATCGGAAAAAGCTGCTGATTTCAAATTTGGTTGCACTTTTAGCAATAGGAGAGATTTTTTGTGACATATGAACTTGTTTGGAAGCAAAATCCTGCATTTCTTTTGCAAGAGTACCTTTTTCTACCAATTTAGTCCACTTCAATGCAAATATAGGGTGGCAAAAGAGTTTCTTTTGCAAATTCTTGTAATTCTTTTATAATTCTAAAACTTAAATTCTTTCTAAACACGAAGGAACGCCAAATGAATTCATTGTAACGAGCTACATTTGAACTTCAGCTTCCATGCCTCGTTAGCTGCACATCGAGTCCAAGAAACATAAGAGTTGTTTTTATACTCTTTCTCCAAGAGGTGTGGCTTAATGCTATTGCCCCAGCCATTATATCATAAAATGAGAACCTCAAAAACGTCACTTATTTCTAGCATTTTGTCAAAATTTAGAGCGGCAGTGATATTTTAAGAAAAGCCTGATGGATTTAAGTGAAAATTAGTTTTCAGCTCTCACACGTGTAGGTTAATAAAATTCGATCAATTATTTCTAAATCGTCATTTTTATTTGGCGATCAAATGTGATAAAATTGCAAATTGTAAATTGTAAAAACAGGAGCTTTCACTGTTATAATAATATCTTTATTGCAACAAATAATAATAATAGTTTATTTACCACGTAGTAAAAACACATAAACGAGGGAAATAAAAGTTAACTGATGAACATTTGACCCCGCAAGAGGTCGGTAGCTCAAATGCATAAAAATAATTTAAGCATTAATAAATAATGGTTAATACAATAAATTGTTAGGGATGGATTCTCAATAATGTAGTTAATATTATGCACATTACAGTGATGGGAGGGACTCCCCCGGGTATTTTTCTAAAAAAAAAAGGGGATCCCGGTCCCGGGTTGGGAGAAAGGGAAGTCTGTTTATATTGACATAGTGGTTTTTTATACATATTGTTACATAATTTAAAAGAGAAAGGTTCGCTCGTCGGTTGTTCTCGCTCTTCCTCCTCTTTAATTATCACTATTACCGTTAAGTGATGGGGGACTCCCCCCCAGACCCGGGTTTTGAAATTTTCTATTTTTTAAGGTCCCGCCGGAATTCCAAAAAACGGTGCCCCTCCCATCACTGGCACATTACAATCAACAAAATATTTACAAACTCTATTCCATAATAATAAATTATTGTTGGGTTTCACTTTGAGCATTAACGGGTTACGTGGACCTTGAGAAGCAAATAAATTTATTAAAGAATGGACAGTGGTATTTATTGCACAGTTTTTTATAATATGGTTTGACTATAAGCTTCTGACACCGCTTTTCTTATTGTCACAAATTATATTAAAACAACAATATATTTATTAGTTTATTAATCTGGGCTGTGGTGCCGACGATTCCGGTGAATAACAGTACAATACGTGGCTTATATACTATAATGGAGCTTGTCGCGTCATGCGACCATCGTGACCATGGATGACACCACGCCACGATGTTGATCTACACCGCCAACCGAGCTACTTCCAGAATTCTATCTGGAATTCTGGAAGATCCAGCAACCAATGATCAGCCGACAACATCAAGCCACGCCCACCGCCGATTGCATAAAAGAAGCGGATTTTGTCACAATCACATCATCCCACTGAACCACCTGACACAGAGGAAAAGGCGAGCAGAAGACGAATAATAAGTATTAACTATTGACTGTTGCAATAAAGTACTTGATTATTCCTTCCTTACCTATCACAACCTCAACAGAGCTCTATTGTTCTCGTTTACAATCCATTTCTTATCACAGATATATTATTAGCCAGCAACACACAGGCAAAATGTGGACGGGCCGTTAACCGGCGTATGGCCGGTTTTACATCGGTTTTACTCCTGTACAGGAGCTTAGAAAACTCCCTTAAGTCTTGAATTCCCAAAAAGTGTCAGAGAAAGTTTAAAAGAAGCCTTCAAAACCAATGATGGGCGAAATACCGGATTCCGAGATTCAAAAATTGTAATTTCGCCCATCTCTGCTACGAACCTTACGCTTAACTTGCACGTGGAAATTAGTAAAATGCGTTTAAACGTGATAAACAATCATTTTCATTAGGCGAGAGTTCCGTCTTGCAGAAATACATTCTCCTGACTTCATTGCCTCCATAAAATATGAGAGAGAGAGAGAGAGAAAAGAAAAGAAAAATGCAAAAATTTGTTTGCAAAAATTATCATCATATAATCATTTGATATGAATTAAATAAAAAAGAGCCCGCTAATCCAATCATCGAGCAAGAAGGCACAATGGAATTGAGTTGCTATGGATTCACATACAAATTTATAAGCTGTTGGTTATCTCATTTAATCCGATCAATATTTCTTCGAGAGAATGGTAACTGTTACGTGATTTCAAACAATCAACAATCGATTTCAGAGCTCTTTATTCGAACGGCTCATCGAATCGAAGAAGAAGATTGCGCCGATTCGAGCCATCTTTGGCATTCATGTGCTCTCATTCTTCCTCATCTCTTATATGGTGTGGTGGAACTTGCTGGCGAATAGAATTATTCAAGCAATTTGCAGATCACGTTGATTGGATTGAACTATTCGAGGAGTTTGTGCACTTCGAGTCATAATAAATCACAAGTGTTTGCATATCAATTTGCATTCAACTTCTCGCTCTTTTTCGGAGCATTTCTTCATGCTGTCTTCATTCGTAAAATGTTTGTTATGAAGGAATTGTGTTTTTTGTATTGTGGAAGGTTCAGAATGTCGATGAAGCTGATTGCAATGACGAGTTTTTTGAGTTTATTCTTTCTAAACTTTGTCATTGTGAATGTCGTTGATTTCAAGTTGGTTTTTATCAATTTGTCATTTTTTGGATTTTGTTTGGGCGTTGGCTACTCGTCGATTGCAAATTCTTTTATTTTTGTCTTTCAATCGGTTAATAATAATATTCTAATACAGGTGAGCTTGTTCATATGGAGAAAATGAGCAGAAAAGTATTTTACTCGTTTTCCTTCTTTTTCAATCTTCTCACAACTTTTTCCTTCTTACTTGTTCGACAAAAAAATGAAATTACGCATGAAATCAATGTCTTATACCGTCTTCTAGTGGCTTCTGCCGTCTTTTACCGCCTTCTAGCTTCTTCTACTATCTTCTACTGCCTTCTATTAGGTTACGTCATATTTTCCTCTCTTCTATTGGCTTCTAACGCCTGTTACCGCCTTCTAGTGGCTTCTAGTGGCTATTGCGTCTTCTGATGTCTTCTACCGTCTTCATGCCATCTGCTAATCTATTCTGCTGCCTTCTAGTGGCTTCTACCGCCTTTGGCCCACTTCTAATCTACCCTGCTGCCTTCTACCGCCTTCTAGTGGCTTCTAGTGGCTATTGCCGTCTTCTGATGTCTTCTACCGTCTTCTGTCATTTGCTAATATGAGCCGAAAAGTATTTTACTCGTTTTTCTTCTTCTTCTTTTTCAATCTTCTCACAACTTTTTTCTTCTTACTTGATCGACAAATAAATGAAATGACGCATGAAATAATTGGAATTATAGAGAAAGAGAGGGAAAATTCTTAAAAAAATATTAGTATTGCAAAAAGAGAGAGAATGGGTGATGAGGAAAACTGTTTTTTACAACAAAATTTTCCCTTCAAAAACCACATTTTTGCGTGATTGAATGAATCGAGTCATGGGTATCGCAACGAGCAAGAAATTCACGCCACTCGTAAATGGCATCTATACAATATTTAAGAATGTTTTTCAAAATTCTACCTACAAAAATAACAAGCTTCTTTTCACGTGACATTAGAAGGCTCATCTTAAAGGACCTATTCGTATTAATTTTTTTCATAAATATTAGATTAAAGAGGCTTTACTGAGCTATTAGTTACAGCTAATCAATTGGCGTGAGTTTTTGAAGTACGTCTTACTAATTTTCACGTAAACTTTTCTTTTCTTTTTTGAGATATTGTAGATATTTAAATTCAGCCAATCCCTATACTGTTTAATTTTATAGCTCAATGACAATCTCAAGCCTTAAATAATCACGCCAATTTGGTAGTGAGGGTGACGTGAGGTCGTCAAATGTGAGCGATACCGTCTCGCTGCTCAGATAAGCGACCGGCTGTCGTTGAGCACCTGGGCGAGCGATTGTATCGCCGAGTCAAACATCGCCAGTACCACCGGGTGTGGTTTCTCAAACTTGTGGATTTAAGGATTTTATTAATAATATTTAAGAGAAGAGAACAGTGGCTTGGTTATTTTTTCATCTTTTGTTTTACATTCTATCTTCTACCGGCTTCTACTGGCTTCTATTATCCTCTGCTGTTTTATACTGGCATCTGCCGTCTTTTAATGCACTCTACTAGCGCCTGCAGCCTTCTGTCATCTTCTACTTCCTTCTACTGACTTCTACTAAATTTTAGCGTCTTCTACCGCCTTCTACTGTTTTCTATCGAGTTTCACTTTCTTCTACTCTCTTCTACTATCTTCTGCTGTCTGCTACAGCCTTCTACCTTCTACTGCACGCCAACTTTTATGACAATAAAATGAGCTCTCTAAAAATGCTAACTTTTTGAAAAGTTTTTAAGATAGTTAGTTTATCAGATAGTTTAAGAGACGCCTAGTTAATATATCGTAAACAATTCTTCATTACAAAGACGTAAAATTTTTAGACACGCTTGAAAATCGGAAAATCGTAATTTCCAGTTGGCGGGCTAATGGTTCCTACTGACTTCTCCCGTCTTCTACTTTATCTTTCTTTTTCTTTTTTATTTTCTGGTTGTCTTTTTCTTTTTATTTTCTGGTTTTCTTCTATCATTTTCTCTTCACTTTTAGTGTCTTATATCTTCTACTGGTTTTTACTGGCTTCTACCGTCTTCTACTCCCTTCTGCCTGTCGACTTATACAAGAGCGGAATAAAGGAATAACTAAGCCATTAAAAATGAAAAACACACAGTTTATATAGTGTTGACCATGTGTTCAAATGTGCTCAAATTATCTCTTTGTTGATTCTGTGGCGACACTGCCATCTTTCCCCTCTTCTACTGGCTTCTGCCGTCTTCTACCGTCTCTTGCTACCTTCTAATGCATTCTGTTGGTTTCTACAGGCTTCTGGCTTCTTTTACTTTTTGTATTTTTCTTTTTTATTTTCTCGTTTTTTTTCTGTCGTCTTATACCGCGTTCTACCGTCTTCTACTGCCTTCTAATTCATTCAACTAGCTTCCGTAGGCTTCTGTCCTCTTCTACTGGTATCCACTGCGTTCTACTCTTCTCTACTGTCTTTTACAGTATTTTATTGTCTTCTACTATCTTGTATTTCCTTCTCCTGCCTTCTAATGCCTTCTTCTGATCATTACTGCCTTTTACTATCTTCTACCGCCTTCTATTGGCTTCTAATGGCTTCTACTGGATTTTGCCGTGGTCTGCTGCCTTCTACTGACTTCTGCTGTCTTCTACTGGCTTCTGCTATCTTTTCCTCTCTTCCACTTTCTTATACTGCCTTCTAATGCATTGCACTAGGTTCCGTAGGCTTCTGTCATCTTCTACTGGTATCCACTACGTTCTACTCTCCTCTACTGTCTTTTACAGTGTTTTATTGTCTTCTACTATCTTCTATTGCCTTCTCCTGCCTTCTAATGTCTTTTTCTGACCATTACTGCTTTATACTATCTTCTACTGACTGCTGCCATCTTCTACCGGCTTCTACTAGCTTTTGCCGTGGTCTGCTGCCTTCTACTGGCTGCTGTCATCTTCTACTGGCTTCTAATGCATTCCACTAGCTTCAGTAGGCTTCTGTCATCTTCACCTGCCTTATCCTGCTTTCTAATGTCTTCTTTTGACCATTACTGCCTTCTACTGTCTTCTACTAACTTCTGCCGTCTTCTACAGCCTTATTCCGCCTTCTACTGGCTTCTACTAAATTCTGCCGTCGTTTACCGTCTTCTCCTGCCTTCTCCTGCATTCTACTGTCTTCTACTGGCTTCTAATGCATTCCACGAGCTTCAGTAGGCTTCTGTCATCTTCTGCTGCCTTTTCCTGCCTTCTACTGTCTTCTACTGGATTCTGCAGTCTTCTACAGCCTTATTCCGCCTTCTACTGGCTTCTACTAAATTCTGCCGTCGTTTACCGTCTTCTCCTGCCTTCTCCTGCATTCTACTGTCTTCTTCTGGCTTCTAATGCATTCCACGAGCTTCAGTAGGCTTCTGTCATCTTTTCCTGTCTTATACTGGCTTCTACTGCCTTCTCCTGGCTTCTCCTGTCTTCTCCTGCCTTTTACTGTCCACCATCTTCTACTGAACTCCAACGGGAAAATACGAAGTTTAAGCGTGTCTGAAATTTTTTTTCGTGTTTTTACAAAATTTGTTTTACTACAACTTGATTAAGTTTGTCTTAAACTGTCTAATAAAATTAATAGCTTTCTGAAAAGTTCGATTTGAGCCCGTTTACGGAGCTTATTTTCTTACCATAACACTTGGCGTGCTACTGTCTTTCATTCATTATCCTTTGTCTTTTTCTTTTTTATTTTCTCTTTTTCTATCCCGTGCTTCTCTTCTAGTCTTCCTTTCTTTATCCTTCTCTTTCCTAACTATTTTTTGTTTCTTTCTAGCGCTCTCTCTGAATTGTTTCATTTTTCTTTCTCCGATTTCTTCTTTAGTTCATTTGTTGTTTGTTTCTCTTTTCTTCTTCATTTATCTCTATCGTTGAAAGTTTCCCTAAAGAACCGTTCTCTCATTCTCTCTCTCTCTTTCTGTTTCTATTCCACTTTCTCTCTTTCCTCTCTCTCTCTCTCTCTTTCTTTCTAACTTACCATTTCTCTATATTATTGCTTCAGGTGTTCCACTGCATTTCCACCATCGGCTCCATCACATCCATCATCATCTACCAATCGACACCAATCCAGCATCGTGCGCCATGCACCCTCGATGAATCCGACGCGCATTTCCTGTCGCTTCTCCCGCAAATCCCGTCGCTCGAGGTTTTCTCGCTGAATCCGAGCATTTCGCTCAAATTCATTCACTACTCGCTCTCGTTTTTATTGGTAAGGACTGGGCGCGCTTCTAAACCTTCGCGATTTGATTCAAGATCATGTTAACTGGATTCATCTGTCAATTGGATTTCAACCACACTTCGACGCGCATCTCAATTCGGCGCGAAGCGGAGCACGTGGAGAGTCTCACGCAGCAGTCCGACGTGAACTCGTTCAAACTGATGCTGCTGTGCTGTCTGGTGGCATTCATTGCCAATCTCATGAGCACAATGTTCCCGTTCTTGATCATGCTTCAACCGAATCCAAATTTCCTCTTATACCAAGTGTTCCTGGTAAATGTTGCTCAAGCGGAGTCGAATCGGACATATTTGCAGATATCGTTCATGTGGGCGAGGATGATGGCCACGCTCGTGTCCGACCACATCTCCTCCTACTTCTTGATCGGCCTCTCCATAGTCTGCGACACGACCAACTCACTGCAAATAATTTCTTTTTCAGTTCGGATGCGGCATCGGCTGCTGCTTGATCGCCTCCGAGCCGTTCGTCGTCGCCGGCACTGTCTGCTTCGGCTTCTCGCTCTCGTTCATCCACCCCGCTTTGCTTGTTTACATAAATCGTGATTTATCGCTAAAAGGTGAAAGAAAACCGAAAATGAGCAGCAATCTTCCTGTTTCAGCGTCCTACAACTTCTACCTAACTTGCTCGCATTTCTTCGCCTACGCCGTGTTCCCCTTCGTGCTCACATTCGTCTCAACGCGACTGTTCATCGCATTTAATCTGATCGCCATCATACTGCTCGTCATTATATTGGTGACCATTTTGAGCTTTCAGGCTCAAATTGAGCGCATGAATGGTGAGGAGACAATTGTTCTGAAATTTTATCCCCGTTATCTGAATGTTTTCAGCAACACAGAGCGGATTGAATTTGTTCGTGTCAAGGTTCCTGACGGGCGAATCTTTGCTGAAGAGGACGCGCTCGATTAGGCCTTTCATTTCCAGATTGCGGCCGAACTCGTATAGAAGGTTGGTTTTGGAGCAAATATTCACATTTTGGTTTAAAGTGTAGTTTGTTGTTTTCAACTAAAACTCGCAGGATTTACCAAATACGTGACTCTTCCAGATTCGCCAACCGACGCGGAGTTCGAACGCCATCTCCCGCTCCTCCACCTGCCGACATTTCGCCATCAGACGCGGCCATCGACGACATTCCGATGGAAGTGCACGAGTCGACGAAATTCCTAACCCCGACACTCGTTTAATGATTATTTATTATTTGTTTATTTATTATTTTTTATTAATTTAATAAACACACAATTAGAAGGGGGAAGAAGTTTTAGGCGGCTTTTGCCGTCGCCACTTGTGCCATGTTCTTCAGCTGCTGCAGGTTGAGCGCGTATCCTTCGAAGTAATCGTTGACCAAGTATGGCAGATGGTTTTCGGCGCAAAACTCTTTCACGTATTTCATGCATTCGTTCAAATTGCAGCGTGGCATTGTTGGGAACAAGTGATGCTCGATCTGAAACAAAAATTTTATTTTTTGTGATTCAGAGGGCCGTGGAAGAGAAAATTCGAATTATAAGGTTATATTATTTAATGGTCGTGGAAGAGAAAATTCTATTTTCATCATTTAGTGGCCGCGGAAGAGAAATTTCAATTTCTCTAGTTTTATTGTTTAGTGGCCGTGGAAGAGAAAATACGAATTTTTAAATTTTCCTTATTTAATGACCGTGGAAAAGAAAATTAAATTATTCTATTTTTTTTAAATTTAGTGACCGTGGAAGAGAAAATACGAATTTTAAGTTTTTCTTTGTTAATGGCCGTGGAAGAGAAAATTCAATTTTTCAATTTGCATTATTTAGTGGCTGCGGAAGAGAAAATTAAACTACTCTAGTTTTATTATTTAGTGACCGTGGAAGAGAAATTTCAATTATTATAATTTAATTTTCTCTTCCACGACTATTAAAAAAATGTAAAAATTCGTATTTTCTCTTCCACGGCCACTAAATATTGAAATTATTCTATTTTCTTTATTTAGTGGCCGTGGAAGAGAAAATACGAATTTTAAAAGTTGTCTTATTTAGTGGCCGTGGAAGAGAAAAGACGAATTTTAATATTTTTCTTATTTGGTGGCCGTGGAAGAGAAAATTCAATTTTTCAATTTTCATTATTTAGTGGCCGTGGAAGAGAAAAGACGAATTTTAATATTTTTCTTATTTGGTGGCCGTGGAAGAGAAAATTCAATTTTTCAATTTTCATTATTTAGTGGCCGTGGAAGTGAAAATTCGATATTTTAAATTTTTCTTATTTAGTGACCGTGGAAGAGAAATTTCAATTATTATAATTTAATTTTCTCTTCCACGACTATTAAAAAAATGTAAAAATTCGTATTTTCTCTTCCACGGCCACTAAATATTGAAATTATTCTATTTTCCTTATTTAGTGGCCGTGGAAGAGAAAAGACGAATTTTAATATTTTTCTTATTTGGTGGCCGTGGAAGAGAAAATTCAATTTTTCAATTTTCATTATTTAGTGGCCGTGGAAGTGAAAATTCGAATTTTTAAATTTTTCTTATTTAGTGGCCGTGGAAGAGAAATTTCAATTATTATAATTTAATTTTCTCTTCCACGGCCATTAAAAATTTAAAAATTCGTATTTTCTCTTCCACGGTCACTAAATACTGAAATTATTCTATTTTCCTTATTTAATGGCCGTGGAAGAGAAAATTCCAATTATAAGATTATAATATTTAGTGGCCGTGGAAGAGAAAATACAAATTTTAAAAGTTGTCTTATTTAATGGCCATGGAAGAGAAAATACGAATTTTATGATTTTTATTTTTTAATGGCCGTGGTAGAGAAAATACGAATTTCAAAATGTGCATTATTTAATGGCCGTGGAAGAGCCACCATCTCACCTGATAATTCAATCCACCCCAAAGCCAATCAATAAACGGCGACGGAGTCATATTGCGTGTCGTCAAGATTTGCAAAGCAGCAAAATTGTTCAAAATCCTCGAGTTGGCTGCAATAAACAAACAAATCAAAACGGCGATCTTCAACTCGCATTCGCACCCGGATATTTATCAACCGAATTGTGATTGAAGGTCACCACGTGTCCAATGAGGAATCCGGCGCCGAGCTGCGATATCAAGAAATAAGCGACGCGAATCGGCATCGTCGGCAGCAGGTACAACTGATAGAGCACCCAGAGCCAGTGGCCGACGATTGTCAATTGCTCGAGGAACGCGTTCTTGCGATAGACGACGAACTCGGAGTTGTTCTCGGCGAACACCCAGCTCACAGATTGTGACGTCCAACTGAATCGAAGCAGCGGAAGTGAGGCGGTGAAGTAAAGGTGTTGGTATGGGATGATCTGCAATTCAATCGTTTCGTTTAATTCGCTAATAGATTGGCTGGAAACCTTTAAGATGGCTTTCTCAATTGGCTCCTTGTATTTGAGCAAATCACCCGGAATGAAAGCGAATAATGGAGCCAAGTCGATATCACCGTCATGATCGATAACATTTGTTGCAGCGTGATGAGTATTATGCTGGAAAATAGTATTTTAAATACATAAGTGATGTAAAATATTGATTTTTTATAATTTCGATTCTAAATGTCATCCATCCTTACCTTATCCTTCCACCAATCTCTCGAAAATCCTTGAATAAAGTTTCCAAAGAACAACGAGACGACGTCATTCAACGGGCGGTTCTTTGTCGGTTGCTGATGACAAAATTCGTGCGTGAGCCATCCAAACTGTTGCCAAGCGAGAGCCAAGACGCACGCAGACGTCAGATACCTTCAATCATCCCCATCAACCACTCGCAATTCCCCGTCAACCTACCATCCCTGATAATGCAAATAAAACGCGAAGAACATAATCGCGAGCGTGCTAATCGATTTGAACAGAAAATAGCCTTCCTTGGCTTTCATCAATCCCTTGTCGTGGAGAGTCTGACGCAGCTTCTCGAATGATTCGACCATTCTCTTCTCTTGCTCGATGCTGATGTCGTATGATGAGACATTCACGTCGGTTTTGTCATTTCGCTTCTTTAATTCCGCTTCCAGGTCTTCCGACGGATCCCAGGCGCCTTTTTTGAGAAGCTGCATTACAAAAATGTTTCATTTTATTTGTTTTGTTTTATTGTTTCATCACACTGGCACCGATATCGCAAAAGTCTGCGCACCAATTGCGCTAAACACGCCTCTTCAATTTAACAGAAAAATTTTTTAAATCAAAAGGGGCGTGTTTTGAGCAATTGGTGCGCGGTATTTTGCAATTTTCGCATATTGTTGTTGCACGCCAAATAAAAGTTATGATTTTTAAATATTTAAACTTATATAATAAATCCTGACATGAATATTTATAGTTTCTGTTGATTCAAAATGACAAAATTTGTTTAAAATTTCTAAAAAACTATAAAAATCTGAAATCTGTAATATTTAAGCTCATAGATAGTATAATAACTGAGCATCCATTTCTCTCATTTCAATTGACGTTTTGTTGTTTATAATTAGGTTTTTTTTAATACAATACAACTGGAAGGATTTGTTCAAATGCAATCCCATTCCTTAAATAAATTCATGATTCGAATCGTCGATTCTAATATTGTCGATTCTAATAATGTTAGAAATTAAATTAAACTCACACGCCCAAATGAAAATGACAATTTTGCAATAATTAAACACGTACGCCAAATGGAAACGAACATTTTGCATTAGTCAACCGCGTCTTATTATATTTTCGGATAATTTTATCAGATTTTCTCAAAACTCTCCGAGAGCATTAATATATTTACTACATATTATCTTGCGGCAAATAAATGAGCTCCTATTTGTAGAATTACATTTGCACGTTGATTGAAAACAATATTAAAATGCTCGATTCAGCAATGACCAAAGTACGCACGCCGATTGAAAATAGCAATATTACCAAGTTTAATTGTCAATATTTAATTTCCACGTAAATAATCTGAACTGATTTTCACGTTAACTTACTAGATCTACCCAAAATTATCTGTTAAGTATAATATTGTTGTACAATAATAGTCTTAAGCACTTTATCTGAGCTCCTCTTTTTCTAATTTCAATTGACGTGAGTACGAATATTTCAAGGAAGTTGATCAAATTCTTTATTATAATGAGCAAAATTCCATGCTTAATTTGACAGTGTTCAAAATTATTTTTTAAAAATGTTATGACGGATTCATGCTGGATACAAAATTCTTTAAAGCATGATTCTTTTGATTTTTAAAATTATCTGGATTTTCACCGTTTTCCGATGTAATTAAGTTCTTGAAGAAAATCAGCTCTTAAAGAAAAGTGTATCGATGAATATTTTTTGTATTGGAATATGTTATAGAGCAAATTATGACGAATCGAATGGTGTATACCTTCTGTCTGTAGTAATAAAACTTTTATAGATATTCCAGTTTTTATAAGACGCATATACATCCAAACTTGTATGCTATAAGAATGAGCTCAGTAAGCGTGCTCAAATTTAACTTTTTAGAATGATTTTAATATTTTTAGATAGTTTAAGACGCGCTTAATTAATTTCTAGAAAAAACTTTTCTGTTTTAAAGACGTTAAAATTTCCATACACGTTTAAAATTCGCAAAGACCTTCTTTCGAATTGGGGTGCATATAAAGCTCCTCTATGCGCCATATATAAGTTAAAATGACATATCTGACCAGGACTACATTTCTAGTATACCTTCTATACGAAATCAAAAAAGAAATCGAAATCAAATTCTCAAATTCAAGTAATTTTGAGCGATTAGGGCCTATAAAGTGTGTTTTATTAAAATAGGATTATCTCGAAAATTTGTATTACTATAGACAAAAACTATACACTATTCGATTCGTCATAATTTGCTCTATAACATATCCCAATACAATAAATATTCATCGATACACTTTTCTTTAAGATCTTATTTTCTTCAAGAAATTAATTACATCGCAAAACGGTGAAAATCCAGATAATTTTAAAAATCAAAAGAATCATGCATTAAAGAATTTTGTATCCAGCATGAATCCGTCATAAAATTTTGAAAAAATCTTTGTTAACACTGCCAAAATGAGCATTGAAATTCACGCCAACGGGAAATAACGATTTTCCGATTTTTAAGCATGTTTGAAGATTGGTACGTATTTTCAATGAAACATTTTTCAAGATTATTTAACTAGACTTGATTTAAACTATCTAAAATTATCAATACCTTTCTGAAAAGTTAGATTTAAGCATGTTTACTGAGCTCATTTTATTACCATACCAGTTGGCGTGATCAATGTGTATAATTAGATCAACTTCCTTGTAATAAAAATCCATTTCCTTAAAATATTTGTACTTTGTTCATTTCTGAATGGAACATTTCAATCAACGTGCATGTGAGCACATTTTATTATTATTTTTTCTACGTGTAAGTAGTCTAAATAAAATTTTCTCAGCCAATTCCACAGGCTTTCTCTAAAATATCTCTGTTGCTTGAAATTTTTAACAAAATCGAATATATTTTAAGTGCGTAGTATATAATCTGATGAAATTTCAAAATTTATATGAAGTATAATCAAAATATAAGAAATTGAAAATTCAATTTCAACATTTTTGAATTATTTTCAATGGTCTCAAAGAGGTCCTTTAACAAATATTCGATTTATGTCAATAATTTCTCTGTTTTTCTTCAGGATTTCTAGATAAAATCAGATTTATTACTTTTATTTTTTATGAATTGAAAATTGGAATTGTCAATTTCTTATATTTTGATAATACGTAAATAATCTGCAGAAATTTCTTTTTATATGAGAAGTCTATCAAGAAATATCAGCGCTTTAATACCTACGGGCGGCTTAAATCCAAATCTGTTGCATTTGGAGTGCAGACATTTACATTTAATTGACTCTTTTGTGGTCCTGTTTTTGCTGCTTATTCATTTGGCGTGCTATTGTTATAGTTTTCTTCACAGGCAAAATGGGGACGGTCCGTTAACCGGCATATGACCGGTTTTACATCGGTTTTGCTCCGGTTACAACCCCGTTTCACTAAACACCTGAGTGCAACCGACGGCGAGAGTGATTTTCCACAAAAGCAACATGTTTTTTTACCATTCTGATTTTCCTAGAGGCAATTTGCATATCTAAGCTTAGAATAATTGTTTTTAATTAAGATATCATTCTTTGTGATGTTAATGGCTCAGACCGAAATATAGAAGAATTACAAGCTTGTAAATAATCTATGAAAACATTTACATAGATCTCTAAAAACTGAGAAAATATCTGAAAAATTCATAAATTTTCAGATATTTTTTTAACAACTTTTAAAACCCCAAAAATCCATTTAAAAAAGTGCTTACATCCAACTGCTTATAAGCTTGTGATGAGCCTTCATGAAAAGCGTGGAAAATATGTGTCGCGTCGGAATTGCTGCAAAAAAATAATCAAAGATTCCTCAAATTTCAGCGCGATATTCCTACCAATACTGCCGAATAACCGGACCTCCAGGATGTTTCAGGATCAAGTCTTCCCCAATGTGCAGCCATTTTCCATCGACCTACAAAACAAGACGATATCAAACAAAGTCTGAAGAGCAGAGAACAATCAATTTGATTGGTGGCTTGCTTTGATAAAAAAGTTCAAAATATGGCGTGATGTTATCAGGGAAAAATAATTAAATTTATGGACCATTCACGCATGGATCGGAGAAGAAGAAGAAGAAGAAGAAGCCTGATACCTTCATTCGAATTCCAGACGTCTTCGTGCTCTGCGCGGCGGCCATGATTTCCTGCTGCTGCTGCACTCGATTCGTCGACGGCACACGATGGGATCGGCCGCTCGTCGAAACACTAAATGAGAGCGGAATCGAGAAGACGAACCGTCATCGCCTGTCTACCCTCCTCTTCCAACCCTCCGCGGTTCGTCTCTCGCCATTACCCGATCCTATCGGTTCATTTCGTCACCGCTATCACTCATTCTCATAGTGCACTGACAGGAGACTTTTCGCAACCAACTCTTTCGTGTGTTTTTTATTCTCATCTTTGTGTGTGTCGTTGTGTTCACTCATTTTTTTATATAACCTAACAATAATACCTACCTAAATACATGACATATTTAAAAATATTATCAGTTGGGTTCAGATGCAAAAGTTTTTTTTCTCGCTCTTGTTCCCAACTGATAGGAATCGGGAATTAATATAATCGAGCACATGATTTTAGCAAAGTTTGGTATTAGGAAATTCTTTTCGCCCAAAAAAATTATCATTTGTTAATAATTTTTTTAAAAAATTATCTCCCTTTTGAACGCTACTGTAGTTTGTTTGTTCAGAAATCCAATTTTTTTTTTTAATTTTAGAGAAGGATTAAAATATTGGCAGCTGGTATGATAATATAATGAGCTCAGTAAACGTTCTAAAATCTATTATTTTGGCCAAGTTAAATTGTGGTCTAAAATTTTTCGTTAAATTCACGTAAAAATCGTCAAACGAAATCGGAAAGTCAATATTTAACGGCTTAAAATCGTAAAATCGGTATTTCCAGTTGGCGCATGAAAGAAGCTAATTTATAATGGATTTAACAGTTTCTCTTGCACACCAATTTGAACGCTAATAAAATGAGCTCAAAAAACGTGCTCAAATCTAATATTTTATGAAGATTTTAATGTTTTTAGATATTTTGAAGAAAATCTGGCAAACTGGCGTAGACGATACTTGCGTAAATTACACGTGAAAGTTGTAAAAAATGACTTGTATTTATATTTTTTATTATTCGGTATGCTCCTTTAATCCTGTTGTTTCATTAAACTACACCACGGCGAGTGATATTAAAAAACGGATGTAAAAAACGTCAGACCGTGAAAGTGCGATCGGTAAACACGCATCATCCAACATTCTATTGCGGAGGACACTTTAATTTTTAATTTTTACTTTCTATTCTTAATAAAATGCCCTTAATTAATTTCAGAGCAATTTTAATAGAAGTTGAGTTGTAATACGTGATGAAACGGGAAATATGCTCGTCAATAATTGCTTGATCACGTTTTCCAATTCCGCTTTCCTGAACAATTGTAAAAAATGTGAAACATTACTGAAACCGTAATTAATTTACTATAGTAACTAAAGGCCTTTAGCTAAAGGCAATAGTTGCTCTCGATGATTGTGGTGTTTTGTTGCTCGGAAATAATTATAACCATCATAGTGCTATCGACATGCAACTAATGCTGATTTATTTTCCTTTATTATATCCAAATTAATCAAGGACATTTTATTAAGAATAGAAAATAAAAATCCGCAATAGAATGTTGGATGATGCGTGTTCACCGATCGCACTTTCACGG
The DNA here is from genome assembly GCA_963931815.1 of Caenorhabditis plicata. Classification (NCBI taxonomy): domain Eukaryota; kingdom Metazoa; phylum Nematoda; class Chromadorea; order Rhabditida; family Rhabditidae; genus Caenorhabditis; species Caenorhabditis plicata. Next base: position 3,175,224 of record OZ007491.1, read on the forward strand.
CCTGACGTTTTTTACATCCGTTTTTTAATATCACTCCACCACGACAATAATGTATTTCCCCACCCGCAATGGCTTCCTCATTTAACGCTTCAGATATTGTTTTTCCATATAACTTGAATTTTGGACATTAAATAATAATGATTAGGTTAATCCTCTTCTTCACGCACAAATCAGTACTACGTGATTACTCATCGTAAAATCGGCATTCCAGGGTGGCTTTATTAACGTAATTTAATAGCAAAAATCGAATCTTGTAACTAAGACCATATAATTATATCAGATAATATTTCCCAGTTGTTTCATATACAAATAATTAACTTACCTTAATTAGAATCTGAATAATAAGGCTTCAAAAAAGCTATTAATAAAAGACGAACTTTAAGTGGTCAACATTCTTTGGCAAATAGCCAACACTCTATGTGTTTCCTCTATTTCAATGTTATTGTCCTGATGTGCATATAATAAATCCAGAAATATTTCACGGCTTTTTTTTTGGAAGATTTATACATTCGCGCCAAATGAAAATTACGCGTTTTATACTTGTATGGTATAAGAATGAGCTCAGTAAGCATGCTCAAATCTAACTTTTTTGAAAGATATTAACATTTTTAGATAGTTTAAGACATGCTTAATTAAATTGTAGTACACACTTTTTTGTTATAAAGCCGTAAAAATTTCCATACACGTTTAAAAATCGAAAAATCGTTATTTCGAATTGACGTGTGTATGGTAAGAAAATGAGCTCAGTAGGCATGCTCAAATTTAACTTTTTAGAAAGATATTCATATTTTTCAATAGTTTAAGACATGCTTAATTAAATTGTAGTAAAAACGTATTCGTTATAAAACCGTAAAAATTTCCACGAGCGTTTGAAAATCGCAAAAGCGTTATTCACGAGGAAGTTAAAAATTAATGTTTGCGACAATTTTTCTGTCTTTCCTTAAAGTTTCTCTGATGCTTTAAGTTTTTACGACATCTTGTCTTAAATGGGTCTTTTTTGAAGGCTTGTTTATTTTAAGAATTCTTCTGGCGTGCGAATTAATCAATTTTTATTTTTTTTAAATCTCCCTTACACTTATAATATTTAATAAAAAATTAGAATAGCATATTTCCCGTTTTTTTCAAATTCAAAAGTCACAAATTTACAATGTTCCACAGATTTTCACGTAAAATAAACTTCCGCCAAATTACTAGACTATCTCAAAACTATATGTTCAATAGATTTTAGCTCCTAGACTGTGATCTGCACAATATTGCGCATTTTTACTATCAAATATAGATTTGTTTAATCAATATTCACCCAAATTTCGCATAGAATGTACTACTGGAATTGAAAACGATTGGCGAGCTTCTATTTTTACAAACTCAGTTTCAATTGGTCTTTTTGCTAAAAAAAAATATAAATTCTGAACGCTAAAGTACAGTATCATTAAATAGAATTCGCTATTCTAATGATTCATTTATTCGAATTCGAATGAATCACATGGAAACTTGATTTAAAACCTTATTTTTATTTATTTAATACTTGAAAACAAGATATATTCATATTTTGAAACTTTAATTATTTAAAGTAAAAATAGGAGGATTCTGAAAGTAAAAATGGTAAGTTTTCAGAGGATACTGTACTTTATAGCTTTGGTTTTTTATTTTTTTTTAATTGTTTTTTTATTTTTAAAAATAAATCTAGAGAAAGTTCTGTTTATATATTTGAATATGTTTAGTAATAATAATAATATGCTAGCACCTTTATAAATGAATATTGTTAATATATTGAATGACCCTAAAATAAACCCAAATAGAGTATTAAAGTCTATTTCACGCCAATTTAAAAGGGCAGTTTTGTAATATTTAAGCGTGTCTTTTCAAATATCACGTGTAAATTATAAAATAAAAATAAAATTTATAGTAATTTACGTAACATTAGCAGGTTTTTTTTTAATTTTTACGTAACCAAATAAAATTTTTTTAAAAAATTTTTACGTAAATTTTTACGTAACCTTAGCAGGCTCATCTTAAAGTACCTCTTACTATTAATGTCTTTGGAAAATATTAGATTAGAGAGGATTTACTGAGCTACTATTTATAGCAGATCTGTTGGCGTGCTATTTCGTTTAGTAAAATGTCAGAATAGTCAGAAATTCACCCACCGAATATAAATCTTATTAAAAAATGTTCCACGGATAGTGTTAATATTCAACTAAAATTTTCTCCACAATATTAAAAAGAAACATAATTTTATTATTTTTATTTCTTCTAAAGGAAAACGACTATCAAATTTGGTTCTAAAAACAAATGGGTAAAAATAGGAGCTGTTTCCTTGTAAATTTTTTTCACGTGTAATCAGACACATCACTCAATATAAAAAGAAAATTAAAACCAGTTGATTTGATAAAAATCAGTCATTCATCAAAAGATTGTACAATGATACTGTACTTTAATGCCATCTTTGAAAGGATTTAAAATCTGCTAATTTAATTTCATATAGTCCATTTCAAAATAGATGACGACGCAGCCACGCTGCAAATGCCGCATACTAATTAAAATTCATTTTCAAATCGATTATTTTAATAATTTTTAATTAATAAACGTGAAATATAAGCAATAACAATTAAAAAATGTCACAAAATAAAATAAAATAATCGATTTGAAAATGATTTTGAATTATAGTGTATTTCAAAATAATTGACGACGCAATCACGCTGCAAATACGGCATACTAATTCAAATTCATTTTCAAATCGATTATTTTATTAATTTTTGTGAAATTTTTTAGTTGTTATTGCTTATATTTCACGTTTATTAATTAAAAATTGTTAAAATAATCGATTTGAAAATGAATTTTAATTAGTATGCCGCATTTGCAGCGTGATTGCGTCGTCAACTATTTTGAAATGGACTATAGTATGCCGTATTTGCAGCGTGATTGCGTCGTCAACTATTTTGAAATACACTATAGGATTTAATAATCTGTTTCGTACAAGGGAATGGTTTTAGTTCTCCATCTCAGATTTGGTAAAACTTTGCAGATAGATTCCTTATGATCCAAATAGTATACTGACAAAAAATTAGGAGCCACAAAATGGTTTAAGTGGGTAAAAAATTGGTCTAAATCCCCAAAAAAGCGATTTTCAAAAAATCGTATTCCGATATAGAGTACAACTAACAATAAATTACCTATTATCAAATCCTATAGGACTTAATTATAGCTTCATTGATAAATCAGAGTTTCACAATAAAAAAAATAATAAACTATACTAAAGTACAGTATCACTCTTCGAATTTTGCAAATCTTATTTTTTATCAACAGGTTTTTTTTAAATAAATTTTTATTAATTTCTCTAATTACCCATGCACGTGAAAAATGGTTAATAACGTTAAAAATTATACAATTCTAGTGAGAATCCTTTAAGTATTTGGAAATTAAAAATGAAAATATCAGGATTTCTTGTGATACTGTAGTTTGTTGCTGTTATTTTATTTTTTTGTTTTTTTTTTAATTTCATGGGGAGACATTTCAATCTTTAACCTTTTTGTAATAATAGTAATAATAATAAGGTTCTTTTAGGAATAATATCCCTTACAAATATTACGGTTCGTTATTTTTTGGGACATTTGTTGTTTTCAATTAATATTCATCTTTTAATCGGCACTGGTTCTTAACTCTTTCTTCACCATTATTTTAGTCATATGGACTTAATAACTTAATAAATACATTGTCATGTATTAAAATAAATTTAATTTTAATTTTAACCCTAATTAAAAATTTTGTTTAATAAATCGCGTGTATTATTCCGTCAATCTTTTGTGAACTTTTGCATTATATTTTTCACAAACACTTTCATAATATTTTTCGATCAACATTAAATGCACTCCCAAGTGCCCCACGATTTCGGTAGGGCGCGCTTACTGCAGAAACTCTGAATGTCTTCTGCCTCATCGTTTTTTGTTGTGCATTTTTTTTTCTTTTTTTTCGATTTATTATTTTCATTACCCACAATTTTATTCGATTAGATTTATAGAATGTTTTAAACCTTCCATAAATATTTAGTTGACACACCTTGGACATTCTGAGGGTAATCGGTGTATCACACATTTTTACGCGGCATTTCAAATCGCCAGCCAGCAAACGTATTTATTATTTTTTTTATTATAAATCTTATTTTCATCGTTTTTGAAGCAGAAACAAGGTAGTTATATTGTTTTTTTAAGAAAATTATTAAGAATTAGTTATGTTCGAATGCATTAAATATATAAATATATTATTTTTGTCATTATAGTCCATATTGATTAAGTATTGACGAATTTTCCATGAAAATCAGTTTTTTCCTGCGAAAATAGTTATCAAAGTTTTGCTTTTTTTGTATAAATAGAATTATGAGATCATGACGATCAAAATGATATATATAACTTGTGATTGAAATTCTTTATTTTGCCATATTTTCACAATTTACGGAAAAATTAGAAAAAAACCTTTCTTAAAATTAATAATTATTAAAAAAAACCACTTATTATGCACTTAATCCTTATATTGTTCTCTCGAACTCGTTTCCCTTACTCTCTCGAGCCTTAACTCTGAATAATAATTGATTTTGCAGGATTTTATGAATGACTATCAAACAATCTCTGCTATCAAGGATAACAGGGCTTAAATGTGAATCAAAATGATTGTATTACTCAGTAATACACCTAGCTAAGCACCTAGTGAAAATGTAAGTTTAAATTTTTCCGTACTATAAGAAATATCAATTGTTTCAGAACTGTTTATGAAGGTTTTCATTGATTTGGTTCATAATGGACACAAAAATCATGTGAACATTTAAGGCTATGATGTTATCAGCCTTAAGCGATTCAGTACTACTTCATAATTGTCTATGATGATGATGCTCGTGGAAAATTATTCATATCGTCCATGATTGGAGCACTTTTGGGTAAAATATGACTTAATTTCTTTAAATTGATGATATAATAGTTTAGAAAAGAATTATTCTATACCGAGGTCAATCAAAACAATGTTCGAGCCATGAAGATGTAATTGCTGAACTCATGGAGGAAGAGCATGGATTATCGATGGCGGTGCATAATTTCCAACAAATTTTCCTATTTTGATACTATATACTATTGCTTTATAAGAATTTTTAAATAAATGGCTTATTATGTCTCACTTTATTGTTTAATAATAAATATAAAATAATTTGATTGCAAATTGGAGAATTTAATAAATACAAACTATCATGAAACAATCAGGTAAAATAATTTTCTGCTCGAGGAACCTCTCATCGTTAATATAAATTCGATTACTTTTGGATTTTCGGCATATGTCATTTGTCCTAGGTGGTAGTAGACCAAGTATCGTTTTAGTAATCATTCTGAATTAGAAAATGCTCCGAAGAAGAATATAAATCGGCAATAAATATATTTTTAATAAAGGTAAAGGTATCAAACAATTTTCTGCGGAATAATTATTATATAACGAGTTTTTTTTTTCAAAAATATTGATTTATGTTGTTGAAAAATAGGGAAATATGTTAATGATTGATTATAAGTAACTAAATTTAATATAATACTATAATATTTATAATATAAAATAAAATTGTAATTTTTGTCTGGTGTTTTCAACAAATTGTGAAAATATACAATAATAAAGCATTCTCACCACAAGTTCTATATATCATTTTGATCGTCATGAAATTCTCTATCTCATTATGAAGAGAAAAATATAGGTTGACAACTTTTCTGTGGAGAAAAATGAATATTAAAGTTTCAACGGCGAAAAAAAGCTGCTATTCGATCTTTAATAAATAAAAACCGAGTGTATAAACATTCCAAATCATCGAATTTTAGTTATTGTAAAAAAGATTTTTTGATTACCTTAAGAATCAATGAATAAACTGCAAAAAATGTGTTTTCAGTGTTTTAAATTAATTAATGTAATAAATTGCTCGTAAATCTACAACGTGACCGACCTAGTCGTTTCTTCTTACATTTTTGTCACGTTTTCTCTTGACATTTTTTATTACTATTTGTCCATGGTGTGAGTTGATGAAAATCATTGTTTCCACAAATGTCCTCCTTTTACTTAATTCGTTTTATAATATAATTTTAGATCTAGAATGCTTCGTTAAAGATAGCTTATCGACGATAGTCGAGAATCGGTTATTCACAGTCACGTCCACGACAAGGAATACTTTGGATGAAACAGTAACAATTCTGTTTATATTCATAGACACATGATGATTCATCTCGAGCGAATAAATATTTAAAAATATTAGGTTTGTGCTATTGTTTCATAAATCCAAAAGTATTTTTTTATTTAGGACGTAAAATATGTTTCCTCACAACAAGTAATTGTCACAGAATTGGGTCAATGTGGTTTAAGAAATTGTTTGGGTTTGTAATTCACTTTATTTAAAAGTTAATTAATTCTATTTAGGAAACGAACAAATAATTTCGGAATTGGAAGTTGAAATTTCAAAAAAGATTTATCCGTCAATCGTCATTCGGAATAGGACGTTTCATTTTTAATTGTGTTTACTGAAAATAAAGCTTTGCTTGAATATATGCTAGTGTTCTAAAATTTTTAGCAATTTATTTGCTCAAATACTTCACGAATTTTAGCTGCATTGCATTAACAAGTGGTTGAAGCTGCGACGTATACTGTGTAATTTATTCAATCCATTTTCACGATCATCTAATAAATACACCATTATTGGGTTATTATCTTATCTTATGAATTATTGAGTTTTTATGAAGAACAAAAGCAAAAATTTCATGTGTTCGCAACAATTTTTCAAGCACATATCAGGGTTGCACGGAAATCGATTTTTTTCAAACGGAAAACGGAAATGGAATCAATTTTTTTCAGACGGACGACGGAAAACGGAAATGGAAATTAATTTTTTCAAACGGACGGTGGAAAACGGAAATGGAACTCAAAAAACGACGGATAACGGAACATGGAAGATGGAATTCCGTGCAACCCTGGTACATATTGTTTTCCGCGCATTATCCTCTTATATAATTTGATGAAATACGTAGTAAAGCTGGATATTCTATTATTATAGGAAAATTTTTACATGATCCATTGACGCAAAGACTTATTTATTGATTACCATTGTTAACATCATATTATATATATATATATATATATATATATATATATATATATATATATATATATATAAATTAATAACAAAAGTGATGAATTAAAATTTAATCGTTTTGTCCATTAATCATTGTAACCATAGAACGTAGCCTTTCCTAAATTATATAAGTATTAGTTCAGTTAGCATAAAATAAATTACGAACCCAAACTTTTCGAATTATAACATTGAATTTCAATTAGTTTTACAATTAAACCAAATTCGGTGACAATTACTTGTTGTGAGGAAACATAATATTGCGTCCTAAATAAACAAAATATATTTGAATTTATGAAACAATAGCACAAACCTTAATTTTAATCCATTACCTTTAAACATGATTTTTAAATATTTATTCGCTCGAGATGAATCATCATGTGTCTATGAATGTAAACAGAATTGTTACTGTTTCAGCCAAAGTATTCCTTGTCGTGGACGCGACTGTGAATAACCGATTCTCGACTATCGTCTATAAGCTATCTTCAACGAAGCATTCTAGATCTAAAATTATATTATAAAACGAATTAAGTAAAAGGACGCCATTTGTGGAAACAATGATTTTCATTAACTAAATATTTATTCACGATAGAAAACATTCTATAAATCTAATCGAATAAAATTGTGGGTAATGAAAATAATAAATCGGAAAAAATGAAAAAAAAATGCACAACAAAAAGCGATGAGGCAGAAGGCACAGAAGTTCTGCAGTAAGCGCGCCCTACCGAAATCGTGGGGCACTTGGGAGTGCATTTAATGCTGTGTATATTTTTCCATGATTTTTCCAAAACCAATAAAACATTTAGAAACTAAACAAATAATTTATTATAAATAATAATAAATTAAAATCTTCAATAAACGAAGAAAAATTTACACAACACTTATTAAAAAAAAAGTAAACCGAGAAATTATCATGTAACGGGGAGGACACAACCGGGTGCAAAATTTTCAAAAAATAACAAATTTACATAATCTTATGAGTTAATTTAGTAGCAATCTTCGCAATATTATAAAACTGTTCCAATCCCAATTTATACCCAGTAAAATAGTCATCAACCATATATGGCAATTCATTCTCCTTGGCAAACTGTTTAACCAATGGCATGACTTTGCTTAAATTGTGTCGTGGCATTGTCGGGAACAAATGGTGCTCAATCTAAACACAAAAATTTTCTTATCGCATTTCTTTGAAACAATTTATCAATTGCAACACCAATAATACCTGATAATTCAATCCACCCCAAAGCCAATCGATAAACACTCCCGGTCTCATATTCCTGGTTGTGAGTAATTGTAAGCACGCGTAATTCGACATTATATTAGAGCTCACTAAATTACAAAAAAATATAAACCTCACAATCAATTCAAAACATACACGAAAACTTTTCCACCGAATAATGATTGAAAGTGACAACATGCGCCAGCAAGAATCCACCAACCAACTGCGACACCATGAAGAACATGACTCGCGTGTAAAAATCCGGCAAACAGTACAACTGGATCGATACATACGTCCAGTGCATCATCAATCCCACCGACTCATATTTGGCCGTTTCACGGTAATACTTGTAAAAGTGCGTCGGCATCGCCTTCACAAACAATATCGACTGCACCAGCCATGAAATTCGAAGGAATGGCAACAAGAACGTCCAGTAGACGTGCTGATATTGGATCACTGATAAGAGCCAGCTATCGGCGAGCTTCAGGTCCCGGGCAACAGTCGCGTAATACGGCATCAGGTCAAGGTCGCCGTCACGTCCAACAACATTCGTAGCTGCGTGATGCACATTATGTTGTTCCTTCCATCCACCAGATGAGAATCCTTGCATGAAGTTGCCGACAAAGTAGCTGAAAATGATATTCATTAGATATTGCTTATATAAAACTTTTATTTTGGAAATAACTCTGGGTTCCAGCAGGTGGCTTGTCGGTCTTAAATATAAAAAAATAGTTCCATTATCATCTAGATGACTCAAATTTATCAAAAACCTAGGAATAAAATCCTATTAAAAATGCTTTCCGACAAATATTTATTAGAGTGAACCTAAATTTTTTTCCGATTTCCTATATCTTACTTGCTTACTTAGGATACTTAGGAGTCCGTTGTCATTCTCTTATAGAGAAGCGGACCAGCTCTCTCCAATCATCGCGGCTGCGCCTCGCAATGGTGGGCCAGGCAATTTTTGACTAATTGTTTTTTTACCAAATAAAGATTTTTGATATACATTTATTATATATATTTTTAAAGCTCTTGAACAGCTCTATCATAATATATATTCAAATCTTTAATTGGTCTTTTATTTAAAATTTTTAACTTGTAGAAGAAACATGAAAAAATCCGAAATTCGTGTTCTTTTACGCCATTACTGGAAACAAGGCTAAAGTTAAGGAGATATTTCAAGAGAAGTCTGTAATATTGCCATAAAAATTAGTTTTTGACTTTTCCAAGGATTGTAATAAAATTCTTTTATAGACTATTGCAAAAATCTACACGTTGCGGCAATTATAAAAACAGAGAGATTTGTCTTTTCTGTCTCTCTATTTATAATGGTCTTGCTGCGCAGCGGTTCTCAACGCGCCGTCAAAAAAATTTGAAATAGTCTAGAAATAAATAAATAAAAATCCTCATTTTAGTTTGGTGTGCCTTTAATATTTAATAATTAATAAAACTAAAGTTTTTTTTAGAAAATACATAGAGTGATACTGTAGTTTGTCAAGTTATACAATTATTTATTTAAAAAAAAACCTGTACCATTGTCCCTCATTTAACGATTTTGTATACCTATCCCAGTCACCCCGTAATCCATTATTGTTGAAAGTCAAACCTGGTATTAAGCATTGTGATAATTTCTTTGTAAATAATATTTCCCTTTGGAATCGTGTTTGTAATACTTTGCTAGTTTTAATTTATTGGAATGTCATGTGAATAATATTGTAAACTCCATACCCTGTGAATATTTATACTAACTTTTGCCATTTGAACGACCGACCTCGTGAGGGGTCAACAGTTCATCTTAATTTTATTCCCCATTTTCTTGTAAATAATTTATTATAATTATTTTATGGTGAATAAATATTATTATTATTTTCTCTTTGTTTATAACGTATTGTTACTTGCAATTATATTTTAAAACGCCATAAATGTTTTTGAATTATTGTATTAATATGTGATTAATATTGATTTAATCAAGAATTTGAAAAAATAAATATAGAAAATAAAAATAAATATTTTTATACCCAAAATTGAAAAAAATAAATCCGTGATACTGTATTTTATAGCAACAATTTTATTATTTCATTAACTTATTCTCTTTGGTTTAGGTTATTGAAAAAAACAGGTTTAAAGGAGGATACCGAATAATAAAATGGTCTCGTTTGGGGTCATGTCGATTTAATTTCCAATTTTTTTAAAATTTCGCTTTTCTTTTTTTCATGACAGTTTTTGTTTTATCTTAATAAATTGGTTACATTAATATAATTATAATAATAATATAAAAAAGCGAAATAATAAACAGAATGGAAATTAAATCGACATGACCCCAGATGAGACCTTTTTATTATTCGGGATGCTGCTTTAAATCGACTTTCAATAACCTACACCACGACAATGTATTATTAATTTCATACGAACGTGGTAAAGTCTTAAGCTTAAGCATTTTTAAGAATCACTCTCAAATAAATTATTATTATTATAAACGTGATATTTTTGAATTTTTTTGATTCCTATATCTTACAAGGGAAGTGTTTTGAGTCGAACTTTCAGAATTTTTTTAAACTTTGCAGGTAGATTCCTCATATCGAAAATAGTATGCACACAAATTTTGAAAAAAACGGTTTAAGATGTTAAAGATAACGAAAGAACTATGCTTTTTTTGGCCTCTGGTCTTGATGTCTCAGGATGATATTAAATATGTTATAATCAAATATTATAATATACAGAGGCGATATGCAAGAACGTATTTATCTGTTAAATGGTGATGGAAAATCATTGATTAATTGCCCTTTACAGTAAATTTTAGATATTTTACAATCCGATTTGTATTAAAATATTATTTCTTACATACACTTATTTGAATTTTCTGATAAAAGTAGTTTAACAATAATTTTCCATCGTCATTTAACAGATAAATGCAATCTTGCATATGGGCACAGATTATAACATAGTAATTTGAAAGAAAGCGCGTTTTTGATCCAACAGAAACATGCCATCGACATAAATATAGCTTATTTCAATATTCTACCAACACGTCTCACCACACGATTTAAAACAAATTAAATTCGTACCTAGCCAAATCATTATACCGTCGATTCTTGAACAGCTGATGATGCGTGAATTCGTGAATGAGCCATCCGCACTGCTGCCATGCCAAGCCCATCAAAACCGCCGATATCAGGTAATAACCGTGATATTGCAAATACATGGCGAACAAGATTGTGAATGCCGCTTCGATGACCTTCAGAAAAAAGCGGTTAAAAAGAAGCTCATGTGGTCAACCTTTCTGATATAATATGAAACACTTCCATTGAGTAGTCCGATTTCGCGCACGTGAATTCTCAATTTGTCAAAGTTGGCGTTAATCTTTTTCGACTTTTCTTCGCTGATTTCAAATTTGCCCATGTTCACATCGTCGAATCCCACCAGGCCGTCGTCCTTCTCGCTGATTATGCACGGCTCTTGCGTTGGGCACTTCTTCTTGAGCTCGCTGAGCCATTGATAAGCGGGTTTCGAGCCGGTGTGGAATGTGTGGAAGACGGTGCTCGCCTGGACCAAATGATTAGAGACGCTTTTTTTTAAAAGATAAGTCACTGACGTCCATATTCTTATAAGTGGTGATTGCACTGCCGCCGGGATGCTGCTTGAGCACTTCATTGTCCACATATACCCACTTGCCATCGATTTTCAGGTAAAACGGCTCATCGTCCAATTCACGGAGCACCATGCTGGTTTAACACGCCGCGCTGAAAACTACGTGAGTTACGGCAAGAAACAGAGTTAGACACATGAAATGATAATCGTTAAATAATTTGTGCGTTTGATAATATAACAACAATAATAATAATTTCTTGGTGGTGTTTTTTTCGCGGTTGTGTTTCTCCCAATTTCGTTTCATTTCCTTTTCTGTCCGCGGAAAAAATCGATCCAAATATGAATGCTTTGGATGATAAATTTGCTGGGGAGAAAGAACACAAAACGGTTCGGAAGGTCATGCAATAATAAGTTGTTCCGATCTGGTAGATTTTAAATACCAGACGGCATGGGTTAGTTACATAGCATGTTTTATCGAAAATATCGCGGAAAATAAAATATGATTGATAATCAAACCATTATTTTTTGTCCATTTTGGCACATAATTTGAGCAAATAGAAGTTGTTAAGCAAATAAATTAGTGCACACCGGGAAATGTTTATACTTTTGTTAGTACAAAGAATACATTTCTTTTTAAGATCTTTGGATCACGCCAATTGAAATGTTCAAAAGGGATGCTCCTAGTTGCTTAAATTTCAGAGGCTTTTTATAATTTTAAGAGAAAACTTAACAAAATCAGAAACATTCCCGTAAAGCTTCATTACATACGTTTAAATCAAAAATCATCATTTTCATTTGAACGCCAAATAAATTTGTAAAAACAGGCCAGAATTACTTTAATAAAAAATTTCGTAAAATCTTAAAGCTTCAGAGATATTAAAAAAAAAAAGCTGGTAAAATTGAAGGTTTTCACGTATACGTGGTAATGCGTCTAAATCTAGAAAAATCGTAATTTTCATTTAGCGTGCAATGAGCAAATGGATAATATTGAAAACTTTAAACGGATTTTAAGGATAAAATAATGTCTGTGAAATTTCGTAGTATTCCGTGTTTCAGAAACGGGTTCTTACAAGATAATCGGAAACAATATTGTTCAGCAGGGGACATAGTAGTAATGTCTAATTATATGTAATAGTAAAAAAGAGCATTGTCCACGCCAATTTTTCAGCTTTTTCTTAAACTCTCGGAAAATATTAAAATCATCACAAAATATTAGATTTGATCACATCATCTTATCTGGCAAGCTAGTTATATTTCAAATTAACGGAATAAAATCGTGTTAATGCGTTTCGGTATGTCAGTAATTGCAAGTTTTAAAAGTAAAATTTAATATTTATAACATGACATCGATATTTATTCAAATTAGCTGAATTCCTTAAAATTTATACCTAAGATATTACTATATTTTTCCACTGCAATACAATTTTTAGAATAGCACAGCCATAACACACATAAATTTCGTTTAAAATTTAAATTAAAATTGAATTTTTAAAAAAAATGTTGAGATATTTGAATCGCCGCCAATCCGACAATCGTCAGAATTTCGTCAGTTGATGTGTTTCACATCAAGCTTAATGCATTAAGAAGTCAATTTTAAAGAACCATTAAATATTTGATGTTATCAATGAATGTGGGTTATAAAATACCTAAATTTAAAGAATTAAACAACTTTTAAAAAAGTTAGACCCAATTTTAATTGGAACGCCTCCCGCAATCCTGAAACAATGTTGCGACATCTTTAATACAGACAATTCATAATCCAACGTCCCTGACTATTACAAATTACAAGCAAAAGCTTTTTATTCCAATATTCTAATTTTTGGTGCATTTCAAATGTGCTCCGCGATTTTATATCACGAAACGAGTGCAGATGTACGTCACATTCATTATCCACACGCATTGTGCGTCGGCGGATTTTCGAATTTTTCTTATTTTTTTATTTTTGTTTTTTTGTTTTAAAACTGCTGAAGTTGCTCATGAACGCATGCCATATGAATTAGTAAATTTAATAACCAATTAAAGAGTTCATAACTTAGTTTAATAATAAATAAATCGCTTAGAAATGCGAAATTACGAAAATTCCTAAAATATCTATTATTTTAAGTTTTCCGTGTGCACACGACCGTGTGTTTTATAGAATTTTTTTCGAATAGGAGGAATTTGTTAGACTTGGCCATTTTTTAAAGCATTGAGATAATTTTTATTTTATAGCTCAATCCGTGTAATGAACCATCAGCTTATTGCTGAAAACCCTATAGAAATCAACAGTGATTTGGTTTAAAAATAATATTCCCGTTTGGTAGTTTGCGTTACACCATGTTCCATTATTCTCTCTAGCTAGAGTTCATAAGAACGTTGCTAACTTATTTTAATTTTCATTTTATAGAATGTCCGATACTTCATCTGATTCATTTTCCGAAGACGAAGAGAAAAAAGTAAAGGAGACGAAAAAGCAAGACAAGAAATCAAAGGCATACTAAGGTCAAATGCCCTAATAAAACAAATTTGATTATTTAGAAACGGACAGCAAACGAAGAACCCGCAACAGAATCGAAAAAAGGCAAGAAGGAAGAAGCGGCTTCAAATAAAGTTGTCGATGAACATGGCAATGAGGTGAACTTTTCATTCAATCTCGAGCAAATCAAATTATCATTAAAGATGTTCGAGTTTGGCAACATGCGTTACGTGTCAGTGTCATCATTCAAGGGTAAACAGTACGTGAATATAAGGGAATATTATACCGACAAAGCTACGGGTAAAATGAAGCCAGGCAAGAAGGGAATCGCTTTAACTCGTCCGCAATGGAACTCGTTGAAGGATTTTATTGGTGAAATTGAGAAAAAATTTGAATAATTGTTTGTAAATTTTGGCAATGAATTAAATATTTATACAATTGTTTGTATTTCTTATTTATGAGTAATTTTCTCTCCAAGATATTATGAATTTACGGTTGAATTTTTAACATTATTGATTGAAGAACATGAATGGACGGGATTCTCAGATGAAGGAGGAGGAGATGGTATGTTTTGGTACAAACTTGCACGTATATTTGAAATTTCTTTAGCAACACCGGCCAGATTCACCACCCCTTGGGTTATTAGATCCATCAAGGATTCAGAATCCACTGGCTGAGGCTCATCACAACTCCGACGCCTTTGTGATGCCGGAGCAGCCGAGACAGCAGGTAGAAGAATCCAAAATCTGACCAAAATGGCGGAAATTTTAGCAGCATTGGCAGAGAACTCCAACCATGAGCCCTGCGACAAACTTTGTAGCAACTGGTTTCGACGGTGGAAACACGCCAAATAGTCAGCGGAGTTCAACTGGCACACCGCAGCACGCAGGTCAGCACACGCCGCAACATCCGCCATTCATCCACGGAAGTCCAGCGCAGCCTACAACGCCAAATGCGGGCCCATCTTTTGAATATCAGATGCAGTATAATCCGAATATGCATCAGATGCATCCACAGCAGATGATTCAACAATATCCGCATCCACATATGCATTCGCAGCAGTGGCAGCAACAACAGCAACAGCAGGTTATTTATTATAGCTTTTTTTTTTACCTATTGCTTGAGAATAGTAAAGTTAGAAAATCTCGTTGCGCTTTTTTTCGAGACCTGTAGAGCTCCTCTAACTTAATATTCTGGCAAGAAATTAAGGTTTACAGATTATGAGAATTACAAATAATAACATCTAGTCAAATTATGAGTGTAATTTTTAAGTAAGAATATAAAATGTAATAAATAAAATGGATTTTTATTCAAAGAAGAGCGCCTAAGTTATCAAATAGTAAATGATTGGTTCATTCTATGTTCTTACATGATTCCATATATATAATTTTCAGATGTATCAGCGGCAGCGAGTCCAGCAGAGAGTGCCCGTCCCCTACCCTCAACAATATTCAGGGAATATAACGCCTGGGTCAATGCCGCCTGGATATTCGCAGCCATCGCAAGGTCCGCCGAGGCAGCAAGCAGCCCCCAATGCGGCACCACCGCAGCCTCCTCCACAGCAACGGCCGCAGTACCCTCCCGGTTACCCGTTTCCTCCGCAAAACCCGCCGCAGCAGATGACGCCGACCGGCCAGCAGTATCCGCCGAATGCGTTCAACTCGCCGATGTACGTGAGACAACCGAATGGTCAGCAAACTAGGCAGTACATTTCACCGCAGGCCGCGCAGCCGACGACACCGCACGGTTTGTAGAAACTTGTCGCCTCGTTTGATTTTGTTTTATAGCAGCGGCTCGTTTTGTACATCAGAGCTCAAATTCGCCGCATTTCGCACCGGATATCAGGTCGCCAAGTTTGATATCGCCGCATCAGCGGACGGAAATGCGGCCAATGCCGATTCCACAGACGGCACAGCCGCCACAACCACAACCACCACCGCAACCCGCCGCGCAGCAATTTCAATTTAGACCGAATGAGTCTTTCGGCAATATGAATCCGGAACTGTTCCTGACTGGATGCGTTTTTCATATATTTGACGCGGAAAAATTGGTTACAGATAAATTGGATTTGCATAATATTATATTTGCAATCAAGGTTAGTTTTAATTTATAAATATAATCAAATTTAATAATAAAATAGGAGATAAATAAAGTCTTTCTAACTTAACATTTCTGGAATTTATAATAATAATTTCTGCGTTTTCAATTGGTTTTTTATATTGACTTGTAGATTTTACCTAATTGTAAAAGTAAATTTAGGGTTTGAAAATGGCCAAAATAATTGTGTACACTTTAAAAACAACATTATCCTTGTTGCGAATATTATAACCCCTATTTATTTTCAGTTTTATGGAGGGGAAGTGGATTTTTCACCAAAAACGTATCCTGAAAAGATGCAATTGGTAACACACGTTATCATCGACTCCTATCGTTCGCCGTTTGCTCGAGCTGTAAGTTCCTTGCTATCGCCAAAAAAAATAATTCGATTTCAGCCATTGGAGCATCGCAAGCGATTGGTAACACTGCAATGGCTTGTCGACGTTTTAATGAAGAAACAAATGGAGTTTCCGTGGAAGTTGGCTCACCTTCCGGGACCATTTATCGACGGATTCCGGCCGTACACGGGAAAATTGTTTGCCATCGCCGGATTCGATGAGACGGAGCGGCCGGCGATTCACTTTATGGCTGAGGCGATGGGTGCCAAGATATCGCCGTTCCTCGCCAGACACAATGACTTGTTGATAGCCAAGAATGACAATAATCGCAAGGTGGAGAAGGCGAGAGAATGGGGAGTGCAGATTGTCACGTATCAATGGTTGGCTGATGCGTACGTGTCAGCAAGTCCGATACCGCAAGAAAGACCACCGCCGGACAGCCCTAGGTACCGACTGGGTCAGCAGTGCTATGAAGTTAATCAGTCGCCGAATATAATGGAGCTCATTTCACCGGATATTAAAAATCTTCTCTGTAAGAGTTTTGCGCGATGGAAACATTATTGTGAGTTTTTTTCAGCACCATGGAAGCAGCGGATAATTGTGACAGAAGAACATGACGCAAGAGCAAAGGAGAATCGCATGAGACTATCTCAGGATGAATCGCAGTTCCCGAATATTCGCTATTTGTTCGGCTCCTTTATCAGATTTTTAAATAATGTTATTGATTGTAGGAAGCAGGCACCGCCGCCAACGGACGAGGAACTCGCAGCCGCCCATGCGCGTAATAATGAGCAAATGAGGGAATATGAGACGTATTTGGAAAAGAAAAAGAATGGAGAAGAAGTGGCGGAGGAAAAGAAGCCGCCGCTCAAGGTTGTTGTGTGCTTTGGTACTGGATTCTCGGAAAATGTTCTCAACACGCTTAGCAAGGTTTGTGCTTGTGATGGTTGAATCTTGTACTGCGGTCAATTTCCAGAAAGTTCTCTATCTGGGAGGGAAGATTTGCACGGACGTGAAAGAATGCACTCATTTGGTGCTGATTAATGGGCGTCGGAGTGTGAAGCTGCTTGAAGGCATCTGTCTGGGGAAGAATATCGTAGCACCGGAATGGATTATTGATGGCTACAAGAATGGATCGTTTATGGGTAAAGCGCGTGATTTGAATGGGAAATTAGAATTGTTGATTGTTCAGACACTCTTGATTATTACTTGAGAGATGAGGAGATTGAAAAGCAGCTGGGATACTCGTGCAAAAGAAGTATTCTCAGAGCACGCCATCGTCCGATATTCGATGATGTCGAGTTTTATGTAACAAAGTCGGTGCAGCCGGATCGAAAGACGATCCGAAACCTCATTGAGCTGGCTGGTGGTAAAGTGCACGACGAGAAGCCGACGCCACAGTATATTGCCAAGTGTGTGGAAGTGGAGCAGCCGTTTATTATTGTATCCTGTGATGTAGATGCCAGGACTTTGTCCTATTTGTCGGAGTGCAATTTTCGTAAGGAGAATTTATGGGTTAATAGTTTGAAATGAAGGGAAGAGGTAGAAATATTGATTTTTGAAGAATTATATAGGAAGAAATATTCTTGAATTCTCTTAAGCAGGGAAAACATCGTTTTAGTTGAGATGGAAGGGGTCCCTCCCTTTGATTCTGTATAGAATATTCCGCGAAAAATGTAAATGTTTGCGTTTGTCTTCAGATGGGCTACAAATTTGAAAACCAACATACCTCATTATTACCTCCAGATTCAAATTGTTGACAAATAGTTGAAGATAATTTATTTGTCTTGATTGCAGCGTGCTATAACGTGGACCTGGTGCTCATGTCGATCCTTAGGCAGAACATCGAACTTCACCCGATTTATCGAGTAGCCGTACCTGTTCGATCTTCTCATGTGAAGCCAGCGAATCGGATTGTTCCTCAGCCAGTTCCGGCTAATTGATTGATTATTGTTGTGGGTGGCGAAATATTGATGCACTTAGACTCATTAAAACATAAATTTAAAGCGGGGACTAGTTTTTCTAACATTCAAATTGGTGTGAACTAATTTTTCCCGAAACGAGAAGCTGCGTTAACCGTGTGTCAATAAATCAAAACCCGACCATATTTATATGTACATAGAAAATGTTGCATTTAATTGATGTATATTGTGTGAATGATAATAATTAATAAAAAATGTATAAAATAAATAATTATGAGGTCATTTTTTGCCACAAGATATGATAAGATCAATGTTCCTACGGGAATATAAAAGAACGGTAGAGGATTTGATCTTCTGCGACTGAAAATGTTCGAAATGCGAGAACGTCGAAGAAAAGAATTAATCGATTCGTGGAAGATGATTTCGGCGGTTTGTTGCGATGGTTGCGAAGCTTTTCGATCCGACACGTTTCAGAATACACGCATATTCAACGATTCGCGGATCGTCGAATCGGTTTTCCGGAACTTGAGCACTTCTGAATTGATAATGCTAAGGGTTTGCTATTTTTTTAATACAAACTAACCACAAGTGATCATCTCAGCCGATCAACCGCACGGTTTTGGTGGCGATCGACACCGAACTGAGGACAAGATTCGAGAAGATGAATGTGAGGATGCCAATGGTGGATGTGGTCGAGTTCAATGGGTTGAAAGTGCTCGTCGAGGATGTTGATTTCTTTCTGAGGTTTGGCACACGATTCGGCTGGTGATGAGATTGGGCTCGCTTCAGTTTCTTAAGGAATATTCGATTAACGATGAGAGGCATCAATTTTGATGAGATGTTCGATGTGCCTGGTTTACATTACACGATTATGAGGAATGTTTGTGTTATGCTTGGTGAGTAGGATCTAGATTTATGTTTTTACTATTTATAAATAGCTATTTAAACCCTAGTTGTTTACACCAGTCCATTTATCAAGAATTTGATAATTTCTGCATAAAAATTAAGGCATAAACAGTTTGATAAAAAATGACTATTATTATGTGACTATGTGACTATTGCCCATCCAAGCGTCCAAGCAAGCAAGGTTCATATTTTTCTCTCTAATCTAGTTACAATAATTAATTTGAAGAATTATTTCGGGGTAGAAATTATTACCAAGCAAAAATATTTAAAAAAAAAACCAAAATATTAAAAAAAATAATAAAGTGGACGACAAAAGTACAGTAGCGCAGAAAATCTGTTACTCCTTTATTCGGATACTGTAGATAAGACACAATTTTGCAATATTTCAAAATCGAAAATTTCCATACATTTGTATTATTCATTTCAGAGATCGATGCCTAATGGAAGAGGAAAATTTTAGGGGCGGGGCAAAGGTCTTGTTTAGGCAGCCACACGGCCACTGAGGCCATCACGTCTCTTTCTCTTTTGTTTGTCATCAATATTTTTATTTCATCCATTTTCATTTTTAAATTAAACTTTTCATTTCTTGTCATCAAAAAAAAAGATAACAGAAATTGATGAGAAACAAATGAGGAAGAGACGTGATGGCCTTAATGGCCGTGTGGATGCCTAAACAAGACCTTTGCCCCGCCCCTAAAATTTTCCTCTTCCATTAGGCATCGATCTCTGAAATGAATAATAGAAATGTTTTTCACACAAGTTTACTAGTTTAGACTTAGCAGAACGTCAAATGGAACGCTAATAAAATGAGATTAGAAAACACACCCCAACTTGTAGGGTAATAGAATGAGCTCAGTAAGCAGGCTCAAATATAGCTTTTTAGAAAGTTATTAACATTTTTAGATAGTTTAAGACATGCTTAATTAAACTATAATAAAAACTTTTTCGTTATAAAGATGTAAAAATTACCACGCACGTTTAAAAATCGCAATTTTGGCGTGAAAACATGATCTAATATTTTACGAAGATTTTCATATTTTTAGAGAATTTAAGGGAATGCTGAAAAATAGACGTAGACAATATTTGTGTAAAGAACACGTGAAATTTGTAAGAAAAGCGTAAAATTAAGAATCCAAAGAATCTCTAAGTGTTTATGTAATTTTAAGCTCGGCTGTCTTAAATTATTTCTCTTTGAGCGTTAAATAAAAATTATATATATGTTCACGTTTATGAACGTCATACTCATGAGCGAGCGACTTATGGGCAACGCTATAATTAGTTTAACTGTGTGGGTTTATACTTTAAAATTGTAAGTTAAAAATTCTTTCGAAATAAACTACAGTAACGCGATTATTCCTCTCCACCTTTAAATTGATACTGTATATTGAATTTAAGATTTTTTTATTTCTCATATTAATTGTTTTATAATGATTATTATTATTCCTGTTTAATTTAATAAATAGTCTAGTTATAGTTTCTTAACATGAACATTAATCCAAATTATTACTTTTAATAATTTAAATAAGTTGATTTTAAAAAATTTTTAATTTTTACTTTAATTTTGGGAATATTGGTTTTTTATCAAAATATTGGTAAATAATATTTGGATTCTCTTAATACAACCAAAACATATAGCAGATACGAAAATTATAGAGAACTAATAAAATGAGATATTCAGCTAATTTTGTTGGTTTAAATGAGCAATTTCAAATTTAATTTTTATTTTGCGATGTTTTTATGCAGGCGATAACTCACTTGCAACGGGATTAAAAACTGTCTGCCCAAATGGATGCTCATTTTGCACTATTGCTGCTTACAAGTCAACGTATTGCTACGGTCCCGTGCAGATAAATGTGCTCCGAACCTTGCCGCGTTATATGAATTACACGAAATTGTATTTAACTCAAAGGTTCTTTCCAATTTTACTTGAAAATTTTGACTTTTGAACATTTTACAGATTATTAATCATAATGGCAATTGAGATGAGCCAGTTATCGATTGATGAGCAAAACAATTACATTGATGTATGCGAAAAAAAATAATAATTTTTGAAATTGACACAAATCTGCAGGAAATGCTGGGAAAATTGAAATGCGACTATGTTTGCTTCCTGTTTCCGGATGATGTCAATTCCTTGTACCCGTTTATGATAATTCGCATGATTGATACGTTCTGGAGGTTTTGTTTTTTTGGTATTTGTAGAGGCAATTGAGGAGTATTGCAGACCGCGTAGGATGGAAGTCAGATTTTGTGATTACATTGACCCGGAAGATGAAACGACGTGTGGGATGGAGTCGTTTGATATGAGCACGTTTCTGAGTGTGGTTGATTTGGAAACGAAGTTTGTTGGATTTTTACGGAAAAAATTAAAAAATTGTTATGGAAAAATACAGTATCGCACATGAAATCCCTTACACTTTTATAATGTTACTGTAGATAGCATTCAAAAAGAAATTTTTTTTGATAATTGAAAAAAACGAAATGAAATAGTAAATTGAATTAACCTAGTTTTAATTCTTCATTCTTTGGTCGAATTGACTGTTATGAATATATTAGATTTTTAAATTTAAATATTTCAAAACTATTCAATATTATTCTGAAAAAACCACGAAGCAAACGTTAGTAATTCGTGATTGGCATGTGTATTTGATTGACTTAATTCAAATAGCCAAAAGTTTACTTAAATAGTCAAAAGTTACTTAAAACCGTTTTTCAATTTGTTTTAATAAAGATTTTTATTAAAAAAGACATCGACAAAATACAGTATCGCCTTTAAATGTTCTGCACCTTCATAATGATACTGTAGATAGAATTCAATTAACCAAAAATTTTACTTAAAAATTTTTTCTCACGACCGATAATAGTAAATATAGAAATACAAACAGTAATTGTTATTTTAATTCAAAAACACGACATAGTAAATTGATATTAAGAATATTTTGGTGTTTTAACTGCAAATATTTCAAAAACCGCTTTATTACGCATTTAATATTATTTAAAGAAACACCACGTAGTAAAACGTGAGTAATTTGAAGTTGGAATGCGTATTTGATTGACTTAATTTCTTCTTAAATAGTTCAAAGCAACCCAAATTGAATGGTTAAGTTGGGGGGAGTGGGCTCAGAAAACATGCTCATTTTGCAAATTTCGGTAAGGAACACATGTTTTTTGATAGTTTAAGACGGACTTGTAAAAATGACGTGTCCAGTTATATGAAAATAATACGTGTAGAGTAGTAATACACGTTTAAATATTGAAAATATAAATTTCCATTTGGCGTGCAAGTTTTTCAAAAAATAATTGACATCGGCAAAATACAGTATCGGATTTAAATGCTCTGCACCTTCATGATGCTACTGTAGATAGCATTAAAACAAAAATTTTTTTAGGGAAATAAAATTTTATTTTTGAAATTTTTTATTTCACTTATGATTTGCCAAATGATTGACGTAATGTAATTGGCGTAAACTTCCACAGGCTATCCAAAATTGCAATCAAAACAGGTTATAAACTTGGATTTTAATTACTAATTCGTGTAAGCTAGCTCAGACTTTCTTCAATAGACAGAAGTACTGTCTGAAAATGTCCAAATGTCACAAACCCCTTTTCTATTTAAATTCTTTGTTTGGTCACAAAGCGTATATCTTTTAAGTTTGTTAATATTTGATTGATTAAATATTAAAAGCCCAACCAGCTATTCGAAGCTCAAAATTCGGAAGAAACAGTTTTAACCATTTAAAATTTTAAGTTTGAACTCGTATAGGTTTTCGAATAATGTAATATGTGGCTGTATGCAATAAATTATTTATCTCGGCGATGGAAAATCATTGAGAAGTTACGTTTCTAAGAAAATGTAAATATGCTCTTCCATTAGGCACCGATCTCTGAAAAGGACAATAAGTGAGTAAAAGAACTATTATGGAACTCACAAAATTAATTTAAAAAATGTATATAATTTACTAGAAAAGTTAAATTATCTATGATTTTCTATCACCATTTAACGGATAAATACTTTATTGCATACGTCCTATGGATATTAAATTGCAGACAAGAAATGATAATCGATCTGACATCATCAAAAAACTACCAACATTTGCAAGAAGAAGCAGAAGCAACGACGGGAATTCGAATCGTGATTTGATCTTTGTTCAGATCTTTGCTGGAAAAATAATTGAAGAATCTGAATTTGAACAGTTCATTTGTGAAATAATGTTAATTGTAATTTTTGTTGAATTGTAATAATTATTGTTGTATAATAAATGATTGCTCTTTAAAGAATGTCGCGCGATGATTCATTGATCTCATTCACAAATGTTTGCTTCGAGATGGACGAGCTTGTTGAAGGCTCATCTTCGACACCAATCGAGTATGAGACGCCAAAGAAGGACCTAAAGTGAATAAAAAGAAAGCTTTGCCTGAATATGATTATAATTTGCTAGGAAAAAGATGAAAAGGAACGTGACGATCCGACCACTATTGGCGAGCACGCCGAGAGTCGCGTACCGAGTCGGAGCCAGCAGGTGAAATTGTCACTTTCAGGCATGAGCAATACGAATTGCAGCACGCCGAGAATATCGTCTTCGAACGAATTGGAGCTTCACCCGCTGACCGAATTCATCGAGCTGAACGAGGACGTGTTTCACGATTTGACGTAAGAATCGAGTTTGAATGGAAACAATTGTCGCATTCCTTTTGCAGAGCCAATAGTCAGGGATATCGATTTATGAATGAGCAGGTAGATTGTTGGTTGTTCTTTGTGAGGAAAAGAATCTTTTATCAATAAGTGTCAGTTTGAATTAGAAAGAAGATTGGTTTTATGACGGGAATATTCATAGGAGAAACTATTTATAGCGATGGATGATAAGGAGTGGGTGTGGGAGAAGAACAAAAATCATGGATTTTATCGTTCTTGCGTGTCTGAGCACGTGAAGTTATCGCTAGAATGCAAGACTTTTGAATATCCATTGACATCAATATATGTAGTATATTTTAACCACGGGCACGTCTAAAGAAGATAACGTTATTAGATAAAAATACAATCGATACAAAAATAATCTTATCTAATTTAAGACGTATTTTAACAAAAAAAAATCTAAAAAGTTGTCTGGAATTAATAAGTACAAAGTTTAAAGAAATATTAATGAATGTTTATGCATACCGGGTACACAAGAAAAACATTTTCGTGGACTTGTCAATTTTAATCCGCGTATTTCGACGTGTTCACGTGTTGTTTCTTGATTTAATGATATTTTTCGATTTATACAATAACTTTCTCACATACTGCCACTACACACCAACGAATAATACATTAAAAAGTGATGTAAATAAATTTATTATTAAGAGAGAGACTAATACCGCGACGATACCTAGACCACTAATACCGAAAAATACCGCGACGGTAAAAAACAACTTTAATTTGATGTGTACGTGCACGTAAAATATTAAATTTTATTATTAAGTTGTTAGCAATTGATAATTCTAATTTTAATTTCATAAAATATAAAAATATCCAATAGAACGTGAACTATAAATTTTGGCGTAATATAACAAAAATGATGAAATAAAGCGAAATTATTTATAGTCGTCGCCAAATGCGATTACCGCCGCAAAGTATGGCGCACTTTTTAAATATTATTTTTTCATTTAATTTTCATGATTATTTTCTTGTTTAGGCTCGTTCTATACTTTTTTTTGATTAAATAAATTGAAGAATATGTTTTAGATGCTGTTTCAATCGTGGCATAAATGTGGAAAATAATAAAAATCATAAAAATTAAATGAAAAAATATTATTTAAAAAAGTGCGCCACACTTTGCGGCGGTAATCGCATTTGGCGACGACTATAAATAAATTGGAAATTTGCTTCACGTTCTCATTGAGACCATTTGAAATTAATTCAAAAATATTGAAAATGAATTGTCAATTTCTAACACTTTAACAATAATAAAAGTTTTAAAAATGATCAACAAAATACAGTATCGCATACAAATGTTTTACTCCTTTATAATGATACTGTAGATAGTATTCAATTAACAAAATAATTTTAGGCACGCCAATTGAAAATAGCAATATTACCAAGTTTAATTGTCAATATTTAATTTCCACGTAAATAATACAAACTGACTTTCACGTCAACTTACTAGATCTACCCAAAATTATCTGTTAAGTATAATATTGTTCTACAATAATAGTGTGAAGCACTTTATCAGAGCTCCTCTTTTTCTCATTTCAATTGACGTGGTAAAAATTTTTTTCTTACGACCGCACGCCACTAGCAAAACTATTTTTCGATATCATATTACATGAAATTTTCTGTTTAGTTTTAATAAATGGTAGATATTGAATTTTAGGAAATTCAATAAATCAACGTAGATCTAAAGCACGCCAACGGGAAATAACGATTTTCCGATTTTAAAGCGTGCCTGAAGATTGGTACGTATTTTCAATGAAACATTTTTCAAGATTATTTAACTAGACTTTTCTTAAAATATCTAAAAATATTAATATCTTTCGAGAAAGTTAGATTTGAGTAAGTTAATTGTGCTCATTTTATTACCATACCAATTGGCGTGCTAAAGTATTAAATACGGCAGTCATTTTTCTGTTGCGGATGGCGAGCGACCGTTAATAGTAAATAGAGCTTATCATATAAAGTTTCTTCATTCGAGAGTTGGATTTGCATTTTATGAATAATTTGAGTTATGTGCTCACGCCAAATCGAAATTGTGCTTTTTCGATTTTTAAACGTGTGTGGAAAATTTTACCTCTTTATATGAAAAACATTTTTACTACAATTTAATTAAGAATGTCTTAAACTATCTAATAATGTTAATATCTTTGTTGGCTTAAAATATTAAACAGAACTCTAATTTGAAATTATTCTGAAAATCACACTTAGTCAAACGCGAGTAACTTGCGTACAATTGTTGGAGTAATTATGTGATTGACTTAATTTGGCCTTTAATAGTCTAAAGTTATTTAAAATAAATTTAAATTTTTATCTAAAAATTATAATTAAAAAAGAGATTGACAAAATACAGTATCGCATACAGATGTTCTACTCCTTTATAATGATACTGTAGATAGCATTCAATTAACAAAATAATTTTACGTAAAATTTTTTTCACATGACCGGTAATAATAAATATATTTTCTAATATAAAGTTTTACATCTCCATTCGAGAGTTGGATTTGTATTTTATGAATAATTTGAATCATTGGCTTAAAATATTAAAAAGAAATATATTTCTGAAAATAACACTTAGTAAAACGTAAAAAAAAAAACTTAGTAAAAAACGAGTAACTTGCGTAAAACGTAAAAATTTTGGGGTAGTTATGCGATTGATTCACTTAATTTGGCCTTGAATAGTTTATTTAAAATAGCTTTAAATTTTTTAAAACTAAAAATTATAATGAAAATAGATAGACAAAATACAGTATCGCATACAAATGTGTTACTCCTTTATAATGATACTGTAGATAACATTCAAATGATTATTTTTTAATTCAGGATAATAAAAATTTATTTAAGAAATCATGCATATGATCTTCTACGTGAAATACATAGCACGTAAAATATAAAAACAAACAATATAAAATATTTTAAATGGGATATACAAATAACTGGAATCAAACATATTATAAACTTAAATATTGGAAAATCACAATTTTGCATTACTAACTCGAAATTACGGAAGCCAATTGGAAATGAGCATTTTCGAATATTTTAATGTACATTATAAGCTTTCTCGTATTAACATCAGAATATTTTTCACGTAAACTTGTCACGCACATTCTAAACTATATAGAATACTGCTTCTCTACACGAAAAACTACGTAAGTAAGATTTATGAAATTTAAGTTTAAACGCTCAAAGTGATTCTGTAGTGAGAATTAAAATGGGAATTATCAAAGATTTAAATGAATATTAAACGGTTAAACGTGCTAAATTCTGACTAATTTGCTTGTAATTTTGGCGAGCATATTCTAAACTATGTAGGGAACAGCTTCAAGTTAACTGAATCTGAGCAGATTTTATGAACTCCCAGTTTAATCATTTAATTTGGCGTGCAACAGTAGTTTTGTCTGAAATTGAAAAGTCCCAACACCTTTTCATATACATTCTTTATTTGGCTGCTAACCTTTTCCCATAATGTTAAAAAAGTTACTCAAAACTTGCAACAATCAGACAAACCGACTGAAAATCAAAAAACCAAAAAAAGTCCTAAAAACCAAGATCAAATCCATTAACGATCCGATTAATGATAATAATTAATTAACAAATTATTCCAACTGATTGACGATTGCATTTGTACGCATCTGCCTCACGTTATTTTCATTGTCGTTTTATTACCGTTGATTGGCAGACGTCGATTATCATCAGCCGAGCGGATTTATAATAACAATGTTTACTGATTGATTATTGTTCAAACGGTTTTGATGAGCATTTTTTGATTGCAGGGATATTTTGAACAAAAGCGCTGGTCGACGATTGGAGCGACGAGGATTTTTAGAAATTTTATTGGTGAGCTTTTGGTGTTTTCTTTGTATATTTTATGTCACGACAAAAATTTAGTAGCATTTTTAGCATCGGAATGTTATGAGGAGTCGAATGAGATACAACATGCCATGGTTTTATAAACTTTTTGGTTCACGTTTTTTCACGCAATCAGATTTCAAGATTTTCCAAATCTTAAAAATTAATGAATTATGTCTAAATCAATAAAGCAGAGAAAAAATTATTCACAAAAAGACATAGGAATGATTAGAGTATTTGACAACTTTGATTTTTTCACGTGAAAGCACGTGAAAAATATTTTTGTGAGAACCATACCTTGTTGTATATCATTCAACTCTAAATGACTTGCACAAAACAAGCCTACCCTTAAAGATTAATTATTTGAAAGTTACTTGATTAATTTTTAAAAATTTCTTGCTTTAATTGGAAATCGGGTCGGTCTATTGCTTATAATTCATTATAATATTTTTGGACTCTAGGAGTAGATGTTAATTCGAATAGAGCATAAAGTTATCTACAGAATGATATAAATATCATGTCATTTGTAAGAAATTGGATAATTTTGAAATTTGATCGCGTGAAGAAACGTGAACCCAAACTTTTATAAAATCATGGCATGTTGTATCTCATTCGACTCCTTATGACGTGAAAATACGAATTATGACATTGAAATATAAAATTTTAAAAGAAATTCTATGATTTTATGTGGATTTGTAGTTTTAATTTATCGATTCACTCGTTTTTATCGATTATAACTTTTTATATTATGTAGCAAGAATGGTTTGAACTAAATATACGAATAGAACATAAAATTTTCTATAGAATGATATAAAAAACATGTCATTTTTAAGGATTTGGAAAATTTTGAAATTTGGTTGCGTGAAGAAACGTGAACGCAAACTTTTATGAAACTATGGCATGTTGTATCTCATTCGACTACTTATGACGTGAAAATACGAATTATGACATTGAAATATTAAATTTTAAAAGAAATTCTATGATTTTATGTGGATTTGTAGTTTTAATTTATCGATTCACTCGTTTTTATCGATTATAACTTTTTATATTATGTAGCAAGAATGGTTTGAACTAAATATACGAATAGAACATAAAATTTTCTATAGAATGTTATTAAAAAACATGTCATTTTTAAGGATTTGGAAAATTTTGAAATTTGGTTGCGTGAAGAAACGTGAACGCAAACTTTTAGAAAACCATGGCATGTTGTATCTCATTCAACTCGATTTTACAAGAAAATAATGAAACTGTCAGTGAATTGTAATATTTTCCCAAGATATCGAAGATTTTCAACAAAATGATGTTGGTTTTCACCATTCTTTTTTTTGTTTTTTCTTTTTATTTGTTTTGGATTATTGATTTTATGGTATTTAATATTTAATTCAAAAGATTTTCATTATATGCATTAACTAATATTTATAAAAAACGTGAAATTGAAATTGTTTTAAACTAGTTTATCATGTATTTGATTCGATTCAAGTCGACTTGAACTGAAATAACTGATATTCAGAACCATTGAATGAGGAAAACCCATTAAATATATCAAACAGTTTCATTCAGATCGAATCGGAATTCAATCAAATTGGAACTTGAACGCAAACAACCACAACACAAATAGTAATAAAACGCACCAAATTGCAATCAGCGAATATCATCTTCCCCGTCTTAATAATCAATCATCGACTGATAATCATCAACGTCATCAATATCATCAACATCCAAATCAATACGAGTGCGGAGCGGAAGTGAACAGCGGCGGCAGTGGTGGCAACGAATCGTACCGAATCGAGAACGCGCGCGACGACCGCGACCATATTAATCTGTCGGAGCTGTTCATCGATGAAGTAGGACGGCGAGGAAGCAAGAAGCCAGTTGATCGACGAGCGGAAGGCAAGAAAACAAGCAAAACGAAAAAGCCGACGACGATGGGATCGCTTCACCGTTCGGAGCCGATGAAGCTCTACCAGATGATTTTGGTGAAAGAAGCTGCGTATGATTGCGTGGCCGAAATTGGCAAATATGGTAATGTGCAGTTTAATGATGTGGGTTTTTGTTGAATTTTTGAGAAATTATTATTGTCATGTTTAGCTCAATTCTAATATGAGCATGCATACGCGGAATTTTGTCAAACAGTTGAGACGTTGCGATGAAATGGAGCGCAAATTGAGTATGTTTTATTGGTTATTTTGAAAATTGATATTTACTCTTAGCATTTAGTTTCAAATGAAAATTTAGTATGTGTACCAAATAGAGCAAAAAATTATCTACAAAATGATATAAAAAACATGTTATTTGTAAGCAATTGAAAAATTTTGAAATCTGCTTGCGTGAAGAAACGTGGACGCAAACTTTTATGAAACCACGGCATGTTGTATCTCATTCGACTCCCCTTGGCGTGAAAATACTAAATTTGACATTGGACAATTCTTTTTTACAAAAATTTCTATGATTTGATGTCAATTTGTAGTTTAATTTGTCGATTTTCTCTTTTTTATCGATTATAACTTCTTATATTATTTAGCAAGAATGATTTGAACTAAATTTACGAATAGAGCAAAAAATTATCTACAAAATGATATAAATATCATGTCCTGTGTAAGCAATTTTAAAATTTTGATATATGATTGCGTGAAGAAACGTGAACGTAGACTTTTGTAAAACCACGGCGTGTTGTATCTCATTCGATTTCTCCTGGCGTGAAAATACTAAATTTGACATTGGACAATTCTTTTTTACAAAAATTTCTATGATTTTATGCCAATTTGTAGTTTTTATTTATTGATTCTCACGTTTTTATCGATTATAACTTCTTATATTGTTTAGAAAGAACGTTTTGAACTAAATATACGAATAGAACATAAAATTTTCTATAGAATGATATTAAAAACATTTAGTTTGAAAAGATTTGGAAAATTTTGAAATTTTGTTGCGTGAAGAAACGTGAACGCAAACTTTTATGAAAACATGGCATGTTGTATCTCATTCGACTCCTCTTGGTGTGAAAATACTAAATTTGATCAAAGTTTCTCTGTTATTTGTAGAGAATTGCAATATTCTAAAAACTGATTGCGTGAAGAAACGTGAACCCAAAATTTGTATGAAACTATCACATGTTGTATCTCATTCGACTCGCCATGACTTCAAAAGACTGTCTATTATAAGAATAGATTACAAAAATTTCATTATTCAGGGTTTCTCGAGAAGCAGGTTATAACATGCGATCCCGAACTGGACCCGCAATCAATTGATTTCACTGATTTGACGGCGCCATCAATGGCAGAATTCACCCAAATTGAAGTATGTCACGTGTGGTTTGCAAAAAAGCACCAATTGGCGGTGATTTAGGCGCGTCTCGATCAACTGGAAAAAGAGTTTATGGACTTGAACGAGAACGATTATCAACTTAGGCGAAATTTGAATCACTCGAAAGAATTTTGGCAGTGCATGAAAGCTGTCGACGAGTTTTTCCACGTGCATAGAGAAGATTCGAAGATGGAGAGAACGAATACGGTGGAGGAATTGGTAGGCGGAACGAAACGATTCAAATGTGGGGGGAGATTTGCAGGAATCATACTCGAAGGCGTTTGGAAACGACATCCCGCTGACTCCGCTGCTTCACAATGACGATAATGCCTGGTAATATGGTTTTTAGAAGGAAGAAATTGAAGTTATTGTAAAGGTTCGTCGCTGGTGTTCTCCCATGGGACAAGCGATCCTCATTTGAGAGGATTCTCTGGAGAGCTTGCCGTCGGACGGCTTTTGTCAAGACCTCTGAAACGTATTTTACAATTATTGACCCAGAAACGGTTGGTTTATTATAATTGGACTATATGGAAGAAAGGATTCTGCAGCTGGAGCCAAACCAGAAATGTGCATTCATCGCATTCTTCAAAGGAGAAAGCCTCGGGCAGATTATTGAAAAGGTGTGCGACGGGTTTAACGGCACGCAATACCCGTGCCCGAAAACGTCGAAAGAACGAAAGATGAAGATGGTGGAGACGGAAGGCCGCATCAACGACCTGACGATTGTGATCAACACGACGCAGACGCACCGCTACACGGTACTCGAGAGATTTAATGAAGTTTTAATGAATAATGGCGTGTTTCAGATTCTCAAGGACCTGTCGTTCGAGTTGCCGGATATGCTCAAGAAGGTGCAGATTCAGAAGTCGGTGTTCCACATACTCAACATGTTCACCGTCGACACGAACGGATTCCTGGCCGGTGAATGTTGGATACCGGCGATGGAGGAAGATAACGTGCGCAAGTCGCTTCACGTCGGATATGTACGTTTTTAATATTTTTGCGTCTAATCGTGTTTTGCAAAAAATTCTTAAACATTACAAACTACAGTATCGTAAAATATAGAAACATATGTTTATTATTTTTGTTTTTTAATATTTTTAATTTGTAGAATAACTAGATTAAAATGCATATATTCATAACAAAGTATAGCGCATAGTACTCTAAAAATATAAAGAATTAAATAGTTGAATTTAAATTCTTAAACAAAATTTTTTAATAAAAAATAAAAAATATTTGTATAAACTACAGTATCCTATATTCGCCGACAACGGATAACCGAATTAAATATAATTTTTTTTTTAAACATGAGTAGAAATAATAATTAGACCAAACTAAATACATATTTATTCAAATAATTATATATTATACCATACCAGCCTATAAATAATAAAAATAATGGGATTAAAGCTACTTAAAATATGAAAATATTTTTTGAATAATGCAAATTATTTTACTTTACAAACTACAGTATCGTAAATGGAGAATAAACTTTACTTTTTTCACGCCAAATCGCAACTAGGATGTTCTTATTTTTACCCTTGTATTATAACTTTTACGTGTATTTTTCACAGTTATTGTCTACTCCATGTTGTCAGCATTTTCTTAAACTCTCTAAAAATATAAAAATCTTCACAAAATGTTAGATTTGAGCACATCTTCTGAGCTTGATTACCCCTCAAGTTGGTGTGCTTTTTTTAAATAATTAATTTTTACCTGATTTGAAGAATACCAAGAATTACGGTATATTTCTTACAAATTTTATAGTGCATTTCACGGTTGCACGGAAAATCCATCTTCCAATTCCGTTTTCCGTCGTCTGTTTGAAAAAAAATAATTTCCATTTGCGCTTTCCGTTTCAAAATAATCATTTCCATTTCCGTTTTCCTTCGTTCGTTTGAAAAAAAAACGGATTTTCGTACAACCCTGGTACATATTCTCTGTGAAATTAAATTGTTGCATTTAAATTTAAATTCTTAAGGCAAATTAAATTGTACAACACAGAACTACAGTATCGCGGCGAAAGAAATTTGTATTTTATTAATCCTTTGAATATAGAATTTTTTAAGATTTCAGTGAGCAATTCTTGCACTCCAAATGAAAACTACATTTTTTCAATATTTATAGGAATATTTACTAATATATACGCACTCCACTGTCACGATCAATGCGTATCTTGCAAAAAAGTGTGGACAAATTGCCAAACCACGCCCTTCACCTTTTATTTAAATTCTGTGTTTTTTTAAGAATTTCAAAATCGTTTTTGAACCTTAAAAAATTAATAAATCATTAATCAACAATTCTAAACGATTCTAAAAACAAATTAAATCAAATTCGAAGAAGTTATGATTCTAAAAATATAAAGAATTCAAATAATAAGTGAAGGGTGTGGTTTTGTATATTGTCCACACTTTTTTGCAATCTACGCATTGTTCGTGGCAGTGAAGTGTATACGTATTAGTTAGTAACTAATTTTCGCGTAAATCATACGGGCTTATCCACTCCAAATTGAATGGTTAATGTGGATGTTCAGAAAATATGTTCAAATTACATATTTTGATAAGAAGCGCATATTTTTTAGATAGTTTAAGACTTGCTTGAAAAAATGACGTATCTCGTTTTATGAAAATAATACGTGTAAATTAGTGAGACACGTTTAAATATTAATTTCAAATTGGTGTGCTTATCTTAAAATATCTCTTACAATTTAAATTATTAGGATATTTAAAGGAAATTTCTTAGCCCTGTTTTTACTTATTCATTTCATTTGGCGTGTTCTTGTATACACGACTCAATATTTAGACAAATTGGTATGATTACTCTTTAAAGAAACTGTTTTTTCACCAATTAATTAGAAAACCGAATTGAAATTCATGACAAACGCATTTATTCCTTTACTTTAATTGATAAATTACATTTTCTCGTTTAATTATGTAAAATTTTAAACTAATTTTTATATTTAAATAATAAAATGATTCCTTCAGACCCGCAGCGGTACCGAGGTGGAGCCGATCCTCAATCATTTGGAGACGAGCCTCGCGCCTCCGACGTACCACAAGACGAACAAGTTCACCAAAGTGTTCCAGAACATTGTCGACTCGTATGGTGTGAGCAAGTACCGCGAAATCAATCCGGCGCCGTACACAATTATCACGTTTCCATTCTTGTTCGCCGTGATGTTCGGCGACGCCGCGCACGGCTTCATTCTGCTACTATTTGGTTTGCTCTTCATCGCCAACGAGTCGAAGATCGAGCGGCGCAAGAATCGCGACGAGATATTCGACACGTTCTACGGCGGCCGCTATATCATCATGCTGATGGGATTGTTCTCGATCTACACGGGAGCTCTGTACAATGACGCGTTCGCCAAGGCTTTCAACGTATTTGGGAGCTCTTGGAGCAATCCATACAAGTTGGTTTCGTTTTAATTGAAATCTATTTGGCATTTTTTAGCATGACGATGCTCGAGGCGAGCATTAGCAGCGGTCGTGAGACACTTCTCGAGCTGACGCCGGAAGCGGCCTACGATCGCCAGAGGGGCCCGTATCCGTTTGGTGTAGACCCTGTGTGGAACGTGGCTGAGAACCGACTCAACTTTCTCAACTCGATGAAGATGAAAGCATCGGTGATAATTGGCATCGCCCAAATGGCGTTCGGCGTCGTCCTGTCGTTGCTCAATCATTGTCACTTTGGCTCATATGTGGACGTCTTCACCAACTTTGTGCCGCAGATTACCTTCCTCGCGTGTATTTTTGTGTATTTGTGCGCGCAAATCGTTGTCAAATGGATCTTCTTTTCGGTTCATCCCGGCAACATATTTGGGTTTGATTATCCGGGTACGTTTATTTCCTTGAATCTTTAGTGAATGGTTTTATTTAGGCTCACACTGTGCCCCATCTTTGTTGATTGGACTCATTAATATGTTTATGCTGAAATCGCGAAATGACGGCTACTACGATGAGGACGGCAACGTTCTGCGCAACTGTCACCTCGGCTATTGGTATCAAGATCAGGTAGAAGATGGAAAACTCGAAGAAAAACTTTAGGAAAAATTAATAATTGCAGGGGTTCTGGGAGAGAATCCTGCTAGCCATCGCCGTCGTCTGTGTGCCGATCATGCTGTTTGGAAATCCGTTATCGGTTTATATTAGGTCATTGAAAAAGCAGCCGAAAATGGCGACGAAGAGGAATGGAAGCGTGGTGGACATGGAAGCCGATCGGAATCATGATGAGCAGCCGCTGGTGAATGAGGATTGCGAGCGCAATCGAGGCGACGAGCACTCGCTCAGCGACGTTTTTGTGCATCAGGCGATTCATACGATCGAGTTTGTGCTTGGTTGCGTATCGCATACCGCGTCTTATTTGAGGTTGTGGGCTCTTTCGTTGGCACATGCGCGTGAGTTTTTTGTTTGGAGATTGGTCTTGTTAATAACGATTTGTATTATTATTTACGAAGGTTATTGGTAATATTAGCTGCACGACAATTGAAATTTTCGATTCAGAAATGGCCAATATTTTCTCTGAATGATTTTTTATTTCAAGGAAGCTTATCAAATTATTTTCGGCTTTCGGCTTCGTTCATAATGTGTTGCAAGGAAAACGAAAACAGCGTTGGCGATGATGTATCTCCTTGTCGTACTCCTCTGTTGAGCGGAACCTCCAGATTCTCCCCGTGCACGGTGACGTTGGCAATCCCTCCTTGAATGGTGGATTGGAGTGCTGAGACAAGGCCTTGGGGAAGGCCGGCAAAAAAAAAGAAAACTGTATCGTTTTGGTATTAGGATATATTTTAGAGAAAATTATGATTAGCTTTTATCTTTATCTTTTTTTTTAATTTATAGCTTTTATCTGTAGTTCAAAAACTTTTCGAGATATTACTGGTTTTATAAAACAT
The DNA here is from genome assembly GCA_963931815.1 of Caenorhabditis plicata. NCBI lineage: Eukaryota > Metazoa > Nematoda > Chromadorea > Rhabditida > Rhabditidae > Caenorhabditis > Caenorhabditis plicata. Next base: position 3,211,617 of record OZ007491.1, read on the forward strand.
ACTTTATGAGCCCTAAACGCTTGAATTTGTCATTTCCTTTTTTTTCGAATAGAAGCTATATGAGAAATATAGTCCTGGTCAGGTATTTCATTTTAAGAATATTTAAAAGTATATATAGCGCGTAGAGAAGCATTCTTATAAGAACTGGAATATCAACTTGCTTGAAATAACAAAATCATTAAATAAAATATTTCTACTATTGCCATTTCGGAATCTAACATTTTAAAATTGTTTTCAATCAACTTGTTAGCGGTTTTGTTCTCTACAGAATGGAATAGTGGAATTTATAGCAAATTGTCATGCTGGTTTATCTCAAAAATTGTCTGTTACATCCATGTTTCATTTACCTAACAAGGGAAGTGTTTTAGGTCTCCATCTAAGATTTTGATAAAAATTTGCAGATAGATTCCTTTTGATCCAAATAGTATACTGACAAAAAATTAGGACCCACAAAATGGTTTAAGTGGGTAAAAAATGGGTCTAAAACCCAAAAAATCGCGATTTTAAAACGCAAATTTTATATAGTTAACGTTATTTATGAAAATGCACCGTTTCACATAAAATTCATTACCTTTTTTATGTTGTTGTGGATAAACGGGGTATTTTTGGATTTCAAACCGATTTTTTACCTACTTAAACCATTTTGTGGGTCCTAATTTTTTGTCAGTGTACTAATTAAGCCATGACCAATCTATATACAAATTTTTATCAAAATCTGAGATGGAGACCGAAAACACTTCCCTTGTAAAATTATTGAAAACTTTACCTATAATAAAATGAAATTTTAGAACTGTCCGAAGTGGTGTGGCACATGGTACTAATCCAAGGATTGAATTTAGTCGGCGAGATGCCCAATTATATCCAGCCCATTTTCACTTGTGTGGTATGATTATCATCAAATATACAAATATTATGATTATTAGGTCTTCTTTATTTTTGCAACACTATCACTCTCGATTTTGATAATGATGGAGGGATTGTCGGCATTCCTCCATGCTCTTCGATTGCATTGGGTTGAATTCCAATCCAAGTTTTATTTGGGAACCGGCCATAGTTTTAACGCATTCCATTTGAAGGATAATTTGGAATCGGCGCAGTCGATAACCGATGTGAGTTTAGATGGGAGTATTTGATCCATTAAATTTTTGCAGGAAAATGACCGCATGGCGGATGTTACTAGAAGATCGAATTTATGAATTTGCACCCAACAGTTAAATAGTTTTCTGAAAATAGTTATTGTGTTATAGCAGAGATTTGAATAGCTAAATATTGTACATATTTATGTATCTCATTTATTTGTTCTTGTTAATTTTTGAAATGTCTTCTATAAAAATGTATGTGCTTTTTTTGTTGTTTTGAAGATATTTCACATTTAAAATTCAATAGCGGCAGTAGGCACGTACTCTGTCACATAAGAGCTGCCTACACTCTGCTGACAGGTCAGCCCTCGCGCGCAGGCACTGTTACGACGATTATCCCCCTTTGGTTCCTTGAAAGGTGGGAACCTGGTGTACGATAACGGTAACGCCCAAAAGCCGTCATTCCTTACAAAACTATTACAGGGAATTTCCTCCATATGCTATGCGGCACTCAGGGATAGGTCCAGCATAGCGGAGTTTCCCGCCACATGCATAGCGGCAAGCAAGCACAGGGCGCCATGGGCGCGCATGCCTGCTAGTTCCACCAAATGGGGGAGTGTCGTGCGTGTATATTAGCTAGCACTAGGGGGTTTTGACCGTGTACGGCTTTGGGGACCACAGGTCAGTTGGTGAGTACTGCCTGGGTTCATATCCGCCCACGTCGCCATCGCTAGGCATCGCTAACACGACTATTGTTCACTGGGTCGCCGAAGCAAGCCAGTGCCGGTGGAAGGGAGGCTAGGCCTCAGCTTCAAAGTGGTTCAAGGGATGTAAAACGACACGAAGTTGTGTATGCCTTGATCAGAAGTGCCCTCCGTGTTGAGTGTCCGAAAACGTATTGTTTTGGACTGGTAGACAACGTGGGCAAGTTTGATTTTGGCCACGTTGGCTTTTTGTTTTCTCGCTTCCACGGTCTGTTTAGATAAACGAGACGATGTTAGCAGAAGGTGAGATCGCACACATCCTTAAACCGTAGGGTTTGGACGGGTGTTGATCTTGGTTGTTGGCGGAGTCGAGGTAGTGTTACCCAGCTCTTCTCCACCCTTCTTTTCGGGCAACGGTGCAGGGAACTTTTTATAGTAGTTGGACCATATCTCGGGCGGATTAGGTCTCTGGTACAAACTACCATATATGTGGTTCCCGTAAATATTTGTACTATCTTCCACGACCATTGCCAACAGTCTCGGGATCAGCATTCTTCTCATTTTCTTCGATTATAACTACAAAATAAAGATGCTTTATGACATCGCTGAGAAGCTTCACTAAAAGAACAGTTTAACAATTTAATATTGAGTGCGTGACACTTTAATTCTTCACGGAAAACAAGACTATCAAAAACATGCCTCCAACAAGCTCATTTCTTACCAAACTCAATCGTACAAATGGCAATTCGTTTTAAAGACGTCATCTTCATCTTAATTACATTCATCACATCAGCCACATGGATCGCCGTACTTAAACTGAGCGCAGACAGTATTTTCTCGTTCATAAACCACCAAGATTTTTCAATTATAGGTCCGTTTTCGCGGTACACTCAAAAACAAATCGATGAAACCATTCAAGACATCAACAAATACCGATCGCAGATAGCGTTCGGCACCTACAAGCTTCCAAAGGGCTTTGCGAGCCATTTAGGACCAATGGCCGACATGCGTAAGATAGAGTGGGACCATAAAATTGCTACGACATCGCAAAGATGGTCAAACGTATGCACAAATGGACACAGTAAAATTTTATACACAGCAGAAAATATGTACTTTGGCAGTCACGACAGGTGCATTCGTGCCGTTGTTAGAAAAACAAAAGTATTATTCGAATAAAACAATCATTTTAGGCAACAGATCCCAATACGGCGTTTATGAATGAATTTCAAAATTATGGTGTATACAACAGGGATTTTCCATGGAACTACACGCTTGGGCACGCAATGACCATGACCTCGTCTTTAATTGATAGAGTGGGATGTGGTTATGCGCTATGCCCAAATAATTTATGCATTGTAACTTGCAATTATTGGGGGTTCGTCTAGATTTGCTCATAAACTAGTTGAGGATATTTTACAGAACTATTTCTTCCACATTTGGTCCGACTTGTTCAAAGTGCCCAGAAGACACGAAATGCAACAATGAAACAGGATTGTGCGAGAAATTATAATTATCGTGATAATAAATTCTTAATTTTCCCTGTTACTTTGGATACTTTGGAGTTCGAATCAACCGTCTGAGCGGTTCCATCTCGAACGACTGCATCTCGCCAAAGTAGACCACGTCGTTTTCTTCTGGAGCATTCCTAATCTTCTTCCGGATTTAAATGTCCTTGATTTATGGTCCATAAATACGGCGACCCGCTTCTTGACCCACTTGTCCCACATGTGTTTGGGTAGGCCTCTCAATCGTTGGACACCCCTCTGAGTTCATCGAGTGGGTGGCAGACGAGCGACGTGACCGATTGACAATAGAGGCGATATCGGTCGGAATGTTGCACTCGGCGTGGAAAAGGATTTTGGATTGGATTATTCAATAACTGCAAAACTGTAAACAACGTGAGTGCATTTTTTCAAAAATATTGACTTCTTCAGAGATAATGGAAGAGTGATGGAAGCCTAATGGAAGAGTGAGAGTAAACACACGAATGACGAGGATCAAACTGTGGCGTAGACGTGACTTTGCGTTTTTTGGTTATATTTTGCGTCAAATAAAATGCGAAAGCAATGATTAAATTTGAATATTTGTTGTTCTCATCTAATCATCAACTTACTTACTTACGTAGGATACTTAGGAGTCCGTCGTCATTCTCTTATAGAGAAGCGGACCAGCTCTCTCCAATCATCGCGGCTGCGCCAAAGGTGGGCCAGGCAACCTTCTTCTCCAGGATTCCGATTCGTCTTCTTGAGTTTCTGGAGGTGGACTTCTCGTGCACATAATTTGAGATCCAGAGTTTAATTGAGTCTTGCCATCTTGCTTTCGGTCTTCCTTTTTGTCGTGTCCAGCCTCGAGGAACCCATTCCGTCAATCGTTTCGTCCACCGGTCACTTGGCAATCGAGCACAGTGGCCAGCCCACTTCAGTATCCTTCGTACTATTTGTCGATGGACATCTATTCGATTGCTTCCTGCGTGGTGACAAATTGTGTTCATACACCTCTGCAGTCGGCTAGAATTTTCTGTCGTCATCGTCCATGTTTCCGCACCGTACAGTAGAGCCGGGAGCACGTTCTGGAAGAGGAGGTCCTTTGTTTTCTCTTTGTCAAGGTGGGCGAGAAGTGGTTTGATCTTGGTGTAAGCACACCAAGCAGCCTTGATTCGTCTTGAGGTTTCCTCGCTCAAACAGCCGTATTTGACTCCTTCTTCGACTGTGCACGAAATTCCTCCGCTTGATACCGATTTTGAAGACGCAAATTTGTTTCGCAGCACGATGGTCTTCGTAGGGTTGATAGCTAGACCGTGTTGGCCGGCTACTAATTCGAGGGCCGTCAATCTTCTTTCAATTTCCTTTGAACTTGCGCCAATCAACACCAAATCATCTGCGAATTCCAATCGTGTGAGCTGCTTTCCAGTATCCCTAAATCCCCGGGCTGTTCGTATTTCATCAACTATGTAGTATTTCATCAACTTTATCCAAAATGTACTGCAGTCCGAACGCGAATAAGGTTGGCGAGGCAGTATAGCCTTGACGAACTCCTCGCTTAAGCGGCACATTGATTTCTTCTCCATGAACAGAGAACGTTGCGGATCATTTTTTTTAATCAGCTAATCATCAATACATATTTATATGTGGTTTGATGGCCGAGTGGTAGTGATATGGGATCGGAATTGAATCTGTAGAAGTTCTAGCCACGGCAGCGCTCAAAAGTTAATTACTTCCTGATTAAAAAATAAACTTTAAATTAAGCTCTTAAAATCTATAACCATTACTTATGTTGTAAAGATAAATAAAGTTCTTTTTACCGTTTTATCATATTCCAAGAAATACAATTAATAATCCGCATATATGCACAAAGTACGCAGATTCCAACTAATGGATTTTATTTTACACAATTTCTGAAAATGCAAAGTTTGATTTTTAATTGCTTCCGTTTCGAACTATTTTTCTTATTTCTAATTTTTTGTTCAGTTGATCGTCAATATTACGAGATATTTCATTAAGAAATGTTAATAATATTGAGAAAAATAAGAAGAAATATTGCGAAACAATATAAAATAAGTTCGCAATTTTATTTTACGACAATACGTAAACCCAGTAACTTCTCCGCTACAGTTTGATCCTCGTCATTCGTGTGGGTTTACTCTCAATCCTAATGGAAGAACAAAAACGAAGAAAAAATTATAGTCTCGGATGGACGACACAGACGACTTACTTACTTTGGAGTTCGAATCAACCGCATAAGCGGTTGCGAACTATCTCCCTCCATCTCGAACGACTGCATCTCGCCAATGTTGACCAGGTCGTTTTCTTCTGGAGCATTCCCAACCTTCTTCGTCCACTACACGCAGGGCCCTTCCTCACAGAGAACCGTCGGTTTGGAAGGGAGTGATCCCGCGCTGAATCCATCCAGTTTATTTCTTTATTTGACTTTGGAGTAATAGTAGATGCCCTTAATTCCGTACGGTTGGCTTACCAGGCCTCCGAGGACCGGACCAGCAGCGAGTATGGGCCGCTACCGGAGCTGGAACGGGGGCAGGGTTCCTTCGGCCTACACTGTCGAGGGTGGCCAAATCACACGATGTTGTTGAAGTGCAGTTACCATCCTTCGCCGCGTGGAGGCAGAACCCGGGAAGGATAAAGTAAGTAACCAAAGTAAGTAAGTAAGTAAGTATGATCCTAGAGGCTGGTGGTGTTACGGCTAACGTTTTATTGGCTCGGATATTAGGAATCAGAATCAAAAGAAAAAATGATTAGGGCACAAGTAACGTGGCAACAAATATTAATAAATATATAATTAACGTTAACGGGACTATAAAGAGTGACTAGTAAAGTGTACGCTTTGGCTCTCAGCTTAACCTTCCGTCACAACAGTAATCAACCGACGCGTTCCGATTCACCAGATCACGAAGACGAATAGACAACGATTCGTTGCCACTTACCAGCATTCAATACAACACGAAAAATGATTTACAATAGTATTTGCTAACAAAAATCCGTGAATTGAAAAAATTTACAATGTTAAACATGAGATAAAAAGTAATTAGAATATCCTTATAGCACCGTAATCCCTGCTTGAATTATGTATATTCGTCTCCATCACACTAAATAGAAATAAATAGTATAGTTTGTTCCAAATACTTACACTTTAATTGAGTTTTCATTTATGAAAACTCCGCATTTACTCCTCTACTTCGTTTAGAAAGTTAATTTGCAACTTTATGAATGTAGTCGATTCCTTCTCCAAACAAGCCCCACGATCGATGTGCTCGCATGAGCGGAAACAAATGAGCCTTGATCAAGTGCACATTGTTTGGGCGCGAATCCATAACCCTTGATCCATCCATGCGACCTCTCGTCCATTTCTTCTATTTCTTGGCAAAACTTTAAAGATATTTTAAGACTGCGGCGACATATTCTTTATATTTACTATTCTCTTTAATTTCTCGCAACCCTCTCCAGATTGGTGGGATGCCCTTATTGCTCCGTCTTTGACTAGTTGATTAAATAAGAAAAGGATAATTTATAAGTGGGCGTTGCACATTGTCTCTTCTATTTGCCGTGAAAATCTGGCAGAAACGCGAAGACATACATTTTGGACCATTTAGAAGCATTGGAAGAAATTTTAGGTCTTAGGTACGGAACTCTGGAAAATACAATATTTAAATTTTTAAAAAAGAAACATATTTTGGATGTGAGTATTCAAATATTTGAATTTTATCGAACAAAAAAGTTGAATTTTGAATGGATAAACAATGCAAAGTTTGATAATAGAATCCCTCAATTACCACTATAAAACGATGTAGGTATATTAAAAAGAATATAAATTATATGTATATCAGAGATGGGCGGAATGACAGTTTTTGCATTTCGGAATCCGAAATTCTGAGTCACATTTGTAAATAAATTCATATTTTGATTTAAAGAGAATAAACAGATTTTGAATTTGATTTGAGTTTTTCTGACAACTTATTATTTCTAATACTTACTTTGGATACTTTGGAGTCCGAATCATTCTCGCAGTGAGAAGCGGACTAACTCTCTCCAATTCGAGGGGCTGCGCCGTGCCACTGTCGACCATGTAGCTCGCGCCTCCAGGATTCCTATCCGTAACTACCCTGGGATTCCTTGGCTTACCAGGCCTTCCAGGACCACGCTTTGTGCAAGTATTTGCCGCTACTGTACAAGGGTGGGGGACGATTCTATTAGCCTGTTCTACGAATGGTGGCAAACTCCATTCGATTTGTCGATGAACAGTTACCCTTCTTCACCACGAGGAGGTTAGAATCATGAAGAAGATTTTTAATTTAAAGAAAAGAAACAGATTTTGAATTTGAACCTGACCACTTATTATTTCTAATTTAATTGGGGATTCTATAATTAACCGTCAATCGCGTCAATCGAGCTCAAGAATCTTGATTTGATGATTGTGGCCGTGAATAGTAGAAATTGAAATATAAGTCCATTAACCTGTTCGCTAATAAATTGTGTTGAGAATATTTGCGAATTATAATTTTTATCGCAATGATTATTAAGAAGTCGTAGAGTAGGATATAATCGAAAATAGTTCATTATTGGTTGAAAATGTTTATATTTTAACAATTACTTTAAATATATTTATGCTTTATATTAATGGCCGAGGAATATAACTTAAAAGTTCGTCCATTAGTTTAACAATTTTCTTTTGTTTTCCTAATTTTCTTAATTTCCTTTTCAGACCATAGCTAAACTTGATATATAGTTGAAAAATGTAAATTGTTAATATAGGTAGAGAAATGTACCGCTTGGCTCCAGCGTTTTCACCTGATTTCGATGTAAAACCACAAGATGTTATGTACCGATTGGCTCCATACCACCAATTTAACACCTCAGAATCTTCACCGTCTTCCAATGAACAGGTAGTTTAATTATAGTCGTCGCCAAATGCGATTACCACCGCAAAACGTGGCGCACTTTTTAAATATTATTTTTTAATTTAATTTTCATGATTATTTTCTTGTTTAGGCTCGTTCTATACTGTTTCTGCTTAAATAAATTGAAGAATATGATTTAGCTGTTGTTTCAATCGTGGAATAAATGTGGAAAATAATAAAATTCATACAAATTAAATGAAAAAATAATATTTAAAAAAGTGCGCCACACTTTGCGGCGGTAATCGCATTTGGCGACGATTTTATTTATTTTTTAGTAAATATTATATTTAGACGACAATAGATCCAGTCGCTGAATTGGAGAAGCAACAACTTGATTTAATTGAAAGACTGAAGAAACAGTCAGAGTCGTTGAAAAAACTTCTCGAAAATGCAACTCCTGCTGCTGTTTCTGCATCATCATCAAGTTCAAAGGATGTAAAAGGTGATAATAAGAAAATGGACAAAGATGCGAAAAAAGAAGCACGAAAAGCCGCTCGAAACGAGGCTAAAAATAAAGTTGCCGGGAATAACGAAAAACCAAAAGATGGTGGAAAACTATGTGCATGGAATGTGGAGGATGATAGGAAAACATGGGAAACGGGTCTCTCGTTGACGGCCAATATTCCAGTTAATTTGGTGCAATATCCGCAGGAAAGTTGTGAGAAGCTCGAAATAACATACACAGCCAATGACGAGAAATGGATGCAAATTTTGTCGAAAATTGCTGTTAATAGAGGCGTCGCATTTAATGGAACTATTGATAACCAGTCGAAAAACGCCAAGAATGTTGTCAAGACCTCCAAGGGAGATGTATTTGGGATGAATGTGAACGGAGTTCAAATTAAATGTCGTCAAACCGCCTGGAAAACCTTGGGACAGATGTTAGGATTGTATTCGAGGAAAGCCGAGCAAACATTGAATGCATCACATCAATCGCGTTGGTTCTTAAAAGTAAGAATTAATTAGAATTGTAGTATTAAAATTTCATTGATTTCAGGCTGATGATATATTTAATAATGTTGGAAGTTTGGATTACACCGAACGTGAATGCTCACAATTTTTGGCCAGATTTGATTCGCTTAGTTCGCAATGGGAAATCACTATGGCCGATATTATTCTCATGTAATAATACTTAGTCAAGGTTAAGAAGTTGGCATATTTACGCTCCGGGACGCTAAAAAGTGGATTTCATTAAACAAAATTTAAGCTATCGGTTTTGTTCAAAATTATACATGAAAATTGTGTGCTACTAAATTTAAAATTTCTTAAATTGGTTAATTAATATGAAGGGACTCAATTGAGGTATTAACGAAACTGAGAAATTAGCAATCCAGATAACGAAATTCGAAAAATCGTCCATCAAATGCCGAAAAAATGTTTTATTTTTAATTATGGGACCACTGCTAAATTACTATTTTCGAGAGAAAAATGTCTCCTGCAAAGACAAAGAGAGCATATAATCAACAATTTAGAGATATGCGTATTATGCCAATTCCTAAACTTTGATATTTCAATACATTTTTCAAGTACACCTTAATCCGACACTGTTCAGGAGCTTGCTCAACAGGGACAACAAATCCTTGCCAAACAACGTCGAACTATGGATTTCAAAAGTCAACACCCTTCTCCAATAAATAAATTGTTATTGTTTCTATACAAAATAATAAATTAAGTAGACGATGCAATTTGCCAGTCTTGTCGACACAACGGACACTGCGATGTTGGCTGATTAGACGGCGCCGCGATCCATTTTTCAATGCAATGCTGATGGAACGGATGACGACACACTCCGACAACCTGCAAACATGTTGTGTTTCGCAAAAAGGCGACGCCTATAAACGCACCAATGGGCATTCATCACCCGGATATTTACAATTGGTGCACGCCGCCTCGAAATCCATTCGGCATATTCCGCAGGTGTCATCGATGCCGTCTGTCCATTTCCATTTCGCGGTGACCTGATGAAATTGAATTGATATTGGTTGATTATTAAAGCGAGGTTACGTGAAGCTTTTTGATTGTCAATTTGAGTCGAGTGCTGCTTTGAAGTTTTCGTATATCAACGTTTGGCTAGAAAGTTATTGATTGGTTGAATAAGATTATTTTCGTATTGGTACCTCTTCCTGATCCATTTCTTCCATTTTTGGTGTCTGCATATTGGATTAATAAGGAAATGACCGAGAAAATAGTTAGACCACCACTTGCTAGGCCAGTATTATATCTAAACGAGAAGAAGAATTTGACGACTGATTTTTATAAAAAATATTGAAGTTTAAAGGAAAATAGCCGAGTAAAAGTAATAAAAATCCAGAATTTTTTCATAAGGAAGCTATATACAAATTCTTTGTAAGAGAACAATAAAAAAGATACAAAAACTCTTTATAATATCCAGACCGGGAGTTATTTGAGTCTTCGTCACAACAATTTAAATATAGATTGTAAAAGAAAACAATGGTAATTTTCAAGTATTGTGATGGTCTCGTTTGGAAGTTTCCATCCTTGCGTCCTTTGTATCTCATCAATGCGTGTTATCTCAAAAAATAGAAGAGAAAGAGATGGAAACGCCGTTCTTGACCGAAGAAGACCATAATTTTCTCCTTTTCCACTCGGTATTGATATTTGCAAACTACAATACCATTCTGCATGTAGAATGGATTCTTAAATTCCTTAAAGAAAAAATGAACCCGTAAATCTACACCATTTTGACTCTTACTGGATGAATGCAGAACGAACAAAGCATCACGTAAATATACAGAAATTATTTTAGAATCTTTCACGACACCATGAAATATAGATTTTAAGAATTTTAAAACTTTCTAGAAAGCTTTCTTATGATTTCCGAAAACGTTGATTACAATAAGACAACTATCGTCTTACAATTTTTAATGATTTTCTTAAAGATGAAATTTACATAAAAATTCTTAATTACATGAAGAAAAAACATAAAAAGAAAGCTCAACTACATAATCGTTATGGTACTATTCTTATTAAATTTAACATTATACTATGATAATTTATCAAAATCGCGACAGAATTAAAAAGTTTAAATTCGCGGAATAGGGATCTTTAAACAAATTCTCTTCCATTATTATATCAAGGTGAATATCCAATAACACGCTGATAAGTAAAGTAAAGTTGTCGGAGGCTTCCAGCTCAAGTGTTTGAAAAGTGACGAAACCTTGAAAAATGTATATTCCTCGATTGTTGTGGCATGTTAATTAATAGAAGCTTTCCGCATTATAAGATGGAAGATCTTTGAACACGTTCATTTCCTAGTCCATTATATTTATTTATTTATTTTCTTTATTTTCTTATTGAAAACCTAAAGAAAGTCCGACAAGTAAACAATTGTTGCAGCATGCAGATTTGGATTAAAACCTATTTCTAGCTGCCTCCTGGTTTTTAAAATTTCTCAAATCAATCGTTTTTTGTCTAAAACGTTTCCCTTAATAAATTGTGTATGTATCATTTTCAGATTCTGGCATTGGATTTGTTATGTATTCATATTTTCGCGAAACAGATGACTCAACATCTGTAAATTACAGCGCTTACGGAAAATTTCTACCGGGACAAAGTAGCCTTATATTCAAACTCTCTTCGTAAACAAGATTTTCTTAGAAACCGGGCATCAGTTATTAACAATTGGGGCCAAGTACATTCGCATATTCCGAACGAATCCATATTTGTTAGTCGAGCCGTCGTCAGAAAATGAGCAATGGGAGCAAAAGACAAAATTGGAGTGCATGTTCTCTGCTCGTTTATTAAATAAAGCGCAATCTGTTGCGATCGCAAGATTACCACGTAAAAGCCGCAGCGATTTTAACAAAAAATATCGTTTTTTGTAGAATTTCCTGAGCAGGACTCGATACTAATGGCGTTCGACCATGCCAAGTTATCCATTGTTACCATGAGCGAAAAGGATAGGAACCTGCAAACCATTTCATTACACGCTTTCGAGAGTGAATACCTTCGGGAAGGTTATAATCGCCACTTTCCTGAACCCATCGTCAGGGTAAACTATCATTTCGATACGATTTTGACTTTTAATTTTGTTTTGTAGACGGATCCATCAAATCGTTGTGCAGCAATGCTCGTCTATGGAAAGCATATTGCAATGCTGCCTTTCTTGGAAAACGTGAAGCGAATTAATAGCTACATCATATCATTAAAACAAATCGATCCGAGACTCGACAACGTTGTCGATATGGTCTTTCTTGATGGATACTACGAGCCAACGATCTTGTTCCTCTACGAGCCCCTCCAAACAACTCCCGGAAGGGCGTCAATCCGCTATGATACCATGTGCATAATGGGAGTTTCGGTGAATATCATCGATAGACAGTTTGCGGTCGTCTGGCAGACATCGAATCTCCCCATGGATTGCAATTCGTAAGTAGTAAGAAGATAAAAGAAAAGAAAAGATTATCTTTCAGACTTCTAGCGATCCCAAAACCAATCGGTGGTGCAATTGTACTCGGCTCGAATTGTTTGGTTTATTTGAATCAAGCCGTGCCGCCCTGCGGAGCAATGCTCAATAGCTGTTACGATAATTTTACCAAGTTTCCATTGAAGGTTTGCTGAAACGCTGTCCGATGAAAATAATGATTGAAGGATATGAGGAGCATGGCATTGACACTCGATTGCTCATCGAGCGTTTATATGGAAGATGGAAGGATTGCAATCGTCACAAAGGATGGAAATCTTTATTTGTTGAGATTGGTCACGATGGCTGGCGGGACGTCGGTGAGATCGCTGGAGTTTACCAAAGTTTATGGTTGGTTTTTTTTTAAATTGTATAATTGTGACAAGAGAAATGACGTTTGGCTGAATTTATTCTCCAGGATTGGTAACTGTCTGAAGTTTCCGGAGAGCTTACACTCCAATCCGAATATTCATAAACGAGCTCAGAAAATGTGCTAAAATATATAAAATTCGGAAAGATATTACTATTTTTCGATAGTTTATGAAAAAACTGCAGCTAACTAGCTTAACGTAATGTCCACGTAAAGTTTGTATGTCGTGCGTAAAATCAGAAATTCGTTATTTCAATTAGTAGCCTAATATTCACTCGAATAGATTTGTATTTGTTTCAGAATGCTCGATAGCCTACTCGTTGACGGTATGCGCGCCGGGTCACTTGTTTGTCGGATCGCGTCTCGGCGATTCACAACTGCTCGAGTACACGCTCGTCAAGACGAACAAGTCGAGCGAGGCGAAGCGCAAGAAGATGGAAAGCGAGAATGTGGAGTTTGACGAGGACGACCTGGAACTATACGGCGGCGAGATCGAAGAGCAGACGGACGACAATGGCGAGCTGGTTGGCGAGACGCTCACATTCAAAGAGCTCGACCGGTTGCGCAACATTGGCCCGATCAAATCGATGTGCATCGGACAGGCGAATTACATAAGCTACGACTATGCGAACAAGAAGCGAAGCGATCCGCTGTTTGACATATTGACGGCTAGCGGGCACACCAAGAACGGTTCGCTGTGCCTATTGCAGCGGACGATTCGACCGGACGTGATAACGAGTAGCTATCTGGAGGGAGCAGAGCAGATGTGGGCGGTCGGCCGAAAAGAAGACGACTCGCATCGGTACTTGATTGTGACGCGGCTGCGCTCGACGCTGGTGCTCGAGCTGGGCAAGGAGATGGTCGAGCTGGAACGACCGCTGTTTGTGTCGAGCGAGCCGACGGTGGCCGCCGGCGAATTGCTGCAAGGCGGTCTTGCTGTGCAGGTGACAACGATGAGCATCGCGCTGGTGGCCGATGATCAGCAGCTGCAATTGGTTCAGATTGACTCGAACTTTCCGGTGATGATGGCCTCGATCGTTGACCCGTATGTGGCCGTGTTGACGCAGAATGGAAAGCTGTTGTTGTATCAGCTGACAACGGACCCGTACGTGCAGTTGCAGGTTGGTCATTTTGTTGATTTTCTTTTCTCCAGTGGAATTTTCAAATGTGATTCCGAATTCCGTATTCCGGAATTTCAATTTTTATTCCGAATCCCGCATTCCGGATTGCGAAATTCAAAAACTGCCATTCTCTGGTCTCCACTCAGAAAAGCAAAAAAATAAAAGACGGCACGGCAGTTGAAATCGTAAAAAACAAGATATCAGAAAAAGCACTTAAATAAAATATTTTTCATAATTTTGAAGGACCGGAGAATTTAGAGGATGCTTGTAAGATTGAAGATGAAATTTGTTTTTATTTTATACGTGGAAATTTAAAAAAATACGTTTAAATATTGCAAAAAGTTGTATTTTCATTTGGAGTGAGACGGTTTTTGAAGTCATATATTCTCTTATGTACACCGGTCGAAGGTAGCCAGATTTAGCCAAAAAAAGCAGTTTCACTTAAATCAAAAATTTAACTTTGAAATTTTCTAAAAGTTTATATAGTCGTTGCCAAATGCGATTACCGCCGCAAAGTGTGGCGCACTTTTTTTTAAATATTATTTTTTCATTTAATTTTTATGATTATTATTATTTTCCACAATTATTCCACTATTTAAACAACATCTATAACATATTCTTCAATTTATTTAAGCTATAACAGTATATAACGAGCATAAACAAGAAAATAATCATGAAAATTAAATGAAAAAATAATATTTAAAAAGTGCGCCACACTTTGCGGCGGTAATCGCATTTGGCGACGACTATAATTAATTTCTACACTTCACTGCCACAAAGCACGAGAAAATCGCGAAAGACCGCGCACCAATTGCGCAAAATACGCCCTTTAAATTTATTATTTTTTTGCGCGTACTTCGTGGCAGTGGATTATTTCTATATTATTATTTTGCTTCTTACTACGAAATCTTGTTCACTTCTGGAAACAATTCTTTTCAGCAATTGAACTTGTCATCAACATGCCTGAACTCGGTGCGAATGAACACTCTCACATCGATTTCCATCTACTGCGACGTGTCGGGAATGATGACGCTGTCAAACGTCAGCGAAACGGAAACGGTGGCAGCCGTGATCAACAGCGAAAAGAAGTCGATCGACGATGAGCTGTATGGAGACGACGACGATTTTCTGCTGTACGGCGAGTCGACGGCAGCAGCAGTGATATCTGCGGAGAAAGATGACGGCAAGTCGAAGGGGACAGAAAACCGTAAGAGACGACGGCTCGGCCACAACGCGATTCAATCGGGACGAGGCGGCGAGCAATCGGACGCGCTCGATCCGACGAAGAGCTTTGAGAATGTGACGTACTGGCTCATATTGGCGCATGACAATGGCAAAGTGTCGATTCACTCGTTGCCGGACTTGAAATTGGTGTATCAGGTGGGTGGAAGACGGTTATAAGGCAAGTTATTTACTTGACAGATTGCCAAATTTGGAACGGTGCCTGAAGTGCTCAACGATCTGAGCTCGGAAGACGAAGAGAAAGATCGACGGGCGAAGGTGGCGGCGACGACCCAAGAGCAAACCATATCCGAGCTGCTAAAGCCGGAAGAGAAAGTGTACGAGGCTCAGATTATTGGAATGGGTATCAATCAGTCGCACCCGATATTGATGGCGATCGTGGATGAGCAAGTTGTCATTTATGAAATGTTTGTGAAGAGCAATCGGATAGCAGGTGAGCTGGACACGGAAGGGGAGGTTTACATCGTTTGCTATCAATTTGAACAAAAATATTTGATAGGAGAACCTCGACACTTGCCCTTATTTCAGAATTTAAAGATTGGTGCGAATATTAAATTATATTTTCAAATGAATTTGGCAAAAAGTAGTAAACATCGTATTTTTACGTAAGAATAACGTCTGGGGTGTGATTCCAAAAATTGGAATAAATAACGAAAGGGATCTCCCTCTGCCCAAACGAGACCAAAACAACGCAAAATCATGCGCCTTTAAACCAAAATTGTCAATAAATTACACGTCGACAATGAATTATAATTAAAAACCTCGATTATAGAACACTTGTGTGTGGCGTTCCGTAAACTTCCTCAATTCGTGTGCTTACGCAAGTCGCCGTACCTGACCAGTGAGGGCACGAGAGCAGCGATGGAAGTCGGACCGGACGGCGAGCGCAAATATACGCACATCCATCCTTTCGAGAGGGTTTCGTCAGTGGTTTGAGCCAATTATGGGATTCAATTTGAGAATATGCGTTTAGATGAATGGAGTGATGATTGGCGGATGGGTGCCGACACTTTTACTATACGGATCGTGGGGAGGACTGCAGGCACATCCGATAACGATTGACGGAGAGATGAAGTGGGGGCGACTATGATTTAATCGGAAGCATTGCTGGTTTGCAGGACATTCACGGCGTTTAACATTGAGAATGTGCAGCATGGGTTCGTCTACCTGGCGAGTGACTCGACGGAGCTTCGAATTGGTCGCCTGTTGCCGGATTTTGACTACGAGATGCCGTACCCGGTAAAGAAGATTGAATTGGGGAGAACGGTGCATCACGTGAGATATCTGATGAACTCGGATGTAAGTCGAAATGGGAGAAAACTGATTGAGAATGTTGTTTGGAGGTGTACGCGGTGGTTTCGTCCGTCGAGCAGGAGACGAACAAGCTGTGGGTGGTGATGAATGACAACAAGCAGGAGGAAGTGCACGAGAAGGATGCCAGCTTTATTTTGCCGTCGATTCCAAAGTACACGTTGAATGTAAGCATGCATTGTTTTCGTGGAAGCATGATTCTATATTTTGCAGTTGTTCTCGCCGCAGAATTGGAAAGAAGTGCCAAACACTGATATTCAGTTTGACGAGATGGAAGTGGTGACAGCTTGTGAAGATGTGGCGCTAAAGTGAGCACGGGAATCGCATTCCTATAATTTTTCTATCTATTTTGTTATGCAGATCCGAGTCGACCCTTAGCGGCCTCGAGACGTATCTAGCCGTGGCGACGATTAACAATTATGGCGAGGAGGTGTTGGTGCGCGGTCGGATCATTCTCTGTGAAGTGATCGAAATTGTGCCAGAGCCTGGACAGCCGACATCGAATAGGAAGATTAAGGTTGAATGGGAAAGTGATTAGTATTGATGTTCTTGATTGCAGACGCTTTATAACAAGGAGTTGAAAGGGCCAGTGACGAGTTTGTGCTCGATGAACGGCCTCCTACTGTCTGGAATGGGTCAGAAGGTGTTCATCTGGCAGTACAAGGATGGAGACCTGATGGGGCTCTCGTTCCTCGACATGCATTATTACATCAATTATCTTACGTCGATTCGTTCGATTGCATTGGCGCTGGATGTCGAGGACAGTATGTCGCTGGTGCGTTTTCAAGAAGAGTACAAGGCGCTATCAATAGCATCGCGAGATGATCGCAAATGCGGAAATCCGCCATTGAGCGGGCAGTTTTTGGTGGATGGAAGGTTTGTGGAGATGTGGTAACGGGAAAATGGTTGTTTGTTAGAAAGCTGGGATTTCTATTGTCGGATGAAGGTGGAAATGTGAGCATGTTTAGTTATTCACCAGAATTGGTGGAATCGAATGGCGGCGAGAGGCTGGTGCTGAAAGCGGTGATAAACATTGGCACGAATATCAACTCGTTCTTGAGGGTGAAAGGTATGTTGATGGGAACTTGTTTGAAAGGAGAATTTGATTGGTATTTAGGACACTCGTCACTGGTACTGGACGGGGAGAATGATGAGGAACGCGAGGCGATCGAACAGCAGCAGACGACAATTTTCGGATCGTTGGATGGCTCGATGGGATTCATCAGACCGCTGGCGGAGAAGTCGTACAGACGGCTGCATTTCTTGCAATCGTTTATTGGAACGACGACGCCGCAGGTTGCGGGGCTTCATCCGAAGGTAAGGACGATTTGAGAAAGAAATTCTAACTCGTATATCAGTGATTTAAATTGAAAACTGGAAGTGCGTGGATCAAAACTATTACTTTCGAAAAGTTAGTTGAGATGTTTTGAAGTCGCGCTCTGTTGTGATTTTACTGTAGAATCTAGATTTTTTAACGAAAAACGTTATTGTATAACTGGCGAAAGGTTTAATAATAGGTAGTTCAACGTGTCTTTCTAATTTTCCCGTTAATGCTTAATCTTAAACTATCATAGTACTGGAATATTAGCTGAGCGTCTCCTTCAGTGATGTTAGAGATTTGTGAAACTTTCAATATTCATTCCGAATTTTCCATTCCGCCGGTTTACTCTTAAAAATTTACTTAGACTCTTGTTGAATGTATTTTTTAAAGCGTTAACGAAATAATTCAGGGAGCAAGGTGCTCGAAACCGCCGCAGCCGATAGTTAACGGAAGAAATTTCCGAAACCTTGTT
Organism: Caenorhabditis plicata; assembly: GCA_963931815.1. Taxonomy (NCBI): domain Eukaryota; kingdom Metazoa; phylum Nematoda; class Chromadorea; order Rhabditida; family Rhabditidae; genus Caenorhabditis; species Caenorhabditis plicata. The sequence goes on from OZ007491.1 coordinate 3,230,069, forward strand.
GATGGAGACATTGTGGAACAGTATTTGCACCTTTCAACTAACGATAAGCAAGATTTGGCGAGGAGACTCGGCGCGAGCAGGTAATAACAGAATAACCACCGTGGTGATGGATTTGTATCATTGCAGGTATCATATTATCGATGATCTGATTCGTATCAGGAGGATGGGACTATATTACTGAGGAAGTTTTTTGATCAAGAAGGGAATTTGATTCATTGTTTTGTTATTGATTAGAATGATCTCAAATTGTTTTGTTTTGTGTATTACCTTGTATTGAAATGTTATTTAGAGTTGTTGTTAAATGGGATGCCTTGTTTGTTATTCTGGAAAGATGTAAAAAAACCGCATTTGTCGCAAGAACCCAGAGCGGTCATATTTTATCGAGAATTTTGTTGTGACTAAAATTATTTAACTAGGTAACTTTTGGATGATTTAAACTATTAAATTTTAATTTTATTATGAGCCGAAAGAAAAGCGAAAGAGTAACCAATCCCGATGATGTATAATAATTTATATTTTATTATTTATTTTTTGTTAATATAGTGAATGAATTTTTGTTGTTGTTCTTGTTTAGAAGTTAAAGTGTTTTAAAGCAATTAATTAGTATATTAATTGAAATTAATATGATCGGGAACATTACAAGAACAGTATTTAATGGAACACTTGATTATATTTTAACAGGCAACATTTCAGATAAAATCAACCACCTGAATATGATAGAGAAGATGAAATAATGACATTGATAGTGTTCTTTTTGGTTATCGATTTTCACAAAAAACGTTTAATTTATTGGGTTTACCTTTGCAAAGGCCTTTGTTATGTTAATATTCGTTAATGGTCCTTAAATAACAATTTTCATGTTTTTAAATGTGCTTTAAATTATTTGGTCTTGAAAATAATTGTCTGAAATATTCCAACTAGCACTATTTTTGAATGTTCACGTTCAATTTATGTGCTCATTTTTATATATTATTTATATAGAAAATTTCTTACCTTCACGTATAAACATTTCCGCGAAAAATGAGTGAGACAGGTTTAAAAACTGCCGGCACGTATAACATATCTAGAATTTGAACAAAATACTTACGAGACAAATCGCAGCTTCATCCAATTTACTATTCTTCCTTAATGTAATCATCATAATAAAACCAGATCCAATGGCTCCGCGTAGTGTGTTCATAACGGGAGCGAATAGAGGAATCGGGCTCGGCATCGCCAAAAGACTTGTGGAGAACCAGAACATTGAGATTATCATCGCTTCATGCCGCAATCCTGAGAACGCGAAGGTCGCTTAGTGCACAATTCAAGAAACATATTCGTTTAGGAGTTGAATGAGATCAAAGACGATCGATTGCACATCATTGGTCTTGATGTGGATAATGATGATTCGATTCGGTCGGCATTTGGCAAGATCGAGTTGATTGTTGGTGAGCAGGGACTCACAGTGCTTCTGAACAATGCTGGAGTGCTGGTTCCGTATGATGTTGAAGGTGAAATTAATAGGGAAGCGATGAGGAAGCAAATTGAAACGAATGCGGTTTCGGTTGCTGTTATGATTCAGGTGAATATTTACAAAATCTAAAAATCTTCTGGAACATAAATTTGTATAAAATCCGCCGAAAAAAATTTCAATCTTGTTACAGACTTCCTTCAGTTATAAAAAAATGATGATTATGATACAGAATATATTCTAAATATCCATCAAACCAGAATTGTCAAAAATCCGCTTAAAAATTAAGGAAATATGCAGAAAAAGCAAAAAACTAAATCCAAAAGTTGAACAAAAGGGAGTGAATTTTCTGATGATCGCGTTCATTTTTCACATCGTGCAGTATTCATTAGTTTGCTGAGAAGAAAATTTAAAAATATATTTATTTCATGCAATTATTATTAAAATCCTTTGAAATTATGAAATTGTCCCATGAAATAGTGCTAGAGAACTTAATTTTATTTAAAGACGAAGATAAAAACTATTGGATTATCTTACGCTTAAGATATGCATATAGTAAGCTTACAGATCAATCAGAAGTTTAATTTTCCTAATTTTTAACCTAAATGATAGTATTTTATTTAAAGGCGCATTTCTTTTTCTCATTAATGACCGCGGTTTCGATACTGTAGATTGATTATTCAGCACACCCGGACGAAAAAAGGGACCGCTTCGAAACCGGCGTCAACAGCATAAGATAACTTTTATTGGAACTTAAGCTATAACTAAAATATCATCTTATAGAGAAATTAATGCTGATTCAGATTAAATGTATCTTAAAACTTAAAAAGGGTAAAATAATTTTTTATATTGAATTTAAAGCTAAAATTGTTCTGTTAATAAAACTACATTGTTTCCAGTGAATAAAAAATTTGAAAGTAAAATGACATTTAAAAGTAAAGTATCATCTTATAGAGAATTTTATGCTGATTCAGATGAAATGGTTCTTAAATAAAAATGATTATACATTAATTATTTATATTCATATTTATAGTCGTCGCCAAATGCGATTACCGCCGCAAAGTGTGGCGCACTTTTTCTAAATATTATTTTTTCATTTAATTTTCATGATTACGTTCTTGTTTAGGCTCGTTCTATACTGTTTTTGCTTAAATAAATTGAAGAATATGTTTTAGATGTTGTTTCAATCGTGGAATAAACGTGGAAAATAATAAAAATCATAAAAATTAGATGAAAAAATAATATTAAAAAAGTGCGCCACACTTTGCGGCGGTAATCGCATTTGGCGACGACTATAATTAAAAATTTCAACGTAGCAAAAAACATTAAAAATGATTATTATTTGTTTTAAAATTATTTTAATACATTCAGATAATTTTTCCCAGTTGTTTTATATACAAATAATTAACTTACCTTATTTAGAATCCGAATACTAACGCTTCGAAAATAGCTAAAAATAAAGGACGAACTTTTCGTTTTCTCGTCCCCCCCTCCTTTGGCAAATAGCCAAGAAAAATGTGTTTCCTCTATTTCAATGTTATTGTCCGGGTGTGTATTCAGTGATTATTTGAAAAAAAATAATAAAAGGGGAGGAATGAGGAAAATTATATCCACATATAGTAGAAAAGGTAAGGTTTATAAGCAATAAACGATTTTTGCTCAGTAATGAGTCACTTTAATAAATATAATAAAATTGTAAGTATTTTATAAATTGTAAGTATGGACGATACTGTAGATTTGTAAGTAAGGGTACCCCATATGAAAATAAAGATTTTCTAATATTTAAATGAGTATTATAGAATTACACGTATTGCTGTTTCAGAATACTTTTTACGTAAAATTATTAAGCACATTCTAAACTATAGAGAGCAGCGCTTATTTTACTGCATAATAATACATGAGCATGTTTTTTGAGCTCTCAAATTGAACGTTTCATTTGGCGTGTACGGGAATAACATTTTCTATGGTCATAGCTACGGTGTTAAACGGTTTTATTTTTGCTGTAATATCTGAAACTTCATGAAGAAATCTAATTTTCCTTTGTGAAAATTTGAATATTTTCCATAGCTGACTGTCGTAGAAAATATTTCTGTAAAGTACAAGACACGCACGCATAAAGATAAGAAATTATAATATTCATTTGGCGTGCTTAAATTTGAATTAAGATAGAATAGACAAATATAAATTTACATGTGCAGAAGAATCTTTTAATGATTATTTTGAATAGTTTTATGATGAAACTTTGTAGATTTAAAAGTCTCAGTGATATTGTTCACTATTTTATTTACCCGCAAACGAGAAAATAAATAACATAATTTTCAGACATTTATCCCATTGCTCAAAAAGTCGGCAGCTCTTCGAAATGATGATAGTATGTCGATTGATCGCGCCGCCATTGTGAATATCTCATCGACAGCGGCATCTGTTCACAAAATTGATGGCACTTTCAACGGTCCCTTGGTATTTATTCATTGTTCTAGGTACTTATATAGTGAATTCTATTTTCAGGTCGGTTATCGAATGAGCAAATCGGCGCTCAACTCCTTTGCCAAATCTTGCTCAATTGATTTGAAAAAGTATCACATTCTTGTATCGTCTTTCTGCCCGGGGTGGGTGAAGACAGACATGGGCGGATCGAATGCAGAGCTCACGGTAGATGTTGCACAATGATACGTATGGAGTAGATTTTGTAGGTGGATGAGGCCACGAACGTGCTCGTGTCGAATATTTTGAGATTGGATGAGAAGCATCATGGCGCATTCATGGATCGCAATTTGGATGTTATACCTAATTGATTGATGTAAATATTTAATAGTTTATATATGTTGGTGGATATTTGCGACAATTGAAAAAAAAAGAAAGTTTAAAGTAACTTGACGATTTTTAGTGATTACTAGTGACATCTAATTAAATGACATTTTAGGCAAATAACAAGTGTATGATGTCATTTTATTTGACATCATTTATCGTCAATCGTTGGTTTTAAACGGAAAATGATAAAAAATGTCTTATATGCATGATAAAATTACAAAACTATCAGGGACAATAATTAAATTGTTAAATTTTAGAAAATAATTAATGGCCTAGTGATTCACGCCCGTAAACCTGATATTTTATAAATTATTGCAATTAACATTTGAAGGTGACGTGCGATTGGATTAATATCTGATATATAAGAAACTTTACATTATTGAAAACGAAATGCAACCGTCACTTGGTAAAAACAATACATATATGCCACAACACTTTGATCACAATGGTACAATTACGCTATAATTTATTAATGAAGAATGAGTTGAACTTCAAAAACGACAAAACCAGTGAAGCTGAACGAATTATAATTTCTAAAAAATAAAAGCAATATTGATGGCGTCTTTATGTGTTTATATCGTTGATTAAGAAAATAAATTGTATTTTATGTTAAAGGACTGACATGAAGCATCGTCATAAATATATTTCTACTACATTCTTGAATAGTCAATGCTATAAAAGTGCAATCCAGTTGATAAACAATTCAAAAAATGTTCTTCATGTATCCATAAAATATCCGCTATCTACATATAGTTTTTTCAAGTTTTAATTTGTTTCACTGCTCGCAATTTATTCCTAAAAACTCAATTGAGCATCGTTAAAACTCTTTGGAAGAGTTTTCTTATTGGTGGATGAGTTTTAAGGAATTCCTCTTCCATTATGTTTTTGTTGATTGTTTATTTTGGAATTTTTAATGAATTTTGCGGCTATCTTTTAAGGAATTTAATTATGCATTCAAGTAAAGTTCGTTGAGCACAAGTGACTTAAAATTAGTTGTAAAGAGAAACATACAAATTGTCTAGTTTGTTCTTTGTATTTACATAATTATTAGTTTTACCGAAAGTTGCGTAGTGTGAGAAGCTTGTTATTAAAATTTTGAATTGTAATTCTAATGGATGTTTTATTTGACGCGTTCAGAAATTATGAATCAGCAAAATTCGTAATATAAATTATTTTATGATAATTATTGTATTTAAAAAAAAACATGTTCTACATAAATTTAGTATACTAGATTTTATATTTATTATTGTAGTGTTCTCATATTTATCATTATACCTCTAATTTACATTACCTACGTTGTTTTCTTGCCTTTTACTGATAATTATTGTAATGGCTGTGCTTTTTCTTTTGAAAGTTTCTCTTCCACTAAATGTCAAACCTCGGCCTTTGGCTGGAAATATAATTTCTAGAATGAAAAATGAGTTCTTACCCGTTTTACCATTGTTATTCTTGTTGGCAGAATAAATCAATAATTCTTGTAGATCATGACGGGGATCATCGAACTTGTGCCTATGCCAAAATCGCACCATTTCGATCAACGGCGGATAAAGGTAACTTTGAAGCATTCGATACCATTTCGTGCGGCTTGGTTTCAGGTTGGACCGGAAAGCGAACCCGTTAAGATTGGAAGAGCCGTAGCGCGTGTTCAACCATCAAAAGAGAACGCCGTATTTGATTGTAAAGTGGGGGAAATGAATGGGTAAAATTGATTTTTGTATATCCAATGTTGAAGGTTTTGTCGCGAAACCATGCGATTATATGGTATAAAGATGGTGATTTCTTTTTACAAGATACTAAAAGCAGTAATGGAACTTTTGTAAATAATGAGAAGCTCATAGCCACTAGTAAGAATGAGAGGACAATTCATCGAGAATTCGCTGGTATTTAGACAATCACTGCGAGAGCCGGAAGATCTACTCGGGAGATATTATTCAATTAGGTGTGGAGATATCAGAAAGCTCGAATCAAGTAGCATATGGCTGCATATACGCGGTTATTCAATGTTTCGATGAGAACGGAATGCTGATTCGACACAAGCCAATGAATGGTGGCGACTACACGGAAGACACGCTGGACAACAGCCACAAAATGTTTAAAATGCAAAGATATATATCGGATGGAATATTTCGAGAAAAAGTGCGCGATGAGAAGATAATCGAGCTCTACGCAGTTCTGGAAGAGTTGGAGCAAGTTGCAGCGAGTTCGTGGAAAGCACTGGTGAACGAGGACCGATTGTTGGCCAGAATTGAATCACTCGAAGCCCAATTGGAAGTGTTCACAAGCAACAGTACGCCGGAAAAGATGAACCTGGTGAAAGTACTCGACGACAAAGCTGCCTTCGAATCGCAGACGAAGGAAATCATCCGTAGGTTGAACGAGGAACTAGCGGAGACGCGGTCCCGATTGAAAGATATTGAGAGGAGCCTAGACGCCACGGAAAACACGTGCAATCAGCTCCGCGCCACGGTGATTGACCTCTTTTGATTGTTTTTATTTTAAACTGTTTGGTTTCAGAACGAAGAGTATGAGATGGTAATGAATGACACAACTTTATTGTGTGACACAAGGTCGGACGAATTGAAGAAAGTAAAGATGGACTTGGCTGAGAAGGAGGTGTTGATGAACGATTTTCAGAAGGCTTTTGATCAGTTGACGTCGGAATATTTTGGTAATTTTTAATTTTAGTCATTTTGAGGGGATATTTATTTAAAAACAAGTGTTCTAGTTATCTTTAAATTTATGAAAGAAAATACTTATTAAGCGCCAAATGAACTCGTGATAACAGGAGCTCAGAAAAGCTACTTGAATCTTTCGTTTGGTATAAATTTAAAGCGTCAGGGGCATTTTAAGGAAAGCCTGTAACATTGACATGAAATTTAGTTTTTAGCTCGCATGTGGAAATTAATAAAATTCATTTAATTATGAAAAAATTGTCGTGCTTATTATAACCATATTATTAGTAAATTTACCATGTAAGAGTTACACCGTTTTTCTAGCAGGGCCAATGAAAATTCTCAATTTCAATATTAAAGGCTTCCACGTGTAAATCTTCCGTTGCATTACTGGTTTCTATTAATTTCCAAATAGTTGCGAGTTTTTAATATTATCGAAGATTTTTTGCAATAATATTGGAGTTCAAATATCCTTCTTCACATTTTCTAAGGATTTTATAATTTTTTTGTAGAAGCTTTAAAAGAAAATTCAATTATAAATGATTTCTCATTTAACAACATAAAAAATAGTTGAATCTGATAAATAACGAATTTGCAGAATTGTCGAATTCACCTAACGAACTGTTCTTGAAATTGAAAGAAAATGTAAGGGAACTGAGCGATGAGAACATGGAATCGTTCATCAAACTGGGAAGAGAGCTGACGGTCGGCGAGTCAGCAAAAAGCGAGCACGAGAGCGGCAATGCGGAAACGTACCTGAAGGAGATACTGCTGCTGCAGGCGAGAATACGTGAAATGGACGATGAACTGATGTTGTACAAGAGGTGTTCGTCGTCGTCGGTGGAGATGAAGAACGGCAAGATGCTCGAGATGACGCAGCCGAGCAATATGTCGATTGAACCGCCAACGGTTCGATTGAACACGTCGAACTGCGAGCAGACGGTATGTTGAATTGGCGACATGTTTGAAATGAATGAATTTCAGTCACTTCTCCTGTCGATGGTTCCGTTCTTGGTATTCTTGTTAACACTCATTTTGCCGATTCACAACAAGTTGGGAAGTTGCTTAAATAGGAAGGAGGTGGAAGAGAAGGGGAAACAGGAATAGGATTTTTCTGGAATATTTATTATTGGTTATGTAAAAATTTTTTGCATTTTTATTGGTATATTTCTCAGATGATCTGTACTATCCTTAATTGTTGTTTTAAACGGTTTTTTTGAATATTTAAAGTATTGCTTATTTATTGTCTGACATAGAGATTATGTGATTCTCAATTAATTGTGTTCGCTTATGACTGTAAATATTATTTGAATTTTTTGTTTTGGTTTTTTTAAAAGATGAATTAAAGTGTTTTTGAAGCATAATAAAATTGTTATGTGTAGTGAGCAATGCGGAAATATAAATCGCGTGATATTTCCTAACAATTTTTTCCTCTTCTTTCCCGATATTTCCTCTTGTAAATTAAATATTGAAATTTTACTTGGGTAGTTGGGGTGGACGGCGCATTCTCGTGGTTGACATAGCTTTCCGCTTCAACTGACCCGGTTGCTCGAGTTCGGTAGCAAATGGTAGTCCACAAGCCATTCTCTGAGCAGAGCTGATGTGACTATAGCATTCAGATGGCTTAAAAAACGTCAAAAACCATTTAAACCTATTAATACATTTCTTAAACACGCCGAATTGATTTAGCGATTTTCCGATTTTTAAGAGTGTTTTAGCATTTTTACACTTTTTTCTAGAAAACATTGTTTTTGACAATTCCAACAACTTACTCTTAAACTACATAAAAATAATAATTTCTTGCAGCAAAATTAGTTTTGAGCACGTTTATTGAGCTCATTTTATAACAATACCAGTTGGTGTTCTTAAAATATTTTCTATGGGTATTAATACTTCCTTGTTCAGTCATTACTTACTTTACTTTGGATACTTTGGAGTCCGAATCATTCTCGCAGTGAGAAGCGGACTAACTCCCTCAAATTCGAGCGGCCACTGTCGACCATGAAGCTCTCGTCTCCAGGATTCCTATCCGTCTTCTGGTGAATCTTGGACCGTTCGTGGGTGATGTTTGAGATCCAGAGTTCGACGGCATCAGACCAGCTAGGTCGTCCTTTTGGTCTAGTTGATCCTCTGAGGTCCCATTCTGTTACGCGTTTGCACCAACAGTCCACCGGCATTCTGGAAAAAATACGCCACATATTTTATTTAAGCTAACGAAAACAAAAATATATTTAAATAGAATTTTTAGTTTTTAGGCAATAGTTAAGAATGAATTTAGAAATTATCTGAAAAAAATAAAATAAAAAACAAAAATTTGCATTACAACAAACTACAGTATCGCTTTGTAAAATTCTGAATGCAACAAAAATTAATTAATGTTTCAAACTACAAAGGAAAACAAAAAATTTCAGAAAATGTTTAAAGTTTAGTAGAACCTAAATATAGGAATTTATATATAAAATTCTTATCTAGATTTTCGTGCTCCTTTTCATGCCAAAAATTCCAAATATCAGAATTTGTTGAAATAAAAATATGAGAATAAACTACAGTATCACGAATTATACTGGCGATTTCAGAATTTTTGAGAAACATGATCAACAAATTATTGAAAATATAAAATAGAAATATATTGAAAAAACTGTTTTCAGAATCCATTTTTCAATTATTCGTGATTATTTTAATCGTAGATTTTTTCCTACTACACATTGTCACGCCAAATGAAATGTTGGATTTCTAATATTTTGATAGCTTATTCTAGCATTCTACGTGAATATTCTGATAGTATGGGATATTAGTATTTATCTGAAACTATTTAGACCAGCTTTAATATTATCACTGTGATTCGAATGAACGACTCAAATTAATTTTGGCTAAAAATATTGCATTTGGCATGCACACGAAAATTTTTGCTTGGCAATTATATCACGAAAATGACACAATAAAATTAGGGAAACACATTTTACGTCTTACGGTTACACTATTTATGGCATATAGGATTCATAAATATGGGTTTTAAAAATATATTTTTTCGAAAACTTTAAAGAGTGCCGCTAAATTAAAGAAATTCATAGGATTAGGTATACTCCAGTGTCCGTGATTTTCTGATGACGATATCGAATGAATCTCTCATAATAATATAACTAACCATTATTATAAAATTCTCTATTTGGAGATGGGTTATATTTTTGCCTAAGTAATCTAACTAACTACAGTATCAATGTACTGTAGTTTATATAAAATTTGTCTCAATTTTTAAAAATTTATTTTTTCCATTTTTTGTTTCTTTTCATTACTGTTTTTATAATTAATATCTGTAAAATGATAATAATCAATATTTCCGAGCGTGTCCACGTTTGAGAAATCTCTTATATATTTTCAGACTTATCTTAAAGTATATTTTTTATTTTTGAGGAAAGGTTTGCTTTTATAAATTCGTAATTTCTGTGATAATGCTTTAACGGCTACATTTGGAATGATCCGCTGTTTTTTTTAACAAATTTAAATGATCCAAAATTATTCTAATTATTGGTGTACGCAGAGATTCGTAAGATGACGAATGGCTGAATCAACGAAATTTTGCGGCTGTACAAGGGAAGAGTTAATAGCATTCGGCCATTACTTGGTATTGCATCATTTCATTTATTTGCAAATATTTGGATAGTAATTGAGAAATTCACTATAAAAAACTCATTTATTAATTTTTTCCACGCTATTGACGTATTTTACAGAATTAATGAATCTAAATGAGTATGTTTTTAAAAGGATTTTTATAGTGGAAGAAAATATTTTATTGAATTTTCTTCCACCGTCTTTTTATTTTTACAATTTTATTTTTAGAACTTTATTCTAACTTGACTTTTATTAATATGATATTACCAGTTTATTAGAAACCATAATTCATAAAAATAGTTTTCAGAAACCGAGTAGTCCAAAGTTGTGTATCGATGGGAACAAAATATTAAGAAATGACGCAGATTGCATATTAATGGATTGGATTGATAAAAAGTAAGTACATTTTCACTTCTAATAGCATAAATGAAGTTTAAGATTGTTTAGAAAGCAGAAATATGCAAGATGGAGTACTTTAAATAAGGAATAAGTATATTTTTCTATTTGTCCCGAAATGGTTTACAAGATTTAATCATGGTAATGAATTTCTTTGACATTTTTTAATTTAACTGTTTTCAGAATGAAAAATATATGATATGTATGAAATGTCATGCAATATAATCTTAAAGAAACTCTATTTTGCATTGAAGAAGGAAGATATGAATAATTCTCGTCGGAATTAATTCCCATTTTCAGATTCATATTAAATCAAGCCTAATAATGGATTATATGTATATAAGACATTTATTCAAAAGAATGTGACAAATAAATACTTTACAATATTAACAATCTATATTGGAAAAAATCGTTGAAATCGTTTCATACTATATCTCCTAATTCCATTCATTATTCAATTGATTAAAGTATATATTCGTTTCCTGATCCCTATTATGAATCATCTTAAGCCCTCGCGTTGATTTCAACTCGCGTCCCGGTGAAATTGAGCCGCGATTAGTGATTTTGCGAATGATATGGTTTAATTCGCGCATCCAGACTTCGTCATAGTAGAACATGGCAAGAGGAAGACCGGCGCCGTATCTGAAATAGAAATAATTTGGATTGTAGTGCTGGGTGAGAAGTGTGCTGACATGATGGCTGAGTAATTGAAACCAACAGCGACCCAGTGGAGAATTAATGAATTGTGCGTCATTGAATTGGCCATGATGAAAGTCACGCAAAGGCATGTGAATAGTGTGACGGCGATTATTCCGCGTTTGAAGAGCTTAAATTATTAGGTGAAGGGATGATTATTGTTGAATATTAGTGGTTTAATGAAAGTCATGGTTTTCAGAGACATTATTGTTTATTTAAGTTGTTAGTTTTGTTTTATTATATTTATTTTTACGCAGTACATATCCGCTATCACTAAAAAATAGTGATAGAATGATTTGTAAAACGCTCGTTGCAGAAAATCTTTCTAGATTGTGGAAAAATATATATTAACTGATCATAATAATTGAGTAAGTCAATGTTAAGCGTTTTAGGTAGAGTCTACATCAATTTCAGGCATTTTGTAAATCTTTCACGTCAATTTTACTCGCTTTCCGTAGGATTTAAGTCGATTTGAAACATTTTACGTCTAATTTAATCTTTTTGTCTACAGTTTTCGTCATTTTTAATCGTTTTGAATGGAGTTTACGTAATTTTTAAAGTTTTCTCGTCTTTATGTCAATTTTATGAATTTTGCGTTGATTTTGGTCCAGTCTTAAGCGTTTTACGCCGAGTTTTCGTTGGTTTTACGCTGTTTTAAGCATTTTTTGCCTATTTTTCATGGTCTTGTTCGGTTATGTCAAATATATGGCGACAAAGGTTTCGCGGACATCTAGTTTTTACCCTTTTCTCGTTTGTACGCGTCTTTAAATTTATGAAAATCATTATTTAAAACTGACATGTATCATTAATTAACGAAAATTTTATATTTACATTGATTGGTTTGCTTATATCCCAATACGAACTTATTAATGAGATACTATACTTTTTGTCAAGCTTAAAAGTTGTTGTTTAACTAAAATTTAACGTGGGTATTCTTCTGGGATTCTAATTACCATAATTAATATTAATAATCTTTTTAAGTGCACCAATTAGTGGGGAAAAAGTGTGAAAAACAAACCATTGATGTTTTAAGATTCTCGGAGATTTGATATCTCTCACTAAGCGAATAATTGTGAAACTTTGCCTGACGATTGATAATTGTGAATTCGAGAAGCTTCTGACTATTATAGTGCTCATTGATGAAGCAGGCCATGAATGCGAGCACGTTTAGCGAGATTGACGATAGAGCGTGGAAGTAGGAAGGAAGAATGTCTGGAAGAGAATTTGGAATTAATTGATTGGTAACGCATACCGTAGGCGAATGTGACGCCGGACAGCGTTGCGATAGAGTAGAGCAAGATGACGAGTAGGTAGGAAATGTGAATGCGCGGCTTTTGCTCGTAGTCGTTGATGTAGAAGGTGGCGAGTAGGCGCTCGATCATGGTGATGGGCGCGAAGAAGAAGGCGAAGAACACCAAACAGTTGCGAATGATGGTGGCGTTTTTGAAGAGAACGCTGCTTGGAATGGAATCTAGAAGAATAAGGGAGAATGGGATGAGATGGTGTGTGTATACTGTACCTGCATCGAAGTATTCAAAGTAGATTTGGATTATTCGGCACGCCATGGACACGAAGTACTGGCCGACGAGATTTTTGAGCAGGACTGTTAGGTTTGGGTGGTATTGGTGAAGGGTGGCGAGCATGTAGTACATGGAAATGCATTCGATGTAGCTGAAATCGGGCTAATAAGTGGTGGGAGGGAGAAATTGTTAAAGTATGCTTGAGCTTAAAACTATCACAGCTGATTGCCGGGCAGATAAGTCGCTTTTTGTTAATATGGAAAGGTCAGAAATGTAGATAATAATAGAATTTTTCTGGAAATGACGATTTTGCGATTTTAAACGTGTAAGTTGAATTTCCACGTATAAATTTTTGCCAAATTTTCCACGTGACTTTAGAGTTTTTCTGTTAAGCTATTTCAATATCCTAGAATATTCCAAGAAAAGTTTTATTAGAAGGTACCTCATTAGGGTAAGAAGCGCATGTTTTTAGATAGTTTAATAAGGACTCGTGTCAAGTTATATGATAATAATACGTGTAAATTAATAGTACATGGTTAAATATTTAAAAATGTTCATTTCCATTTGGCGTGCTGTTTTTATATGAGTGTTTTTTTTTATTTTTTACAGAATAACATGAATGAACTCATTCAATTCTAGAAACAATATACTGGAAAAAATACGTAATTTCAATTTAGTTGAATGTGATTTGAAGGAAATTGATGCGCACAAATTAATTATAACATTTACCTTACAATTGGCTATAATTAGATGTTATTTAATAATAATATAAATAATTGATTAATTAACACTCCGAGAATTTTAAAAATGGTTACATTTAATTTCCGTATTTCTAGATAATGAATGTTTCGAGAGGGTGCGCAATAGAGCGTCGTTTATTGCGTAGAGCACCGAATTTGACGAATTATTGCACTTTTTTTCTATTTTTTCCATTCATTTTTTAATTTGTTATTTTATTTTTCGTTATCGTATTATTTATTGCCAGACACTATAATAAGTGTTTGCAAATGCGCTCCATTGATAAAATATTGGTTAAAATGCAATGTGTAAAAGTTTGGGCCAAAGACAAAGGACAGAAACGTTGATGCAATAACGAATGTCTATGGGACACGAATTGGTGTCAGCGTTGCGGTCGTATAATTTCAACAGTCTACAGTCTAAGTCTAAGATAACCTCATCCCCATCTCCATAAAATATCGGAATATTTCAAAATAACCCTTCTAAAAATACGGCCTAGATTTTTGTCCTTCCTTTAGTGTATGAAGAGACACAGACAACTAGGCAAGGTGTTCCCGACATTATACGACCGCAACGCGAACCGCAACGCTGACGCCATCTAAACATTCGTTATTGTACCAACGTTGCTGTCCTTTGTCTTTGGCCAAAGTTTGAGCTCATTTTCGGTGTCATGATTTTCTATTATAGATTAAATTTCAGATATTAGATAGTTTAAGGCACAACTATGTCATAGACTATTTCAAAATTTTTTGACGATGCTTAAATCTAATGTTTTATGAAGATTTTAATATTTTTAGAGAGTTTAAGAAAAAACTGAAAAACTGGCGTAGGTTATATTTATGTAAAATAATAATAATAGGACCGTCTAGCGACGTACGGTAACACAAGTTCAGCTGTACGATTAATAATCCAAAGCGATAAGTAAGACCAAGGAAAGGAGCGTTGGTTTAACTTTCCGTGAAAGAAGTTTTTACATTACGATAGCACTTCACTTTCACGAAATATGCTGCAAATTACACCACGTATTTCAGTTATTATTAGTCTTTATTTTAAAACGCAACTTCTTCGAATTGAAGAATTATAAACGGTTCTACATTGTCTTTTCTGACTCTTTATTTGTAATGGTCTTTCTTTTCAAAAAATTTAAGTAACCTATAGATTTTATTATTTTCACGTGAAAATGCGAGTTATATTTATGAATGGACGCCAAATCTTTTTTGCCTAATCAGATGATTTGTTAAAAACTAGTAAAAGCAACAAAATAGCACCGCTATTATTTATCTGGGTGGTCTAGAATTTATTATTTTCACGTGAAAATACGAGTTAAATTTATAATTGGACGCCAAAATCAGAGGATTTGTTTAAAACTAGTACAATTAACAAAATATCACCGCTATTATTTATCTGGGTGGTCTAGAATGGTGCTGTTGCACTTGACGTAAAGTTTATGAATAATTTTTACGTGTAAAACACATTTTGTGTGGTGAAAGGCTATGAATATCAATTCCCAATTGAAATTTACAAGGTCTACAATTTCAAAAATCAGAAAAATGAATTTCTTTTTGCTTATTTATTTATGTTAATTTGGTCTCGAATAATCTGTTTACTTTGATTACTCATTTTGTAGTTATACAATTATTAATTATTTGATATATTTAGAGTATTTATTGAATGCGATTTTGTATGATTTTGGAAATCGTAATATTAATTTGACATTTAATTTGACACGGGAAAATGTAGTTTCAAAATACAATTGAAGTTTGGCTCTTTTAATTTAAAAAAATGACAGAAATGAAATGTTTTAGGTGAAAAATTTAACAGAAAAAGACAAAAAAGTGGAAAACGCGCTCCGAATTCATCAATGTCGTATGCATGCCAAATGAAAAATGCCAATTTTGCAATATTTAAAAACATTTTATTATTTTCCACGTGTAAACTAGACGCTAATTTGATCGTCTATCCATTAAAAAGTCTCCGGTGTGTGTGTTTTTTGCATTTTGCAAAATATTGGATTTTCTGAGGTTTTGGCTTTAAGAGAACTCATTTGGCGTGCATATGATAATCAATAACAGCAAAATTCTTGTAGCTATTCCAGATTCTAACTTAAAATGACGCGAAATTGAAAAGATTATTCTTAAAAATGGCCCAAATTTTCGAACAATCACGTTTTTTCGCGTAAGTTTGAAGATTAACGGGAAAATGACGATTATGAGAGACTGGAATGTTCAGTTTTTGTATGAGACAAATTGTGAGATGTTGATTTTTCTCATTGATGAAGGGACAAAATTGGAAATAAGGATTTCTCGGTTTTTAAACGTGCCTGAAAATTTTTGCGTGTATCCAACAGAACATTTTTCATTACAATCTAAGTAGGCTTGTCTTAAACTCTCTAAAAATATTCATATATTTCCAAAAAAGTTAGATTTGAGCTCATTTTATTGTCATACCAGTTGGCGTGCTGTAGATTTTAGAGAAAATGTGAATAATGAGGAATAGAGAAGCAGAGGATCAAAAATGCATATTTCCATATTAGTTATCTCGTGGTTAAAATATTATTCGAGAAAATTGTCCACGTGAATTTGAAAAAGTTTCTGGCCTATTCAAGCATCACCATTTTTCGTTTATCATTGGTTTTTAAAGAGATGAGTCATTTGATTAATCCCTGGATATTTTTTGTTTAATAGAAGAACAATTAATTTGGAATGTTAAATGAGAAAAATATCAGTTTTTCTGATTTTCACGTATGAATTTTAAGTTTGTTTCGGAAATTTCCGAAATTGTGAAAATCGGAATTATTTGTGAGCTCCAGCTTTTCAAGATTTCTGTTGACATGCACACGCCAACCGAAATGTTTGATGTCTTTTTAATTTTGAGATTTTAATAGAGTGAATATACCAAATTTATTATTTGTCAAGGTTAAGTTTAAGTCAGAAAGTCAGAAAGTTCAGTAGCACTCCAATGTCACGAAACAGCGCCGCATTGCAAAATACCGCATTGCAAGTTAGTTATATTGACGATGAAGACTCTTCTGGTCGAGATACCAAGAATTTCTTCTCATTAACTCATCAGGATTTCTGCAGAATTTGGAAATAGAAATAATTAAAAGGTTGGGTTTGCAATTGGCGCGAAGTCTTTTGCAATGCGGCGCGGTTTCTTGGCAGTGGAGTGTGTGAGAGCGATTTTTTAAATGTTGAGATCGTATTACAGTAAATATACCGATTTTATTTTTTGTAAAGGTTAAGTTTAAATCAGAAAGTACTAAATTTTACAAAAATTTGGTTGGTATTCAATATGAGCCCGTATGCAAGAATGCGTTTACACCCCAAATTGAATGATTAAGTTGGGCGCTAAGAAAATATGCTCTTGTTGCAAATTTCGTTAAGAAGCGCATATTTTTTTAGATATTGTAAGACGGGCTATAAAAATTGATGTATCAAGATATATGAAAATAATACGTTTAAATTAGTAAGACACGTTTAAATCGTGAGAAATATTCATTTCGATTTGGCGTGCGTTTATCTGTTAAATGACGATGGAAAATTATTGTGAAACTAATTTTATGAGAAAATTCGAATAAGTGTATGTAAGAAATAGCATTTTAATACAAAATACACACCAAATGAGATATTTCAAGCTTAGCTCCATTTAAGGCGGCCATATGAACTAAATCGGCAATATTTTTGATGGTCTAGACGGTTTATGATGTACAATTTAAATTAAAGGACTTCCTTCCATCATAATATTCACGTGGAATACTGCATTGTGCTGTCAAAATTATGGAAATCGACCATTTCATTTGGCGTGAAAAATAGATTGTAAAATATTTATAATTTACTGTAAAGGCACGCCAAGTTGAGTGTGAAATATCGGAAAGCATTCTCAAATATAGAAGCATAATTCTATATAGTTTAGAAGGTTTATGAAAAGTTTACGTGAAAAGTATTCTGAAGTTATTAGGTGAGAGCTTATAATACACATTCACGCCGATTGAAAATAGAAATATTGCCAAGTTTGATTGTCGATATTTAATTTCCACGTAAAAAATCTGAACTGATTTTCACGTCAACTTACTAGATCTACCCAAAATTATCTGTTAAGTATAATATTGTTGTACAATAATGGTGTTAAGAACTTTATCTGATCTCCTCTTTTTCTCATTTCAATTGACGTGCACATTTAAATATTAGAAAATGCTCATTTCCGTCTTGAAGCCATTATTATTTATTTATTAGCGTTTCTTTGCACCGAACATATGCTCTTTTTAAGACAAAAGTGAATTTACCTCCATATTAGCAGCAGAAATTCGGCGATGAGAATATAATCGAACCAGATTTTTGATTGCTCATCGTCCATTATCGAATAATTCATTTTTGAAAACTGATACATGCAATCTGAAAAAAAGAGCAATGAAAAGAGCATTCTTTAATATAAAAAAAAGACACGTTTGATAATAAAGTGCACATTGAAAACGATGAATAGAATCGCTGATTGCAGAGGGTGGATGTCTCAAAACCCGAGCTGGTGGCCATATCGACTACCCATTGAAGAAGCGCTTAAGAAATCGGTGGTTTTGGTGATTGGCGTGGTCGTTGGAGCGAATGTTATCGAGCATTTCTGGAATCCTATGCAAGGATACGAAGCGGAATTGGATCGCCGGAAGCTCGAGCTATTGCAAAAGTATAAGAAAATACATGAAGAGAGGAAGAATGAGCAGCGGATATGAGCAAGAACAATATGCTGATGATAGTAGTAGTGGTTTAAGTAATAATAACAATGATAATAACAAGTTTCGACGAATATTCAAAAAGTACAAAATGCGACGACCCACGCCAGACTTTAGCCAAGTGATAGGTAAACAAGAGTGAAATTAGATGGGCGGAGCGATGTGTTTGTTTTATTTACAGACATTCGAGATGATGATAATTGCCGATTGCACGGCCTGGTGACGACACAGACGGCTGGAGGTGACGCCGACAGCCAGCGAATGGCTCACCAGTTGGGCTTCGAGAGTATTGATACGTGGAAAGTGCGCACGTTCAAGGAACGCGACGGATTGTACTTGATACCGGCGGTATTGAAGAAGGACAGGTCGCCGGAATGGCTCAGAAGATGTTTTGATTATGCGAAGCCGCCGAATACGACGAATTTGACGGCGCATGGCATTGAACATGATGGGTGAGGGATTGTTGGGTTATGCGCAGGCGTATTGCGCCGGCGCTGTACTTGGGATGGGGTTGTTTGGAAAATTCTATTGAAAATCTAGATAATTTACTTATTTGGTATTATTTCTAGTATATACAGTAGCACACCAGGACGGAAACATGAAATAATGTGTCCCAAAAATAAATTTTTAAGGTGGGCAAAGAACACATTCCCGTGAATGAAATTTGGCAAGTAAAGTGTGCCTTGATTCTATTCAATGTTTTTTTTGGAAAAAAACGCAAGACGTTACTTTGTTCTTATCTCCACCTTTAAAATGGTTTCTATGGAGTGCAGTAGTGATGGGTGGGCTCGGCTTTGGGCTGATGGGGGAGACTTCCAATACAACCAATCAATACTCGTGACACTTTTTTTGCGAAAACACCCGGGCACGCCAAATGAAAATCACGATTTCACAATGTTTCGAAGCATTTTATTAATTTTAACGTGTAAGACAAAACCCAATCTTTTTACCTAAGTTTTACATTGTTCCATTAAAATGCCCCTGATGCTTCAAAATTATACAAAATATAGGATTTAAGTAACTTTTGTGAGGTCATGTTTCTCCGCGTTCATTTGGCGTGCTTGGGGAGTACCTCCCATCACTGATATAAAGTTTAGTCTATTTATTATAATTCAGAAGGATAGAATTTATAGGCTCCTTGATAAATAAGGATTTATGGTGTCCGAAGCCATAGATCATTATGATTCTCATCAGATTTAGATCTTTATGGTTCTTCATCGAATCCCAAACGTATCTCGAATAATCTAGGTTTTCCTAGGATTTTCCCTTTTCCTAGTTTTCTTCGAATCTTGTTCCAGACGGATCTATTCTTATATCTACGAGGATTATAGCCTTCGAGGATCCTGGATTAGTTTTGGAATTTACCAGGATCCTATGCTTCTGGTTGGTCTCTTGGATTTAGGTTGACTAGGATCCTAGAAAACATACTGAGACACGCCAAATGAGTCGGTTGAATTGGGAGCTCGAAAAATGTTCTTAAATATAATTCTTTAGTAAGAAAATTGGTTTCTTTTATAAATTAAGATCTTCTTTACCAGGATCTCACGCTTCTGGCTGGTCTCTTGGAATTTTGGTTGACTAGGATCCTAGAAAACATACTGAAATTTACAGTCAATTGATCCGTATGGATCTGATATTGGATCTATGGATTAGAGTTATCCAGGATCAAGAGGTTAATTTTGGTTTGCATGGTATCATATCTTAGGATGCTAGAATATTGATTCAAATGGATCTATGGATTACAGCTTTCTAGGATCATAGATTAGTTTTGTGATGACATTTACCAGGATCCTGGGCTACTGATCCTCATGGTTCTTCTCTTGAATCGTTGGGTTAAGGTTTACATAAGCACATTAGTGTATATTCTTATATCTACGCCGACTATAGCTTTCCAGGATCCTGAATTAATTTTGGGATTTACCATCTACGCTTCTGGTTGGTCTCTTGGATTTAGGTTTACTAGGATCCTAGAAAACATACGAGATTTACAGTCAATTGGTCCGAATGATTTCTTTTATAATTTAAGATATTCTTTTTAAATTACAAGGAAAGTTTTCTAGTGAAATTCTGAGACTAATTTAAATATTAGAAAATTGTTGTTTTCATTTGGCGTTTAGCCAATTTATCCGGATGGATCTTCTATTGGATCTTCGGATTAGAGTTGTCCAGGATCAAGAGGTTAATTTTGGTTTGAATGGATCATCGTATCTTAGAATGCTAGAATATTGATTGATTCAAATGGATCTATGGATTACAGCTTTTTAAGATTATATATTAGTTTTGGGACGGCATTTACCAGGATCCTGGGCTACTGATCCTGAGGATTCTTATCTTGAATCGTTGGTTTTAGGGCAATATGTGGATATTATTTTGAAAAACGCTTTGTTGTTGGAGCAGCACTTTTTCGGGACAGGCGCCTGGAATATTTCTAGGATCAATACTTTCGAAGCTTTCAATTTTTTTGAAAACTGATTTTTTAAACATTTTCATGGACTATTTGATTTTTTTCTTGGATCAGGGATTTTTTGTTTTCTTCAATGGCTCAGGCTCTTTGTAGATCTTTAATCTAGAATATTCGACCATTTGAAAGGATCAAAAACGAATTCTCTGGATTAATCATCACTTCACAGGAATTTGTTCAAATGATCCTTGATTTTTGAAACCTTTTGTTGAATTGAAAAGTACTCGCTCGCATTCAAACATAATAATAATAATTATGAAAAGAACATGTTAAATGAATGTATAATTAAGTTGCATTTTCAGAGATTATCTCGAATTGGAACCAAAGAGATTGCGATGGACGACGCTTGGAATCGACTACAACTGGGAGACGAAGGAATATCCGGAGCACGGCCGACAGCTGCCGTCGGAACTCGCGCAGGCTGGGAACCTGATTAGTCGTGTGCTCCAGTTGCCCGAAATGCATCCGGACGCGGCGATTGTCAATTATTACCCGCCCAAGTCGACGCTGTCGCCGCATGTTGACAGGTACAAGGTGATGATGGAGCACAGTGAAAGCGCAATCGATTGCAGATCTGAGCGCACGAATCAGCCGCTCGTTTCGATATCGCTGGGACAGAACGCGGTGTACCTGACGGGAGGCACGAGTCTTGAGGAAGAGCCGCTGCCGTTGTGGCTGCGAAACGGCGACGTGCTGGTGATGTACGGTGAACAGCGACTCGTCTACCACGCGATTCCATGCATCGCGACGCCAACTGATGACAAATTGCGATTCGATGACGTTTGTGGTGGTCGTGTGTGCGATTATTTGAATACAAGTCGGATTAATATTACTATTAGGCAGGTTAATGAGAAATAAATTGTTGTTGTTGTTGTTTTACGCGAGTTATTGGAGAGCGTTTTGGGAATTGAATGTAATTGGCTTTGGTATATTTGGTGCTAGTCACGTTAAACACGATTAAAGTGAAGAAATTATTAGAATGTTTAGGAATATTGATAGAGGCACACCAGGACAAAACAATAGAAAACTATGTTCAAAATTTTAAAAACACAATTCACGCCAAACTGAAACTAGGATTGATTTTCTTATTTTTACGCTTGTATTATAACTTTCACGTGTATTTTACACTGTTATTGATGACCTCAGGTTGTCAGCAATTTCAAAAACTCCATAAAAATATATAAATCTTCACAAAATGTTAGATTTGAGCAAGTTTTCTCAGCTTGTTTTGTTAGTCTTCAAGTTGGTGTGCACAATTTTCAGGTGGAGCCAAGAAGGCCAGCTTTTACGCCAAAAGGTGCCTTGGTGTTATCAATTGTATCCTTCTGGTAGCCTTCTTGGCTTCACCTCCAAATTGGTATTTGGACACGTTTTGTCCTGGGGTGCAGAGGTCTTGAGGGTAGTTGGATCAGTATTCTGGATCCACGCATGGATTTGGATTTCATTGAATCAGGGTTTTAGAACTATGGAATGGATTGGATTATCCTGGTGTTTTTAATCTTCAGGGATTAAGATATCCCAGTATTTTGATATATAAGAGAATTTTGGAGTTATGGATGGTTTCAAATCATTGATTCGAGTATTTTTGTGTTTCTAACAATCTCGGTAGATGGGGTTGGATTTCAGAAAACGGCAAGCTCATTTTAGAGTCTGTAAGAATATTTTTTTAACATTTTAAGACAATTTTATTAAAATTGACTAGAAATCATTTTTAAATTTAAAAATCAAATGCGAAAAATGTTGTTTTGATCGCACGTCAAAGGGAAATAAAGATTTTGAAACGTATCTGAAAATTGTTTCGTCTGTTTAATAGAAAAGTTTTTAATATTATTTTATTAGGCTTGTCTTAAACTATCTAAAAATATTAATATCTTTCGGAAAAGTTAATTTTGAGCACGTTTACTGAGCTCATTTTGTAACCATAGCAGTTGGCGGTAAGACAAATGCATATCGGTGATGGGAGGGACTCCCCCCGGTCCCCGGGTATTTTCCTTAAAAAAGGGATCCCGGGTATTGAAATTTTCAATTTTTTAAGTTTCCGCCCACCGGGAATTCCAAAAAACGGGGTACCTCGCCAATTGGAAATGACGATTTTGCTATTTTTAAACTTCTACTGCACATTTTCACGTATAAACTTTCAATCAATTTTTTCGTAAATTTGCTGTTCTCTTCTTTAAATATTTAAAATACCGAATTCCTCATTAGGAAATGTAATTTAAGCTTCTTAAATGAGTAACTGTCTTTACAGATTCAGCGGGATTTAGTCGGAATTTTCGAAATGATGCCTCAACAGATAAAAATCTCATCGGATTCTTTTCTAGATTGCAAGGATTTGCAAGGATTTACAAGCACGCCACGGTCAAAAATCTGCGCGTGAATGCAAATGCTGCGTGACCGTCATAATTTTTTGTTACACGATAAATAAAAAAACAACGTTTTTGGGCGCATAAAGTAAAACATGGTAAAATTCCTTTATTATATAATAAATACCCGTATTGATATTGTATATGAAAATAAAAATCAATGTATAAAATGAGAATAATACCTTTATTTTGATGATTAAAAAAATAAGCAAAATAAAAATTCCTTATATCTTTTGAAATTCTCTACAGATCTTTTCCATTTTTATATCAATCGATAGAGCACATTTTTCTGATTCTATTGATACTAAACACTAATTGTTTGCAGTTGTCAAAGTTGCAATATCGTTAATTTTCTGAAACAAACGGTTTTAAGCAATAATCCATGGTTGTTATGCATGAGCCGATGGGACCAAAAATTTTATTGTATACGATTTTTATTGTATGTTGGAAATGTCCGTCGCTACAAATAATTATATAGTTAGTCGAACCGCTTTCAATGTTTCTTCCGTCATCTCCACCATTTATAATAGCCATACTGGATAAGATCTTGGATCTAGCAATTGGAAATATTAAGAACATATACTAATGAATAATGAATCCCATATTATATGATTTTATAGGAATTGGCTGTGAGTGATGTTATTTGCATGACAAGAATATTGTTTTTATGGCCAAGTTTTTAAAAACATGGATTTCTTATAGGTACAACCTGCACCTTTAAATAAAGATGAGACTAATTTTTGAAATTAATAAGTCAAAAAGTATTATCTGTTTTATTTAGCTGTCTTTGTTTGTTATTAAAATTTATAGTCGTCGCCAAATGCGACCGCAAAATGTGGCGCACTTTTTTTTTAATATTATTTTTAAATTTTATTTTTAGGATTATTATTATTTTCCACATTTATTCCACGATTGAAACAACATCTAAAACGTATTCTTCCATTTATTTAAGCAAAAACAGTATAGAACGATCATAAACAAGAAAATAATCATAAAAATTAAATGAAAAAATAATATTTAAGAAAGTGCGCCACATTTTGTGGTGGTAATCGCATTTGGCGACGACTATATATTTATGAATATTATCATATTTATATTTCCTAGATTTTCTCGCTGTAAACTTGCAATTATTCCTCTCATATATTAAATATTTCATCGAAATAACTGATTTTCCGACATAAATTGTATTAAGGAAGAATTTTTTAAAGGTTCTGCAACTTTGACCACTGCAAACAATTAGTGTTTAGTATCAATAGAATCAGAAAAATGTGCTCTATCGATTGATATAAAAATGGAAAAGATCTGTAGAGAATTTCAAAAGATATAAGGGATTTTTATTTTGCTTATTTTTTTAATCATCAAAATAAAGGTATTATTCTCATTTTATACATTGATTTTTATTTTCATATACAATATCGATACGGGTATTTATTATATAATGAAGGAATTTTACCATTTTTTATTTTAAGTGCTCAAAAACGTTGTTTTTTATTTAATGTGTAATAAAAAATTATGACGGTCACGCAGCATTTGCATTCACGCGCAGATTTTTGACCGTGGCGTGTTACAAGTACACTCCACTGCCACGACTACTGTGCATTTTGCAAAAAAGGTGTGGACAAATTGCCAAACCACGCCCTTCACATTTTATTTAAATTATTTATATTGTTACAATCGTAAATTCTTCGAATTTGATTGAATTTATTTTTAGAATAGTTTAGAATTATTTATTAATGTTGTTTAACTTGTTTGAAGGTTCCAAAACGATTTTAGGATTAAAAAAAAATAATTCAAATAAAAATTGAAGGGCGTGGTTTGGCAATTTGTGCACACCTTTTTTGCAAAATGCACAGTAGTCGTGGCAGTGAAGTGCAAGTATGTTGCCATCTGCAACACGTCAAATGGCATGAGACCACCCGGATTAATTATAGTGGAGATATTTTGTGTTAAGAGAAGATAAGATGGATTACTGTAACAATCCAAATGAAAATTTCAAACAAAAAGCTCAGAAAAGTGGCTTTTTCTTAAAAAAAAAAAAGGAAAACCTGTAACATTGACGTGAAAATTTATGAAATGCATTTGGGTTTTGCAAATCAATTTCTCGTCAATTTCATTTGGTGTTCTGTTAAATTACATTTGAATTGATTTTATTAAAAAGTTTGGAAGATACGATTTCGGGAATCGAGGGATTAATTGACGCCTACGTGCAGTACTCGAAATAAATGTTGGATTCAAAGTCTAAAGTCACATTAACAACATTTCGATGTTTAGACGAAATACTCCAAAAATAGACGAAACCAATTATAAATTATAACTTGGAATTTATTAAAGTACACCAATTAGTTAGATTTGCTTTCCAAATTACTAGAATTCACTATGCTGGGTTTAAACTTTTCATTTGGATTCAAAGACCACACGAAAAGATTCACTTCCAGTTAGTATTCAATTGTGAAAAATAAACATCAGCGTGTCTCGAATTGTGCACATAGCAATTATTGCCGAAAGTGTCGCGAACTCGCTGATTCCTCTTCTTCATGCTGCTCGTAATCCGATTGCTGCGGCACAAGACGAGCTGAAAGCGATGAAGATTGTCGACAAATTGGATGAAATGAAACCTGCTGGATGCGCTTCAGCTCTTTTCGCCATTTGTCATTGAACGTGAGCAAGAAGATGGGCACGAATGTGCCATACGCCCAACAGCAGTAATTAAATAGAATGAACGTCCAGCTGATGTGGTCCTTGATGATCATATCGTCAGAGTGCAGGATTGAACTGCTGATGGTAGCGAAGATGGACACGAATATGCACAGGTACATGATTGGCTGGAATTTGATGACTTTGGAGGGTTTGATGGATGACGAGTTACCCGTGTCGATGTAATGTTCTCGGCGATTTGAATGCGAGTGCTCAGTGAATAGGTCTTGTTGAGGTTTGTGCGCATGTTGATGTAGCGCTTCTTGTTAATGTGGTTCAGAAGAATCGATGTCTGAAATGGTAAAATTAACGAGCTGTAACAAGTAAACATCGAAAAGTTTCAAAACTACAGTATCGTATTTTATAGGATACAACCGACGCACATTTTTGTTGTGATACTGTAGTTTATCATAAAACATTTTACTTTTTTTAATAATCAACTTTTTTATGTTTAAAATCTTCTAGAAAGAAACAGAAATGCACGGCACGGCAAAAAAATGGCAAATGTACATTTGTTACGTGATATTTTCATATAACTTAACACCTGTCTTAAAACATGCGCTTCTTATATATCTAAATTTGCGAAATGAGCATCTTTTTTGAACCTCCAACCTAATAATTCCACTTGGGGAGCAAAGGGAAACTGTTTAGACGGTATATCTCACTAAATGAAAAATAAAATTGACTTCGAAAAAAAATTGTTTGTCAATTTGTTTCAAGACTACAGTATCGTATTTTATAGGATACAACCAACGCACATTTTTGTTGTGATACTGTAGTTTATCATAAAACATTTTACTTTTTTTTAATAATCAACTTTTTATGTTTAAAATATTCTAGAAAGTAACAGAAATGCACATCAAATGTAAACGAACATTGTGTCAATATTTAAAACATGTCTTACTTGATATTTTCATATAACTTGACACCTGTCTTAAAACATGCGCTTCTTATACGATAAAATACGATAACGATAAAAAAAGAGTTCGGAATGAGATAATCCGTGCGATACTGTAGTTTGTAAGCCTTAGTTTACTTCTAACAGAATATATACACTAGCACGCCGAAGGCGCTCAGTTGAAAATTCCCCTTCACATAGACTGACAGGGATGTGCGATGGGGCGCGCTAACATTTAAACGAATAATTTAATTTATTTTTAAATTTTCAGTTTTAGCTTAAAATTTCTATAATATCCGTATATTTGTATTTTATTTCCTATATCACAACAATTCTAATAAAATTGCGCACTTTCTGATATAATTGGTTTGATTATAATTGTTCATTAATGATGTGAGTTTAACCGTTGAAAAATATTTTTTAAAACATTTATAACTTTTGATATAGGAGGTTAGAGCCTTTCTACTATGGCTCATATTGTTCTTTGGGTCTTCCTCTTTTCATAGAGCCCATAAAACAAAAATTTTCAAAGAAAATTTTTTTGCTACAGCTCTTCTACTAGGATGCACCTTATTTTATCATTTTCTTATTTTTCGAACGTTTTTATATTTGTTAACAAATGGTTTTAGTTCAGATAATGTGCAAAAAGGATCAATAAAGTAATACAAACCTAAATCGGATCGTTGAGCCCGTTTCACCGTTGTCAATTCCACTGTTTGTGGTCGAAATCCGTCAATGACTTAGTCAGTGTTAAAAAATTTTAATTACAGTTTTTTATAATGAAGAATCTAAAAAAATATTGTTTTGCATATATAGAAGTAATAATTAAAACATAAAAACATATTTATAAAGCAAAAATACTATCAACTACCAGTAGACAACACATTAAATACCAAATCATGCATACAACTCGTCCTTATACACTACTCCTTAGCTCATCATGTCATTTTTGTAGTTCCCACAGGCATCCGAGCGGAATGAGTGCATCCTTGATGGAGATTAATTAAAAACAAGCAAAATTGGACACATCATGGCAACATACTTCCTAATCAGTCTTTATGCTATCATACGCACTGTGAGGTGACGCCTAATTCTATCGATTTCATGGTCCCCAAATATAGGTATTTCAAGCACCGAAATGTTATTCTCCACCGGACATTGCTAAAGTTTATCTTCTCTTTATTCGGCAGTGGTGATGAGAACTCCCTTGATGTGTTGGTAAATCCTTCTTCCGCTATTTATGTTGTTATTTACTGTAAAGCAGTTCAAATTTTTTCATGATTGCTTCATTCTACTTTATAAATAAATAAATACAGGTTATTAAACATTATCTCATCAAGTAGTGTATAATGGAGCATGACATTCGTGTCTGATCGACATGACATTGAAATAGATCAACATTTAGTCGCAAAACGGTCTCAACGATCCGATTTAGGTTTGTATTACTTTATTGATCCTTTTTGCACATTATCTGAACTAAAACCATTTGTTAACAAATATAAAAACGTTCGAAAAATAAGAAAATGATAAAATAAGGTGCATCCTAGTAGAAAAGCTGTAGCAAAAAAAATTTCTTTGAAAATTTTTGTTTTATGGGCTCTATGGATAGAGGAAGACCCAAAGAACAATATGAGCCATATTAGAAAGGCTCTAACCTCCTATATCAAAAGTTATAAATGTTTTAAAAAATATTTTTCAACGGTTAAACTCACATCATTAATGAACAATTATAGTCAAACCAAGTATATCAGAAAGTGCGCAATTTTATTAGAATTGTTGTGATATAGGAAATAAAATACAAATATACGGATATTATAGAAATTTTAAGCTAAAACTGAAAATTTAAAAATAAATTAAATTATTCGTTTAAATGTTAGCGCGCCCCATCGCACATCCCTGTCAGTCTATGTGAAGGACTTCTCCCTTCGGCGTGCACTAGCTGACAAAAGTTTTGTCACAAATGTTTTTTCGGGTTTAACTTTTTTGTGACTTGACCAAATTGGCTGATTTTTTGATATGATAGATTCATATGGTTGTAGATTATTTTACAAATTCCCGCTTGTGATTACGATGATCCGTTTTACAGTGACAAGCGTTTATCGTAAAACGCGTAGCTCAAAGATATTACGCACTTTTCTTGCACTGCATTTTTTAATAATTTTTAAAGTTCAATTATATTTTTTTCATAATTTATTGAAAATAGCAGTACTTGGCAACATTTTAGAGATGACTCCACGTAAAGAAACTCCAATTGCAACCCGGCAAGCTGTTATCAATATGAGGGAAAACGGAATGCGTGGTACCGAAATTGCCATGGTAATTTAAACCAAATTTTGCTACTATAACATTTTAAACACTGATTCACATAAAATATCAAAAAATCAGCCAATTTGGTCAAGTCACAAAAAAGTTGAACCCGAAAAAACATTTGTGACAAAACTTTTGTCAGCTAGTGTATATATTCTGCACACCCGGACCAAAAACGGGACCGATTCGAAACCGGCGTCAACAGCATAAGTATATTTTATTTTTTGCTCTGTCATTAAATTCAATATAAATAATTAATCAAATTTTTTATTACAGTTTAAAACTTCTACGTAGCAAAAAACATTAAAAATGATTATTATTTGTTTTTAAATTACTTTAATACATTCAGATAATTTTTCCCAGTTGTTTTATATACAAATAATTAACTTACCTTATTTAGAATCCGAATACTAACGCTTCAAAAAATAGCTAAAAATAAAAGACGAACTTTTAGTGGTCAACATTTTTCTAGTCCCCCACCCTTTTGGCCAATAGCCAACATAAAAATGTGTTTCCTCTATTTCAATGTTATTGTCCGGGTGTGTATTCTGTTAGAAGTAAATTAAGGCTTACAAACTACAGTATCGCACGGATTATCTCATTCCGAACTCTTTTTTTAATCGTTTTTTTAAAATTTAAATTTTGGGATGTAAGCACGCCAATTTAAAATAATAATAGTTTAATGAAGTTTACGCGCGTCATAAAATTGTTAAGCATATTTCAGAAAAACCTAATATACGCCAGTTGGTCGACATTTCTCTAAACTATTGAAAATTATTAAAATCTTAACGATTTTTTAAATTGGAACCCATTTTCTGTCCTCGTTTTATTAGAATTGGCGGACTAAAATGTTCATCTTATTTTACATTACAAGTTTTATTTGCTATCCAATCATTTAGAAAATGTTTTATTGGTGAATAAATAAATAAATAAAGTTTTAGACTTGTGGGATAGTGATTTGCTCAACATATCTTAATATGGAATTTGTAATTTTTTCGAATAAAAATTACCAGAAATGCTAGACAATTGCAGGCTGAGATTAGGTAAATCTGCACAATGCGCATTCTCTTGTCGAACATGTAGAATTGAGCCGACACGAATGAATAGATGTACAAGAGTGCCACTATCAAGTATCCAATGTAGCTTCGATCCTTCTCTTCGTAGTCCTTAAAAGATCGTTAAAGTAATCTTGCCGAGGCGAAGTTACCTTGATATGATACGTGGCGAAGACCCTTTCGATGACGAAGAACGGCGCGCAATAAAATGCGACGAACAGCAAACTGTTGCGCAGCCAGACGGCGAAGAGAAAATAGCGGTCGTTTAGTAGGACATCTGCAAAATTGACGAAAAGGTTGATTATCGAGGGCGTACCCAAATTGGGCTCGTTGAGCTGCTGGTAGATGATGAACATTCGCGCTAGAAGAGAGAAGAAGTATTGCGTGGGAATCTGAATGACGACGAAGGAGAGGTTGGCATGGTACTGACTGGTGCACTTGACTAGGTACCAGAGGATGGCATTCGCGATGAAGCTGGAAGAGGAATGAGATGAATTGGAGGTCAATGGGAGACATACTTGATGGAGAGAAGGAAGAACTCGATTCGGAGAGCTCTCTCGATGAGATAGTCATTGTCAGTGGTCATAAAATGGCCTGTAAATTGAATTTATTTTATAGTCCTTTCGATAGATGAGCATTTTCGTGTATTTCAACATCTAACAAGAAGCTTCTCATGAAGGTATTTTTGTGAAAAATTATAACAAAACTATAATGAATAACTGAAATATTAGTTTGTGGAAGACTATTCAAGCGCTCATTGCTACAATTTTTAAAGGATTCCAGAGTAAAAGGAAAATGATGACGTTGAAACAGAAAAAGTTTAAATCTAATGGAAAACGCTTTTGAACCCATAAAAGGACTCGGTATTTAAAACCAGCATATTCTCTAGATTCCATATTTACCCAATTTTATTTTAATGCATAAGCCCCGCCCATTTTGCCTGTAAATTGAGAGCAAATTGATATAGACTATTTCAAAGTTTTTGACGGCTGCGTTGCGAAAATTATAAAAATAGAGAGTTGTCTTTGTGTCTCTCAATTTATAATGGTTTTACTGCGCAGCGGTTCGCAACGCAGCCGTCAAATATTTTGAATTAGTCTATATTTGCTCAGAATTGGTTAATGTTGCACGCCAAATCGAAATAACGATTTTGCGATTTTTAAACGTGCGTGGAAATTTTTACGTGTTTATAACACAAAAGTTTTTATCACAATTTAATTAAGCGCGTCTTAAACTATCTAAAAATATTAATATCTTTCTAAAAAGTAAAATTTGAGAATGAATACTGAGCTCATTCTTTTACCATACAAGTTGGGGTGATGTTGTATCTCATTCGAATCGGATTAATGAGACGAATTCAAAGAAGCGAGAATCCTAGTATAATATGTGATATTAATGTAAACTTCACAAAAAATAATCGATTATTTGACAAATTATTCGTCTAACTTGCAGAAATGGTCCATAGACAATGTACACGAACGTTGGGACACGAAACATCTTCAGATGAAACGCTTAGGCTTCCCCCCTTTTTGCACCTAAGCTTAATTCGCTGTGATAGCTGTTGTTTCAGCTACATACTGATATGTATTAAATTATTCTACATAAATGTTGCAACCTTCCCTTTCATATTCTGAAACACGGACACCGTTCGTGTCCCAACGTTGCTCTACTTTGGCTTTGGCCCAGAAATGTTAGTAATATATTAATTAATTTCAGAGATCGGTGCCTAATGGAAGAGGAAAATTTTAGGGGCGGAGAAAAGGTCTTGTTTAGACAGCCACACGGCCACTAAGGCCATCGAATCTCTTCGTCTTTTGTTTCTCATCAATTTTTGTTATCTATTTTGGAGTGAAATTAAAATTCGGATGTGAAAAATGTCAGGCCGTGAAAGTGCGGCCGGTGTACAAGCGCGTTCAACATATTATTGCGGACTGGTATTTATTATTTAAATTATTTTTGGTGATTAACAACGATAAAACACAATTTAAATACGGAAAATCGACGTTTTGAGGGTTGTGAGAGTTAGCAATACTTGTTTATTTACTCATGTAAATGACAGGAAAAATTCTGTTATTATTTTAGTTCTATTAAACTTTTACTTAAATGGATTTAGACTTAAAGGGCAACTAGGTCCTTTTATCAAGAAAAGAAATATTTATATATATATATATATATACTCCTCAATAATGCGCTTTTTCTCCGATTGCACTTTCACAGTCTGACATTTTTTACATCCGAATTTTAATTTCACTCTATTTTGTGATGACAAGAAATGAAAAGTTTAATTTAAAAATGAAAATGGATGAAATAAAAATATTGATGAGAAACAAAAGAGGAAGAGACGTGATGGCCTTAATGGCCGTGTGACTGCCTAAACAAGACCTTTTCTCCGCCCCTAATTTTTTCCTCTTCCATTAGCCATCGATCTCTGAAAAGAACAATATTAATTAATTAATTAAGAACACGCCAAGTGGAAATGAAAATTTTTGATTATTCAAAAATTTTTCTAGATATTAACAATTTTTATTAAATTCCACGTTAAAGATTAAAACACTTCTTGAGATAAATTTTACAGGTTTTTCTTCAAATATTTTTAACTCTGCTTTCAAACTTAAAGAAATACTGTTTTACATTGACTCTTTTGAAGGTCTCTTTTTACGAATTCATTTGGCGTGTTTCACGTGTAAATTAGATGAAAATTTTAACGTAAATTTGTCACATTTACTATCTGTTGCTCCAGAAAATTAGAATCTTTGCTAAATATTCTTAATAAGCTGCTATTTTTATAATTTAATTTGGCGTGTAAGAATGTTCAAATAGACGTTTCAATTTCTTACAAGGGAAGTCACTTTAGCGTCCTTTTGAGAATTTGATGAAACTTGGACCATTGATAGATTCGGATGCGCTCTTGCTTGTGTCGGACATTATGTGGTTCATGCTCATAAATGAGCACATCAAAAAATGAACTTTGACGGCTTATATCTCGGCTCAGAGAAATATTGCGCCGATTTTGAAAACGGATTTGGAATCAGCGCACTCGAATCTATATTTTGATAGTAGGTAAAATTAAAGTGTTGAAATAAAAGTTTTTTCCTATTAAAAAAAGGTTTTTTTTCTTGAGATACTGTAGATTAGACAACAATTTGTTTCTTTGTCGTTTAATCCTCCGTGTTTTATACACTAGCTGACAAAAGTTTTGTCACAAATGTTTATTCGGGTTTAACTTTTTTGTGACTTGACCAAATTGGCTGATTTTTTGATATGATAGATTCATATGGTTGTAGATTGTTTTACAAATTCCCGCTTGTGATTACGATGATCCGTTTTACAGTGACAAGCGTTTATCGTAAAACGCGTAGCTCAAAGATATTACGCACTTTTCTTGCACTGCATTTTTTAATAATTTTTAAAGTTCAATTATATTTTTTTCATAATTTATTGAAAATAGCAGTAATTGGCAACATTTTAGAGATGACTCCACGTAAAGAAACTCCAATTGCCACCCGGCAAGCTGTTGGGGAAAACGGAATGCGTGGTACCGAAATTGTCACGGTAATTTAAACCAAATTTTGCTACTGTAACATTTTAAACACTGATTCACATAAAATATCAAAAAATCAGCCAATTTGGTCAAGTCACAAAAAAGTTGAACCCGAAAAGACATTTGTGACAAAACTTTTGTCAGCTAGTGTATGTTTCAACCAGGTTTAGAGGTTTATATTTACTTTTCTATCTGGCATATTATTAAATGTTTATCATGGCTATAAAATATAGAATAAAGTGAATGAAATAATGAAATAATGAAATCTGGTCTGAACCTGATTCAGTTTTTAAAATTAATCTTTTGAGCTAATTTCTAAGGACAAGAAGATATACTATGGACTATGTGCTTATTGTATAATAAAGATGAATACAAAATGAAGAAAATCTCAAATTTAAAACAATTTGATTCTTTAAAAATGTTATTTAATGCTTGATTAATCGTAATCAAATATCAAATGATACAAATTTAGGCAGAAATGAGTCGAAAACAAGAATTCCTATTTATAATTGAAATTGTATTCGAATGAATAATCGAATAGATGAAATGATTAGAAGGATATAAACGGTATGGTCCCGATAAATAGAATACTACTCAATTAGACCAATTTATTTGAATATGAGCGTAATTAAGACACAATTCAACCAAAAAAATAATAATATTTTGAATTATATCTGAAATGGAAATAAAGGAATCAGGGATATGTAATTACTCTAATAACATATTTTGGTTCTCTCATTAGATTTAGCATTAAATAATAAATTTTCTGAAAATTAGAATTTTTTGAAAATCTTTACTAACAAACTACAGTATCGTGATAGTTTCAAAATTGTTGTCGAATTTTGGAAAATTGATTAATTTTTATTCTAGCTAGTAGAAATAGCTAACTTAATTGGATGGTTTTTATGTTTTAAATATAATAAAAATATAATTATTTATAAAATCTTATTAAAGTATATTTGAAGACATCCAGTGATAGATTAAAAGTTACATGGCTGAAGCTACAACTGTAGCCGGTTAATTTAAAATATATAAAAGTGAGAATTTATATAATTTGCAATACAATTATTTATAATTAAAAGTTTTGTGCAAACAAATAGAATTTAATTAAATATATAATAACCATAACGAATACAAATTGTATTCTTTTAGCCGTTACTGTACTTCTTTGTGAAAAAATCATTCCAAAAAAAATTTTTTAATCAATGATTTGTTTTTCGCCGTCTTTTCTCAGAAAAATAAAACTTAATACTAAATAAATAAATCTTGAAATATGATGTGCTCACTAGTATTAATTTGTTAATATTTAAAGCAAATGTAAGAATGGTAAAATATGGAAAACTTAATTTTATATCAGACTATATGTAATAATATACTACTATTCTCATAAATTACCTACATTATTGTTATTATTATTATTATTATCCCTCAATTCATGCAAATGAGAGGAAACTGATTTTCTATTCAATATTGTTAATCTATAATTATTTAGCACAATGATCACTGATCATCTTCTGGATTAGTTGAACTAATATTTATATTTTTTTAAAGGTTCCACTTGTAATAGTATTTTTTAAGATGTTATTAGGTACTTTTGAAAAATGTTGAAAATAGGAAGTCAAAGCAACCTTGATAGATGTTCCTTTAATCGGATACTGTACTTTTTTAATAAAAATAATTTGTTGAAACAAAAAATGTGAAATAATACAATTTCAAGTACAATTGTTTCTATTTTAATAATAGGTAAATTAATATTTTTATTATTTTCCTATAATTAAAAAGCTATCATAGTAACATTTTATTTCTAAAAATGGTAAAATATGTTTTTGTTAGAATTTAATCAATAGTAATATTCGTTTAATTATACTGATAGATGATTTAAAACACTGACATGTTTAATGACTTAATTAAATTGTTTTATAATCAAAATATAAGAAATTGAAAATTAAATTTCAACATTTTTGAATTATTTTCAATGGTCTCATTAAAGAAATATTCAATTTATGTTAATCGTTTTTCATTATATTTATTCACATTTCTAGATCAAATCAGATTTATTACTTTTATTTTTTATGAAATGAAAATTAGAATTATCAATTTCCCACAACTTGATAATATTTTGATAATGAAAAAAGGTTATACATGTTTTGATAAAAATGGTACTAGCTTTTGAAAATAAACAATAACTTCCTTTTAATCGATACTGTAGTTTTCAAACATGTTTTCCATTCCTTTTTTATTTTTACATTCTGAATTTTATAAATTAACAGATTTTTTAAATGTTATAACTAATGTAAGAAGATATGAACTGTAAATTAATTTTATATTTAAGCTCTGTTCTGCTTGGGTTGAGGCTTATTCTTCCTTTTTGCACATTTCTTTGTTAAGATATAGGCTAAATATAACAATTTTATCATTTCTCATATTAACTATCACATAACTATCAATTCTCTATTACAATTTCATAACATTTAACAATGATTATATGTGAACGAATTCTTTTAGTTTTTAGCAGCTTATTTTATTTGTAGGTCCTTCTTTATGCTCGTTTGAATTGTAAATTCACTGCAACAGCTTCTGACTAAAAACTATTAATAATGGAGAGAACCGATGCAAGTAGCATGAAGAAAGGAGAACTTTTGGAAAGATTGAAAAGTCTTGAATCTCTTGTGACTCAGAAGGACGAACGAATTGATCAATTGATGGAGGAAAATGATTTGTAAAGTTTTAGGATGTTATATAATAAAGTATTGATTATATTCAGATTATCATCCCAATTGGACGAATCGGTGAAGGCACTATCAGTTAAATCGAAGTCCAAATACAATGAAGCTTCAAGAAAACTCGAAAAAAAGGTGGAAGAATTGAGCGAAAAGAATTCGAAGTTTATCTATTTGATACTATTAAATTCATTTTATGAATTCAGACTTCGTAAACACATCGGAGACCTTGATAAGAACAGCAACACTTCCAAACTGCAAGAAATGAAAAAGTTTAATGAAGAACTCGTCGTAGAAAATGAGCGGTAGTCGGTTTTTTGAGAAAATTTAATGCACTTGATATTCTCTTGTCAGACTAAAGAGTGAACTTGAAACGACAATCGCATTGATGATGAATATTGAAGAAATGCTCAATGAAAAGAAAGTCGAACTCAAAGCCTTGCAGGAATCTCTAGCCGTCGAGTAAGATTTATATGTTTAATTCTAATCAAGCGGAGGAATATTTTGCTTTAAAAAGATTTCTTATTTGATTGGATTAATGCATTTTATATTATATTGACTATTTCATAAGGATTCTTGAAATTCTCGCATATTGAAAAAGCACGCCAAGTAATTATCTTCCTTTACAAAGATTAGGTGCCTAATGGAAGAGGAAAACAGTTAGAACCAATTGAGTTTATCATTTAGACGGCCACTCTTTTATATCTCATCAATGTGTGTTGTCTCAAAAAAATGGGTAACCTGCATTGAAGAGGAAAAAAAAGGAAAAAGTCGCCTGTGGCCGGCTGACCGTCCATCAGAGACTATCGCTTTTTCTTATTTTTGTTCTTCCATTAGGCACCGATCTCTGAAAAGGACAATATGTAAAAATCAATGAGATTTATTGTCCTTTTCCGAGATCGGTGCCTAATGGAAGAGCAATAAAAGAAGAGAAAATGATGGGGCCACAACACGGCCACAAACAACATTTTTCTCAATTCCTCTTAAATATGTGCTGCCCATAATTTCGTAAAAAAGAATGGCCGTCCAAACCAGAACTTCATTCCACCCTAATTTTTCCCAATTCCATTAGGCACCGATCTCTGAAAATGATAATAATATAATAATATCGTAGCAAAACTGAAAATATCAATATAGCTTTGGACAATTTCAAATTGGAAGTATACGTGTAGCGATGATGGGCGGAATTCCCTATTCTGCCGTTTTTTCGATTTCGAGTTCCGAGGCGGTATGCAAGAACGTATTTATCAGTTTAATGGTGATGGAAAGTCATTGGTGAATTGCCCTTTACAGTAAATTATAAATATTTTATATTGTCCTTTTCAGAGATCGGTGCCTAATGGAAGAGGAAAAAATTAGGATGTCATGAGGTTCTCGTTTAGACGGCCATTCTTTTTTACGAAATTATGGGCAACACATACTTAAGAGGAATTGAGAAAAATGTTTTTTGTGGCCCCATCATTTTCTCTTCTTTTATTACTCTTCCATTAGGCACCGATCTCTGAAAAGGACAATAATTTAATATTAAAATATTATTTCCTATATGCACTTATTTGAATTTTCTTATAAATGTAGTTGAACAATAATTTTCCATCACTATTTAACAGATAAATGCATTCTTGCATACGGGCTCCGTTTTGGAAATTTTATTCAGAGGGTTTGTGGAATATGAAATTGTCACTTTTCGATTTACCGATAAAATTTAGGGCTTTTCTTTTTTAAAACTGAAAAAAACAGCATATTCAGAATTTGTAAATAAATTTCGAATTCTTGATTTATAAACGATTTTATTATTGTTTTCACAAAGGGGATTTTTGCTAAATCCCAAAACTAGGTTACACCAATTGAAGTAATGAAAGTGGGACCACATGAAGTTCTTGTAATATTTGAATAAGATTTCAAGGATTCTACATAGTTTAAGAAAAACAATTCTAAAGTTTTTTTTTAAATTTTGATTTTAATTCTCACGTGGGAATTAATTAATGAGAATTTAACTATTGTAAAAGTTCAATTTCGATTTGGCGTGCTAGGTTCAGATAATATCAATAAATTTTCATGTTTTCGAAAGGAAACATTCTCTGTGAGCATAGAAAATAGTTCCTGAGATCAATGAGGATCTGTGTCGGGTGAAATTCCTGGAACTGTTTTTTTCGCTACTCTGCGTACTGCGCTCCATAAATTAGAGTGATGCAAAAAGTTCTTTCTACATTTATGCGCCGTTTATGGCTAAGAAGTACCGCATTATTCCAATCTCCCCAGTTTCAAATGGTTATCCTTTAAATATGATTTTTTTCGCGAATATGAAATTTTATATAATGAGTTCGAGCGTTAGACCATCGACTATTTTAAGCATCTTAAATTTGATAATTCCAGACGTGCCAAGAACTCATCATCTCAGACAACCCAAATCTAATTGTTGATACATTTTGTTATAAGAATAATAAAAATAATAAAAAATGAGTCAAGTGTTTGTGTTTATATCAGTAGTACACCAGATAGATTAATTGTCTTATTTTCGATGATTAAATCGTCGGCTGTTGTTGTTGAAACTCCGCCTTGTTTACTCGAATATAAAATGGTCCGTGATGGCAATCGTACTCAATAGTGCTCTATTTTGTTATTAAAAAATGCGCGCAATTGTATTGGCTCTGATCGCCGCCGTGTGCATCTACGAATGCTCGGCCAAGATGCAGAACGTGACCGTCAAGGGAGTGGCCGTGTGCAACAAGAAGCGTATGGCGAATGTTCTTGTCGAATTGTGGGATCGTGATACACGTGAGTCTACATGCCGTTGGCATAAATATTATTACCATTCCAGTTGACCCAAATGATCTCCTCAACTCGGCCAACACGAACAGCGAAGGAGAATTTGAAATCTTTGGACAAGAAGACGAGGTGACAAGCATTGAGCCATTCGTCAGAATCACGCACAACTGCAACCCATCGAAGCCAGTATGCGATCTGTGAATGAATAAATTTAAGATATTTTAATTGCAGAACTGCGTGAGAATCGGCGAATACGAAGTACCAAAATCAAAGATTGGCGACCTCTACGATATGACATATGTTACCCTTGATATTAAGGTGCACGGAGAGAAGGAAAAATGCAAATAAGAGTTGATTTATAGCTGATAAATAAATGATTAAGAATTGAAACAGTTGTTAGTATTATTATTATTATTGTATTTTGTTATTTGTTGTTACACAATTTAATTAATCGACACATCGAATCCCATCGGATATGATAACATTATCCCACGCTTTTGATAAGAATGTGCACTTTGTAATAATTTTTAAACATTCGAGTGCATCATTATATACTGAAATCATGTGATCATTCAGAATATATAAAGAACAAGGCGCTGATGGGAATTTCATTTGTTGCTATTTAATATTTTCGCTTTTGAATTTTTTCGTTCAGTTATGGTCTAGTTCTCTTGAATTACTAGATTAAATGTTGACAAATCTATGCGTCAAATGAAAATATTGCAACTTTCTTGAACCACGCA
Organism: Caenorhabditis plicata; assembly: GCA_963931815.1. Taxonomy (NCBI): domain Eukaryota; kingdom Metazoa; phylum Nematoda; class Chromadorea; order Rhabditida; family Rhabditidae; genus Caenorhabditis; species Caenorhabditis plicata. The sequence goes on from OZ007491.1 coordinate 3,270,232, forward strand.
TGAATCCAGAATCCTGTTAAATATAAAGCTGACGTTTTAAAAACCTTTTAACTTTAATAGCGTAAAGCTGTTCTAAAATTATAATTCCGTTCACAACAACATTCCAAAGCTTCTTCAATTTGAAACGGACGACAATTGAAACAGAAAAAGATAATTTTGTTTACATATACCTGCCAATTGGAATGCTCTTAAAACTAGCTCAGAAAGCATTCTTAAATCTAACATTCTGGTATTTTCATGTAGTTTAGGAAAAATCTGACCAACTGGGCTAAACGAGGTTTTGTGATGAACAAGTTATAACAGTATAGCGTAAATCACATGAAAATTATAATTTCCTTTTCGCGTGCATATATCCATGTAGTAGATTTTCCTGAAAGTGTTATATTAACTTCGAACTTCAATAAATGAATAACTTACGAAGAGTTCGTACAGGATAATAAGCGTATCGCACACCAAATAATAATTTTCATATATTTGGGCTTGTCTTACAACTTTCACGTGTGCTTTATGCAAATATTCTCTAGCCCAGTTTGTCAGTTTTTCTTTAAGATCTCTGAAAATATTAAAATCCTCACAGAATATCAGATTTTAGCTCGTTTTATTACCCGGTTGGCGTATGTATCGTGACTAGGAATTCATTTGACAATCCTGAAATAAATAAAAAATTGAAAGATATTTTATGAAACTTATTTACTCACTTGATTATTCTTTCATACTTCCCAGAACTCTGGAATACTAAAAATTCTAATAAATGGAAAATTGACAAGAAACAAGTCCAATATTTCCATCGCACTCCAATTGTAAGTGATGATGCAATCTTTAAAATAATGTTATTATAGTGTATTTCAAAATAGTTGACGACGCAATCACGATGCAAATACGGCATACTAATTCAAATTCATTTTCAAATCGATTATTTTATTAATTTTTGTGAAATTTTTTAGTTGTTATTGCTTATATTTCACGTTTATTAATTAAAAATTGTTAAAATAATCGATTTGAAAATGAATTTTAATTAGTATGCCGCATTTGCAGCGTGATTGCGTCGTCAACTATTTTGAAATGGACTATAATCATTACGTGTAAGTTAAAACTTAATTTTTCTTTTCTGAGCTACTGCTTGTAGCACGCCAACTGGAACACCAATAAAACGTGCTCAAATCTAATATTTTAAGAAGAATTTATTATTTTGAAAAAGTTTAAGGAAATGCGTGACCAACTTAGGCAATATTTGCGCAAAATACGCGTGAAAGTTGTAAAACAAGCGTAAAGATAAGAAAATCCATTTTTTCATTTGGCGTGCCATCGCAATATATTCCAATATATTCCGAATCTTTGAAAAAGTGTTAATAATATTTTAAATAGCCCTTTTGCCGATAAGAGCTATAGAAATTCTCGAGTCCCTAGATATTTTTCTTTTAGAGTCCACAAATAAAAAGTTTGTCTAAAACAAATCTGCTATACTAAAAGTATAATTATAGAAATTAGGACGAATAAAGATAATAGAAAGTCGAATGAAATTATTAAATTCTGAAGCAAAATTTAAAAAAAAAACGAAATATTTCAAAAAATTGGATCAAAAATGCGATACTGTAGTTTATTAAAATAATCAATTCTCTAATCATCTACGCTTCCTTCTTCCGTATGATCTTTTCCACAGTATCACCATAAAGAAGAAATTGTAAAAAAATTTATTTATTTTATTTATTTCTCTCGTAATTTTAATAAAACCTAAGCAAGGTAACACCCTCGTTTTATTTGTCTGAAAGGATTTTTTATATTTGATACTTCCCTGATGTAATAATTTATTATTAAATCAAAAATAAACGAAATTACAAATTATTTATCTTGTATAATTATATGATACTGTAGTTTGTGTACCAAACAGGTGGAACCTTTTTCTATGTCGTCTAATTCTCCTTTTAATTAACAATGCCTTCTTGAAAACCAACCGTATCATTCTAAAGGAACATGTTAAATTGAAGGCATTTGATATTAATTTCCAATCTTTGAACCTGACTATAATTAAATTGTAGATGGTTTCTATTCTTGAAACAGTTTAAACTATCACATGATTGTCAATATTACATTTAAGTAAAATTAATACGTTAATGGAAACCGTTTTTATAGAACTATTTCTACGTTAAAAGGAAGGACTCTAATTGGAAATCAATTAGAGGAAAAACTAATTATGTTTTTGATTAAAATAACTTAAAACGAATAATTGGTAGAAAAAATAGACAATACTATCTGGGAAAATTTAATCAAGCACAAAATTATATAGAAAGTAGATCATGCCAATGGTTGGAGAAATAATCTATATTGAAAATTAGACGAGAATATTTTATATCTTTTGACTAAAAACTCTTTATACAATTTCAAAGTACTCAATTTCAGAAAGTCATGCGAGTCTTTGTGGTCACACTCATCGCTTCAATGGTTTTGCTCGAGTGCTCTGCCAAAATGCAAAACGTAACCGTGAAGGGTGTGGCCGTCTGCAACAAGCGCCGGCTCTCAAATGCCCATGTAATGCTCTACGATAAGGACACTCGTAAGAAATCTTATCAGTCGATCCCTTCCTAATCCTTAACAATCCAGTCGATCCCAATGATCTTCTCGCTGAGATCCACACCAACAAAGACGGCGAGTTCGAGCTGTTCGGTCAGGAGGACGAGGTTGGCAAGATCGAGCCATTCATCCGCATCCATCACAATTGCAATGTCGACGCCGGTTGCACGCGTATTTCCGACTACACCGTCCCACAAGACAAAATTGGTGGCCTTTACGACATGACCTACGTGACGCTCGACATTATGGTTCACGGCGAGAAGACAAAGTGCAATTAATCCAACAAATATTTTATTATTCTCATAATTATATATAATTGTTTTCCAATTTTAGTCCAACTAAACCCATTTTTCAATTAATCTTCAAATGCTCAATATTGTTCTCAAGTGATTGCACCTGCATGCTCATCGCTTCATCCCGCACATCCGCATAAAGCACCGATGACAAATATCTCTCGCCAAAACTCGGCAATACCGTCACGATCAATTTGTCATTCATCTCCGGTCTCGATGCCAATTTAATCGCAGCTGCTACGTTAGCTCCAGATGAGATTCCGCACAGGATTCCCTCTTCCATTGCCAAACGTTTCGCCATTATTATCGCTTCATCCGATGAAATTCGGAAAATGTCTTCATATAGTTTTGTGTCCAGAACAGATGGCGCGAATCCAGCGCCGATTCCTGCAACAATCTATTGTTTGAAACGATCGTGCAATTATGTTTTTTTGCATTTTCCCATATTTTACTTTTAAAAAAGTTAGAACGTTCAAAAGTACTCTATATAAAAATGAGAGCTGACATGACGCGTTCTAATAAAATATAGTATCTATTTTAACCTTTTAAATTTGGGTAAAATTAGAAACTCATACATTCGTTGGAAAGGGGATTGCTATTTTATTTCAGCCTTGAAAAAATAAAATCAAATGTCGTAAAATAAGCCGTTTTGTGCAAATATCCGTTAGCCATATCACACAAAATTTAAAAATATTCAAATATTATGAATTTTATTTTCCTATTTTAGGCCAAACATGATGTACACGAACGTTGGTACACGATACACATCACCAGATGAAAGGAGGCTTAGGTACTTAAGCCTAATTTTCTGTGGTAGCTGTTTTTTTCCAGCTAAATATTCTGAAATGTCCTCATCTTGTTATGAAGTTATTCTACATAAATGTTGCAACCTTTCCCTTCATATTCTGAAACGCGACCACCTTCGTGCACGGGCAAAATTGTTTCGTGTACCAATGTTCGTGTACATCAAAAGCTTCAACTATCCGTTTCTGATATCACGATTTCAGTCGGGTTGTGTGTTTTTGCATTCCCTTCTGAGCCCCCCAACTTAATAATTCAATTTGGAGTGAATTATGTAAACCTTATCGCTATTTGTCTTTTCCCTGTACGTTTATTTTTGCCTCTCTCATTTCCTGTCAAAGAGCCCGGTAGCTTAGTACTTAAATGAATGATCCGTTTCAAATTATCATGCATTCAATTTTTTACGACTCGATTACCTTGAATCTTATGCGGTCCTGCTTGCATTCCACTCAACACCGACGACTCCTCCGGCTCAACGGCAAACATTTTCACGCTTGGCTTCTGCTCTTGCAAAAACTTGCCAACGCCAGTAATGGTGCCGCCGGTGCCGATTCCAAACACGCACGCGTCAACTTTGCCTTCAGTCTGCCGCCAAATTTCCGGCCCAGTTGTGTGATAATGAATTGCCGGGTTGTTTGGATTATCAAACTAAATATTCCTTTCAATAAATTTTCTCAAAATGCGAAAAATCACCTGCGCCAATATGAACGAGTTGGGTATGGAGTCTCGCAACTCTTCCGCTCTCGCGATGGCTCCCTTCATTCCCAACGCCGCATCGGTTATAATCACCTCTGCACCATAGGCTTTGAGAAGAGTTCTCTACAAGACTAGCTTATCAGAAGATTGACACCTTATGCATACTCTCTCCACGCTCATTGAAGATGGCATTGTGAGCACACATTTGTAGCCCTTGGCTGCCGAGACGAACGCCAGCGCGATTCCCGTGTTTCCTGAGGTTGGCTCAATGAGCGTCGTTACCCCCGGTTTAATCTAAATCCTTTTCCATACTGAAACCATCAATTTTGTAGAAAACCTTTCCCTCTTTCTCAGCCGCCTCAATCATCGCCAAACCAATGCGATCCTTGACCGATCCTGCCGGCGACATGTACTCAAGCTTCACCGCTATCTTTCCCGGCAATCCGGCCGACATTTTCGGCAAGTACACCATTGGCGTGTTTCCAATCACTGACGTGATGCTATTGCCGATGCTCGCTCGATCCGCCATAGCTCTGAAAGCTGGAAATATTTTATCATCTAGTGACCCCCGGCAAGCAAGAATATAATATTGATAAGTAAGCGAAAGTTGATAGTGGAAATCGACAAACAATCTTATATGATTATTGACATTTGTATTGCCCCTCCCTCTCCACAAATGAACTATAAACATTGTGCGTATTGTTGATCAACATTTGCTGAAATGTTCATGTGCAGTGAACATTCTAATATTTAGTTACTAAAAAATATTTAGTGGAACATACCTTTTGACTAATCTCCCAATTGCTCGAATCATTTTGAATGACTAATAATATTGGAATGAAGCATTTTTGATAACGTCTATTGCTCATTTTATTTTAGAGGCGTTCTTTAATTAATAAATTTGGGAAAAATTTATTTTTTCGTCAACGCGATTATTCTGTACGTGAAATCGGGGACTTAATAATCATTTTAATAATTAATGAATTGTTTAATAAATTGAAATTTATGTCATTTGGGTAAATATAGTTACTAGTATTGCAACCACTTGTATACTATACTACAAATGGTTGACGCTGGACGGTCATTTTGCCGAAACTTGATTTTTGCACCATTTTTGTCCTTTTTAGACCTTTTTTTTTAGAACTTACTTAGGAAACTTACTCCTAAGTATCCTAAGTAAGTTTGGACGACCATTCTTTTTTACGAAATTATGGGCAACACATATTTAAGAGGAATTGAGAAAAATGTTGTTTGTGGCCGTGTGGTTTTCACTTCTTTTATTGCTCTTCCATTAGGCACCGATCTCCGAAAAAGACAATGCATCAGATAAGTGTCTAAGCTCATCGAAAATGAGTCCATTTTTCCGACTTTCAAGACTCCCAGCTTTTTTTAAAAAATATTTTCAACACCTAATTGATGTCTATGTTTTTTGACATACAAATATGCATGATCAATCAATCATACTCTCAATTTTTGCAAAAATAATCCTTTCATCATAAAATATATTGTAGCACAATTTACCATTCAATAGCAAGAACAACAATAAGCCACAAGACCAATAAATAAAAATAATTCAATTAAAAAACAATTTATAATACATGAATCTTCAATTTTTTCTCGTTGGCAAAAAGGCACAAGCAATAAAATTTAATAAATCTCTATCATCACACAAAAAAACACAATCTAAGTAGTTCTTTGGGGGGACTATTATTAAAAATATAATTATTAGTATTACAAGTTAGCATTATTCATTATGTATTCAGTTATCACTTCTCCTTTTCGTAAAATTTTCCGGGAAAACTCCTCGCTCTCCATTCTCGAGCTCTCCCAAGCACCATCCGTCATCCAACTGGTCCGATTCCTTCGCTTCGAGCACTTTTATCACAACGTTCGGCTCAAAACTCAGCTCGTCCGTGTCAACCGCTTTATATTGATGCGTCGAATTGACGAAATAAAGCGTCTAAACTTGTAGAATTATATTCTTACAATCAACCCAGATTACAAACCTTTCTCTTCTCCTTCGTGATTCCATCAAGAGCCTTCACATTTTTATCCTCTTCTCCTTCTTCTTCGTCATCATCATCAAATGGATTATTCGACTCCTTCTTCTCACCTCTTTTCGCTGCTTTAATTTCTTCCACTGGCTTCTTTTCTTGTTGCGCGTTCAAAGCCTAAAACGTTTACTCGTTGAATAATTCAGCAGTTTTGGGGATTTTTCAAAAAGTTACAGGCTGTACATATTTATAATCAACGTGCTGTGAGCCACGTGACGATATTTATTCTCATAAAAGGGAGCCTCTATCATTTAACATTTGGAAAGATTTTTATGTTTATAGATAATTTAAGCAAAATCTGCTCAAGTGACGTGTAAAGTAGATAGTAATTAAAATGTTTAAATTAATAATACTCGTTTTAATATTCTAATCTTACGTTAAAAATATACAATTTTCATTTAGTGTGTTGTTGTCAACTAAAATGTTGTCTCGTTTATTTCTCTTACAAAATTCATTTGTCTGCGCCTTTTAAAAATCCATTTTTAATTAAGGACAGTACGTAAACATCTTATCATTATTTCATACACTGATTCATGTCACTTTTTGTTGATTTTATCTCACTTGTAGCGGCACAAGCTTCAATTAAACGGGAAACCCTGGGCAAGATCGGGTAAATTGCGTGAATATAATTTTGAAGAATGGGCGCTTCAGAATGAAGTCATGTTGAAGAACAATTAGCGAACACCTTGCGCCACAATATTTACTTTATCAAGTATGGGAAGGAAAAAAAACGTAACAAATGATCCGCAGATCGTCTCCTTCGCCATGATTCTCGCTAGAAAAACGTCCCCAGCGAAGTAACCAAGAAAATTAACATTCAAAAGTAATATTAGAAACTGATGTGCTTATAGAGGTTACACATTGTAAAAACTAATTGAGATTGTAGACGGAAAAACATCTTCATCCGGATCTTTTAACAATTAAATTCTTTTAATAAAACGCTCTAATTCCAAAATAGTAAAATCACCTACCGGGTAAACCCTGGCTTCCATCTTCTCCTCTTCCTCCTTCTCTCCATCGCCTTCCTCTTCAAATGGGTTTGTTGAGTTCTCCGACACCCCACCAACGCTCTCCTTTGGTTTTGGTGCTTCTGGTGTCGACGTTCTCACCGATGGCGATGGCGTTGATATCCTCGAGTTCTACAAAATACAACAATTCCTGCTCAATCGTCATTAAAAAATCATACATCCATTGATTGTCGTCCGCTCTCGGCGCCGATATCCAATGAAGTCTGATCAAAAGGCGTCAACGACCTCGGTTCTGGTCGAGCAACTCTGAAAAGAACAATTCACTGGAAATATACCTAATCGAATTACCTCAGGTAATCCATCGACTGTCCTAGACGATCCAATTGACTGACGATTTGTTTGTGATACTGTAAATAATTGTAGATAAAATGCGATTGATCGGCTAAAAACCCTGCTCGCTTCCGTTTGATAAATGCTATTCGAATTAAACAATGTCTGGAGTGTGTCGACGAAGAAAGTGATCCGACTATCGTATGTTGCAGGCAACAGCTGAAGCATGAACATTCACAGAAGTTTTCCAATAATCAATTACCTCTAGTAACTCATTGTTAATTTCTAAGTACATAGCCTCAGCACTTTGCAATTCGGTTGTGGCTTTCGCCAATTTTGGATCATTCTCCTTCTTACTCGACGCTTTCACGCTGGCGTACGTGTTCTTCGCACTGTCGTAATCAACAAGCTTGCGGCCACGTTTTTCGACCTTCTTTTTCAAGTCGGAAAACTGGTTTACGTATTGGTTCACGGATAATGGTAACTCCTCGCACACTTTCTTCTCCAAGTCGTTTGTTTGAATATCCAGATTCTATTAAATAAATTGAATATTATGACAAAGCGTAAATTGTTATGTTAATTTAATCACGTCTGGGACATATTTAGGTTGAAATAAGACGATTTCAAATCGAGAAAACCAGACAATCTTTAAAATATATTATCGGGTGATATATTAAATTCAAACCACCTTTAATAGTGATCAATTAATATAGACTAATAGCACACCAAATCGAAATGGATATTTTCCAATTTTTAAACGTGTCTTACTAATTTACACGTATTATTTTCCTATAAATTGACACGTCATTGTTATTAGCCCGTCTTAAACTATCTAAAAAATATTCGCTTCTTGCCGAATTTTTCAACATGAGCATCTTTTCTGAGCCCTCAACTTAACCATTCAATTTGGGGTGCTAATAGTTTTTCAACGCATAAAATCCTAATATTGATTTTTCGATACAAAAGCGTGACTTTAAAATTTCTATGCCTATTTTTGACAATACTCAGGAGAAACTATTTCTCGAATGAAAATTCAGAACATTCATCCCTAGTTAGAATAAGCATATAGTGCAAGAAAACTCACATCAAAAATTGCAGTTAGATGCTCCCGCTCGGGCCATTCCGGCTCATAAGACTCGCGAATCGTATCTCTTAACTGCCTTTCTGCGTTTATTAATGTCTTCATGGCAGCTATATAACTCTGCAATTTACACGTTCTTATAATTTAACGTTAAATTTTATTCTGACAAACCTTAACATCTTTATGCAATTTCTCGCAAGACTTGCTTTGTTTTATCAAATTTGCCGCATGTTGGTCGAAAACCTCGTCCTGTGTCGCTTTGGCTTTGCCAATTCCCTCCAATAACTAAAAAAAAAAACAATAATAATATTATAATTTCTAATGTTTATAAATGACCTTTTCCTTCGTTCTCGCTGTGGCTTTCTTTAAATGCTTATTAAACAAATCGGTCATATTCTGAAATAAACAATCGTTTACAACACAAATTTACCGCAGTGATGAGCATTTTCTCATATTTCAAAATCAATAATCAATCATACGAAACGAAATTGAGAGAACGAATGGGAGGTGACCCAAAATAAACGAGAGAATAATAACAATGTTGAATATAGTTTTAGCAAATGGTTTATTGTGAATAAAAACCAAAAACTGAATTCCTTTTTGATAAGAAACTGAATTTTAAATAATATTAATATCTATTTTCTCTTTTAAAAAATCCTTGAACGTTTTTGAATAAAAAAAAACAATGAAAAAGAAATTCTATAGAATGTAAGAATCAGAAAACTTTTCAATAAAATATAATTTAATGCTATTATTAAAACCAGCACCAAAATAAAGCTTTCCAACAGGTAAATATTTTAATTAAAAGTGGAAAATATTAAAATGATATATTCTGTCGTCAAATCAAGTTAATTACGTGGAACAGAGTGTAAAGTGTTTGCGGTTTGTAATATAGAGGGAGTTCGAAATAAACAGAAATAACGGAAATTCAAGAATTTTAAGATAAAATAGTTATTAATTTGGGATTTATCAAATATTGTACGCTAATCAAAGCTGTTTTATTAAGTACACTGACCAAGGAACTTTTGTTTAAATACGAAGCTATGAAATATTGAATTAAAGCATAAAGCAACATTTTGTATGTTTAAAATTAATTCTATAATTATATTTGAAGAACGAATGGAACAAAGCTAACATTGTTCACACAAACTAATTGATTAAATTTTAAAAAATGCATGTTTCGATTCTAAGAGAATTGGGGGGGGGGGGGGGTTTAATATTAAAGATTCTCATAATTTTCATGTAGGGAAAAATAAATAAAAATTATATTTAATTATTCAAAGCTAGAACATTGTACGACCAACGTAATACTATAATAAAGCTCACGAATAATGAAAAGCTATTATTTCACACGACACCCGTGTACTTCAATCACGTTTTATAGAAACACGCCAAATCGAAATAGCGATTTTTAAACGTGTGTAGAACTTTTTATTGTCGTGGTGTAGGTTATTGATAGAGGAGGTTTAAAGGAGTATTCCGAATAATAGAAATGTCCCGGTTGGAGTCATGTCGATTTAATTTCCAATTTGTTTATTATTACGCTTTTCTTTTTTCATATTATTATAATAATTATATTAATGTAACAACCAATTTATTAAGACAAACCAAAAAATGTCATAAAAAATAGGAAAAGCGAAATTAAATCGACGTGACCCCAACCGAGACCTTTTTATTACTTGGAATGCTCCTTTAAACCTGCTTTTTCAATAAACTACACCCCGACAATACGTCTTTATAACGAAACAATTCTCACTACCATTTAATTAAGCACACACCTTGGACATTCGGATGTTATTAAATCTAGGAAAATCGGAAATTGCTCCCGTCGGAAAATAAAATCCATTTCCGCAACAAAAATCGCGGATTATGGAAGCAATTAAAAACCAAACTTTGCGTTTTTTGGTTATTGCGTAAAATAAAATCCATTAGTTGGAATCTGCGTACTTTGTGCATATATGCGGATTATTAATTGTATTACTTTTAAATGGAATATGATAAAATGGTAAAAATAACTTTATTTATCAATTAAGATAACTCTACAACATAAGTAGTGGTTATAGATTTTAAGAGCTTAATTTAAAGCTAAAATTTTTTAATCAGGAAAGTAATTAGAAAAAAAATAAATGTGAACGCTGTCGGGGGTAGAACTTCCATAGATTCAATCCAATCCAGATTCTATATCACTACCACTCGGCCATCACACCCCATTTAAATATGTAAATTAGATTGATGAATAGATGAGAACAACTAATATCCAAATTGGTCGTGATATTAGGACAAGATTTTGCACTTTCGCATTTTATTTTACGCAATAACCAAAAAACGCAAAGTTTGATTTTTAATTGCTTCCCGGATTATTACACCATACTATTCGGTTCATCCGAATAGTTAAAAGCTTAAATTTATGGGTAATAAATTGATTTTGTTGTAAACATCTTCAAATTATAACAATTTCTTCTCTTAAAGACTTGGTTCACCCTAATATTTTAATTTTCACAGTGATCGGTTTTGTTTGAGCCACGTTATCATCAAAACACTGTCGGGGCAAACCTTTATGCATCCAATAACAATTTTTAGCTATTATTAGATTAGCGCCATTGTTTGCAGCGGAAATTTTAATCGCTGAAATTAGGAGAAGTATCTGAAATGACTACACACTTTGTCAAACTTCTAAAAACGGAGAACAACAGCAAGCCATCATCTCTCATATTTCACAAGATCACACGTTTCGCACCCCAATTCATTTATTATTCAAATTCATCGGTTTTGTTTTGTCGCTGAGTGCACACTCTGAATTCTCGAGCACAAATACACACACACACACCTGCCTTCTCTTCTTCATCGGGTCCGTTTTGTTTTCAGCTCGATGATAATCAAACAATAGAAGAGTGTCAAACAACGGCGGCCGAGTATCCGTGGCAACTGGTTATTATTCTATGTTTCATAATTACTCGTTCTTATAGACATATCATAATAATAATAATTATTATTATATATCCACCTTCTTATTCTTCAAATAGCGCAATTAATATTGAACGTTTCATTTGTTGAATGTTATGCTTTTTACAATTTGCGCATGATGGAACATTGCGGATTAATTGTGACAAGCAGGTGCACAAGATGTAAGTTCATTTCTTCCGCTTTTTTTTAGATGGATTTTAAATCTATTTTCTCGAAATAAATCTTCTTCTTCTTCTTCTCCTACAGATATTTTTTAAAATTTGTCTGACGGAATTTGTGAAATCAAATTCGAGTCAATTATCTATAATTGTGAGCATTTTTTTTAGGAAATCTGCAATTTATTCGTGCCAATATTTTGTTTCAAGGAGTCATTTCCATAATTAATTCTACTAATTGCTTCAAAATAAAATAGCCTATACCTCACCCCAAATTGAATGGTTAAGTTAGTGGCTCAAGTCAGAAAAGATGCTCATTTTGCAAATTTCGGTAAGAAGCGCATCTTTTTAGATAGTTTAAGGCGGGGTAATAAAACTGACGTGTTAAGTTATATGAAAATAATACGTGTAAATGAGCAGTACACGTTTAAATATTGGAGAATATTAATTTCAATTTGGTGTGTATACCTAATTTGTGCTCCTATGTGAATTGGAGGGAGCCTATGAAGAGGGGTCATACTCTTGTTATTTTTAATATTTTGGAACAATTATTTTTATTTATTTATTAAACAAGACTTGCTTAATCTAATTATCCTAATAATTTTGCTGGAACATTTTTATTTAGCGCTGAAAATTAATTAAATCTTCTTAACGCGTTTTTTGATACGAACTCACACCCCCCCCCCTTCAGGATATTTTGATTATAACATTCTTATCATTGTTAATTTAAAATAATTATTAATGTTAAGTTATTAAACATGACTTGCAGAATATAATAATGCTAAAAACTTTATTTAAATGTCCTATTTTAACTTTTAAAAATAGTAAAATCCGAATCCCAAATACAAATGAACAAATTTCTTCCCATTTTTAAACGTTTCTTACTAATTTTCACGTAATAATTTTATACAAATTTAACATGACTACTTATATAGCTGTCTTAAACTATTAAAGAATATGCATTTCTTACGAAAATTTGCAAAATGAGCATAACTTCTGAGAATTCAATTTGGAGTGCCACCCGATCTAGTAAAATACCAGAATCATTTGTTAATCTAGACGTTCATTTAAATTCGATGATATATGTCTTCAAATAGTAAAAATTAGCTTAAAATTTATCTTAAAAGTCCACGTAGAGTTCTATAAAACGTAATTAAGTCGACAATTGGCGTACGCAGGATCTGAGAAGAGTCACGTAAACCTAGAATTTCGTCAAAATTTAAAGTGTCTGAAATATTTTAAGAAGAGCCTATAAGATTGACGTTTAAATTAGCTATTAGTTTACACGTGGAAATTTATAAAATGCGTTTAAATATTGCAAAATCGACATTTTCATTTGGCGCGCGTGCGGACGCGATTTGAGGGATCTTCAGAAGAGTGATTATAAAATCGTTATTTTTACTATTTTAAATTAATTGTTAGTTTTACTTTGTTAAACAAGACCTTCTCTACTCGATTATGCTAAGAACTTCCTTGAAATATCCTAAATTGGCGCCGAAAAATTAAGAAATCTTCCGAACGCGTATTGGTTCGGACGCGATTTGAGGGATCATCAGAAGACTGATTATAAGGCCGTTGTCTTTACCATTTTCAAATAATTGTTAATGTCACTCTTCTAAACAAGACTTGATGAATCGAATTATAATAAAAATTTTAAGCAAACGTCCTACAAAATATGCTAAAAATCATAAAATCTTCCTAACGCTTCTTCGACTCCAACGCGATTTAAGGGACACTCCGAAGAGTGCTTATAAAACCGTTATTTTTACTATTTTCGATTAATTGTTAGTGTTACTGTGTTAAACAAGACCTGCTGAATCGTATTATAATAAAAACTTTATTCAAACATCATAATTTCGTTGCTTAAAAATAATAAAATCTTCCTAACGTGTGACTCGATCTGACAAGGTTTGAGAGATCCTTAGAATAATGATCATAACATCCTCATTTTTATCATTTTAAAATAACTCTTAAAATTTATTTGTTAAACAAGACCTTGCCTACTCAATCATGCTAAGAACTTTCTTGAAATATCCTAAATTGACGCCGAAAAATTAAAAAATCTTCCGAACGCGTCTTTGATTCCAACGCGATTTGAGGGCATCTCTGAAGAGTGATTATAAAATCGTTATTTTTACAATTTTCAATTAATTGTTAGTGTTAATTTGTTAAACAAGACCTTCTCTACTCAATCACGCTAAGAACTTTCTTGAAATATCCTAAATTGGCGCCGAAAAAATAAGAAATCTTCCGAACGCGTCATTGGTTCGCACGCGATTTGAGGGAATCTCCGAAGAGCGATTATAAGAACGTTATTTTTACTATTTTAAAATAACAATTATAACTTTATTATTAAAGAGAACTTGCTGAATCCAATTATGCAAAGCATTTTATTTGAATATCTTATATTACCTTTTAAATAAGCACAAAAAAATCCCCTTCAATTATTTCCATCAAGTGACCCTTGGGAAATGTTTAATAATTATTCTATTTTTAGAATTGTAGTGTAATTGATAGTATATATAGAATAATTCAGGCATGCTTAAGCTATTTATGTTAACAAATTTGTTCAAAAATATTAATTAAGCATAAGGAAATAATACAATTTCTTTTGTCCTGTCGTTTATTAGGGCGCGATTTGAGTTATTATTTTCTATTTTCTATTATTGTTTGTAATCTGTACTATTTTAATACCATTATTAGGATATTTTTATTAAACATAACTAGCTTAACCATATTATTTTAAAAGGAACCTTATTTAAAAATCTTATATAACGCTTGAAATAAATGCAAAATGAGCACATGCGAATTCTAGCGAATTGAGTGACCCTTAGAATAATTGTGATAATATTGTTATTCTTATTATTTAATAATATTCATTAGTATTTTCATATTAAACAAGACTTTCTAAATTTACTCATACTATGAACTTTATGTAAATATTCTAATTTAGCGTCTAAAAATAATAAAATGTTTCAGTCGGGCGTGATTTTAGAGACCCTTGGATTAATGAATATAACATAATCATCTATATCATTTTGAAATAATTATTTGTATTTATTTGTCAAATAAGACCTGGCCTTCTTAGGTATAATGAAAACTTTATTTAAATCTTCCACCTTGGCGCCGAAAAATTATAAAATCTTCCTAACGCGTCTTTGATGCGGACGCATGCCAATTGGAAATAAGGATTTTATGATTTTTTTTGCCCTTCATATAAATTTTACGTGTACATTACGAAAAAAATAGTTTAGGCCGGTGTCTTAATTATTTCTTAAATTATTTAAAAATATTAGTACCTTCCAGGAATTTTCAATTTCAACACGTTTTCTGAGCTCGTTTTATGAGTATTCGAGTTAGTCTTTCAATAAAACATGGTTTACGAAAAGTTAACTAGATGTTCTTTAAACTATCTGAAAGTATTAATATATTTTCAAAAGTTACATTTTAACACGTTTACTGAGCTCATTTTATTACCATACTAGTTGCCGTGCGGACACCAAAAAAACTGCCGCATATCGCGCACCAATTGAAAGAATAACAAGCTCTTCACTTTTCATTATTCTTTATTTAAATTTTTTCTATTAAAGATCCCCTCTATTCGATGAAGATGAAGATTCGCTTTAACAATCAAAAGTTTCAGCAGAAAGTGAAGGGCGTGTTTTCCCTTCAATTGGTCCGCGTTGCTTTGCAATATGCGGCATATTCAGTTCTTGAGCCATACCAAATCTTTTTGAATAAAAAAGAAACATACTTTACTCATTTTCGTGAATTTCCAAGTTTCCTATTTAAAATGATAATAGTGACCGGTGGATTTATTGTTTATGACGTGAAATAGAAATTCCCCAGGTGTACTAGTTAGCAATAATTATTAGAATTGTCTTTGTATGATATTAAATTGGTTTATTCGTGGGAAAATGTGTAAAAGAACTCCACTGCTACAAAGTGCGCGGGAATTGCAAAATATCGCGCATCAATTGATTTTCAGTTTTTATTTATTTATTATTGTTTATCAGCAAAGTTTGTTTAAATGTTGAACCACTCTCCAAGGCATTATATCGACGATTTATACTCAATAATGTTTCTGCTAAACATTTATTAATTAATAAATTGAGCAGGGCGTGTTTTGTGAAGTTGGTGCACGGTCTTTTGCAATTCGGGAGTACTTCTCTGGCAGTAGGGGGTGATAGTGCACGCCAAATCGAAAAAGCGATTTTAAAACGCGTATGGGAACTTTTACGTCTTTATAACGAAAACGTTTTTATTACAATTTAATTGAGCATGTCTTAAACTATCTAAAGATGTTAATAACTTTCTAAAAAGTTATATTTGAGCATGCTTACTGAGCTCATTTTATTACCATACACACGCCAAATCGAAATAGAGATTTTGCGATTTTTAAAACGCGTATGGGAACTTTTACGTCTTTATAACGAAAACGTTTTTATTACAATTTAATTGAGCATGTCTTAAACTATCTAAAGATGTTAATAACTTTCTAAAAAGTTATATTTGAGCATGCTTACTGAGCTCATTTTATTACCATACACACGCCAAATCGAAATAGAGATTTTGCGATTTTTAAAACGCGTATGGGAACTTTTACGTCTTTATAACGAAAACGTTTTTATTACAATTTAATTGAGCATGTCTTAAACTATCTAAAGATGTTAATAACTTTCTAAAAAGTTATATTTGAGCATGCTTACTGAGCTCATTTTATTACCATACACACGCCAAATCGAAATAGAGATTTTGCGATTTTTAAAACGCGTATGGGAACTTTTACGTCTTTATAACGAAAACGTTTTTATTACAATTTAATTGAGCATGTCTTAAACTATCTAAAGATGTTAATAACTTTCTAAAAAGTTATATTTGAGCATGCTTACTGAGCTCATTTTATTACCATACACACGCCAAATCGAAATAGAGATTTTGCGATTTTTAAAACGCGTATGGGAACTTTTACGTCTTTATAACGAAAACGTTTTTATTACAATTTAATTGAGCATGTCTTAAACTATCTAAAGATGTTAATAACTTTCTAAAAAGTTATATTTGAGCATGCTTACTGAGCTCATTTTATTACCATACACACGCCAAATCGAAATAGAGATTTTGCGATTTTTAAAACGCGTATGGGAACTTTTACGTCTTTATAACGAAAAAGTTTTTACTACAATTTAATTAAGCATGTCTTAAACTATCTAAAAATATTAATATCCTTCTAAAAAAATACATTTGAGCATGCTTTCTGAGCTCATTTTATTACCATACACACGCTAATTCGAAATAGAGATTTCGCCAATTTTAAAACGTGTGTGGAAATTTTGACGTATTTATAACTAAAATGTTTTCACTATAACTTAATTAAGAATGTCTTAAACTATCTAAAATTGTTAAAAACTTTCTGGAAAGTTACATTTGAGCATGCTTACTGAGCTCATTTTATTACCATACACACGCCAAATCGAAATAGAGATTTTGCGATTTTTAAAACGTGTGTGGAAATTTTGACGTCTTTATAACGAAAAAGTTTTTACTACAATTTAATTAAGCATGTCTTAAACTATCTAAAAATGTTAATATCCTTCTAAAAAGTTACATTTGAGCATGCTTTCTGAGCTCATTTTATTACCATACACACGCTAATTCGAAATAGAGATTTCGCCAATTTTAAAACGTGTGTGGAAATTTTGACGTATTTATAACTAAAATGTTTTCACTATAACTTAATTAAGAATGTCTTAAACTATCTAAAATTGTTAAAAACTTTCTGGAAAGTTATATTTGAGCATGCTTTCTGAGCTCATTTTATTACCATACACACGCTAATTCGAAATAGAGATTTTGCCAATTTTAAAACGTGTGTGGAAATTTTGACGTATTTATATCAAAAAAGTTTTACTACAATTTAACTAAGCATGTCTTAAACTATCTAAAAATATTAATATCCTTCTAAAAAGTTACATTTGAGCATGCTTTCTGAGCTCATTTTATTACCATACACATGCCAAATCGAAATAGCGAATTTTCCAATTTTCAAACGTGCCTGGAAATTTTTACGTCTTTATAAAGAAAACGTTTTAACTACAATTTAATTAAGAATGTCTTAAACTATCTAAAAATGTTAATATCCTTCTAAAAAGTGAAATTTGAGCATGCTTTCTGAGCTCATTCTATTATCGTACAATTTGGGGTGCTAGTGTGTTTCTATTAAATTGACTATAATATTTTTAATTCATGTATTTTGACCCTAGCACTCCAATGCCATGAAACCGCAAAGACTTGGCCCAATTGCACTAACATTACCTTTAATTTATAATTTTTTGTTAAATATTTAATTTATTAAAGTTGTTATAGGTTGCTTCGAAGGTTATAGTAGATATAATAATTTTGTTTATACTCTGCAATTTCCTAAACGTACACGTTCCCTTCAAATATTAAAGAAATGCTTAAATTTAAAGGTTATGTTTGCGCAATTGGTGCGAGGTCTTTTGCAATGCGGCGCGGTTTCGTGGCTTTTTGGAGTGCCCTAGTTTACTGTGTCAAATGTGTTTCTCTACAATATAGCTGTTGCAAAATTCTTATAATTTTAAATTTTGTGTTACTTCGAGACGGTAAAATCCAAAAAATAATATAAATGCTTAATTATTATTAAATTCTCATTCTCCCTCGAATTATAGCAACAAATACAAATATTCTAATAATAAAATGCACCCCTCTATATAGATTTTATCACTGAATATAATTGCAGACTTATAAAACACGAGAGCATGATCTCATCCGCAATACGCCGCTCTCGAAGCGAGCCCATCGACGTTTCCTCGTCGTCCAGTGTGAGCTCAGAACTGTCAATGAAGTGTCGCACGTAGATCGCCCACATCGAATCGTGGCTAATTGACTTTTCTCATTCCAGAAACCCGGCCAGCTTGAGCCAAATCCAATTGGACGACGTTTCCATCGAGAGCTCATTCAACGACTATTGCTCGCGAATTGAGGAGAGAAGGGCTCGCCGAGAATCCGAACTCGCTCGATCGGTTGGTTAACTCATCTTGTTTACCTTTTCGGTCTATCATTATTACTTTCATTTTTTTTTTTCAAATTGGGAGTTGTCATGACAACTTCTCATTAAATAATAATTATTTATTTCATTGTTAATATTTATTTGGAAGCCACAATATTTGTTGATTCCAAAGTAGCTTCAGCTCAAATCATTCATTTTATATAAATATTTATTTACAGCAATCTTCCTCGCAGGAGCAAATGGAGCAGCAAGTTGTTGATGATGATGAGACGAATAATAATTTGCACATTGACCTATCTGAAAACGAGTTTGTTTATTTTAAAGTAAAACCTTAATTTAAAAAAAACAGCTGAATGAAACGAGTCAAATGAATAGAGAATAAAGATATTATTAATGCATACAAGGTATTTTATAAAATAGCATATTATAGATAAATACTAATCTTACATTAATTGGAAGCAACCAAGAATCCGTTAAATAAAATAAAAATTTAAAAAAAAATGAACTAAAGAAATACAGTAACGCATAGAAGGAAGGAACAATAGTTTTAATAATCTATTTCTTTTAATGGTATCATTTTTAAATACGCTGATAGATGGTAGCTATGATAATTATTTTAAGAACAATCAGTTTACTAAATTTTTGATTACTAGATTTAAAAATTAATTTTGCCTATAATTAATAATAACTAATACTAATTAAAATAATTTTTAATGGGTATTTGCAAATTACTTGTGGATACTGTAGTTTAGAAGTTGAATTTTAAATATTAGATTTTCAAGATATCATAAATTTTAAAAAGTACTTTGGTACGCCAACGGAAATCAGCCTTCACGTAAAAATAAAGATCAACGCTTTCAACAAATTGATGATTTTTGTAAAACAGAGCCCATATGCAAGATTGCATTTATCTGTTAAATGACGATGGACAATTATTGTTCAACTACTTTTATAAGAAAATATAAATAAGGGTATTCAAGAAACAATATTGTAATACAAAGCTTGTAAGATTGTAAAATATCTACAATTCTGTAAAGGGCAATTAATCAATGATTTTCCAATATCAGTTTTTAGACTATTTTAAGAGAACGAGCGATTTTAATGAAACGTGAGTTACATCATTCTGTTGCTCGTAAAATTCTGAATATTTTGAAATTCAACATTTGGGTTATTTAAATATAATTTAGATTCAATAAAATTTTACAAATTTTCATTCTGAATTCAAATATTCCGACTTATCATCATTTTTAAATTTTACAAGGGAAGTCACTTTAGCGTCCGCTTGAGATTTTGATGAGACTTGCACCATTGATAGATTCGGATGCGCTGATTCCAAATCCGTTTTCAAAAACGGCGCAATTTTTCTCTGAGCCGAGATATGAGCCGCCAAAGTTTATTTTTGACAGATTATTTTTGATAGCTTGATGTGCATAAACCATAAAATGTCCGACATAAGGAATAACTTAATTAAATAAGAAAATTATTTTGCGTGAGAAATGTGGCAGCAGCGAGTGGACGAATCAAATGGAATGGTATAGTTATTATGGGTGGTTATTTCGATGGGTTTTAAATATTGATAATGTTTATTTCGATTTGCTATGCAATTTTCAACTTTAATAACTTTAATCATTCCTTCAATTAATTATTGCAAGTAGTTGAAAAACATTTCATTCTTTTTAAAAAGTTAATGATTAAACAGCCAACAAAATTAATTTTCATTGGTAAAGTTAAAATATGTCCAAGCAACATTTTTGAAAATCAACTACAAAATGTACCTTGAACTTATACATTGGAACGTGTCAATGGTGTCAGTGAAGATTGACAATGTGGAGTGTGGAGTTTGAGAACGTGGAGTTTTTGAATTTCTGAATTCGGAATTGCTTCGGAAAATCCGGAATATCTGGTGTTAAAGTTTATTTTAAAAAAATTTTTGCTATGCTAGTTGCAAAATTATGAAATTTTTATTTCCAAAATTTATTTAATTATTGCATGTTGTTGAAAAACATTTTATTCTGTTTTAAAGATTAAAATTGCAGAAAATAAAATTTAACAAAATTTACTGTCAAAATGCTCGAAACAATTAAAAATTCTACAATACAGACATGAAATAGAAAAGGTTTGTTTGTACATGAAATCAGGAAGAAACAATAATAGTTTCGATGCTTTAAATTTTTCTTGGTCCTACAGCAGAGATAGGCGGAATTCCAGTTTCCGTATTTTTAAAATTTATTCCTAATTCTGCATTGCGAAAATTCACTTTTCATTTTAACTTTAACATCAAATACCAGAGGAATCCGAAATTCCGACCATTTTTCTATTTTCAATTTTCGGCTCACAATGTTCTGACTGATTGACTTGAACTTTTCGGGATCTACTGAATCATGAAAATTGTAGACTGTTTCACAACGCTGATACTACTTCCTTACACAAATTATCTCATCCAAGATTTTTTAGTTATATGTGTACCTTTTTCATCAGAATCACATATTTCCAAAAAAATTTCTGTTTTCAATTCAATAAATTTTTTCCGAAGCTTCAAATTTGATTCCGAATTCAGAAATTCAAAAACTCCACGTTCTCAAACTCCACACTCCACATTGTCAATCTTCACTGACACCATTGACACGTTCCAATGTATAAGTTCAAGGTACATTTTGTAGTTGATTTTCAAAAATGTTGCTTGGACATATTTTAACTTTACCAATGAAAATTAATTTTGTTGGCTGTTTAATCATTAACTTTTTAAAAAGAATGAAATGTTTTTCAACTACTTGCAATAATTAATTGAAGGAATGATTAAAGTTATTAAAGTTGAAAATTGCATAGCAAATCGAAATAAACATTATCAATATTTAAAACCCATCGAAATAACCACCCATAATAACTATACCATTCCATTTGATTCGTCCACTCGCTGCTGCCACATTTCTCACGCAAAATAATTTTCTTATTTAATTAAGTTATTCCTTATGTCGGACATTTTATGGTTTATGCACATCAAGCTATCAAAAATAATCTGTCAAAAATAAACTTTGGCGGCTCATATCTCGGCTCAGAGAAAAATTGCGCCGTTTTTGAAAACGGATTTGGAATCAGCGCATCCGAATCTATCAATGGTGCAAGTCTCATCAAAATCTCAAGCGGACGCTAAAGTGACTTCCCTTGTTAGGTTATTACCTCCATGAAAAATTAGATTTTTAAAATAAATATTTTATGCTATGCTATCTGTGGCATATAACTAATAAATTTAGGCACCTAACAAGGTTTTTGTTGGAAAATTTTACAAGGTTTTTGTTGGAAAATTTAATAACAATCTATAGGATATTATGAAGGAAAAAAACTTATTCGTTATAAAGACGTAAAAATTTCCACGCACGTTTGAAAATTGGCAAAATTTATATTTCGAATTAGCGTGTGTATGGTAATAAAATGAGCTCTGTAAGCATGCTCAAATATAACTTTTTAGAAGGATATTAACATTTTTAGATAGTTTAAGACATGCTTAATTAAATTGTAGTAAAAACATTTTTGTTATAAAGATTCAAAAATTTCCACACTTGTTTGAAAATTTGGAAAATTCGCTATTTCGATTTGGCGTGTGTATGGTTATAAAATGAGCTCGGAAAGCATGCTCAAATATAAATTTTTAGAAAGTTTTTAACATTTTTAGATAGTTTAAGACATGCTTAATTAAATGGTAGTAAAAACTTTTTCGTTATAAAGACGTAACAATTTCCACACTCGTTTAAAAATCAAAAAATCGCTATTTATCAAGAAATTTCAGGATAAAGGGTACAGAGATCGAGCCTGAAATGGCAAAGCTCGTCAACTATGAGCAGGACATTCAGCAATTTATTGAGAACAGTGTGCCAAGGTATCTCCAAAACATTGTTAACAAACCGCACTCCTTAATTGAAGAAATCAATTATTTGCCGATCCTTTCGCCTCTCCAACGGATTCTGGGAAGAAGAGCCGGACTGAGCAATGGATTGAGGAGAATCAAAACGTGATCAAAAATCGAAACAATTTTAAAATCGCGCAATTTCTCGTTGCAGCAATCGATGGAGACGGTCTCTTCCTCAGTGACGGAAACTTCCTTGAAACGGTCCAAGTTCACGGCGAATTTGAAAGAAGCGACGGAAGCGAAAAGCGACGTGGATGTTAGCGAAGTCGACAGGTATTCCGCGGGTTTTGACTCATTCATCAGCAAGATTAGGTTTTGGGATTATCTCTACAAAAGTCCGCGGCAGGCAGCTGAGCCGCAAGTGCATCACATTCCATCGTCGAGTTCATCGAGCTCCGTTAAGGACATTTTGGACGTGCCGCCGCCATCGAATATCACTTCGAATTGCGCATCACCGGTAAAATAAGTGCTGGAGATGTTTCTGAGGATTGATTTGCAGGTTAAGACACAAGTGACACGAGACGCCTCAATTCAAACGATCAACGAGATCAGTTCGGATCAGAGATTGCTTCGAATCCTTCTGGATGAACGAGACCGCGCAGCAAGAGTGCTCAATATTCTCCCGTCGAATCGATGTGTGGAGCTGAGCGATCAGGCCAATTATTACCAAATAGTGAGTCGATTGAATGCTATATATATTTTGAATCTTGAATTGCCATTTCAGAGATATCGAGCACAAGTGGAAATGAATAAGAAGAGGCTGGAGAGGCGCATCGATGAGGTTTGCCGGAGAATGAGATAGATTGAAGATTGGTTTTTGTTTCAGGTGAAACAACGACAATATAATCAAGGGTTTTTCTAGTGATATCTGTGATTTTTATAGCGGTTCTATGTGATGAATAAATTATTTTAATTGAAGTTAGAAAATGAAGGCCAAAGACAAGGTACAGCAACGTTGTGACACGAACGGTGTCCGCGTTGCGGTTCGCGTTGCGGTCGTATAATGTCGGAACACCTTGTCTAGTTGTCTGTGTCTCTACATACACTAAAGGAAGGACAAAAAGCTAGGCCGTATTTTTAGAAGGGTTATTTTGGAATATTCCGAGATTTTATGGAGATGGGAACGAGGTTATCTTAGACTGTTTCGAATAATATGCAGAGAAAGGTTGAAACATTTCTTTAGAATAATTAAATAACGAGGATATTGTAGAATGTAGTTGGAAAAACAGCTACCACAGCAAATATGGCTTACACTGGTGAATCCCAACGCGTCGGTCACCGAAGAAAAAACAGAGCGCGTAGGAACAAAACACGCTTCGGCCACCGATGCAAGTGCGCGACTGTAAAATTGACACTCGCACACCGACATCGGTGGCCGACGAGTTAAAACGACGTTCGCACACCAACGTCATGAGATCGGCTATTTTACGCTTCGTTCACTAATTTCTGGGATTGTTTTATTTTATTATTCAGAATTCTTTATTGATTAAACAAATAAATACAAAAACATAAATACAAGCAAACAACAATATAAATATAAAACAGATAATTATGAAAATGCAACAATAAAATTAACTTATTTGTACAATCAGTGACTTCTTATAAATATTTGAATTCCAGTTGTCTTAAAAAAAGTATTTAGGTGATTAATGTAATGTAATTATGTTAAGGTAATTTTATGAAACTTAACAAGTATCAATCTATTATAATTCATGCTGGGCATAATAAGAATGTGACATATTTTTATGCAGAATGTTTACCTGAGGTATTAAGGAGAAAAAACAGTAAAAATCTATTTTCATGGCTTCTGCGAAGTATTTTTATAATATTACGAACATTGACCAATATCTTATTTCACGATGGTCTTAATTATTCTAGCTCACATAATTCATGAAAATAAGTTTTCCCGTTTTTCTTTCCATTTTACGCTTCAACGTTCCAGTGAGCATGAAAAGAACGTAGATACTTATTATGCTTATCAAAATTTAACAATTGATGTATATTAGGATTCATAAAATTGCCTTGACTAAAACACTTATCTTGTTAGGAATACAATCAAATGTCAAAGGTAATTGAACGACATTGTGAAAAAATAATACCGACAATTTTTAATGCATATCACAAAGACTATATGAGAGTACAAACTGTCGTATTAACTTTGATATTTAATTTTATTCTAAGTTACTCTCATTGAAAAATGAAAACCATAATAATTTCTTACACTAATGATTGTACCGTCTTCAATATTTAATATCATCAGCTTCTTGCCTCGCATATGCCTCGCATATAATTGTCGATATGGATATCATTGGCATCTGGTGCTTGATCTTTTCCAGCATATGGAGAAACATAAGACATATGCGGTTGATATATCTTGAAAGAATTATTTAATTAGAATTAATCACTAGAATAGATTACCGTCTCCATTAGGTGCCTAACAACTTCTGCGGCAACATCATCGAATCAGCGATACATGAACTTTTGATTTTAACCACTAAGCTTAAGCCCATGAATGATTCAGTTTCAATGCATAGAGCACTGACGTTGTTATTATAAATTTTCCTGCAACACGGTTAAAAAGCAACACGGTCATTTGGTATTGACTAGGAATCCGTCAAAAAATATTACAATTATTGTTAACACTGCCAAATGAAGCATTTAAATTTGGTGAATAATAAATAATTTAATGAAAATATTCATAGGTTGGTCATATCTTGAATCGAACGTTTCAATTATCGTGGCAAAAACGAATTCTTTATAATTAATCTTTTTTGATAATCTGCCTTATTTCATTCTGAACGTAGTTAAGTGTATTAATATAATGATAATACCTTTATTCCATAAAGATGAACCGAAGAAATTGCTTAATTAGCAATATGCTATCCATTAGTATCGAATCGTCCGCCTCGAGTTTCTTGGCGCACAGGGCAGCACGTACCGAACATACTATGTGTTGCGCGTGGCATAACTCTAAATTTGGTGATATTAAGGAAAACAAAGGTGAAACAAAGGCAGAGTAATAGATTATATTGCAATTGTTATAAACTAATGGCTAATGTGTGTGTTAATTCCAATTTCATAGAAAACGAAAATAATCAGGATAACATGAGAAATAAAAGTTAAGAAAAAAACATTGGAATTGATTGAAGATTTCATTATTTCATTTTAAAATAAACTAATAATAAAACTGTTAGATATCATGAGTTTATTATTAATTCATAAAACCAATAATTAATATTTATAAAGCTTGGAAAATGAAAAAAAATAATAAAATGAAAAAAAAAACAATTATTACGAAATATTTGTTTACATATTATTTTCGTACATTAGGCAAATTCGCGACCGAAGGGCGCTTCCGACAGTCGCAAATGATTGTTTTTTTCTCGATTTTGGCTGTTTTCGTGGCCGAAGCACATTATAAGCGCAACCGACGCGTTGGGATTCACCAGTGTTAGGTACCTAAGCCTAAGCCTTTCATCTGAAAATGAACTTCCATCCAAATACTATTATATTATTATCATATTTATTTGTATTGTATTTATAATTATCTCAATATAAATAGTTTCCAATAATAATGGCCTAATATTCAAATTATCACTATTCGCGTCCACTCTCTCGTTTTCGTGTACCCGAAATTATACAACCGCAACGCTGACGCCATTTCGTGTCACAACGTTGCTGTACTTTGTCTTTGGTCAAAATGAAGAGGATATCCAGGTTAATGATATTGAAGAAATCTATGGAATATTTCATAAAATAATCCTTAAATGAGTGCCTCCAAAATCTTGGCTTTCCAGAATTAGAATGGTAGGCCAAGGATTCACGCTTACACACCTATGCCACAAAACCATGCAGCATTGCAGCAGACAGTGCCGCAATTGCAAAAAACTCATCCCTCCTACTTTATTATTATTTTTTCAATATTTGATTTATTTATTGTTTTTTAACCAAAATGTTACTTTAATGGTTATATATTGTTACGAATAATATAATATGTATAATAGTTTTGTTTATACTCATTGAATTCTTTTATAATACATTTTATGTTGAAAAATTAAAAAAATCCTTTTAGCTCGTTCAAAAAAATTGTTTATACTATTTTAAGTAGTTTTAATAGACAGAGCAGAGAAGGAGGAATTGTTTGGTACCTGTTTCGTAAAAATTAATTAATTCCTTTTCGAGAAATCATCATTATCATACTTTCGTACTCTTTGGTTTGATCTCAATATTCCGTCGTTTTCTTTGCAATTGTATAATATTTAATAATTTCAGAATGCCAAACCACTCTCGAAATCATTATATGAACGATGAATACTCTACTATATGGACGATGAACACTCTGAGGTAATAAAGAATTTCTTTCCATTTATTTATCAGGATATCTTCAGAATTTCTGCAGAATGAACCGTTAACGGAATGAGGAAAACGTCATTTATGCTAAACGAATTATTTTATTATCTTTTTATTATCTAACTTTTTATTATCTAACTTTATTATTTTATTAATTTTATTATCTATAATGTGATTCATTTAATAAAGAAATTTAATTTATGTATAATCTGATTTATTAAATAAAGCAATTTAACGATTGACTTCCTCCCTTGAATCATCGAGACTGCTATGATCCGTAGTTGTGCACTTGAATTACATTGCACGTTTGAGGAAACTTTCTAAAAATAATAATTACAAAAAATTCAGGTGAATCAGTAATGGAGACTATTAAAAACTATTAAAACGCAATGAGTACGGATCAGTTTTGCACGGAATTCCATTTTCCGTTTGAAAGAATTATTTCACATTTTTGTCATCCGTTCGGAAAATTAATTTCCGTGCAACCGTGATACGAATAGTTTTGATAACCTCCAAATACTTCACCTAGTATTAATAACACGAAAAGGAATACCTTTAAATATATCCACACCCAGGATAATGGGCGTCTTCTATCTCTGTTCTGCAAATCTTCATAAAACTTCGAGCATTTCGTTGGAACATTTTTCGTCTTCGTTTAGCATAAATGACGTTTTCCTCATTCCGTTAACGGTTCATTCTGCAGAAATTCTGAAGATATCCTGATAAATAAATGGAAAGAAATTCTTTATTACCTCAGAGTGTTCATCGTCCATATAGTAGAGTATTCATCGTTCATATAATGATTTCGAGAGTGGTTTGGCATTCTGAAATTATTAAATATTATACAATTGCAAAGAAAACGACGGAATATTGAGATCAAACCAAAGAGTACGAAAGTATGATAATGATGATTTCTCGAAAAGGAATTAATTAATTTTTACGAAACAGGTACCAAACAATTCCTCCTTCTCTGCTCTGTCTATTAAAACTACTTAAAATAATATAAACAATTTTTTTGAACGAGCTAAATGGATTTTTTTAATTTTTCAACATAAAATGTATTATAAAAGAATTCAATGAGTATAAACAAAACTATTATACATATTATATTATTCGTAACAATATATAACCATTAAAGTAACATTTTGGTTAAAAAACAATAAATAAATCAAATATTGAAAAAATAATAATAAAGTAGGAGGGATGAGTTTTTTGCAATTGCGGCACTGTCTGCTGCAATGCTGCATGGTTTTGTGGCATAGGTGTGCGCTTATTTCATTGGTTTCTGCGGAAAAATAATTTCCTCTATTTAGTCTTGTTAAATAGGAAATAATTATTAGCTACGAGCACACCAAATGAAAATTGAGATTTTCGAATTTTCAAACGGGTGGTATGAACTTTCACATAAATATTTATTTATGAGCCTTAAGTGAATAGGGCAAATTTGAACAAAACTATCTTAAAATGATCAAGTTTTACAAGAATGTGAAAATAGACAACATTATTTGAGCCATTATATTGATGATTTTAATTGGCGTGCTACGAGTTATTTTCACTGTGCCTAGCGTTTCTGAAATTCAATTATTTCGTGGTTGTTTTAATAACAAATATCTGGCTATATTCAATTACTTTATATATATTTAATATTTACTATTTATTGATACTAACAAGTCTATTTAGTTTGATTCGTCGCATCAAATTACAAAAAAAAGATTAAAAATAAACGTCGAATAAATAAGTTTTATGAGCAAACATGCTGAATAACCGGTCGAAATGTGCCAAGTAAATCTGAATGATTTGTTTGTTTACAACTCTTCACTGTTTGTATTGTTTCGGTATAAAAGCGGCAACATGCCTTAGCACAATATCATCTCACGTCAAATCGAAAATGTTCGCCAAAGTGTAAGTTGCTCTTTGAGTTTTCTTATTTGATGACGGTTCAGGATTCTCGCCGCCTTCGTTGCTGTCGTCGCTCTTATGGGATCTGCTGAATCTCAATATGTCTACCCATCATATTACCCATCGACGTATTATGGAGCAGCCTATGCTCCAGCTGCCTACTCGCCGTATTACGGTTATGCCGCCGCTTATCCGGCCTACTATGCGTGGGGATCGAATAAGGGCAAGGCACCAGCTACGCCACAGGCTCCGGCTCAATCTATGACGAATAATCAGTAGATGAGGATTTTGCATTTTGTTTGTAATTACGATTCGAATAAATGTTTTTGTATTAAAAATTATTTTATCCATTCTAAAACACAAAGTAGGTAAATTGAAGGATCAAGTGAGTCTATATTAGAAAGCGAATATTTAGTAATAGAAATACAGTAACGCATTGCTGAATAAAACTCATCAAATTATATTATTATAATTAAAATTTTTAATCAATAATTATTTGGGCAAAAATAATCTCTGGAATTGCACAAATATTCAATTATTTTTTCCACAAAAGTAGGTATTTTTACTTAAACTGTTAACTGTTGCAAATCATTAGGTAGTTGAAAGCGATACTGTAGTTTAACCGTTCACTCATAATTTTTTCGAATATTTTTTTTTTTAATTTATAAATTAAAATATTGTGGGGCAGTTATACATAAGATTTTTTAATATTTAATAACAATCCGGATGTGTCATGCAGTTCACGTTAATTCTAATCTACAAGCTTATCATAATTGGAAATTTTAGATGATTTCTACTATTCCTATTATATCTTTTGAGGGATTTTTTACTATAAAATACATATAAATCTATCCAGTAGAATAGTAGAATTAACAAATCTGGAAACTAAGATTTCGTCTGATAATTAATAAAAATTTATTGAAAAAATAAATATAAAAAATTAGTGAAAAAATACAGTAAAACTTTCTAGGATGACATCTGACGATTTAAAAAAAATTGGATACTGTAGTTTAACATTTAGTTTTGCAAATTTTCTTTTCCAAAAAATTTGCGAATACTAAAGGAGAATGGATAAATTCTAGAATTTTAAAGATGAATAACCGTAAATTGAGATGGATTAAAATATTTTAAATTCTTTATGTCAAATACATTAGCTACTCAGCACACCAATTTCAATGGAAACGAATATATTTCATATATTTGTACGTGTATTACTAATTTAAACGTATTTATTTCCATATAAATTTACACGTTCATTCTTCTATCCCGTGTTTAACTATCTAAAAATATGCGCTTCTTGCGGAAATTTGCAAAATGAGCATATTTTCTGAGCCCCCAACTTCATCATTCAATTTGGCGTGTCAATTTGAATTGGGGGAACAATTAGTAGCTTTTCGAAAAAAAAAACAAATTATACTTTTGTAGCCTCCATTAAACTTCTCACTAATTTCATATCATTCTAACCCCTACCAGAGGTTCATAAAATCAATCTAGTAATCATAATCAATTGATCACTCATATTTGAATGTTTCTTCTTCTTCTCTCATTCACCAATACCGGTTTATTGAAACATAACATTCCTTCTTACACACCTAATTGAACCGAGAGTTGTCTTAATCATTGTTGTAATTACTACGGTTACACATTAAAACAATTTTATTGCGGTTTTTTGCGCTGTTGTTGTCGATTTCTTCATTAACTGGACCATTTTTACTCTTCAGAAGCCCCTTACAGGTAAAGCTTTTATTTATTTTTATCTATTTATGATTTAAACTTAAATGAATTGATAGTTAATAACTATCATTTACTCAAGAGATAGTATATCATTCTGGAGCACTACTTTTTTGTAAAATTTCGGTAAATAAAAAAAAACTGTGATCTGCTCCTTTGACTTGATACTGTAGTTCAGCGATTTTGATTTTTTTTTTTCTAAACTTTTTTGAAATATTTTAGTCCTTAATTGCGAGTTTATAGTTCCAAAATATAACCTAAATTTTGTTCTTTTAAACAATAATAATCTACATTGTAAATACTTCATCTTATATCTTAATTAATATTTAGTCTGGACAGTTCTTCCTAGTGAAAAAAAAGAGATGAGTTTGCTCACATATTAAATCATTACTAGTGCTGAATTTAAGCGATACAATCTCTGTAATAAATCATTAGGGAAACTATGCGCGCTGCTTCAAATTGTAATTTAAAATGACACCATATCCTCTTTCTGATTTTTGGGGTTCATATTGTGCACCGAATTCTGTCTCGACTGTTCCCACCAGATTGGTCTGACCGACTGTCAATGTCCAACCTAGATTCTAGTAATCCAATTTACAGGCATCGCCTCTTAATGCTGCTCTCCTAATGTCAACCTCTCCCAAATCGCAACGGCTCTCCGCCATCTTCCACCAATGGCGCTTCTTATTTGACTTCATCGCCATTGGCACTCTCTGCTTCATGGTCATCCTCATCACAGTCCACGTCTACCTCATCATCGATCTCGTTGATGAGACAAACGAGGTGCACGACGTGTTCATGGCCAAGCGCGATCAGTTCCACGTTATTTACTCTCTGCCCACACCCTTTAACAACCGTTTCGTTTCAGGACTACATCGACAATGCTCTCAACATCATTCAGAGCGGCGAGCACAAAGACGGCTTCAACCAAATGTTTGGTTCTCTCATTAAAACAAAACGGTCCTCATCATTTAATTGTTGTACATAAAACATTCATTTTAATAAATTATAATGTACACGTTTCATACAGAAAACCGACAATTTAATGAATAATAAATAAAAAACGGATAGGGAAATGGTTCGAAAAGACACCGAGTTTATTAAATTTTAATGATTGATGCTTCACTTCTTTGTCGTCACTACTGTTGGCTGATATTCCGGATTCTTCTTCAAAATGACCAATCCTTCCAAATATGGCGTCATCGATATATCTAGAAATAGTACCAGTCAGAATAAGTATATAACCTTTTCGACTTACATTCTTCATTGGCAAGCTCTGCTCTTTCTCCATGCGAAAGCAACACTGGCGTCGTATGTGTTTGGAATCCAGTAATCGCTTTCGGCTTACCAGCCTGGGCAACAACATCAACTGCTTGTCCAACTCTCACAGACACTCCAATCTGTTTCAGAGATCCCGGCTTCAACTCATCCTCCACAAGAGTCACCAACATTCTTGGTTGCATTGCCAAAACCAGAGTATACAGTAAATAGTGTTGTCTATTATTTAATATCGTGTTGTTGGCGTCCAAGAAGCAGAAGCAAATTGTCAGCAACGACGCCATTGCACTCGGAGATAGCAGCTGCCTGTCAGAGTGCCATGGATTCAACGTCATCGTACCTTTTCCAAGGTGAGTCATTCCTTGTGCGATTCTCACCAACATAAGCGATACTTGGTCCTTGTAGTGATAACTGGCCAATTGGCGGAGCATGGCCACGAGTCTCGCATTATTGGTTCCAGCACCAACCAGCCCAAGGGCGAAAATGGCATTGTGAGCCGTGTCAGGGTCGGCGTCGTGGGAGAACTTGCTCAATGTCTCCAAGATGTTCAGCTGTGGATTAGACACGCTCAACAAAGCCAATGCGAGTGGCACGGCTCTTCGAATCACTGGCTCGCCATATCTGATCAAATGTCCAAACATTCTCAAAGCCATTTGTGATCCAATATCCTCTCCCATAGCAATCAATCCAATTCCGAGTACAGCAACAGCCTGTTGTGATGTTAAATCTGGCTTGGCCGGTTGTTGTGGAGTGGCTTCAGCTGGAGCAGCACCAGAAGCTGCAGATCCTCCAGGCGCGGGAATTCCACTCTTCTTTCCGTCAGTGTCATTGGATTTAGCTTGTGTCTTTGAAGACGACTTTTTCTTGTTCTCTGGTGGAGTCTCGTAATGTTCTGAGCACAAATGCAACAACTTCTGTATCTTAAGAACATTTCCAGTTCCTGCGTACGCGCACACATCAACAAGAGTTGAAACCTTTAAAAACACTGTTTAATTAAACAATCATTCAACTATACTCCTACCATTGGTCCAAACGGTTCCGGCAATGATCTGAGCGATTCAACAAACACTTCACTCTTGTCCTGCGTTCCCAAAAAGATCAAAGCGATTCCAAGCGCCAAGAAACGCATGTTTGGATCCGCCAGCTCCGTCTCACTCTTTTCCATCAAACTCTGCAGCATCTCCATGGCGGCATCAGAGTCGGCCGTTCCGACCAGAATCAGACCCAGGGACAAGCCAGCAAGTCCCTTCACTTCGGATGTGGCTGACGGACGAGTATCGCTAAGCACCTTCTTTAGCTCGAATATAACACCACGTCCCTCATTCTTTACGACGGCGTCACGTTTCGAGTTGGCGTACGCCAAACCGAGACCGAGAACGGATCCGACGCGCATTATAGCACGATCCGATTGAACGTGATCCATAAGGAGGGCCCAGGCAGGATCGCATTGATCTTGAATTCCGGATGAAATGATTCCAATAGCGAGAAGGGTACCAGCCTAAAATTGTTACTATAGAAAAATAAGATTATTTTCTTAAAATGGAGCAAACTAATGAAAATTTAAAAGTAAGATCCATTTTGTAAACCAACCTTACCCGAATAAAATCATCATTGATATAAAGGAAACGATCGCATTGTGCAAGACCCGTATCAATATCCCATCTCCAAATGAGACCCTGCGATGCTGCTGCGGTCAACATTCCATATTCCTTATTTTTGTAAAACCACCGAGAAGCTTCCTCAATTTCTGCCATCATTTTATCCACCCCAAATCCACAGTTAACGAATCCGTTGACGAGAGCTGCGGCGAGATTCATTCTAGATGAATCCGGTTGCGATGAATTTCCAAACGGTCCTATATTTAAAATTTGTATAACAACTCCAATATTTCCTACGCTTACGGCTATGCTCCAAATGAGTTTTATAAATGCCTTCTGGTGTCTTTGGTTCCATAATATCCAATTCGCGGGCCAGTGAGTGGAAATATTCAAACAAGTGTGCATTCGAGTTAAGTTCACTCAACTTATTCCCATCTGCTGATTCTTCGTGCTCCAAAAATATCTGATGGCGTCCCAGTAAAATAGCCATTTGTTGGCGTAGAAGCCTAAAACATCACAAATTTAAAAAAACAAAATGTATATTTTCAACTTACGGATCGGTAGCTTTTCCAAAAATCGTCTTCACCTGTGGCACATCGTTGAGCATGACTGCACATCTCATAGCTTCCAAATATTTCTCAAACTTCAAGTATAAATTCATCGCAGTCTTGATTAGGATAAGATTATCTGGATCTGGTGTGAGTGGTGCACAGCTGAACAAAAATATAGATTTTGATCCGTGATAAATTGGAAACCTGAGTAAATAAAGACAAACGCGCTGATGATCGACTTCTTGCACGTATTCTTGCAACAAATCAAGACGCTCGATCTCAATGAGCAGATCACATGCTTCAACTTCAGCATTATGCTTGACGTGATGTGCAACTATCTCCTTAGCCAGGACAAGAAGCTCGTTTCTTCTTTGATTATTGGCATTCTGTTCAGATTTCTTCCATTCCTCTGCCATTTCCATAGCCAAATGTCTAACGTATTCATGACCCCAGTCTCCAATGGGCTCATGTGATCCCTAAAATACTATTGCAATTATATATTCCTTATAAATTTTAAAGAACTTCAGTTATTTTAGCGTTCACCCTAACACTATTGATACTATACCAGACTATTTAGACTAAATACCTTTACTATGTTTCGAGATCTACGGAACTATCTGCCTCCCTCGGGAATGTGAACGTTACTTAGGCAGCTTCATATGAATTTATGATAAAATTTCAAGACAGATAAAAGGAATGGGCGTGTTTTTAGTTTCAATGAATTGTATTTTTTTAAAACTCCAAAGATCTTTATATTGAAAATATTACTCGCGTTTCTGAAGAAGATTAAAATGGAAAAAGCGGTGATGTACGGAATTTCGAATGGTTCCTCATTATGAAAATGTAGAGTTAATTGTCGTTACTTTTAGTTCAAAATACAAAAAATATTTTTTCAACGTTATCCATTTATTATATAAAATTTTGGTATCCTTCACAGCATAGAGGAGACTATTAAATAGCTAATAAAATCATGTTCACGAAATTATGCACGTTGTTCTTTACGAATTGCTCGCATGACATCGATTTATAAATATTTTTATTTTCAGAGATCAGTTCCTAATCGTAGAGGAAAAAATTAGGTTCTCATTTGGACAACCACTCTTTTGTATCTCATCAATGTGTGTTCTCTCAAAAAAAGATAACACACATTGAGGATACCATTTTTTCTTAAATTTTTGCTCTTCCATTATTCACCGATCTTTGATTAGTACAATAACTTAAAAATGCCAAAATAGATCAAAGGAGATTTTAACAACTTTGGAATAGGCTATAATATATCCTATGGGACATCAATGCTATAAATACGCAAAAAAACAACTTACCAAAATTCTGAAATTGATTGTATCAGTTTTCTCATCTGATGTCATTGCAAGAACAGAAATAATATCCGCACACAGCTTCTTCACATCCCCTGGTGCCATTTTTTCATAAATCTCCTTCATTTTAGCGTAATGTGGTCGCATAAACTTTAACGGTTTTGGAACCGACGTCATTGAAGTCGTCGAAGCTTTGATAAGTGTTCGCATTGTTTCTAATGATGCTTTATAAAGAGACGCATCTCCTTCTGACAATCTAGTGACAAGTAGATTTAAATCCTCTTCGAGTTTCTGATCCTCTTCTGTCTATGAAATTAATTTATTTGGAGCTTGGATTTGTTTCAAAGAATACCATCTCTTCTCGTTTATTTTCCACTTTTCCATTGTTTTTCTTGTCTTTCGATTTTTCAATTTCTTCTGGTTTCTGTTGAGTTGCAACAACCATGGTGAAACTCTGAAATTTGGATTTTGAAAATGACAAAATGAAATGAATATTTATACAACATTATAACGTCTTATGGGCCAAATTTAATATATTTGTGACATTTACATGAAAATTTTATTATAATCTTTGCGAAATTAACGTTTTCAACTCTAAAAAATAAAAATAATTTAAATCATCTTTAAAGGATCAGTCATCCTGTCACTGACGAGGGTCCCACAGCGATTGGCACTCGTTCAAAACAACGTGGTGGCTGCTCAAATACAGCAATGTTTTTCTTTTCTTGTTTATTATGTCCAAACTTGTTTATTTATTTTTATATTTATTAATTAGGATATATAACTTAGTAAATACCATAATCATTAATTTAATGGATTCCTTTAGTGTTAAAACAGGGGCTTACGCATTATTTTTTTCACAGAAAACCTCTATTTATGAATTTATGATTAATGATCCCGATTTTTTGAGTTTCTAATCTCAGATATCCTTTAAAATCCGAAAAAAACAATTTAAATTTTTACATTGCTGTCGGAATAAAAATTATTTTCTCGTTAAATATAATAATAAATGTGTTTATAAAAAAGATAGATTCCAAATGGAAGAGGAAAAATTGATGGTCTCCTTTGAGGAGCAATTTTTTCATCTCATAAATTTATTTATAGTCGTCACCAAATTGCGATTACCACCGCAGAATGTGGCGCACTTTTTTAAAAATATTATTGTCGTGGTGTAGGCTGATGAAAAATTAGGGGTAAAGGAGCATACCGAAAAAAAAGATGGTCTCGCTTGGGCTGGTGTAGATTTAATTTGCAATTTGTTTATTATTTCGCTTTTTTCATCACAATTTTGTTTTCTCTTACTAAATTCGTTGTTAAATCAACATAATAATTATTATAATAAAAATTTTAGGTATAATTTATTAAATTTAGGATCGAAATATTAAACAAATTGCCAATTAAATCTACACCAGCCCAAGCGAGACCATCTTTTTTTGGGGTATGCTCCTTTACCCCTAATTTTTCATCAACCTACACCACGACAATACTTTTTAATTTAATTTTTATGATTATTTTGATTGAAACATTATCTAAAACATATTCTCTAATTTTTTAAGCAAAAAAGTATAAAAAGAATTAACGATAGTACATGAGATCCATAAGCTGGAATTATTCCAGAATTCCTCTCAGTTGCCCATTTTTCTGACAGAGACAATAAAATGTTTTATTCAAGATTTTAAAGTATTTCTCAAAAAATCAGAATCATTAATTATGTTAATATTTTTTAAACTTAAGTTTCACCGTCATCTACAAATGTAAATTTTAATGCCTATTAATTGTCAATGCAAATTCCTTATATCTAATCTTCGTCAGACAAAGACAAATTTCTATTAGGAAAGTTGCCACATTTTTCTCTTACGTCTCATGAATTTTTGTTAAATTGAATGAAATAATCAGTATAGACTATTTTAAATTTTTTTTAATTTGGCAAGGTTTTTGAATTTCATGGAAAGGTTATTGTCGTTTTCAAAGATATCTTAGAATGTGTGCCACAATTCAGATAATAGTAAATAAATTGCAACTGTCTAAACGAGACCATCATTTTCCCAGAAATATTGATAAGAATAGGATTTATTTTTAAAAATTTTAATGAATGAAATAATAATCGGAAAAATAACAACATAGAGTGAAATCTGAAATTCTAAAATCTAAAAGAGTTGACGTTTTTATGGACAGAGGCTCCTTTCCCTGATGCTGATAACACAAATCTGTTATACTTTCAAATATTTGTATTATTTGTTTTCATTACTGCGACTATTTTATATTTATTATATGCAACCATATGAATAGAATTTTGAATTTCCAGATGAGGTTATTATTCCTCATTGCACTACTTGGTGCCGTTCAATGCTGGAAGGTGGTAAATGTAGACAGAAAGATTGACATAACGTCACAAGTTGTGAAAATCGTGACTGACTATCAATTGGAGAGCACTGAAGCTGGAGAAAGAACTGTTAAGATTACATTGAGCAAAGATGAATACGAACATCTTGCGTTTATCTCTGCTAATGTCGACGGACAAAAGGGCAAACTATTGCTCAAGAAAAGCGCTAACGTTGAGAAGAATGGATTCACGGTATGTATTTGGATTGTCTTCGTAGTCGTCTCAATGGGAGTTTTTAAAGGTTTTCAATGTCGACCTTAAATCAGCTGAAAAGACGGTCAAGCTTGTGGTTAATATGAAACTAACCAAGGCCCTTCACCCACTGCCCGAGAAGATAACACAGTCTGAGAGCCAATTCGTGGTATATCAAGGAAGCTGCTATGTTCCATCAGTCTATCCGATTGTTGATCAAAATACGATTATCAAAAGAACCACTGGTGGAAAGTTGTTGTCTGCGACGACACCACATAAAAAACAAGGAGATGACCTGGTTTATGGACCATTTAAGAATATTGCGGCATTTGAAACGAAGCCTATTCGAGTTCACTATGAGAATAACAGTCCGTTTGTGGTGGCAACGAGAGTTGAGAGGACGATTGAAGTGTCACATTGGGGAAATATTGCAGTTGAAGAGTATGTGGAGATGGTACACTACGGCGCCAAACTGGATGGACCGTTTTCGAGAATTGATCACCAAATGGATCGCAGAGGACGTCGCTCGCCTGCTTTGCAACAATTTACATCGGTTTTGCCAGCAACCGCTAGAGATATTTATTATCGCGATGAGATTGGAAACATTTCAACGTCTTCTGTTAGAATACGCGCGAATTCTGTCGATTTGGTTATCAAACCAAGGTTTCCATTGTTTGGAGGATGGAAGAATTCTTATGTAATTGGATACAATGTCAAATCGGAAGGTTACTTGTCTTCCGCGGACAATTTGTACAAACTCAAGATGAAATTGTTTGATCATGTTTTTGACAATATTGTCGTCGAAAACTTGGTTACAAAGATTATTCTACCTGAACACGTTAGGTGAGCTTGTCGTCCATTTCCACTTATTTTAAGTATTTGTAGGAATATCAAATTAGTGACTCCATATCCAGTGGAAAGAAGGCCTGACGAGATTAAACCGACTTATTTGGATATTACGGGACGTGTTGTGATTGTTGTTAACAAAGATAACGTCGTGAATGATCATATTCAATATTTCAATGTTTGTTATTAAACAGATACTCTTTAAATTGATAAATTCAGCT
Source organism: Caenorhabditis plicata (assembly GCA_963931815.1). Classification (NCBI taxonomy): domain Eukaryota; kingdom Metazoa; phylum Nematoda; class Chromadorea; order Rhabditida; family Rhabditidae; genus Caenorhabditis; species Caenorhabditis plicata. Next base: position 3,309,441 of record OZ007491.1, read on the forward strand.
GTCGTATGAGTTTGACTTCAAGGATATGCTCAGAGAACCTCTCATGGCGTCTGCATTCTTCTTTGTTCTGTTTTTGGCATCCATTATTTATGTTCGTTTCGATTTTACAATCACGAAGGTTAATATTAATTGAAATTTTATTATCTTATTTTATAATTTTTTAGGATCCTTGTGCTGATGAGGTTCAAAAGAATTTGGGAGCCTTGACCGACTTTGCCGAAAAGAAGTGTAAAGCTTATGAGCATTTTATTGAAGCAACTGGAAGGTATAAGGCGTCGAAAGATGCTGAAATTATTAAAGAAGCCAAAACAGAAATGCAAGGAAAGGTGAAGGAACTGAACGGAAAGATCGAGGAGATTGTGAATAAGATTAAATCGGTGTCCGAGAAGAAGGCTGAAAAGGTTTGTGTTTTTTTGCGTGAATATATTTATCGCATATTGATGTTTAGTATTTTAAATTCCAGGATCCTTCTAGATCTTTGCAATTTTAAAATCGTAATTTTTTCTTAAGAAAATAAGAGATTAAAATTTTTGGAGGTATTAAATTTTCTAGACCAAGGCTGAAATTACTTACTTGAATGTATAATGTAAAGTAAAGTATTATCCTAATTATTATTATTGTCCTTTTCAGAGATCGGTGCCTGATGGAAGAGAAATAAAAGAAGAGAAAACCACACGGTCACAAACAACATTTTTCTCAATTCCTCTTAAATATGTGTTGCCCATAATTTCGTAAAAAAGAATGGCCGTCCAAACGAGAACTTCAGTCCATCCTAATTTTTTTTGCTCTTCCATTAGGCACCGATCTCTGAAAAGGACAATATCAAAATATAAGAAATTGAAAATTCAATTGTTCTCGAAGAGATCATTAAAGAAATATTCAAATTATGTTAATAGTTTCTGTTTTCATTATGTTTCTTCAAAGTTTCTAGATTAAATCAGATTTATTACTTTTATTTTTTATGGGAATATAATTGGAATTGTAAAATTTTTATATTTTGTTAATACTTCCATTAATATTTTAGATTCTAGCGACTGATTTGAGTCATCATTTTTACTATTTTAACTGGAGTACTGAAATTAATCTATGAAACTCTCACAATGTTATATTTGATATAATATGAAAGATTGCATAGAAATTGCAATTTTATGAAAAAATGTTTTGATTTTTTCGTTGAATGTTTTTTGTTTTTCATTGAATCTCATGTTGATTTTTTTTTTTCGTTCTATTCGGAGCAGTATGTGCGATACAATATCTTCTCCTTTTTCGTTATATTTACCGATGTTTTTATTATTTTAGGCAGGCGAATTGCTGAAATGCGACAAAAACATCCATGAAAATGTCGAAAGCTATATAAACGCAGTTGAGAAGAGTTCATCGAAATCGGGAACGCCTGAAGAGCAAGCATTTGCGAATAAAGTGAAAGATGCACGAAGTCGAGTTGAATCGATTATTGCGTCGTTATAAATTAATTATTATCATTATTATATAGTTTTTTGCGTTGTCAGCATTGTGATTGTATTTGATTTTTAACGGTTTTTATTGTAATTTATAAACACCCTAAATGTTTATTGTTTTTTCCTAGTCTTTACTTCTTTAACTCGATTTGCCAAATTTATAGCAGATTTGTTTTGTTTTATGGGTGGAATAGATAGATTAATTTATTAATTTTAATAATAAATTATTTTGTGTTGTTTATTTATTGAATGTGTTTTTAGTTTGTTCTTGTTTATAATGTGCCAATGGCTTTATTATATTTGCTTGTTTGTTTACTCTTTTGTTTATTTATTTATATTATAATGATATAGCTCGAATAAAGAAAGAGTTTGGTGATCAAAAAGCAAATGTTTTTGATTTGTTAACTTTAAATAACCTTTTTATTACTTATTACCTACTGCTATTTATTATTTCTGTTTTAAATTGAACCTAAAGTGCAAGTAGTGGAAGAAAGATGAAATTTGTTTTCTTTATCATTTCGAAAAGAGAAATGTTGGTTTTTTCTTTCTTATTTCGATCATATTTTTTGGTTTTCCATGGCAACATAATATCGGATTAGTGATGGCTATCACTCAAGCTCATGTTTAGTCTTGTCTTTGAAACTCTGTTTGATAGTTTAATGGTCCATTGTCATTTTCTAGATAGTTGGTCTAATATGCATACTTTACGCGTATGACGTTACGTCATTTTTAAATTTTCCCTATATATCAGTAAGAAAGAAATTCCGTATATATCAGATCTAATCCGTTTGTTTTTTTTTAAAGAATTTTACTTCCTTCCCTTTTTTAATTCGGCAGTATTTTTATGAATTTAATAATAATAATAATAATAATTTTGTAGGGTTTGAAAATAATGGCCGACCTCAAGATGGATGAATCGCTGGCTGACGGAGAGACGATCCATGAGATGATGTCACTGAAAGGTGGACTCACTTATAAGTTGGTCGTGCATGTCCCTCTGATTGCCAATTTGTTTGTATTGTAGCGACTTTAACATTTTACCGGGACTCATTAATTTCTCGGTGCACGATGTTTCGTTGGAAACGAGAATCACCAAGGATTTGACGATAAAAGCACCACTGGTGTCGTCGCCGATGGACACGGTCACCGAATCGGGAATGGCGATAGTGATGGCGGTTTGACGAGGCATAAGAGGAGATTAGTTTTGAGCATTTTTAGCTTTATGGTGGAATTGGAATCATTCACGGCAATTTTCCAAAGCCGGAAGATCAAGCGGCGGAGGTTTTGAAAGTGAAGGTGAGGGTACTAAATGTTCGATTAAAATTTGAACTATTGACTGAAATAAATTTTTATAGAGTATGGTTAATCATAAATTAAATTTAATAAAAATAACAATGAGAATTGAATTGGAAATGATATAGTTTTGGAGAATAACTCGCGATACTCTATTCAAGTATAGAATACAATAATGCAAAAAATCTATGATTTTATATACACAAAAATTCCCGCCAAAAACAAATTAGTTAAATGGGAATTCGGGTTGACTAAATAATGATCAAAACTTGATACTGTAATATATTTAATATTAAAATAATTCCAAGTACATAAATCGCCGTAAACTTTAACGTTTTTAATTTGTATGGTTATGGTTACAGAGGTTCAAACAAGGCTACGTGATGCAGCCGCACTGCCTTCACAAGAATGCGACGGCATATGATATGATTCAAATCAAGAAGAACTATGGGTACACGGGAGCACCGGTGACTGAGGATGGTCGCGTCGGCTCGAAACTGATTGGTATAATTGGAAGCATTGTTATAGTCGTTATGCCTTTTTTGTAGGAATGGTGACATCGAGGGACTTTGACTTTATTACGATGGATGTTGAGGGCCAGAAGAACACGCCGATATCCGATGTGAGTTCTTGTGTTGCACTCGATGCGAGAGTGTTTGAATTGTGACATAACCTGTTTTGAGAATTGATTTACCTTGCTAACCTTTAACCTAATTGTCTCGCTAGTTGTTTTAATGCATTTTCTTACCGTAACTTGTTCAGAACGACGTCACGCCGAGCACGCCGATTTCGAAAGTAAGTTGTTGTTGTTGTTGCGCGAGGCGCTCGTGTGCTTTGATGTACCTAGATTCCCCGGATTTCCCCGGTTATATGAGAATAGTGTGCCGAGAAATATATAAACGCCAACAACGAGCAGATTTTGTTCAATTTTAATTGTAGATTATGGTGTCGACTGAACACTTGATTCTTGGTCACATTGATGACTCGAAGGAGGTGTCGCAGGATAAGCTGAAAGAGCATCGGCTGGGTGGGAGCTCATGCGGACAATTTTGAAGATGTAGCGTGTTTTTTTTCAGGAAAATTGCCGATTGTCAACGACAATGGCGAGCTATGCGCGCTGCTGTGCAGGTCGGATTTGCTAAAGGCGCGCAACTATCCGATGGCATCGTACGATTCGAAGGGACAGTTGTTGTGTGGAGCGGCGGTGAACACGAGAGACACGTCGCGGGAAAATGTCGACTTGCTTGTTGAAGCAGGAGTTGATGTTATTGTCATTGTATGGTTTTTTGGTTTTTTGTGGCGGGAGAGAATGGTTGAAAATGAAAATTTGACGAAGAGCTCATCTTTATTTCTGTAATTAATTATTTAATTACTCATCACTCTCTTTCTCTCTCTGTCGAAGAACAGTAAAGATGAAGTTTTGAAGGATTCATCGAATGGCTCATCGCAGTATCAGATCGAAATGCTCAAATGGATAAAACAAAAGTATCCGGAGATTCAAGTGATTGCGGGAAATGGTAGACGCTTATGAATTTTCACGTGAAATGACATTAATGTTCCAGTGGTTACCAGACAACAAGCGAAACTGTTGATCGATGCAGGAGCGGATGGATTGCGCGTCGGAATGGGAAGCGGTTCGATTTGCATCACGCAAGAAAGTAAGGATTTTCTCGCTCAGTTGGATTGTTGGTAATGACGTTTTCAGTAATGGCGGTTGGGCGCGCGCAAGGAACTGCGGTCTACGATGTGTCGAGATATGCGAACCAGTTTGGAATCCCGGTGCTGGCTGATGGCGGAGTCAAAGACGTTGGTTATATCACGAAAGCGCTCTCGCTTGGAGCATCGGCTGTAATGATGGGAGGATTACTGGCGGCGACGACGGAGGCGCCTGGTGAATACTTTTGGGGACCGGGCGGTGTGCGAGTGAAGAAGTACCGCGGAATGGGATCGTTGGACGCAATGGAAGCTCACGCGTCGAGCCAGGATCGATATTTTACAGCGTAAGAGGATTTGAACGTTTGGAATAGTATTTGACGGTTTTGTAGGGAATCAGATCAAATTAAAGTAGCACAGGGAGTATCGGCGACGATGAAGGATAGAGGATCGTGTCATAAGGTGGGAAAGGAAAATAAATTTTGGATATGAAAGTGAGCTCTAGTTTATACCATACTTGGTGCGCGGTGTTCAGCACGGAATGCAGGATATTGGAGTGAAATCGATTGCCGAGTTCCGCAAGAAGGTTGACGAGGGATTCATTCGATTCGAGCGCCGATCCCCGAATGCGCAGATTGAAGGCGGCGTGCACTCGTTGCACTCGTAAGTGTTGATTTGTTTTGTTTGATTTGAATTATGACGTCGTGTCGCTGCCTTGAAAATGAGTTGCAGAATTGAGAATAATCGAGAGATGGGATTTTATAGGAATGGTGAGATTTATTATGTCCAGTTGAAAGGATTTGAAATGTATTTGTGATTAGAGACGCACACTTCTTCTAATTATTCCTCTTTACTTGATGCATTTCAATTGAGAAGGGAAATTATTAATGATGGAATTATTGCAGATTCGAAAAGCGCCTCTATTGAGCGGTGAATTGGATAATTGTTGAATAAATAACTAATTGCAATTATAATTGTTATTTGTATCTTGTTGTTTGGATTGTTGCGCCATGTTTGCTGAAATGTGTGCGACTCGTTGGTATTGACCACACCCACCACATTTTAATTTTTTTTTCGAATTTTTCGAGATACTTTTGTTGGTTTTTTCATGTTTTTAAGTTATCATTGTTTGAATATGGCCTGTATTTTTTGTTGTTATACTTTAATAAATGATTTTTTGTTCTAGTTTCTCTTTGAATGTTAATGAATTGTTGAAATTCGCTTGATATTATTTTATTAATAAAAATGGCTGATAATCTGTTTTCCCAAACGCGTCGAATTGGAATAATTAAATATTTATGTTCTCCGATTCCCATGATCTTAAAAATAGCGTTATATGGGGTTAACGTGAAATATTTACAATCTGCCGTAAAAAAGGTTAATTGTACGGTCGAATTATTTTACCAAATTTTTAAATACAATAATTTTGAGATTACATTATTATTGAGAAGCTTAAAGTTTTAGGAGAAAAGCCCTATCTGGGTGATCTCTAACATTATCTTTATTATATAATTACAATAATAATTTTGGAGTTTAGGAAATCATGGCAACGATTGATGGCGTTGTGATTAAAGATTCAATTAAAGTTTGTTGTTATTCACAAATTTTCAAATAAAGTCAAAATTTCGGGTCGAGCGTATTGGCGTGCATTCGCATATTCGCGGATTGGGACTGAATGAGAGACTTGAAGCTACGCCGGTTAGCGATGGAATGGTTGGACAGGTGGCAGCACGACAAGCGTCTGGATTTATTGTGAAAATGATTCAAGTAGATTTGAAATGAAATATGACCTATTTGTTTAATATAATTAAAGGAAGGAAAGATTGCCGGAAGAGCGCTATTGATTACCGGTGAGCCAGGATCGGGAAAAACAGCACTAGCGATTGGAATCTCGAAAGCACTTGGAACCGATACGCCGTTTGTCTCGATTAGTGCATCGGAAGTGTACTCAAATGATATGAATAAGACAGAAGCGTTGACGCAAGCATTCCGACGCGCCATCGGCATTCAGATAAAAGAGGAAACGGAAGTGCTCGAGGGCGAGGTTGTCGCGTTGGACATTGACAGGCCGGCGTCGGGAGTTGGGGCGAAAGTTGGAAAGCTGACGATGCGCACGACGGACATGGAGACGATCTACGATCTTGGTTCGAAGATGGTTGATGCTTGTTTGAAGGAGAAGATCGTGCCAGGAGACGTGGTGCAGGTGGATAAGGCCTCGGGTCGTGTGACTCGGCTTGGGAGGGCTTTCAATAGAACGCATGACTATGATGCAATGGGCCCGAAGGTGAAGTTTGTACAATGTCCAGATGGCGAGATTCAGAAGAGACGGTAAGAGCATACAACTGAAAGAGAAGGTGAATTGTTTGATTTAAAGGGAAACTGTTCATACGGTTTGTCTTCATGATATTGATGTGATCAACTCTCGATCGCAAGGCTACGTGGCACTGTTTTCGGGTGACACGGGAGAGATCAAGGCAGAAGTCCGTGATCAAATTAACAAGAAGGTGCTCGAGTGGAAAGACGAAGGAAAGGCGAGCTTTGTTCCCGGGGTGCTGTTTATTGATGAAGCGCACATGCTCGACATTGAATGCTTCTCGTTTTTGAACCGAGCTATAGAAGGCGAGTTGAGCCCACTGCTTATAATGGCTACGAATCGGTAGGTGTTGGAAGGAAAACTCAATGAACGCAAATTTATGCATAGGTTAATTGAGAAAGTCAGAGGAACAGATATTGAATCGGCACATGGAATTCCTTCGGACTTTTTGGACCGCATGTTGATTGTGAACGCTGAGCCGTACTCGAAAGAGGATATTGAAAAAATATTGTTGATCCGAGCAGAGGAAGAGAGCGTCAAGTTGGCAAATAAAGTTTTTTTATGCGGTTGTTAACGATTTATTTTAGGATTGATTCTCCAGCATTGGCGCTGTTGGTGAAGTTGGAATCGGCGTCGAGCTTACGGTATTGTATACAGTTGATATCAGTGGCAGAAGTTTTGAGGAATCGGAGTAAGGAAGATATGGTGAGTGGAGGAGATTTTTTTATTTTCAAATAAAATGCTGTTTTACATGATCCACTCCAACTTGTATGGTTATAAAATGAGCTTAGTAAGCATGCTCAAATATAAATTTTTAGAAAGATATTAGCATTTTTAGATAGTTTAAGACATGCTTAATTAAATTGAAGTAAAAACTTTTTTGTTATAAAGACGTAAAAATTTCCACACACGTTTAAAAATCGCAATTTCGATTTTGCATGATGACAATTTATTTCGATTAACGTTAATTTTGAGTTTTTAATTGAAAATAAAGATCAGTTATTATCAGCGAATTGAAAAATTATAATATTATGAGCCAAAACCCGGAATCTGGAATTAGAGGAAGTCCGTCCTTCAATATATTTTAGATGAACCCGTTCATAGAATCATTTTACAATATTAGTACGTCTGCTTCTGAATTTAATAATATCGGGTTTCAGATCAAAGTGGACCATATTAGCCAAGCATACAGAATGTTTTACGATTCGAAGAGGAGCGAAAAATTGTTGTCTTCATCGGAGGGATTCTTGAATTAACAAAATTGTTAAATCGTTGTTATATTGTTTATTGTTGAACTTGTTTTGTGCAGAAAGATACTCACGTTTATTTATTCGTTGTTTGAATAAAATTGAAAATCGGCTATAGATTTCCTTGAGCTGATGATTCATAAACGGAAAGCTTAAATGATTTAAAACAATTGTAATAATGAATGGTAAAAAGCGACTCACGAGAGCAGCCAGTGAGGGCACATTGGATATCTTGCTCAGCTTGTATGGATTCGTATTGCAAAACGTGATGGACGGGAACGAGGAGGACTCGAATCGTGCCTGAAAGTTGAATGTGAGAAGGAAGAGAGGGAGATGGGCTTGCGTTGAGATTGACGACGTAGTGGAATGCCAAATACTGTCGCAACACGTTGGTGAACATGAAGACGAAGCCGAAAGCGCACGCAATAAGAATGATGAGCCAGACGACGACGGCGTAAATGGTGTGCGCCTGCGCCATATGCGGAACGCCGTGGAAAGTGGCCGTCTCTGCCCACTGCTTAGTGGTCGCCTTACACCGGCTGTAAGTGGAGGATTCTAGGCAAGGAATGGAAACGAACCTCCAGCGCGTGTCGGGCCCCGTGTCGTTGATCTTGTCGCGTTCGATGTCCTTGACAATGTGCTTGATTTCGGCATCATCGAGATCGGAATCGAACTCGTCCTGAGGCGATGGACGATGAGGGAAAGGAGGGAAGGATTAAACCTACCGAGAGAGAGTCCTTGCGCTTGCGCAGCTCGCTCATTTTGAGTGGACTGAGTGGTTTCTTCGCGGCGAAGGTGGTAGAGAATGTGAATTATTGATTGTTGTCATGGATTCTTGTCGCATTTATAGATTGATGAATGAAGGTGAATGCTATATTTGATTTTGACAGGAATACATCGAAAAGATGCTCAAGGTGGAAAATTATGTGTGCATGTTGATTGAAAACAATTTTAAAATGATTTTTTCAAAGATTTTGATCAAAGTGACCAAATTTAAATGCTTAATTATAATGTTAACAATAGTTTTAAACATTTTTTGACGATGCATGGCAGATATTTATTTAATTCATTAAGTTCAAATTATCTGGATTTTCACCTTTGATACTTGATTAGCCCGTATCAACTGTGAAGGTTGCGGACCATCCCTCTCCAGACGTCGCGGCTCTGTTTATCTCTAAGCCGTGTCGAGTGTTTGTCTTCCTAATAGCTTCGAAACTGTTCCATTTCATCGGAAGAGCTGCCGATAATGAGAACATCGTCGGCAAATTCAAGTCGTCTTAAATAATTACCATCAACCGGTATTCCAGTTTCATCAGGCAGTTGGCTCTCAGCTTCGTCGATGATGGCTTGAAGTGCAAATGAGAAAAGCGTCGGTGACGATGGACGTATCACCTTGGCGAACTCCTCGCCCGAGCGGGATGTCGATGGTGTCTCCATGTACATTGATTTTAGCGGTTCCACCGTGAATGATCGATATTATCGCTGTAATGAGACCCCGAGGTAGTCCGGCATTGTGTAGGGCTGATATGACCGATGAGTGATGGACTTTGTCAGAGTAACCAAATTTAAATGCTTAATTTCAGTGTTAACAATAGTTTTTAACTTTTTTTTTGGCGATACCTGGCAGATATTTATTAGGGTGAACCAACATTTTTTCCGATTTCCTATATCTTTTTGTCTAATTGTATTTTTTAGCAAATAAAGATTTTTATATACATGTGTTATTTATATTGTTAAAGCTCTTGAACAGCTCTATCATAATATATACTAAAATTTATAATTTGTCTTTTATTTAAATTTTTTTTAAATTGTAGTAGAAACATGGAAAAATCCAAAATTCGTGTTATTTTACGCCATTACTGGAAACAAAGCTTCAACGCAGCTGGAGAAGCTAAAAAGATATTCGAAGTTGAAGGCGACAATATGGTCTCGGATCGTACTGCGCGAAATTGGTTCAAAAGATTTAGCGACGGCGAAACTTGATCGAATGTATGCGAGGATCATCCAGCATTGATCAATCGGAAGCTTCACCAAGACAAAGCAAAACCGCACAACACAAGACAAGCGAAGGATAAAATCTCGACGCCACTGATCTTCTTCCACATCCAGCTTATAGTCCGAACCTTCCGCTATATGATTATCACCTTTTCCGATCCATGGCACACTTTCTTCGTGCTCGTAGCTTCAATGACCTGGCCGATGTCGAAAACGGGTGCCGCGAGTTTTTCGCCTCTAAGGACAAGGAGTGGTACCGCAGCGGGATCGAACAATTTGCCGATAGATGTGTTCAAGCCATAAAGTCAAATGGTTTTTACTTTGAAACCGAATTGTTTTTCATGATGCTTAAATTTTTAATTTTTAAAAAAATCGGAAAAAAATTTTGGTTCACCCTAATATTTAATTCATTATCACTTTGAAGTTCAAATTATCTGGATTTTCACCTTTTCAAGATGTAATTAAACTCTTGAAGCTTTAAGAAAACACTGGTAAATCCCAACGCGTCGGTTGAGAACAAAACGCGCTTCGGTCACGAGAGAAATCTTAAAAACATCGATTTTAAGCTTTCGGAAGAAGTATTCAGAAGAAGGCTAAGAAATGTGTTTATTGTATACAAAATAGTTGAAACATTTAAGCCTACCGAAAATATTTTTTAAAAATCCCAAAATTAATTTAAAAATCCTATTATTTCAGTTTTATTTATTTTAATGACCTTGGCTCTAGTGAGTATGAAAATAGTTTCGTTTTTATATCATTCGACTTTAATTTTGTTCTATTATCAAAATCTGAGAAATTGACAATTCAAATTTTATTTTTATAAAAAATAAAAGTAATAAATGGCTTTATTAGTATACTGACAAAATATTAGCACCCACAAAACGGTTTAAGTAGGTAAAAAATGGGAAAAAAATGAAACAGTGGGACGACAGCGCAGTGGTAGAACGATGGGACGCGGAACTGTTTCGGAAGTCTATAAAATCATTATTTATAGAATGATCGCGATTTTTTTTTGAATTTCAAACCCATTTTTTACCTACTTAAACCGTTTTGTGGGTTCTAATATTTTGTCAGTATACTAATAAAGCCATAAGGAATCTATCTGCAAATTTTTATCAAAATCTGAGAGCCCGACCTAAAACACTTCCCTTGTTAGATTTTGATAATATATAGTCGTCGCCAAATTCGATTACCACCGCAAAATGTGGCGCACTTTTTTCAATATAATTTTTTCATCTAATTTTTATGATTTGTATTATTTTCCACAATTATTCCACTATTTAAACAACATCTATAATATATTCTTCAATTTATTTAAGCTATAACAGTATTTAACGAGCATAAACAAGGAAATATTCTTAAAAATTTAAAGAAAAAATAATATTTAAAAAGTGCGCCACATTTTGCGGTGGTAATTGCATTTGGCGACGACTATATTTTATTTCAATTGTCGCGAGAAAGCCTGGGCGGCCAAGATTCGAATAATTCTTAAAAGTTTTGCGTCCGTCGCCGAAGCGCATTTTGTTCTTAACCGACGTGTTGGGATTCACTAGTGAAAGAAATTGTTATATTAAAGTAATTTAAAGATTTTTACAAAATCGGAATTTAATCATTTAACAAAATCAATGAATTTTAAATTCTTATAGACGTGAACTTTAGATTTCATATAAATTCCAGCGAGTTCGCCAATCTACTGTTGATAATAAAGAGTTTTACATAGAATTCGCATGAAGTTTATTCTATTTTCTTTTTTCTCATTTTTTGTATCAAACACTTCTGGATTTCTTGGCGGTTTTGATGTCTTCACTTGCTGGGAAATAAACATCATTTAGGATGTGGTAGTGGATTTTCCGAAACCGATGATAGCAAGAAGTGTATAGGAATTGTTGAGGGAGAAGGAACCAATCTCGATAAAAAAACAAATGAGTTGTGTGAGTTTAGCAATGGAAAACTTCTTAGTGTTACTGATGACTCGTTCAAGAAATATATGCAAGGTTCCCTCTTACAATTGCAGTTAGTATTTCTAATTGAATATTGACAGAAATTATACAACCATGTCCAAATTGTCGATTTTGCATGAAATATTCGAAATCTTTGTTCAAGAAGAGAGTTTGTTCAAATTCGTGTGTTGGTTAGCGGTTTAGCTGGTATTGTAGGAATATAGTAGACACTTGGAAACATTGAGAACGCCTCCATTGGGACAAGATGCTGATAGAGTAATTCCAAATCATGTTAAGGATGGTTATCTGAACATACTTCTGAAAGTAAAAAAAGGAGCGTGAGTACATTTTGATTGTAGCTCTTGTATATATATATTTATACCTATAAATCAAGAAAGCCAATAATTTATGATTTTTAAGAACTGAATCGTGGGAATTTACATCTGACCTTGGAGCCGACTTGGACAGATATGCAGATGATGATAAGCATAGATCAAGTTTCTATCTGACTTTCCGCAACGACGTTCCTGCGATTGGTGTGTATAATACAGTTGTTTATAAAAAATTATCCGATATTTTAATGTCTGCTGAAGGACCGAATATTCAGGTAATTTTTAGACGTCAATAGAATATGATAATTTCCAATGATTCAAATTTAGTTGTAGTATAATGTTTTTTCAATTTATTAGAAACAGAATTATACAAATGAAACCGTTATTTAAGAGAATATAAATGATAAATATTTTAGTATCGCGGTTTCAATGGTCAATATAAATACAAGGACGACATGGAAATAAGAATTGTAATAGGGTATTTGTTATTTTTTCTCAATTTCTATTTTCTATTGTATTTAGAATAAAGTCGAGCGCTACCGGGGCTCTTGAGGTGGAGATACCTCAACTAGGCGTTAAACAGAAAATAACTCGTAAGAATATAAAAAATTGTTTGGTATTCAATTTTTAATTTAAGCAAAATTTGAAATCAATTTTATCAAACGTGTCGCGAACGGTTTTGAGTTGATTGACTTACATTGGACCGATGGGTTCGCTTTGCAACATTTTTTCGCATACCATTTGAACCAATTTCAGTTCGTGCCCGATGGATTATCAAAAGTCGGTGTCTTGTTTTTTGTCTTGGCATATGGTATTTAATCATTCTCGACCAGTTCATCATTATTCACTTTTAGCCGCTCATTCCAGTGTATTCTTGTGAAAAAGATCTGGCATATGGTGTGTGCATTGCAAATTCCTCTGATGTTTCTAGTAAGAGATGAAGAAGAAATGGAATTATTATCATTCTGTATTTCAGATTATTACATAGTTGTTGGTTTGTCAGCTACGGCATGCTTTTTGTCAGTTTTTGTAATTCTATGCAACCTAAGAATGAAGCCGCACAAAGTTAATCAACAGAAAGAAAAAGAAATTGTGGAATGATTTTGAAAATAAAATAAAAATTTTCGGTTTATACATTATTATTACTAAAATAATTGCATAGCTGTCAGCTCTTCTTCCATTTACTTCTTCTTCCACCATCTTCCACCACTTCTTCCTTCTTCCGTTTTTAAAGAACTGGGATTTGCACCTAAAAGTTACCACTAGGTTTTTTAAGCAAATTTTTTTTCGTATATTCCTTTGAATGGCCTAAGATTTTAGGAAATAGTTAGTCCGTATCCTTTTATTTATTATTTTGTTTCTATTTAGCTTGGCTTCGTTGGGATGGTCTGGAACGATCATTAGTTTTTTTTAAAAGATAATGCTAATGTTTCATTCCATCCCATCGAAAAATAAAATGTTTTGGGTACTGCTAAAATACAATGTAATTTAAATAGTCTAGAAAAAATTCAAATATGCTCATAACTGAACAAATGATGGGCAAAATCTGAATTAAAGAATTAATGATAATTACAGTCAAGTTATATTTTGAAGACCCTGGAAACAATGGAAACATTTCGCTAAAATTATATATATTAAAAAAACATTTTAGTACCTTTGGTACGTGATATTTCCAACGTATTACTTCAGAAAGCATTTGAGATTCCGAGCAAATTCTTCCTAGTTTGGCATTTAAGATAACTGTTTTCAATAACCGGCTACCAATTTAAATCCTTATATGCATTAATTCTACAGACTGCAGGTTTTTAAGATATCAATAAATTAATTTAAAAATTGTGATTTTGGTGATGAAATTTAGCAATAGATTATGGCAGATACGGGTAAGATTTGCGCCATCGCCAACGGGTCATTTGCATATTGGAGGATTACGAACTGCTCTATTTAATTACTTATTCGCTAAAAGTAACGGCGGACAATTTATTTTGCGCATCGAAGACACGGATAGGACTCGGTTTGTTGCTGAAGCCCAGGACAAAGTTTGCCCTTGCACAAAGGAATACAAATAAAATGAATGTATTCTAGATTTACGAATCGTTATTAACGTATGGCATCAAACCTGACGAAGGTCCCCGCGAGGGCGGTGATTATGGAAGCTATGAACAGTCGAAACGAGCGGGTCTGTATCAGGACGCCGCCGAGCGTCTCATCGGCTCTGGAGCCGCCTACCGCTGCTTTTGCTCCGAAGAGAGGCTGGAGCTTTTGCGGAAGAATGCGGCAAGAAGTGGCACCATTCCGAAATACGATAGAAAATGCTCTCATTTGGATAGAGATGAGGCTCGCCGAATGGCAAACGCCGGACGACAGCATGTGGTTCGATTCAAACTTGACAAGCAGAATGTTGCATTTAATGTGAGCGAACGCTTCGAAATTGTTGAGATGTTTGGTTAATTAGGATGAGATTTATGGTGACGTGAACCAAACGATTGATGAGTCGGATGCGGTGTTGCTGAAATCTGACGGAATGCCGACGTATCACTTAGCCAATGTTGTGGATGATAAGCATATGCGGATATCGCACGTGATCCGAGGCATGGAATGGTTGTCAAGCACCGGCAAACATCATTTACTTTACAAGGCATTCGGATGGAGTCCCCCAGTGTTTGCACATTTGCCGTTGATTATGCGAACAGCGACAAAGAAGCTTTCGAAGAGAGACAAGGATGCGTTTGTGGGGTATTACGGCGATGAGCTTGGTGTATTACCTGACGCCGTGCTCAATTTGTTGGTTTGGAAGCAGTGATAAGATCAGTACGTTGTAACGAAAAACTGCAGATTCGGAATGGAAGTGGAATTAAAGACTTCGACGCGAACCATTTGTACTCAATGGAAGAAATGATTCATAATTTTGACATTCATCTGATTGGTCGAAGGAATTTGTTGGTATTTTAAGTAATATTGACAGAGAAAACCATGAATTTCAGCTTGATTCAGATGTATTGGCAAAGTACTCGAGAATGGCATTTAGAGAGAACAATTTTGATAAAATTATTAAGCCAATGATAATTCAACGATTGAAGAAGGATCTCAATTTTGAACCGTCTGATGTCCCAGAAGACTCGTATATTCGCAATGTATGTTTAAATTCATCGATTGCCAAAAATTGGTTATAGGTTTACGAGTTCTTAAAAGAGAAAGAAGAAACATTTGGGAATTTGTCGTCATTGTCACGCGGTGATTTCGTTTGGCTCTTTACACGCCCGAAATCTTCAGAATTGTTATGTTCTTATCATTGTTCAGACAATTTAGATTCGATTTTGCAAGATCTCCAATGCCTCGGTAATCTTTATCGCAAATTTTACTAATTTATTATGAAAATAGACGAATGGAGCGTTTCGAATGTTCAAAAATTAGCCAAAAAACATGAATTATCTAACGCGAAAATGATGGGAATTTGTCGGATATCACTTATCGGAACGAAGAAGGGACCACCAATTTCAGAACTTATAGAATTCTTTGGTAGTAATGAATGTCGGGATAGGATTAAACGCATGAGGGAGTATGTAAAAAATGAAATGTCGAACAAAGAAAAGCCGATTTAATCATTGCAAAAATACAGTTGATAAATTGTTGTACAATATTTGTTAAGTGAATGTGTTAAATAATAAATATACAATTGAAATACGATTTGATGATAAAATGCAATATAATAATTATGTTCGTTTAGTATCTTGATATTCCCTACGAACAAAATCAGCCAAAGTTTTTTTCGATTCAAGTAACTTGGCATACGTGTTTTCGGCCTTCAAATAATAATTGAAAATAGGAAAAATAATATAAATGAACTTCAGTAAGACCACGATCCTGACGCTGAGCGCGATCCTTTTCATTTTGCAATTTGTCCTCCAGTTCATCTCTTTTATTCGTTAAATCCTTATAAATTCACAATTTTGAAAGTAAAAGGAAAAATATACCCTAATTCTATCATCTACGCTTCTTTTTTCCTGTTCAAGTTTACGAATGGAAAGCATTGTCAGGCGACGCTCTTCCTTTAATCGTTCAATAACTATGAAATTAATATTTCATCAATCTTTAGAAGTCGATTATCACAGAAAATTTTGCGAAATTTCAGTTCAACACATGAAAATTGCATTTAAAAATTGTTTAAACCCGTCAAACATTTTTCACGGATATCAAAAGAACAGTCTATGATAATTTTGAGGGAAATAAGACAAATAGAAGAAAAATTATTCCAAACTGATTTTTCATATAGCCACCCTGAAAAATAATCATTTGATAAGATGAAAAGAAAATTTCCCATTCCAAACGAGACTCTCATTTTTCCTCTTCCATTCGGCAAAATTGAATCCGCAGAAAATTCAGTGATAATCGAAAATGAAATGAATACCGTGAACTCACATTGAGAAATCTCATCAAAACTTTCATTAACACGAGATGCCATTCCTTTCATTGATAATTTTAATTTTTGTTGCAAAAACATACAATAGTTTTATGGTAGGGATGACATTACGTAAAACGTTCAACAACAACAAAACAATTTTTATCAACGAATTTATTCCGTTGGCATAACAATATAAATCAACAATAATCAGTGATTTACTTCTTTCCGGCAGCAACCTTAGCCTTAGCAGTACCTCTGACCTTCTTTTGTCTGTTCTTTCTTTCCTTACGTTGCTTACGTCCTGGCTTCTCAACCTTTGGAGCAAGTCCCATCTAAATTAGGACATCACACAAAATAAAAACAATATCGTCGTTAGGCAAACATGATTTTCTGGAAAAATAAAAATTATGAAAAATGTTGGCTTCGATTTGCCATAATTAGAAATTTCCAATTTTTCTCTTCCATCTCATCAAACAAAAACAGATGGAAGATGAAAAAAGTTGGCAATATTTCTACTTATTGCAAAATAAACCAATTTTTTTGAAAATTTTTCCAGAAAAGCATTTAAATAAAGATAATAAATTACTTACGCGGACAAGTCTGTGTCTTGGCTCGAACTTCTTGGCGAAGTCAAGAGTGTCGTAGATGAGGGCAAATCCCTTTGACTTTCCTCCTCCGATCTTGGTTTCAAAACCGAATGGAATAACGGTGTCTGGGGTGGTCTTGTAAAGTTTGGCAACCTTATCACGGATGTCAGCCTTTGGGACGGTTGGGCGTCCTGGATGGATAACCTCCACGACCTTAAACATTTTCAATTTGTACAAATATTAATATAAATATTAACAAACCATTTGCTTTCTGTAGAGAAGCTTGTTGGTAACAACCTTTCGTGTTCTGATAGTAACAACGTCACCCATCGTGAAGATAAACCTTTAAAATTGAGAATATTAAACAAATGTCTTTGATTAAAATAAAATTTAATGCTACAAATATGACTTAAAATAGAGTCAGATACAAATTAATTTTTTAGTCTTATTATTATCCCCGTTAATGCACGTTTCTTTTAAAAAATCATGAGGGAATACCATTTAAAAAAGAAAAAAAGAATCAAAAAATAAAAATTTCCAATAGAAATAAATGATACAATGTTATAAAGTTTATTACGAAGGCAACGTCCTGTCACGAATGGGAGATACGCAGCCAACTTGCTAATGTTCCTTTAAATTATTTGTAGATTTACGAAGGGTTCTGAATAATTTTTTGGAAGGAATTTGAAAATAGAACCATCCACTAAAATAGGGGTTTTTTGCAATTTCCGTTAAATGAAATTATATTAAAATTAATAAGCCGCCTTAAGTTATTGTACAATTTGAGCTATTCGTCTTAATATTAATTTTAAAGGAAGAATGAATTTTTAATTTTAATAGTGAATCGTATTTATATTTTTCCAAAGTAAAGTATCCAAAGTAAGAGGGTTTTCAGTTTAAATGGTTGCTCAACGAAAAGGTATTAATTAACATCGTGTATTGTTTTAGTTTAAATTCATTGATCAATGCAAAAATTATATCATACTCAACTCATTGTGGAGGATGATTTAATAAATTGCTTATAATTAATAAGTTGATATGTTATATGGAATTATCACGAATTTTTAATGTTTATTTCAACCTACATTACAACACGAAGGTTTTCGAAAAACGTTTTTAACAACATTCAATAAACTCAATAGCTCCGAATTATATTTATTACTTTTAAATTAATTTCTGAACGGGTTTTCTATTAATTGAACAGTTTAGTTTTACGTTAATTTGAATGAACAATTTTTATTTCCTTTTAGGAATTAGGGGTGTTTTGTGAACTATCTTGTACACTTTCAGAATCGGATGCTTTTGTTATATTTATGAGTTTTTGCCGCAGATTTAATTTCCAGCTATCCGACAATTCATTTTATCACGTCTTTCCTATAGCTATGGCTTTATTTAACTTGATTTTATTACGGAAGTAACAAATTTGACACATTGGCAAGGCGAAGCCGAAGACGCATTCGAAATGACGACGGACAATCAAGTAATCAAGTAGGTAAGTAATTGATTTTATTACGGAAGTAATAAATTTGAGAACCTTTTCACGGCAAATGCAAATGACAATTTTGCAATGATTAAGCGTGTCGTTTGAATTCGTTCCCCGTTTTGTTGACGAGAACAATATTAAAAACATCGATTTTAAGATTTTTGTTTCTGGCTACGAGAGAAGAAATGTTTTTACTGTATACAATATAGTTTAAAACTTAAACCTACCATGTTTAAAAAAAAACTTATTTTAATGAGCTGGATAATAGTACATATCTCATTATATGTTTATTTAAATTGTCGGGAGGAAACCTGGACTGTCAAAATTTGAATTTAAAGCTTTTTAGTTGGTGACCGCAGTGCTTGATTTAATCAACCGGCGGGTTCGGATTCCCCAGTGATATAAATTACACACAAATTCACCCAAAGGGACAGAATTTTGAATTTCCTTCTAACTGCTATTTGGAACAGCGAAAATAAAAAATACAGTTCATAGCCTGTACCAAGAGATATTTTCTGTGCTATATGAAATATTGAATTAAGAGAATCAAGTATTTGAGTATGCTTTAAAGTGGATTAATAGCCCATACTCCCAGCAATTGAAGATTCGGGAATTTTTTCTAACTGAACAGCTATACTCCGCCCTCATCCGGTTTCAATGGTAAATAATCTGATCTTTGATAACCGCAACAATAAATAATTTAATTTTCAGATTCTGTCGACATCGTAGGCGCTTTTATCACCATTGTGGATATCAACAAAACGTTTTGCAGCCAGCAAGCCGTTGTAAAATCAAATGTGTACAATATATTGTAATACGATTTTTTACAGAAATCATTTTATTTTAAAGATTCACTTGAGAAGAAACAGAAGAACAATAACATTTGGTTGGCTTTTCTATTAAGTGGGTATCAATTGTCCCACGTGGCGACGAAATGAAACAAAACAGATTTCAAAGACACTATCAATGTGATAATCATAAATTATAACAATACCATATCAATTATTGGATGAAGATCGCTTTTTTCCAGCCAATTTTTGATCTAATTACAATTGTATAAATGATTGCGTTTCTAAAAAAAGATATTCTGACTTATGTTTTTCAGACGAAACAATAAAATAAACTTATTTCGTTTCTTGTTTCATTTAATCTTTAATTTTTCAACAAACATTTCTGACGACAAGATGAGAATCACGTCGATGATGATACGATTATCATTTCGATTATGATTTCGGTTGATATGCGTCAAGGTCATAAATCGATTATCAGAAAATCAGGCGCCGCCTTCTCGACTCAATCGAGATATCTTCGGCCCAATCCGGCATGGTTCCAGTGGCGTCGATAAGACGCTGAAATTTGTTGATTTTATTATTCGCGCGTGGCGACCTAACAACACTTGTTGTTTTGCTCGCCAATCATCTTCTGCTTCTTCTTCTTCTTCTGCTTGTTCATTCAGTCGAAACGATTTTGCAGATGCGAGTTCTTCCGCTCTCCACCGTCTCCAGATCTCTGCAGAAGCGATGGCACAGTGCTTCCGCGTTTCGCGGACGCGGAATCCCCACCATTGGTATCAGGTGCGTCTCCGGGTGGTGATAGTCATTTGGCGAATCTGAAAGTGTGAAATCTGGAATCGAAAAGATGTCGGGAACAGTAATAAACATTGAATGGTTTATTAATTACGTAGATGTCAGTTCGAATTTGTGCCAATAGTATATTGGTATTCGATTACTGGTTGCCGATTTTGCTTTTTGTTGGATAGCTATCTGAGCACCTTTCTCTGTACTTATTACTAGTGAATACTTAATCAATTCCTACTATTATGAACGATTTAAATTAATTTAAAGAACGAGCACACTAAATTCATTCATATAAAACTCAGAAAGTTTATTTAAGAAGAGAATTCTGTTAGAAATTTATTAAAAAGTATATAAAGAGAAGACTACACATTTGAGGTAAAGCTCGTTTTGAAATTATAGGCGAAAATTAATAAAAAAAAATAGTTTTAATAATTCAAAATCGTCCATTTCATTAGATGCTAACGAGTTTATAATTTTTGCCGGAACCATTAAAAACTAAACTTTGCGTTGTTTTGGTTATTGCCTAAAATCTAATCCATTAATTTGTATATATTAGTTGTATTACTTATAAATGAAATATGATAAAAACAACTTTAATCAACAATTAAGATCACTTTACAGAAATTAAAGCTTATAGGTAGAACATTCCTAGTTTTATTATATTAATAGGAGGCAATTAAAAATCAAACTTTACGTTTTTCGGTTATTTCGTAGAATTGTATAGATTTCAAGATCTTAATTTAAAGCTAAAAATTTTAATCAGAAAAAAGTTGAGGCTAGAACAATCATAGTTTCGATTCAGACCCCACATCACTACCACTCGGCCAGCAAGACACATTTACATATGTAAATTAGATTGATGATTAGATGAGATCAATTTATATCCAAATTAAATCATTGGTCGTGATATTACGACAAGATTCTTGAACTTTAGCATTTTATTTGACGCAATAACCGGAAACTTCCGTTTTGTTGAATATTTAATAAATATATTCAGAGGAAGTTATCTAAAAGATATTACTATAAAATATAACTGTCTTTGATATTTATTTTGGTACCTAATACACGAAATTGAAATTTTACAATAGTTAAATGCTCCTCATTAAATTCCACGTGAAAATTAAAATCCAATTTGCACACCTTTAGAATTTTTTATGCTTAAACTAATATTTAGAAACCTTATAATCTTAGGGACTTTCCATTTTCCCTACACGAATTGAGTGATAATCAAAATATTGTCCTTTTCCGAGATCGGTGCCTAATGGAAGAGCAATAAAAGAAGAGAAAATGATGGGCGGCCACACGGCCACAAACAACATTTTTCGTCAATTCCTCTTAAATGTGTGTTGCCCATAATTTCGTAAAAAGAATGGCCGTCCAAACGAGAACCTCATTCCATCCTAAATTGTTTCCTCTTCCATTAGGCACCGATCTCTGAAAAGGACAATATTTAAAATTTACTGAAAGAAATACAGTAACACATACAAGATGATAAAATTTAATACTGTAGATTAGCCAAAAAATTATTTTGTTTGTTTCTAGGCTTGATTAACACGTTTTTTGCGTTTAAATCACCAACTGTATATTACAATTGTATACACACACATTTATAATAATCTTTAATATTCAACCAAATGGTAATTACGGATATTTGCCGTGGCGCCTTAAATAGAACGGAAAATACACGAATTGTGCGTTTTTTGAAGGTGAATCAACAATTTGCAGACGCGAAACGGTAAACGCTTGGGAGCGACGCGCTCCATTGGCACCAACGCATGTGAAGCGCCTCACCAAGAATGGCATCAATGTGCTCATTCAACCAAGCAATCGTCGCGCGTACCCAATTCAAGACTATGTGGCGGCGGGCGCGATCGTTCGTGAGGACCTGTCGGAGGCGCACGTGATCATGTCGGTGAAATCGGTGCCCATCGATCAGCTCATCCCCAATAAGACGTACGCGTTCTTCTCGCACACCATCAAGGCACAGCAAGACAATATGGATATGCTGGATACGATCCTTCAGAGGGTTTTTAGTGATAACAATGGTTCATGATGATTGATTTCTTATTGCAGAATATTCGATTGATTGATTATGAGAAGATTGTGGACGCGAATGGCAAACGCCTGGTGATGTTTGGCAAATGGGCAGGAAATGCCGGATTTATTGACATTTTGCACGGTCTTGGATTGAGGTTAGTTTGTGGAGTATTGTTTGAAGTGAAATGGAAAAAAATTGCAGACTTTTGGCACTCGGTCACAATACGCCTTTCCTTCACATGGGTCTTGCTCACAACTACAATGACTCGCACATGGCCATTAATGCGCTTCGCGATATTGGATACGAGATTGCCTTGGGTCGAATGCCGCGCTCGCTGGGACCGCTTGTTTTTGTGTTTACCGGATCTGGTAACGTGTCGCAGGGAGCTCGCGAGCTTTTCGAGCATTTGCCGCATGAGTATGTTGATGTCGCCACACTGCCAAAGGTGGCCCAGAAAGGAGGTGAGATTCAACTTATTGAGTGTGTAATTAAAAATATAGTCAAAGAAGAAAGCAATAGCTATAAAATTAGGCATACGTTGCATTTTGAAGCTTTTAAATATTGCGTGCTCCCGTGTTTAATAGAAGATGTCTTTTGTAGAAGTGCGCGCAGATCTGTTATGAAATTATAAGAGCGTTTTTGAAAATAATAAAGAACTCTTGTTTTTATTTGGAATTAGAGTTTGAAGAAAAAATATTTTTCATCGGTTTTTTATTAATCACGTTAATAAAAAGCCAGAAAATTGTAATAGAAAAGTATAGGATATATCAACATTTTTTTTGATGGCGCCTTTCGAATCGCTGCGCAGTTAGAACATTATAAATAGAGAGGCACAAAAGACAACTCTATTTTTATAATTTTCGCAACACGCAGATCTTTGCAATGCGCCGTAAAAAAATTTGAAAGAGTTTATAACATAATTTTCATAAATAGGTTATATATAATTGAAATAAGCTAATATCTCGATAGAAATTTAATATCATGAACACGTCAAATTTAATTCAGCTTGAATCTTAAATTATAAGGTTATAAATATAAATTTATTTGTGGGATAAAATAAAAATTGAAAAAAATTTTTTGAATGTTCACCGCAATATTGCGGGCAGGGTTTATGAATACGAAACACTTTAAGTTACGACAGTTTCGGATTTATTTTATTTTATTTTTTTGTGAATCCGAGAACATTTGCAGAGCTCAACAAGGTTTATGGATGTGTGGTAACACGAAAGGATCATTTTGTGCCAAAACACGGCGGACCATTCGACCAGGAGGAGTTTGAGTCATATCCCGAACGCTACACGTCAAAGTTTGCCACCGAGGTGATTTTGTTGATTACATCTAGACGTGATGATGTCACTGCTTCTAGATTGCACCATACGCGTCGGTTATTATCAATGGCGTCTATTGGGACGCCAAATCGCCGAGACTCATCACGATTCCAGACGCCAAGAACTTGCTGACACCCGATCAGAAGGTTTGTGAATTTGTTTTTCTGGACTGCAATGTTGTTTTTTGTTTCAGTACGATACTCCAGGATGCCCGACGCTTCCGCATCGACTCGTTGCTCTCTGCGACATTTCTGCTGATCCAGGCGGCTCGGTAGAGTTTATGCGTGAGTGCACCACCATCGACAAGCCATTCACCATCTATGATGCCGATTTCAACACGAGCTCGGACAGGTTTTTGCGACTAGATTAAATTGTTGGCAATGGTTTTTGATTGAAGCTTCAACTCTCCGTCGGGATGCCTCGTGTGTTCGATTGACAATATGCCGGCGCAGATGCCGATTGAAGCCACTGAGCAATTTGGAAACTTGCTCTATCCATGGTTGATGGACTTGGTAAGGGAGTTTAATTCATTTTTGAAGGAGAAAATTTGCGAAAATTGCAGCTCAATTGCTCGAATGATCAAAACTTGAATCGCCTTCAATGCCGCGATGAGGTCAAGAACGCCATCATCACGGATCAAGGCAAATTGACAAAGAACTACGAGTATATTGACGATTTGCGAAAGGAGCAGGCCAAGTGAGTGATGTCTGATTCTCCTCGAATCGATAATCATTTCTTATCTTATCATTTGATCCCAATAATGGATTGAGTGATCATTATTTATACATAGATTATCGATTGCTTTGCTTTCAGCTCATTGAGTCAATCGCGTGTCATGGGAACATCGGACAAACGGGTGCTTCTTCTCGGTGCCGGTATGGTGTCGGGACCATTTGCCGACTTTTACGCGAAACAGAAGGACGTGCAGTTGACGGTGGCCACGGAGTCGCAACGCGACGGTCAGCGACTGTGCAACGCGCCAAACATCTCGTCGGTGGTGGTGGATGTGGCACGCGAGAATCACACGATGGAGAAGCTCATCAGGTTGGTCCATGCTGTCGAATTGGATACACTTATTTTGAGATTTTAGAGAGCACGACCTGGTTGTATCACTATTGCCATTCACGTTCCACCCGATGGTGGCCAAGATGTGTATTAAGAATCAGCGCGACATGGTCACGTCGAGCTACGTTTCGCCGGAACTCGAGGCTCTTGATAAGGCGTGAGTGTTTTGGAGCAGTAAAGGAGACGAATGCTTGTTTTAGAGCCAAGGACGCGGATGTGACTATCATGAACGAGTCGGGACTCGACCCAGGAATCGATCACATGCTTGCCATGGAATGCTTTGATCACATCAAGGACCACGGCGGACGCATCACCTCGTTCGAGTCGTTCTGTGGTGGATTGCCGGCACCGGAATGGTCGGATAATCCGCTTCGCTACAAGTTCTCGTGGTCGCCGAAGGGAGTGCTGACGGCGCTCATGAATCCGGCCAAGTACTTGAAGGATGGCCAGATTGTGGATGTGCCTAGCGGAAAAGTTGTTGACAACTTGGTTAACATCGACTTTATGCCAGGTTTGAATAAGGGAAATTTTTTTGGAGGGACCTGCTACTTTAAAATTAAAGATATTTACAGGAATATGTTGAAAATCACATATTACAGGACTCAATTTGATTGGATTCCCGAACCGTGACTCGACAAAGTATGCTGACATTTACGGACTTGGACCAGACTGCAGAACGTTGTTGCGCGGAACCCTGCGCTACCAAGGATTCGTCGAGACTGTGAAGGCATTGCATGCTGTCGGTATGTTATCGACGAACGAGGCTGACGCGTTTGCATCGAACGTTGGACCGGACTTGTCGTGGAAACAGCTGACTGCGTCATTGCTGAATCAGAAGCTCGACATCTTCCCAGACTCGCTGCGAATGATTGCCGAGGAGAAAGTTGGCAAGAAGGGAATGGAGGAGCTCGAGAAACTTGGACTCTTCTCGGATCTTGTTGTTGACCGTCACGGAACGGCCATCGACACCTTGGCGCAGTACTTGGCCAAGATTTTGGCATTCAAGGACGGCGAGAGCGACTTGGTGGTGTTGAATCATGACATTGGCGCGCAGCTTCCTGGAGGACACGCGGAAAAGCACAGAATTAGCTTGGTACAGTATGGACATCCTAATGGATTCTCGGCGATGGCTAGGACGGTTGGATACACGACGGCAATTGTGTCGCATATGGTTTTGAATGGTTTGAAACGGTTTGGGTAAATTGATTGAGGAGAGATGGTTTTTAGATGAGATCCAGAGAGCTGGAATTCAAAGGCCCATCTTAAAGGAAGTTTACAGACCAGCTTTGAAGAGACTTCGTGATTATGGAATTGTGCCCACACATACTGTAACGCAAATGTAATTATTATAATTAATAATTTAATGCATAGTAGATGTTGTTTTATAGATTTTTTAAAAATTGAAATGTGTCAATTTATTGTATTTGTTTATACGTGTTTATTATTGGAATGTGATAATATTGATAATAAAAGTAATAATTTTAACTGGATAGTATTATTGTGTGAATAATTATGAGTAATATATCAGAAAATATTTGTTTTTTACAATTAAATAGTTTAAAATAGTAACTATATATGATATTGTGAAACCCAGAGATTATATATTACGGTTTCCATATAAATTCATGTTCTGAAACTCTATAATTGTAAATTTTAAAGCAATTAAATTTAATTTTAAAATTAAATAAAACTTTTCCGTAAAATAAAATGCGAAAGTTCACAAAGATTAACGCATCATGTGACGCAATATCACACACTATTACATGAGAATCTTTATTACTCAACAATACAATTAAACAAAATAAATAACCATACTTCTACAAAAATAAACTCTTGTTATTAACAATTTAAACCTATTATAGGTATAAAATCCCCGTAATTATTATATTATAAATAAAAATGGTAATTAAATAGCTGTGAAACTTCGGATCCTCTTGCACGAGTCAATAAAATGGAAAATGAGCTCACAGGTGGCTGTTGGTGCGTACAATTGTAGAAACGAGCAATTATTCCTGGCCCAATCGGAAACGTTGTCAATTCCGAATTGTTGACTGAGACTTTTGATCTTGGAGCACGATTCCTCTGTGGCTTCCTGCCATTCCTATAGAAGAGTAATTATTTGGACAATTGTTTGAAGATTCTATTACCGGAATTGGAGTTGTGGTTAGAGGTGGAATGAAAGCATTCGCCAGCTGCAATTGTTGATAATTGATGGGTGGTTCTAATGGACGGGTTGTGATTGGGCTCATTGGCGAGAATAAATATTCGTTGGATGTCCGCAGGCTTTCCAATTTCCGATAATTGTGCAATCTTCTCCTTCTGAGTCCAAATGGACGCGTTTTGTGCATTTTGGCATAGTTTTTATAATAAATCGAATAGTTTTGTTTATCGTCGCCCTGGCTGAAATGAAACATTTGGTTGAGTATTTTCAATGAAATAGAAAAACCTAGCAACATCCTCATTCTTCTGCAAATACATTTTCTCAATAATCCGATCGGAATTGTTGTCCTCGTCCGATGCCTCGCGCGCCTTCTTCCACTCGATGCGAATCTTTTTCTTCGGACTCTTGCGAATGATCTTCGGCAGTGCGGTGGTGGTGGTAGTGGTGGCAGACAGGGAAGGCGACGCAACCTCGACGCTGTCAATTTCGTTGCCATCGGCGTCAACTGTCACGTAAACTTCGACGCATTTGTAGCTGAAATGTATATAATATACGGAAGAGTCTGAATGTACGACGAACGAGAAAAGTTGGTTTTATATTCTCTGATTGCCGACAAAGTATCAGATTCGAAGTGGAAAATAAAGCGACCAAATAAAATTAAAATGTTTTTTGTGGAAGAATAAAGAAAGTTTGTCTTCGTCTTGTTTATTTGAATGATATTAAATAGCAAACTAGTAAGGAGTTTTTTCATAAATTCAATTGATGATTTTTGAAATATTAAATTACACGTTTCAAACACTGATAAGAAATTCTAAAAGCTTTTTCCGTTATTAAGGCGAAAGTCGGAAAATAAAATGCATTTCCGTAAAAAAAATCACGGATTATTACAGAATTTATTTTAAAATTCTTCCGCAAACTTTAATTAATTAATTAAGATATAAGAGGATGAATAGCATAGAATAGCATACCTGTATTGATTCACGACAAAATCTATGTTGTTTCGATTCTTTTGAGAACTTCTGATTTTTTAAAGTTTCTTTTATAAAAATGAAAAGAATCGAATTTGTTCAATTTCTTCGAGAAACCAGATCTTAACCAGTGCTAGCACGCTGTCGTCTTATACAAGAGCGTACTATTTAATATAGATTATTCAGAATAAAAGCAACATAAGTAGCTTAATAAAGGAATAACTGAGACATTAACAATAACAAATACACAGCTATCATCAAATCATGTATAAAAACAGCACGCCAAATTCAAATGATGATTTTCTTAAATTTAAGCTAGTCTTACAACTTGCACGTATACTTTACGCAAATATTGTCATCGTCAGTTTGTCAGCTTTTTCTTAAATTCTCTACAAATATTAAAATCTTTCCCAAATATTAGATTTGAGCACATTTTTTGAGCTCATTTTATTAGAGTTCAAATTGGTGTGAAACAGTTATAAAAAATTTGAAAGCTGAATTACAGCGAAAAGTAAAATATCATCTTATAGAGAATTTTATGCTGATTCAGATGAAATGCATCTTAAAATAACCTGTCACTAGATTAATTATTTATATTGAATTTAATGAAACAGCAAAAAATAAAACTATAGAGAATAATTATTTTTTGTCACCAAAACGTTCAGATAATTATTCTAATTATTCTAACACAAATTAAAACTTTATTAAGTATGTATTCACCATGAAATCAAAATATTTTACAAAATAAAAAAAAGATGACAACAATTGTGCCCGCATTGAAGAAAGGCGTCAATACTTATGCTGTTGACGCCGGGTTCAAAGCGGTCCCGTTTTTGGTCCGGGTGTGCGGAATATTTAATAGTTTATTCGGAATAATAATAGCAACATAAGTAGCTTAATAAAGGAATAACTGAGCCATTAACAATAACAAACACACAGTTTATATAGTGATGACCTTGCATTCACCACTAATATCTTGATTAAATAATTCGTTGAAGTTTGAGGAAGAATTTTAAATTAGATGATGCAATAATCCGTTATTTTTTATGCGGAAATGCATTTTATTTTCCGACCGGAGCAATTCTCGCTTTTCCCTAGATATAATAACATCCAGGATTGTTGCCTAATAGTCATAAATTGTGAATTTACTGAAATAGTTTCTCTGAGCCTGTCCTGTTGGGAATGAATGTGAAAATTATATTCGCAGAAATAAATTCACAACAACAAATAATTTCTAATTTTTACGAAAGGTTCTATTGAGCAGGGAGTAAAATCGAAAAAAATAAACCATGGCCACACCCGGACCACAAACGGGACCGCTTCGAACCCGGCGTCAACAGCATAAGTACTGACGCTTTTTTTTCAATGCAGGCACATTTGTTGTCATCTTTTTTTATTGTGTAAAATATTTCGATTTCTTGATGTATTGAAGTTTAATTAAGTTTTAATTTGTGCTAGAATAAATAGAATAATTATCTGAACGTATTGGTGACAAAAATAATGATTCTCTATAGTTTTATTTTTTGCTGTTTCAATAAATTCAATATAAATAATTTATTTATTGACATGTAATTTTAAGATGCATTTCATCTGAATCAGCATAAAATTCTCTATAAGATAATATTTTACTTTTCACTGTCATTTTACTTTCAAATTTTTTATAACAGTTTAAAACTTCTACGTAGCAAAAAACCATTAATAATGATTATTATTTGTTTTAAAATTATTTTAATACATTCAGATAATTTTTCCCAGTTGTTTTATATACAAATAATTAACTTACCTTATTTAGAATCCGAATACTGAAGCTTCAAAAAATAGCTAAAAATAAAAGACGAACTTTTAGTGGTCAACATTTTTCTAGTCCCCCACCCTTTTGGCAAATAGCCAACAATAAATGTGTTTCCTCTATTTCAAATTTCAATGTTGCTGTCCGGGTGTGCCATGGCCTAACAAAAAAATTCGAACGGGAGCAATGGAAAATGATAATATTGGGAATATTGATTTTTGAAAGCAATTAAAAGTGGGTTTTTTTTTTAGTTATTGGGCTAAAAAATGCGTAAGTTACTAAATCTTGTCGTAATATGATTTAAAAACCTATGATCTAATCTAATCAACAATCTAATTTGGATATTGATATGTGGATCCATGGAATAGTGGTAGAAGGTTCTAGCCAAGCTAGTCATCTTTTCTAGATTTTTACTTTTTAATTAAGCAATTTATACCCTTTACTTATTTTGTAAACTTTTTATCATTTTATCATATTGAATTTAAAATTAATGCAATTAATAATCCGCATATATGCACAAAGTACGCAGATAACTACTAATGGATTTTATTTTACGCAATTTCTGAAAATGGAAAGTTTGATTTTTCATTTTTTACTTAAATTTAAATTAAATCGTATAATATATAATGTTATAGATAATCTTCCACACTGTCTCGTAAATTTATACAATTAACAATTCCATAATTATTTGTTTGTTTGATTAAACGTCCCGAATGGCGATGAAAAATAAATGTGCTCATAATTTAGGTACATTCACAAAAAAACATACCGTTTGATGACTCGTTGACTCGACGAGTTGTTGCTGCTCATTTGCCGATTGAGCGCTTCATTCAGTCGTCGCTCATAATTGGCAATAATCGATCGATGAGCATTGATAGCATTGAGAAGCAAGAATAGCGAAAATAATGGTAAAATCATCTATTCTGAAAGAATATTCACTATATAATAATAATAATTAATTTAATAACGGAGTGAATAAAATTGACATGCTGCTTGACCGGAAAACCGGAAGCAATTGGCGTCAAATATTTCGACGAGATGACGATAAACCGCCTTTGGTTTGAGGCCAATTAAATGGCGACCGACGACAAGAAGCGTGAATGAATAATATTGTTATTATTATTATTAATAATAATAATAAATTTTGATTGAAAGTAAATCGTGGAGAAGTGCTAGAATTGGAAACGAACATACAACCCAGTTTGAAAAAGAGAAGACAAAAAAATTGTGAAAAATAAACAATCTTGATCCTGATTTGAGGCGTTCGTTCGCCTGGTTTATATATTGCAATTAGTGCGAGGGGCACAGTTTCATTATTACAATTTATTATTCTCTAATTAGTGTTTGAATGATAACGGATTCGAATTAATTAGTTTGAGCGGGATATTGGTGATTTTGAGAACAACTTGCTTGGATTGAGGATAAATCGAAAGTTGTTGTGGTTGTTGTTTAAGTTTTAAATATTAAGAGATTAGTCGTGCGAACATTCAAAGAATTATTACGGCAATTGTGACCGGTGGGAGGTTAATTACTCTTAGTCGGCCTTATTATCTCCGTTCTTCCTGTTTGATAGAAGAGACATATTTCATGCAGTTTTATTGGGCACTTATTTCGAATTGGCTAAAATCCGTTCCGGAATTTGCATGATATCGGGGAATTAATCAAGATTCAATGTTTTATTTATTCACAGCTTATTTATTTATTTATTTATTTAAAACACGTGTACTAGACACGTAAAGAAAAGTAATATCACGCCAAATGAAAATGACGATTTCATAAAATTTAAACGAATTTTAATAAAAACCACGTGCAAGTTAAAAACTAAATTTTAGCTCAAATTTGCTGTCTTCTCTTAAAATATCTCTGTCGCTGTACATTTTTACGAAATTTTAGATGTGAGTGACCCTTATGAGGTCCTGTTGTAACATATTCATTTGGTGTGTAATGTTAAAATACCACAAAAACATATTGTCGTGTTGAAAGTCCATTTAAAGTCAGCATCCCGAATAAGTTTAGCAGAATTTAAATAATGTAGATAAGGTTAAATTAACTTGTTCAAAGAAGGGAAAACAGATGCGAATAAGAAAGGGGATAGGGAAATTTTAAAACAATCAATTACCCAAATCGAAACTAGGATTTTCTTATTTTCACGTTTGTATTATAACTTTCACGTGTATTTCTACCCCAAGTGGTCAGCTTTTTCTTGAACTCTTTAAAAATATTAAAACCTTCACAAAATACTACATTTGATCACGTTTTATTAGCCTTCAAGTTGGTGTGTGTTTAGTTAAGAACAATTCAATTATAAATTATTCTTTACGATATACACTAGCTGACAAAAGTTTTGTCACAAATGTTTTGTCGGGTTTAACTTTTTTGTGACTTGACCAAATTGGCTGATTTTTTGATATGATAGATTCATATGGTTGTAGATTATTTTACAAATTCCCGCTTGTGATTATGATGATCCGTTTTACAGGGACAAGGGTTTATCGTAAAACGCGTAGCTCAAAGATATTACGCACTTTTCTTGCACTGCATTTTTTAATAATTTTTAAAGTTCAATTTTATTTTTTTCATAATTTATTGAAAATAGCAGTAATTGGCAACATTTTAGAGATGACTCCACGTAAAGAAACTCCAATTGCCACCCGGTAAGCTGTTATCAATATGAGGGAAAACGGAATGCGTGGTACCGAAATTGCCATGGTAATTTAAACCAAATTTTTCTACTATAACATTTTAAACACTGATTCACATAAAATATCAAAAAATCAGCCAATTTGGTCAAGTCAGAAAAAAGTTAAACCCGAAAAAACATTTGTGACAAAACTTTTGTCAGCTAGTGTATGTATACGCCAAGTGAAAATGAAAATTTTCCAAATTTCAAACGCATTTTCACACCAAATGGAAATGAACGTTTTACATTATTCAACCGCCTTTTATTATATTCCACGTTTACATTAAGGTCAATGTTCTAATAAATTGATGAGATTTACTTTCAAATATCCGAGAACATCAATATCTTTGTTAAATATCCTTTTACGGCTGCTTTATGAGCTTCTATTATTATAGATTCATTTGTCTGGCATTTTACTATAATCGCTTTATCTTTTCGGGAATATCACAGGCCTTCTGGATTTAAACTATCACGATATGCTAGGTTTAAGTGACTTTTCTGAGCTTCTCGTTTTACCAATTCATTTGGTGTGCAATATTATATTAATGGGAAGAAATTAAAAATCAAACGTTGCGTTTCTTGGTTATATCGTAAAATGGTGTAGATTTTAAGAACTTAATTTAAAGCTAAAAATTTTAATTAGGAGATTAAATAAAAAACAAAAAACAACATGAGCGTTGCCCGGACTCGAACTTTAATAGTTTCGCTTCGCACACCAAATCACTACCTGTCGGCCACCAAGCCACATCTTAATATGCAAATTAGATGAATTATTAGATTTGGGCTCGAGACTTACTTACAAACATAAATTCGAAACGAATATATTTTGGCGCGAAGTTCAAATTTTAATGCTATTTGAAGGAAAAAAATCATTTTTCAATATTTGAACGATTCCTAAAGGTTTATGGGTTTTAATTACAAACAAATGTATTCATCGTGTTTTGTAAACAAGTGTTAAATAATAAAATACATCGATTTTCTTAATGAAGAGCTATATTTCAGCACTTTTCAATTCAATCGGCTCATTAGGAATTGGTTAGAGAAACAATTGACGCGAAATTTAAACTTTATTCATGAAATAATTTTTGTGTTAGCAGCATTTTGGCGCCAATTGAAATATTCGACAATTATTTTCAAAATAATTGTTGCGTGAGAATTAAAATTTGTCAATATTTTGACGTGAAATTGTTAAGTGAATATTTATTCCCCAATAGATTAGATTCTAGTTTAAAAAAATCGTAAAAAATGGCGCCAAATCAACGTTTTTAAAATAAAATTCCTATATTTTTAACAGGAAAGTTAAAAATTAACAAAAATATATAATGGACCCGAAATTCATATATATGAAATATACGCAATATTGCGTCATTTTAAAAGTTATCATTTTCCAAAGTTTGATCAATAACATTCAAAAGTGCGAAAATTTCTATGTTTATTCATGTAAAAACGACAACAAAATGTTAAGGTTTAACCATTTTACGTGACATTAAAAAAAGTTGGCAATATTGCGTCATTCGACAGCTTGCGTATAAAACTTCAAATCCGTATAGTTTAAATGTATTTTATAAATCTGAAAATGAATCTAATCGAGGTCATAATCGAGTTAGTTTCTCGAGAGGTTTTACGTGAAATTAAAAAAAAAAGCGTACAATATTTCGCCATATTTTAAAAATTAATTTAATAGTCCTATTTAATATTTCCAATTGTCTATCGATATCATTCGAACGATTCCTATAAATTGTACTTCAAAATCTCAATTATGAATCGTTCTCCGTTCACTTGTGCAATTTTGCGTCATTTAATTAAAAGTTGTTTTTACTATTTTACATCACGTATATTATTCAAAAAAAAATTTTCAAATTGGTTTAGTGCGTGAATTAGTATCGCTATATAAATAATACGAAAAAAACCAAAAATGTGCAATTTTGCGTCATTTTAAAATTTGCATTTTCTAAGAAGTCATGTATGCCATTCAAGAGCCCGCGAAAAGCTTAGTTATATAATCTAATTCTTTACTCTCTCTCTCTCTTTAATATACAATAGCTAATACAATTCTTACGGAAAAAATACTTTACGGGAAATATTAAGTGAAATTATCTGCAATATCTCGTTATTTTTTCATTCAGTTTGAATACAAAAGTTCAAAAGCTCAATAATATCCATTAACTTGCGATGTTTGATCGCATCATCTTCCCGCAATGCCAATTATCTCAATCACCCACTCCACACCTCCGATGACCCCCATCAATCGGCCCAATTGAACCCAATTCAAAATGCACTTGATCTTCACAAACACGACAAAACCGTTTATTCAATCAACAGCGAAGAGATTTCGTCCACCACTCGCGTTGGCTCTTTTTCCTTTCCGACTCGAGCGGCGTATCAGGCGCTACCACAATCTCCGTCGGCACCAATTGATGACCGCCAGAGCTCTGGTAGATGAATATCGACGAGACAAATTTCTCCGGCTTCTTCTCCTTCTTCGACGCTTCTCGCGCAGACTTGTTGAGGACAAGCGTCTTCTCCAGCTTCTTGCGAATCGATCTGACGCTCTTGTTGCCGCGTCGCACGGATTCTCTGCAAAAACCAAGACTCTGACTGGTTTCTAGAACATTGAGTGCTCACATTGGCTCGCTGACGTTCTTCTCCTTCTCCGGCAGTTTCTCAATCACTGTCACCAAACCGCTGTTGGTTGACGTCGACATCTGAGACGCTTCATCCAGCTCCTCCATATCCACTGATGGTTCGGGCACATTCGAAATATCCTCCACGCTCTTCTCTTCTACCTTTGGCATTGTGTGCTCCACCTCTACTGTCGAGCTCTCCTCAATTTCCTGCCGAGGGCAAGACGCTGCCGACAACTGAGCCTTCGAGATGCCCTCAACCCACCGGCTAATCTCCTCATCCTTCAAGAACAAGTGCGCGTTGCCGCTCTTCTGAGCAATCTTGATATGACAGCGTCGGTAAGATGTCTGCTTGTTCCTGAACTTGTCCGACCTGGTGGTCACGTGTGCCGCCGCGCGCAGGTCCACAATGAGTCCCTTTTCGCGGTCCTCATAAACTACCAGGAACCCATGGCATGTCACCGAGCAGAAACGCATCTTCAGCGATGACAATATGTCCGGCAGGAGAGTTCGCTTGGTGCGGAAGTAGGAGAGCACACGACCGCGGACAAGCACGTCGCCATCGTGCACCTTCCAGCCCATCAGGTTTGGAAGCGTGACGAACTGCAATCATATTTGGGTAAAATGACAAGGCGAATCCATCGCATACCTGATTGAACTTTTTGGAAATGGGCAACACCTCGCGTCGGATTCTTTTCTGCTCTTCGCTGGCATTCTCCATTTGGTTAATTGGTTGGATTAGTGGTTAGTAGACTAGTAGTGCTTGCTGGCAAAACAGAATGTTAAACTGAATCGAATCGAGTTCTCGCTTGATTTTGATGCTAGATAATCGTTCACGTTCGCTTTGGTTTACACGTAATTTCGTATTTTTATTTATTTTTTGTTTCACGTCATTTCATTTTTAAATTCCCTCCGATACTCGTTTTGAATGTTTTGTGATAACTCTATTATAATCTCTATGAATCGTGTAACTCAGTGGAGAGATGGCCGAGCGGTCTAAGGCGCTGGTTTAAGGCACCAGTCCCTTCGGGGGCGTGGGTTCGAACTCAGTGTCTGGCGGATGGCGCTAGGTTGGAGGTAGGGCGTCCCCGCTGCGGAGGCAACTATTTACTCCATCCTAGCTTCCGCGGACACTGGTTTGTGGACACAAAGATGACGCTAGGTTGTCCAGCGCTATTCATCATCCTAGCACCTGCTGACACTACTTTGTGGGTGTAAAGAGGGCACTAGTCGTATTTCATTATATTATAAAACAACAGTAATTATAGTACAACGTTTATTGAAAACAAGTAAAACAATTATATTTCCATTGTTGCTACTTGAACTTGCTTGGCACGACGTATTCATCCATGTATGACCATCATTTGAGGGCATCTAGATTTTAAAAATTAGTTTTTAGATATGTTAAGTGAGTTGAAAATTAATATTATACTCTTCATTTTTCTGTAGACATGTATACGTATTATTTATATTAATTTTCTTCAATATTTTCACATTAAAGTGATGTTAAAAGTTAATTTCTAAAGTTTAAAAACAAGCTAACGAACCACTCTTGCGTATATCAAAAAATATTTTGACCTGTGAGCCGAAAAAAGACCACTTAAAACAAAGTTTTGAACATATCGTAAAAATTCAAAAATGAATTTGTGGATTATTAATCACTTAAAGTTACTTTTCTCGACACTTGGCTTAGCGTGATAACTTTAAACATCCTTTAAATAACTTTTGTTTTAACATTTAAATCACGTAACAAAAAAAGAAAGAGCATATTATTAATTTGAACTTATTCAACGGAAACAGTTAAAAATCAAACTTTGAGTTGTTGGTTGCTGCGTATAATATAATTCGTACGTAATAAAAGGAGTCGTACAATTAATAATTCGAACATATGCACAAAGTACGGAAATGGCATCTGATGAATTTTATTTTAAGCAACAAAACGCAGTTTGATTTTTAATGGCTTCATAAATAAAAATAATAACAAACCCGGAATGCTTCACATGATGAATGTCGTTGTCATGGATGGTGGTAGCTTGTCCTCGTGTCGATGTCCGTGGTCCTAAAACTATCCAATAATCATTAGTTAACTTTCCAAAACTTACAATAGCTTGTCAATTGTAATCAAGAAATTCCTGCAATTTAAATGGAAATTTTCTGTATACCATGATTTCCTTGTCAACCTCCATTTTGGCAAAGTCATCATTCACATTCGAGCCTGAAATATTTAAAATTATACAATTTCCAATTTAATTTCTTGATTATTAGTAATACCTATGATAGCAAAACAAACCATTAATCCGGTTGAATTGATCCAATCCGTTGGAATAATCTCAGAGATAAACCTATATGTAGGAATATAGGTTTATATGGCTCCGAGTATGTACAAGTCATCAGAACTTGTAAGTTAAGAATGAAATAAAAACATAAAACTGTTCAATAAAAACAATAAAAAACAATAACAAGACAAAAAAATAATGACGATAACTCATAAACAATGTCGTCTATTGTTGAAATGCACTTTCAGGTTGCACTATACTCGTAGCAGATCCGCACTGACAACCAAAACCATTCATCGAGTCGTTGTTTGTCTGCCTTTCTCCAGAAACGTAAAATCGAGTCGTTGTTGGTCTACTGTTCTGTATTGACCATAAACATAAACATGAGAGATAGATTTATTTTGCTTAGCGGGACAACTATACACCTGAAACTCGTTGTTGTTCGTCCTAGCTCCGTCCGCCAAACACTGAGAATCCCACTCTCTTCAGACCTTTTTTCTATTTTTTAGAAAATTCGCTCATAATAATAGTTTTTTAAAGTTTCTTTATGGACGGCCACGAAGTATTTTGCACGCTTCCTTCAAAAATTACAAAAAATCTTTATAGCTCTATCAAACAAATATTTTTAATATTTTAACTAATCCAAATAGACAGAGCAGAAAATAAGAATTTTTTAAAACCTGTTTCGTAATAATAAACCAATACATTTTCGCGAAATTATTATTCATATGGTTTTTATTAATCTTCAGTTTTAGCTAATATTTCGTCGTTTTCTTTATTATTTTAGAATATTTACTAATTGTAGAACTCTTCAAGACATTAGAATACCATAAAACATTTAAAATAAAGTTTCTATCACCCAAAATTGTAAAATAAAAGTTTTTTATAATTGATTGACTTTCACGCAATTGATGCGCGGTCTTTCGCGTTTTCGTGGCAGTCGTGTGTGCATGTTCCATTCATTGCCTTAATCTGATCTACAAAATGACGTACGCAACAGGTCCGCATTAAAAATTTGCGAGATATTAAGCGTCAAAGATAATTGGCAATTTGCCAAATTGGCCAAATTGGTCATTTTTGACCCTTCATAACTCGGCTGTAAATGTATTATATGATTTGAAAATTGACATTTCCATAGAACTTTCGCCAAACTGTTGAATGGTGCAATTTATTTTTCTCAGAACCGATTTTCAGCAAAGTTGTGCATAACCAATTTCAGCTATTTTCAAGCTGAAAAAAGTGCCAAAAATCGATCATGTTCGATATGTAATTAAATTAACATAATTAAATTATACGCCTATTTTTTACGAAATGGAATTGCGTTGTGACGTAATCGTCAGATTCAACGGAGATCGTGCTTGCAACGGATGACACGTCCTGATAATCCGCTTCTGAAATATACGACGAATATCCTTTGATGTTGCGAAGAACATTATGCTTGGCAGCATTCCCGCAATCAAGTTCATCTGAAGGAAACATGGTTTCTCTTTTAAATTTGTGGAAACTAAAAAGTTGTACCGTTATTGTGATGCGCCCCAGTAGGAAGACTTGATTGCTGTAAAATCGATTAATCTCAAAGTAGTAATGGATCAAAGATGAACACTGAAGTAATTTTGTTGGTAGTGAACTGGGAAGTTAACTTCAAACCTGATAGATTACAAATGAGCAGAATGTGATTTTTACAAAATGACGCTGGGTATCAAATATAATTGACTTGTTGTTATTCTTGTTAGTACATTGTTTAAAAAAGCAGATTGAGTAAAAAATGATTGTTATAAAAGGAAGAGCAATGCGGAATAACAATTCAAGCTAAAATATAGAAAATGTGAAGAAAAAATATTTAAATTAAGCATATTAATTAAAATAAGAAAAAGGGATTGTATTATTAGTATCACTGAAATCAGCACACTGAGCTGAGTTCAGTGACACCCATATTGTTATAGTAAAGCTAAGAATGATCAAAATTAAAAACTGGGACCATTAAAATTTGAATTTTTAAGATGTGAGTAAATAACTGCTTGACTAGTGTCATTCAAATCAGCGCATTGAGATGAACAAAATGGTATGTATATTATAATGATAAAGTGTAGAATCTCTTATATTTCAATTTGGGACCATTAAAATTTGAATTTTTAAAATGTGAGTAAATAAGTGCATGACTAGTGTCATTCAAATCAGCACGCTGAGCTGAGTTCAGTGACACCCATATTGATATGGCAAAGCTAAGAATTATCAAAATTAAAAACTGGGACCATTAATATTTGAATTTTTTAAATGTGAGTAAATAAGTGCATAACTAGTGTCATTCAAATCAGCGCATTGAGATGAACAAAATGGTATGCATATTATAATGATAAAGTGTAGAATCTCTTATATTTCCATTTGGGACCATTAAAATTTGAATTTTTAAAATGTGAGTAAATAAATGCATGACTAGTGTCATTCAAATCAGCACGCTGAGCTGAGTTCAGTGACACCCTTATTGATATGGTAAAGCTAAGAATTATCAAAATTAAAAATTGGGACCATTAAAATTTGTCTTTTTATATTATGAGGTAAGAAATACGTCATTGAGGTCAGTAAAAATAGCGCGTTGAGGTAAGTCTAATGACACTAATATTATATTGTTACTTGGAAACATTTTCCTTGAAAACATACAAAATGCACAATCAACGGTGTCGTCAACAGATACTTGGTCTTCGAGTTTTCACAATATAACTTCCAAAGGCCCAAGAATCGCATGTAATGATATCCACATTCATACGTGTAATATATTGATTGCGCACACAATGAGCCGACCCATATAAAGGAAATAAATAGGTTAATGCATTTTCTGCAAAAGTTGAGAAATGAATGGATTTCTAGAAGAATATGTCTTCTAGTTGGGGGTTTCTGTGGATTAAGCTTCAGAAAGTACCTTTTTCATAACAGATTCTAGAAATAATAATCAACTATTTGAGACACATTGATTTTTCCTCAAAGATGTCTCTCTCTGCAATAAAACTTACTTGTCATTATAACTCAATCTGATCATGTGTAGGGGAAGAAACAATGAGCACACTCCGATGGCCTTCAAGCTCCATGCAGCTATTTGACGATTAAAATCTAACATTTGAACAACTCGAATATAGCCGCAATTAAAAAACGGCGAAAAGTTATTGAAAAGTTGGCAAACCGCGTAAATTAATGCAAAAAGTGTAAAATGTATGAGCAATTTCGAGGCGACTACCTGAAGAGCATGCGCAGAAATCAACATTCAATCGACTCGTTACCCTGCTCACAACTGCTCCAAACCGGAGCGCAACCACAATATACGCGGCATTGACGATCGTCGTGACACAGGTGACGAGCACAAATAGGCAATCGATAATCACTTGATGGTTCTTCCACTTTTTTGGGTTCACGTCATCGTAGAAGGGCTGAAAAGAGGATTGAAACAGGAAAGTTTGAATGAGCGGGATTACACTCGAGTGGTAGATGGAATCACAACCGAGCAGATTCATTGTGTCATTCGAATGGAAGTTGCGCACTGTTTTATACAAATCATGACAGATGTTATTTTATTATTGGAATAGATGACGTCGAATGTTGTTCGGATCACCTGGAAAAGGGTGTTATTTACTGAAATATTTATTTATGCACGGATTGTGCTTTATAATCATGTGGACTTGGGTATAAGGTTCAAGAAAGAGAGATCAATCAAATGTTCAATGAACTCGAAATAGAAAAAAAGCGTAGCATTTGAAAAATGGTAAATTGAATCGAAAAATAATGAATATCTGCAAATAAGATCAAACACAAAATTAATTTTTCATTTCCGGTTTGGGTACATTGTAGCTGGTTTATAAAGTTGACTATTTCAGATTAAAGAGATCGACAAGCTATATTCTAACGACTGTCCGTTGACATTTCGACGAACGCACTCAATTTTGCAGAATCGTTCTCTGTCATCGTTCACTTAATTAAAACTCGAGGCGAACAAGAGTAGCGACATCGATTCTTAAAAATTAAATTCTGGTTAGTTTATCTAATTTACATTTAAAATATGTTTCTAAATAATATTTAGTTTCAACCATCTCTCCACTGAGTTACACGATTCAAAGAGATTATAATAGAGTTATCACAGCCACTCTCGACAGATGAAATTGAAAAGGAGAGAGAGAGTCTCTATTATTATGAGACAATTTTTAAAAAATAGAAAAAGGTCTGAAGAGAGTGGGATTCGAACCCACGCCCCCGAAGGGACTGGTGCCTTAAACCAGCGCCTTAGACCGCTCGGCCATCTCTCCACTGAGTTACACGATTCATAGAGATTATAATAGAGTTATCACAGCCACTCTCGACAGATGAAATTGAAAAGGAGAGAGAGTCTCTATTATTATGAGACAATTTTTAAAAAATAGAAAAAGGTCTGAAGAGAGTGGGATCTCAGTGTTTGGCGGACGGAGCTAGGACGAACAACAACGAGTTTCAGGTGTATAGTTGTCCCGCTAAGCAAAATAAAACTATCTCTCATGTTTATGTTTATGGTCAATACAGAACAGTAGACCAACAACGACTCGATTTTACGTTTCTGGAGAAAGGCAGACAAACAACGACTCGATGAATGGTTTTGGTTGTCAGTGCGGATCTGCTACGAGTATAGTGCAACCTTAAAGTGCATTTCAACAATAGACGACATTGTTTATGAGTTATCGTCATTATTTTTTTGTCTTGTTATTGTTTTTTATTGTTTTTATTGAACAGTTTTATGTTTTTATTTCATTCTTAACTTACAAGTTCTGATGACTTGTACATACTCGGAGCCATATAAACCTATATTCCTATATATAGGTTTATCTCTGAGATTATTCCAACGGATTGGATCAATTCAACCGGATTAATGGTTTGTTTTGCTATGATAGGTATTACTAATAATCAAGAAATTAAATTGGAAATTGTATAATTTTAAATATTTCAGGCTCGAATGTGAATGATGACTTTGCCAAAATGGAGGTTGACAAGGAAATCATGGTATACAGAAAATTTCCATTTAAATTGCAGGAATTTCTTGATTACAATTGACAAGCTATTGTAAGTTTTGGAAAGTTAACTAATGATTATTGGATAGTTTTAGGACCACGGACATCGACACGAGGACAAGCTACCACCATCCATGACAACGACATTCATCATGTGAAGCATTCCGGGTTTGTTATTCTTTTTATTTATGAAGCCATTAAAAATCAAACTGCGTTTTGTTGCTTAAAATAAAATTCATCAGATGCCATTTCCGTACTTTGTGCATATGTTCGAATTATTAATTGTACGACTCCTTTTATTACGTACGAATTATATTATACGCAGCAACCAACAACTCAAAGTTTGATTTTTAACTGTTTCCGTTGAATAAGTTCAAATTAATAATATGCTCTTTCTTTTTTTGTTACGTGATTTAAATGTTAAAACAAAAGTTATTTAAAGGATGTTTAAAGTTATCACGCTAAGCCAAGTGTCGAGAAAAGTAACTTTAAGTGATTAATAATCCACAAATTCATTTTTGAAT
The DNA here is from genome assembly GCA_963931815.1 of Caenorhabditis plicata. Taxonomy (NCBI): domain Eukaryota; kingdom Metazoa; phylum Nematoda; class Chromadorea; order Rhabditida; family Rhabditidae; genus Caenorhabditis; species Caenorhabditis plicata. Next base: position 3,352,192 of record OZ007491.1, read on the forward strand.
TTTTACGATATGTTCAAAACTTTGTTTTAAGTGGTCTTTTTTCGGCTCACAGGTCAAAATATTTTTTGATATACGCAAGAGTGGTTCGTTAGCTTGTTTTTAAACTTTAGAAATTAACTTTTAACATCATTTTAATGTGAAAATATTGAAGAAAATTAATATAAATAATACGTATACATGTCTACAGAAAAATGAAGAGTATAATACTAATTTTCAACTCACTTAACATATCTAAAAACTAATTTTTAAAATCTAGATGCCCTCAAATGATGGTCATACATGGATGAATACGTCGTGCCAAGCAAGTTCAAGTAGCAACAATGGAAATATAATTGTTTTACTTGTTTTCAATAAACGTTGTACTATAATTAGTGTTGTTTTATAATATTATGAAATACGACTAGTGCCCTCTTTACACCCACAAAGTAGTGTCAGCAGGTGCTAGGATGATGAATAGATGCTGTCGCGCTGGACAACCTAGCGTCATCTTTGTGTCCACAAACCAGTGTCCGCGGAAGCTAGGATGGAGTAAATAGTTGCCTCCGCAGCGGGGACGCCCTACCTCCAACCTAGCGCCATCCGCCAAACACTGAGTTCGAACCCACGCCCCCGAAGGGACTGGTGCCTTAAACCAGCGCCTTAGACCGCTCGGCCATCTCTCCACTGAGTTACACGATTCAAAGAGATTATAATAGAGTTATCACAGCCACTCTCGACAGATGAAATTGAAAAGGAGAGAGAGAGTCTCTATTATTATGAGACAATTTTTAAAAAATAGAAAAAGGTCTGAAGAGAGTGGGATTCGAACCCACGCCCCCGAAGGGACTGGTGCCTTAAACCAGCGCCTTAGACCGCTCGGCCATCTCTCCACTGAGTTACACGATTCAAAGAGATTATAATAGAGTTATCACAGCCACTCTCGACAGATGAAATTGAAAAGGAGAGAGAGAGTCTCTATTATTATGAGACAATTTTTAAAAAATAGAAAAAGGTCTGAAGAGAATGGGATTCGAACCCACGCCCCCGAAGGGACTGGTGCCTTAAACCAGCGCCTTAGACCGCTCGGCCATCTCTCCACTGAGTTACACGATTCAAAGAGATTATAATAGAGTTATCACAGCCACTCTCGACAGATGAAATTGAAAAGGAGAGAGAGAGTCTCTATTATTATGAGACAATTTTTAAAAAATAGAAAAAGGTCTGAAGAGAGTGGGATTCGAACCCACGCCCCCGAAGGGACTGGTGCCTTAAACCAGCGCCTTAGACCGCTCGGCCATCTCTCCACTGAGTTACACGATTCAAAGAGATTATAATAGAGTTATCACAGCCACTCTCGACAGATGAAATTGAAAAGGAGAGAGAGAGTCTCTATTATTATGAGACAATTTTTAAAAAATAGAAAAAGGTCTGAAGAGAGTGGGATTCGAACCCACGCCCCCGAAGGGACTGGTGCCTTAAACCAGCGCCTTAGACCGCTCGGCCATCTCTCCACTGAGTTACACGATTCATAGAGATTATAATAGAGTTATCACAGCCACTCTCGACAGATGAAATTGAAAAGGAGAGAGAGAGTCTCTATTATTATGAGACAATTTTTAAAAAATAGAAAAAGGTCTGAAGAGAGTGGGATTCGAACCCACGCCCCCGAAGGGACTGGTGCCTTAAACCAGCGCCTTAGACCGCTCGGCCATCTCTCCACTGAGTTACACGATTCAAAGAGATTATAATAGAGTTATCACAGCCACTCTCGACAGATGAAATTGAAAAGGAGAGAGAGAGTCTCTATTATTATGAGACAATTTTTAAAAAATAGAAAAAGGTCTGAAGAGAGTGGGATTCGAACCCACGCCCCCGAAGGGACTGGTGCCTTAAACCAGCGCCTTAGACCGCTCGGCCATCTCTCCACTGAGTTACACGATTCAAAGAGATTATAATAGAGTTATCACAGCCACTCTCGACAGATGAAATTGAAAAGGAGAGAGAGAGTCTCTATTATTATGAGACAATTTTTAAAAAATAGAAAAAGGTCTGAAGAGAGTGGGATTCGAACCCACGCCCCCGAAGGGACTGGTGCCTTAAACCAGCGCCTTAGACCGCTCGGCCATCTCTCCACTGAGTTACACGATTCAAAGAGATTATAATAGAGTTATCACAGCCACTCTCGACAGATGAAATTGAAAAGGAGAGAGAGAGTCTCTATTATTATGAGACAATTTTTAAAAAATAGAAAAAGGTCTGAAGAGAGTGGGATTCGAACCCACGCCCCCGAAGGGACTGGTGCCTTAAACCAGCGCCTTAGACCGCTCGGCCATCTCTCCACTGAGTTACACGATTCAAAGAGATTATAATAGAGTTATCACAGCCACTCTCGACAGATGAAATTGAAAAGGAGAGAGAGAGTCTCTATTATTATGAGACAATTTTTAAAAAATAGAAAAAGGTCTGAAGAGAGTGGGATTCGAACCCACGCCCCCGAAGGGACTGGTGCCTTAAACCAGCGCCTTAGACCGCTCGGCCATCTCTCCACTGAGTTACACGATTCAAAGAGATTATAATAGAGTTATCACAGCCACTCTCGACAGATGAAATTGAAAAGGAGAGAGAGAGTCTCTATTATTATGAGACAATTTTTAAAAAATAGAAAAAGGTCTGAAGAGAGTGGGATTCGAACCCACGCCCCCGAAGGGACTGGTGCCTCTGCACTTTGCGCTTGACGGTGGCGTGACTGTGTTTTGCACGAAAAGTGCTCCGTTTAGGACGCGAGGTGCTTTTTCCATGAAAACACACTCATCGTGTTAGATAGCGTAAACACAAAGAACAAATCGAGTGAACAGTCAACAATCTTGTTATATTTTCATGTTGTTTTTTGGAGTGAGGACGCATCGTCTAATTGTAATCAACTTCGGTTTATTCGATTTGGATGGAATGGTTGTTTTGATTTGATTTTTTTGATCACGAGCTCAATAACAATCGATGGAATTGTTTATGAGTTATAGTTGTTATTGTTTTGACTTGTTATTGTTTTTATTGAATAGTTTTTCTTTTCATTTCATTCTTAACTTATAAGTCCTGAAGACTTATAATATTCTAATATATATTATCTCTACGGATGGGATCAATTCTAAAGGATCAATACGTGGAGGTTTGATTTACTATCACAGGTAAGCAAGAACATTAATTAGGAATTATATTAATTTCAATATTTCAGACTACAATGCTAATTGGAATGAATGGTCCGATCAAGGATGGATTCAATACTGTAAGGCGTTCCGAAGGACTGGCTGGAAAGTAAGTCTACAATTAATATTTAAGGATATATCCATTTTAGATTTTACCAACAACTATCAATATGGAGATTAACAACATAATACAATTTCAATATAAATAGGAAGAATGCCCAGATTAGTGGTCACAAATTGTAAGTTTTGTAAAGGCGAACTAATATATATTGGATAATTTTAGGAGCACATATTTCAAGACTAGGACAACCGTCATCCGAATCAATGCACATTTGAGACAAAGGTAAATAATTCAGGGTTGGCTAGATTTTATTATTATTTTTTATTTATGTTATTTCAGTTGAAATTAATAATGTGCTCTTTCTTTTTCATTAGACGTGATTTAAATTCGTTTCATTGGAAGCATATTATAAAAAATAGACGTCTAAACAAATGAATGAGTATAATTTTAACTTTCAACTGACTTAGCATATTTAAAAAATAGGTTTAAAAGATCTAGAAGCCCTCGAATGATTTTCATACATATCAGTAATGGGAGGGACAAGATTTCTTCGAATTCCGGGCTGTCGGGAGCTTAAAAAATTGAAAATTAATAGACCCGTGACCCGGGAGTGGAACTTCCCGTTTCCCCTACCCGGGACTCGGGACCGGGACTCCACTTTTCCATACCGGGACTTCAATTTCTTTGTAACAATCTTATTTTTTAGAAAACGGCATTTGCGCATTCCTACCCGTTTCGAAGTGGTAATCTATATAGTACGTCGTGCCAAGGAAGATTGAAACACTACAATGGAGCTATCTGAATCGATACAAGGAGCTCAATTAAATGCATTAATTATTGTTTGCTATTTAGTTGTTATTTATATAAATAAATAAGTGAATAAATATTATATTGTTATGTCTAACGTAAAGGATATAAACCAATATTAAAACGAGGTGAAATAATCCAAAAGCTGTGAGCAAAATTCCACAAAAATGACAGGACTCTGTCCGATGGCTTTTCGCAAAGTTCCAACAAACTGTTAGGACGCTCTCCTATAGCTTTTCGCAAAGTTGCAGCAAACTGTTAGGACGCTGTGCGGTGACTGACTGTTCTGGCGGCAGTTTTGCGCGTGTTTTCATAACAATTTCGTGCAAAACACAGTCACGCCACCGTCAAGCGCAAAGTGCAGAGGCCTTAAACCAGCGCCTTAGACCGCTCGGCCATCTCTCCACTGAGTTACACGATTCAAAGAGATTATAATAGAGTTATCACAGCCACTCTCGACAGATGAAATTGAAAAGGAGAGAGAGAGTCTCTATTATTATGAGACAATTTTTAAAAAATAGAAAAAGGTCTGAAGAGAGTGGGATTCGAACCCACGCCCCCGAACTCTGCACTTTGCGCTTGACGGTGGCGTGACTGTGTTTTGCACGAAATTGTTATGAAAACACGCGCAAAACTGCCGCCAGAACAGTCAGTCACCGCACAGCGTCCTAACAGTTTGCTGCAACTTTGCGAAAAGCTATCGGAGAGCGTCCTAACAGTTTGTTGGAACTTTGCGAAAAGCCATCGGACAGAGTCCTGTCATTTCTGTGGAATTTTGCTCACAGCTTTTGGGTTATTTCATCTCGTTTTAATATTGGTTTATATCCTATACATTAGACATAACAACATACTATTTATTCACTTATTTATTTATATAAACAACAATTAATACGAATCATAGTTAATTAAATAATTAATTTAATTGAGCTTCTTGTATCGATTCAGATAGCTCCATTGTAGTGTTTCGATCTTCCCTGCCACGACGTACTATATAGATTACCACTTCGAAACGGGTAGGAATGCGCAAATGTCGTTGTCTAAAAAAATAAGATTGTTACAAAGAAATTGAAGTCCCGGTATGGAAAAGTGGAGTCCCGGTCCCGAGTCCCGCGTAGGGGAAAAGGGAAGTTCCACTCCCGGGTCACGGGTCTATTAATTTTCAATTTTTTAAGCTCCCGACAGCCCGGAATTCGAAAAAACGTTGTCCCTCCCATTACTGATATGTATGAAAATCATTCGAGGGCTTCTAGATCTTTTAAACCTATTTTTTAAATATGCTAAGTCAGTTGAAAGTTCAAATTATACTCATTCATTTGTTTAGACGTCTATTTTTTATAATATGCTTCCAATGAAACGAATTTAAATCACGTCTAATGAAAAAGAAAGAGCACATTATTAATTTCAACTGATATAACATAAATAAAAAATAATAATAAAATCTAGCCAACCCTGAATTATTTACCTTTGTCTCAAATGTGCCTTGATTCGGATGACGGTTGTCCTAGTCTTGAAATATGTACTCCTAAAATTATCCAATATATATTAGTTCGCCTTTACAAAACTTACAATTTGTGACCACTAATCTGAACATTCTTCCCATTCATATTGAAATTGTATTAAGTTGTTAATCTCCATATTGATAGTTGTTGGTAAAATCTAAAATGGATATATCCTTAAATATTAATTGTAGACTTACTTTGCAGCCAGTCCTTCGGAACGCCTTACAGTATTGAATCCATCCTTGATCGGACCATTCATTCCAATTAGCATTGTAGTCTGAAATATTGAAATTAATATAATTCCTAATTAATGTTCTTGCTTACCTGTGATAGTAAATCAAACCTCCACGTATTGATCCTTTAGAATTGATCCCATCCGTAGAGATAATATATATTAGAATATTATAAGTCTTCAGGACTTATAAGTTAAGAATGAAATGAAAAGAAAAACTATTCAATAAAAACAATAACAAGTCAAAACAATAACAACTATAACTCATAAACAATGTCATCGATTGTTATTGAGCTCGTGATCAAAAAAATCAAATCAAAACAACAAGTCCACCCAAACCGAATAACCGAAGTTGATTACAATTAGACGATGCGTCCTCACTCCAAAAAACAACATGAAAATATAACAAGAATGTTGACTGTTCACTCGAATTGTTCTTTGTGTTTACGCTATCTAACACGATGAGTGTGTTTTCGTGGAAAAAGCACCTCGCGTCCTAAACGGAGCCCTTTTCGTGCAAAACACAGTCACGCCACCGTCAAGCGCAAAGTGCAGAGAAGGGACTGGTGCCTTAAACCAGCGCCTTAGACCGCTCGGCCATCTCTCCACTGAGTTACACGATTCATAGAGATTATAATAGAGTTATCACAGCCACTCTCGACAGATGAAATTGAAAAGGAGAGAGAGAGTCTCTATTATTATGAGACAATTTTTAAAAAATAGAAAAAGGTCTGAAGAGAGTGGGATTCGAACCCACGCCCCCGAAGGGACTGGTGCCTTAAACCAGCGCCTTAGACCGCTCGGCCATCTCTCCACTGAGTTACACGATTCAAAGAGATTATAATAGAGTTATCACAGCCACTCTCGACAGATGAAATTGAAAAGGAGAGAGAGAGTCTCTATTATTATGAGACAATTTTTAAAAAATAGAAAAAGGTCTGAAGAGAGTGGGATTCGAACCCACGCCCCCGAAGGGACTGGTGCCTTAAACCAGCGCCTTAGACCGCTCGGCCATCTCTCCACTGAGTTACACGATTCATAGAGATTATAATAGAGTTATCACAGCCACTCTCGACAGATGAAATTGAAAAGGAGAGAGAGAGTCTCTATTATTATGAGACAATTTTTAAAAAATAGAAAAAGGTCTGAAGAGAGTGGGATTCGAACCCACGCCCCCGAAGGGACTGGTGCCTTAAACCAGCGCCTTAGACCGCTCGGCCATCTCTCCACTGAGTTACACGATTCAAAGAGATTATAATAGAGTTATCACAGCCACTCTCGACAGATGAAATTGAAAAGGAGAGAGAGAGTCTCTATTATTATGAGACAATTTTTAAAAAATAGAAAAAGGTCTGAAGAGAGTGGGATTCGAACCCACGCCCCCGAAGGGACTGGTGCCTTAAACCAGCGCCTTAGACCGCTCGGCCATCTCTCCACTGAGTTACACGATTCAAAGAGATTATAATAGAGTTATCACAGCCACTCTCGACAGATGAAATTGAAAAGGAGAGAGAGAGTCTCTATTATTATGAGACAATTTTTAAAAAATAGAAAAAGGTCTGAAGAGAGTGGGATTCGAACCCACGCCCCCGAAGGGACTGGTGCCTTAAACCAGCGCCTTAGACCGCTCGGCCATCTCTCCACTGAGTTACACGATTCATAGAGATTATAATAGAGTTATCACAGCCACTCTCGACAGATGAAATTGAAAAGGAGAGAGAGAGTCTCTATTATTATGAGACAATTTTTAAAAAATAGAAAAAGGTCTGAAGAGAGTGGGATTCGAACCCACGCCCCCGAAGGGACTGGTGCCTTAAACCAGCGCCTTAGACCGCTCGGCCATCTCTCCACTGAGTTACACGATTCAAAGAGATTATAATAGAGTTATCACAGCCACTCTCGACAGATGAAATTGAAAAGGAGAGAGAGAGTCTCTATTATTATGAGACAATTTTTAAAAAATAGAAAAAGGTCTGAAGAGAGTGGGATTCGAACCCACGCCCCCGAAGGGACTGGTGCCTTAAACCAGCGCCTTAGACCGCTCGGCCATCTCTCCACTGAGTTACACGATTCATAGAGATTATAATAGAGTTATCACAGCCACTCTCGACAGATGAAATTGAAAAGGAGAGAGAGAGTCTCTATTATTATGAGACAATTTTTAAAAAATAGAAAAAGGTCTGAAGAGAGTGGGATTCGAACCCACGCCCCCGAAGGGACTGGTGCCTTAAACCAGCGCCTTAGACCGCTCGGCCATCTCTCCACTGAGTTACACGATTCATAGAGATTATAATAGAGTTATCACAGCCACTCTCGACAGATGAAATTGAAAAGGAGAGAGAGAGTCTCTATTATTATGAGACAATTTTTAAAAAATAGAAAAAGGTCTGAAGAGAGTGGGATTCGAACCCACGCCCCCGAAGGGACTGGTGCCTTAAACCAGCGCCTTAGACCGCTCGGCCATCTCTCCACTGAGTTACACGATTCATAGAGATTATAATAGAGTTATCACAGCCACTCTCGACAGATGAAATTGAAAAGGAGAGAGAGAGTCTCTATTATTATGAGACAATTTTTAAAAAATAGAAAAAGGTCTGAAGAGAGTGGGATTCGAACCCACGCCCCCGAAGGGACTGGTGCCTTAAACCAGCGCCTTAGACCGCTCGGCCATCTCTCCACTGAGTTACACGATTCATAGAGATTATAATAGAGTTATCACAGCCACTCTCGACAGATGAAATTGAAAAGGAGAGAGAGAGTCTCTATTATTATGAGACAATTTTTAAAAAATAGAAAAAGGTCTGAAGAGAGTGGGATTCGAACCCACGCCCCCGAAGGGACTGGTGCCTTAAACCAGCGCCTTAGACCGCTCGGCCATCTCTCCACTGAGTTACACGATTCATAGAGATTATAATAGAGTTATCACAGCCACTCTCGACAGATGAAATTGAAAAGGAGAGAGAGAGTCTCTATTATTATGAGACAATTTTTAAAAAATAGAAAAAGGTCTGAAGAGAGTGGGATTCGAACCCACGCCCCCGAAGGGACTGGTGCCTTAAACCAGCGCCTTAGACCGCTCGGCCATCTCTCCACTGAGTTACACGATTCATAGAGATTATAATAGAGTTATCACAGCCACTCTCGACAGATGAAATTGAAAAGGAGAGAGAGAGTCTCTATTATTATGAGACAATTTTTAAAAAATAGAAAAAGGTCTGAAGAGAGTGGGATTCGAACCCACGCCCCCGAAGGGACTGGTGCCTTAAACCAGCGCCTTAGACCGCTCGGCCATCTCTCCACTGAGTTACACGATTCAAAGAGATTATAATAGAGTTATCACAGCCACTCTCGACAGATGAAATTGAAAAGGAGAGAGAGAGTCTCTATTATTATGAGACAATTTTTAAAAAATAGAAAAAGGTCTGAAGAGAGTGGGATTCGAACCCACGCCCCCGAAGGGACTGGTGCCTTAAACCAGCGCCTTAGACCGCTCGGCCATCTCTCCACTGAGTTACACGATTCAAAGAGATTATAATAGAGTTATCACAGCCACTCTCGACAGATGAAATTGAAAAGGAGAGAGAGAGTCTCTATTATTATGAGACAATTTTTAAAAAATAGAAAAAGGTCTGAAGAGAGTGGGATTCGAACCCACGCCCCCGAAGGGACTGGTGCCTTAAACCAGCGCCTTAGACCGCTCGGCCATCTCTCCACTGAGTTACACGATTCATAGAGATTATAATAGAGTTATCACAGCCACTCTCGACAGATGAAATTGAAAAGGAGAGAGAGAGTCTCTATTATTATGAGACAATTTTTAAAAAATAGAAAAAGGTCTGAAGAGAGTGGGATTCGAACCCACGCCCCCGAAGGGACTGGTGCCTTAAACCAGCGCCTTAGACCGCTCGGCCATCTCTCCACTGAGTTACACGATTCATAGAGATTATAATAGAGTTATCACAGCCACTCTCGACAGATGAAATTGAAAAGGAGAGAGAGAGAGTCTCTATTATTATGAGACAATTTTTAAAAAATAGAAAAATGTCTGAAGAGAGTGGGATTCGAACCCACGCCCCCGAAGGGACTGGTGCCTTAAACCAGCGCCTTAGACCGCTCGGCCATCTCTCCACTGAGTTACACGATTCATAGAGATTATAATAGAGTTATCACAGCCACTCTCGACAGATGAAATTGAAAAGGAGAGAGAGAGTCTCTATTATTATGAGACAATTTTTAAAAAATAGAAAAAGGTCTGAAGAGAGTGGGATTCGAACCCACGCCCCCGAAGGGACTGGTGCCTTAAACCAGCGCCTTAGACCGCTCGGCCATCTCTCCACTGAGTTACACGATTCATAGAGATTATAATAGAGTTATCACAGCCACTCTCGACAGATGAAATTGAAAAGGAGAGAGAGAGTCTCTATTATTATGAGACAATTTTTAAAAAATAGAAAAAGGTCTGAAGAGAGTGGGATTCGAACCCACGCCCCCGAAGGGACTGGTGCCTTAAACCAGCGCCTTAGACCGCTCGGCCATCTCTCCACTGAGTTACACGATTCATAGAGATTATAATAGAGTTATCACAGCCACTCTCGACAGATGAAATTGAAAAGGAGAGAGAGAGTCTCTATTATTTTGAGACAATTTTTAAAAAATAGAAAAAGGTCTGAAGAGAGTGGGATTCGAACCCACGCCCCCGAAGGGACTGGTGCCTTAAACCAGCGCCTTAGACCGCTCGGCCATCTCTCCACTGAGTTACACGATTCATAGAGATTATAATAGAGTTATCACAGCCACTCTCGACAGATGAAATTGAAAAGGAGAGAGAGAGTCTCTATTATTATGAGACAATTTTTAAAAAATAGAAAAAGGTCTGAAGAGAGTGGGATTCGAACCCACGCCCCCGAAGGGACTGGTGCCTTAAACCAGCGCCTTAGACCGCTCGGCCATCTCTCCACTGAGTTACACGATTCAAAGAGATTATAATAGAGTTATCACAGCCACTCTCGACAGATGAAATTGAAAAGGAGAGAGAGAGTCTCTATTATTATGAGACAATTTTTAAAAAATAGAAAAAGGTCTGAAGAGAGTGGGATTCGAACCCACGCCCCCGAAGGGACTGGTGCCTTAAACCAGCGCCTTAGACCGCTCGGCCATCTCTCCACTGAGTTACACGATTCATAGAGATTATAATAGAGTTATCACAGCCACTCTCGACAGATGAAATTGAAAAGGAGAGAGAGAGTCTCTATTATTATGAGACAATTTTTAAAAAATAGAAAAAGGTCTGAAGAGAGTGGGATTCGAACCCACGCCCCCGAAGGGACTGGTGCCTTAAACCAGCGCCTTAGACCGCTCGGCCATCTCTCCACTGAGTTACACGATTCATAGAGATTATAATAGAGTTATCACAGCCACTCTCGACAGATGAAATTGAAAAGGAGAGAGAGAGAGTCTCTATTATTATGAGACAATTTTTAAAAAATAGAAAAATGTCTGAAGAGAGTGGGATTCGAACCCACGCCCCCGAAGGGACTGGTGCCTTAAACCAGCGCCTTAGACCGCTCGGCCATCTCTCCACTGAGTTACACGATTCAAAGAGATTATAATAGAGTTATCACAGCCACTCTCGACAGATGAAATTGAAAAGGAGAGAGAGAGTCTCTATTATTATGAGACAATTTTTAAAAAATAGAAAAAGGTCTGAAGAGAGTGGGATTCGAACCCACGCCCCCGAAGGGACTGGTGCCTTAAACCAGCGCCTTAGACCGCTCGGCCATCTCTCCACTGAGTTACACGATTCATAGAGATTATAATAGAGTTATCACAGCCACTCTCGACAGATGAAATTGAAAAGGAGAGAGAGAGTCTCTATTATTATGAGACAATTTTTAAAAAATAGAAAAAGGTCTGAAGAGAGTGGGATTCGAACCCACGCCCCCGAAGGGACTGGTGCCTTAAACCAGCGCCTTAGACCGCTCGGCCATCTCTCCACTGAGTTACACGATTCAAAGAGATTATAATAGAGTTATCACAGCCACTCTCGACAGATGAAATTGAAAAGGAGAGAGAGAGTCTCTATTATTATGAGACAATTTTTAAAAAATAGAAAAAGGTCTGAAGAGAGTGGGATTCGAACCCACGCCCCCGAAGGGACTGGTGCCTTAAACCAGCGCCTTAGACCGCTCGGCCATCTCTCCACTGAGTTACACGATTCATAGAGATTATAATAGAGTTATCACAGCCACTCTCGACAGATGAAATTGAAAAGGAGAGAGAGAGTCTCTATTATTATGAGACAATTTTTAAAAAATAGAAAAAGGTCTGAAGAGAGTGGGATTCGAACCCACGCCCCCGAAGGGACTGGTGCCTTAAACCAGCGCCTTAGACCGCTCGGCCATCTCTCCACTGAGTTACACGATTCATAGAGATTATAATAGAGTTATCACAGCCACTCTCGACAGATGAAATTGAAAAGGAGAGAGAGAGTCTCTATTATTATGAGACAATTTTTAAAAAATAGAAAAAGGTCTGAAGAGAGTGGGATTCGAACCCACGCCCCCGAAGGGACTGGTGCCTTAAACCAGCGCCTTAGACCGCTCGGCCATCTCTCCACTGAGTTACACGATTCATAGAGATTATAATAGAGTTATCACAGCCACTCTCGACAGATGAAATTGAAAAGGAGAGAGAGAGAGTCTCTATTATTATGAGACAATTTTTAAAAAATAGAAAAATGTCTGAAGAGAGTGGGATTCGAACCCACGCCCCCGAAGGGACTGGTGCCTTAAACCAGCGCCTTAGACCGCTCGGCCATCTCTCCACTGAGTTACACGATTCAAAGAGATTATAATAGAGTTATCACAGCCACTCTCGACAGATGAAATTGAAAAGGAGAGAGAGAGTCTCTATTATTATGAGACAATTTTTAAAAAATAGAAAAAGGTCTGAAGAGAGTGGGATTCGAACCCACGCCCCCGAAGGGACTGGTGCCTTAAACCAGCGCCTTAGACCGCTCGGCCATCTCTCCACTGAGTTACACGATTCATAGAGATTATAATAGAGTTATCACAGCCACTCTCGACAGATGAAATTGAAAAGGAGAGAGAGAGTCTCTATTATTATGAGACAATTTTTAAAAAATAGAAAAAGGTCTGAAGAGAGTGGGATTCGAACCCACGCCCCCGAAGGGACTGGTGCCTTAAACCAGCGCCTTAGACCGCTCGGCCATCTCTCCACTGAGTTACACGATTCAAAGAGATTATAATAGAGTTATCACAGCCACTCTCGACAGATGAAATTGAAAAGGAGAGAGAGAGTCTCTATTATTATGAGACAATTTTTAAAAAATAGAAAAAGGTCTGAAGAGAGTGGGATTCGAACCCACGCCCCCGAAGGGACTGGTGCCTTAAACCAGCGCCTTAGACCGCTCGGCCATCTCTCCACTGAGTTACACGATTCATAGAGATTATAATAGAGTTATCACAGCCACTCTCGACAGATGAAATTGAAAAGGAGAGAGAGAGTCTCTATTATTATGAGACAATTTTTAAAAAATAGAAAAAGGTCTGAAGAGAGTGGGATTCGAACCCACGCCCCCGAAGGGACTGGTGCCTTAAACCAGCGCCTTAGACCGCTCGGCCATCTCTCCACTGAGTTACACGATTCATAGAGATTATAATAGAGTTATCACAGCCACTCTCGACAGATGAAATTGAAAAGGAGAGAGAGAGTCTCTATTATTATGAGACAATTTTTAAAAAATAGAAAAAGGTCTGAAGAGAGTGGGATTCGAACCCACGCCCCCGAAGGGACTGGTGCCTTAAACCAGCGCCTTAGACCGCTCGGCCATCTCTCCACTGAGTTACACGATTCATAGAGATTATAATAGAGTTATCACAGCCACTCTCGACAGATGAAATTGAAAAGGAGAGAGAGAGTCTCTATTATTATGAGACAATTTTTAAAAAATAGAAAAAGGTCTGAAGAGAGTGGGATTCGAACCCACGCCCCCGAAGGGACTGGTGCCTTAAACCAGCGCCTTAGACCGCTCGGCCATCTCTCCACTGAGTTACACGATTCATAGAGATTATAATAGAGTTATCACAGCCACTCTCGACAGATGAAATTGAAAAGGAGAGAGAGAGAGTCTCTATTATTATGAGACAATTTTTAAAAAATAGAAAAATGTCTGAAGAGAGTGGGATTCGAACCCACGCCCCCGAAGGGACTGGTGCCTTAAACCAGCGCCTTAGACCGCTCGGCCATCTCTCCACTGAGTTACACGATTCATAGAGATTATAATAGAGTTATCACAGCCACTCTCGACAGATGAAATTGAAAAGGAGAGAGAGAGAGAGTCTCTATTATTATGAGACAATTTTTAAAAAATAGAAAAATGTCTGAAGAGAGTGGGATTCGAACCCACGCCCCCGAAGGGACTGGTGCCTTAAACCAGCGCCTTAGACCGCTCGGCCATCTCTCCACTGAGTTACACGATTCATAGAGATTATAATAGAGTTATCACAGCCACTCTCGACAGATGAAATTGAAAAGGAGAGAGAGAGAGTCTCTATTATTATGAGACAATTTTTAAAAAATAGAAAAATGTCTGAAGAGAGTGGGATTCGAACCCACGCCCCCGAAGGGACTGGTGCCTTAAACCAGCGCCTTAGACCGCTCGGCCATCTCTCCACTGAGTTACACGATTCATAGAGATTATAATAGAGTTATCACAGCCACTCTCGACAGATGAAATTGAAAAGGAGAGAGAGAGTCTCTATTATTATGAGACAATTTTTAAAAAATAGAAAAATGTCTGAAGAGAGTGGGATTCGAACCCACGCCCCCGAAGGGACTGGTGCCTTAAACCAGCGCCTTAGACCGCTCGGCCATCTCTCCACTGAGTTACACGATTCATAGAGATTATAATAGAGTTATCACAGCCACTCTCGACAGATGAAATTGAAAAGGAGAGAGAGAGAGTCTCTATTATTATGAGACAATTTTTAAAAAATAGAAAAATGTCTGAAGAGAGTGGGATTCGAACCCACGCCCCCGAAGGGCTCTGCACTTTGCGCTTGACGGTGGCGTGACTGTGTTTTGCACGAAAAGGGCTCCGTTTAGGACGCGAGGTGCTTTTTCCATGAAAACCCACTCATCGTGTTAGATAGCGTAAACACAAAGAACAAATCGAGTGAACAGTCAACATTCTTGTTATATTTTCATGTTGTTTTTTGGAGTGAGGACGCATCGCTTAATTGTAATCAAACTTCGGTTATTCGGTTTGGGTGGACTTGTTGTTTTGATTTGATGTTTTGATCACGAGCTCAATAACAATCGATGACATTGTTTATGAGTTATAGTTGTTATTGTTTTGACTTGTTATTGTTTTTATTGAATAGTTTTTCTTTTCATTTCATTCTTAACTTATAAGTCCTGAAGACTTATAATATTCTAATATATATTATCTCTACGGATGGGATCAATTCTAAAGGATCAATACGTGGAGGTTTGATTTACTATCACAGGTAAGCAAGAACATTAATTAGGAATTATATTAATTTCAATATTTCAGACTACAATGCTAATTGGAATGAATGGTCCGATCAAGGATGGATTCAATACTGTAAGGCGTTCCGAAGGACTGGCTGGAAAGTAAGTCTTCAATTAATATTTAAGGATATATCCATTTTAGATTTTACCAACAACTATCAATATGGAGATTAACAACATAATACAATTTCAATATAAATGGGAAGAATGTCCAGATTAGTGGTCACAAATTGTAAGTTTTGTAAAGGCGAACTAATATATATTGGATAATTTTAGGAGCACATATTTCAAGACTAGGACAACCGTCATCCGAATCAATGCACATTTGAGACAAAGGTAAATAATTCAGGGTTGGC
The DNA here is from genome assembly GCA_963931815.1 of Caenorhabditis plicata. Taxonomy (NCBI): domain Eukaryota; kingdom Metazoa; phylum Nematoda; class Chromadorea; order Rhabditida; family Rhabditidae; genus Caenorhabditis; species Caenorhabditis plicata. The sequence goes on from OZ007491.1 coordinate 3,367,881, forward strand.
TAGATTTTATTATTTTTTATTTATGTTATTTCAGTTGAAATTAATAATGTGCTATTTCTTTTTCATTAGACGTGATTTAAATTCGTTTCATTGGAAGCATATTATAAAAAATAGACGTCTAAACAAATGAATGAGTATAATTTGAACTTTCAACTGACTTAGCATATTTAAAAGTTAGGTTTAAAAGATCTAGAAGCCCTCGAATGATTTTCATACCGATCAGTAATGGGAGGGACAACGTTTTTTCGAATCCCGGGCTGTCGGGAGCTTAAAAAATTGAAAATTAATAGACCCGTGACCCGGGAGTGGAACTTCCCTTTTCCCCTACCCGGGACTCGGGACCGGGACTCCACTTTTCCATACCGGGACTTCAATTCCTTTGTAACAATCTTATTTTTTTTAGAAAACGACATTTGCGCATTCCTACCCGTTTCGCAGTGGTAATCCATATAGTACGTCGTGCCAAGGAAGATTGAAACACTACAATGGAGCTATCTGAATCGATACAAGGAGCTCAATTAAATGCATTAATTATTGTTTGCTATTTAGTTGTTATTTATATAAATAAATAAGTGAATAAATATTATATTGTTATGTCTAACGTAAAGGATATAAACCAATATTAAAACGAGGTGGAATAATCCAAAAGCTGTGAGCAAAATTCCACAAAAATGACAGGACTCTGTCCGATGGCTTTTCGCAAAGTTCCAACAAACTGTTAGGACGCTCTCCGATAGCTTTTCGCAAAGATGCAGCAAACTGTTAGGACGCTGTGCGGTGACTGACTGTTCTGGCGGCAGTTTTGCGCGTGTTTTCATAACAATTTCGTGCAAAACACAGTCACGCCACCGTCAAGCGCAAAGTGCAGAGGGACTGGTGCCTTAAACCAGCGCCTTAGACCGCTCGGGCATCTCTCCACTGAGTTACACGATTCATAGAGATTATAATAGAGTTATCACAGCCACTCTCGACAGATGAAATTGAAAAGGAGAGAGAGAGAGTCTCTATTATTATGAGACAATTTTTAAAAAATAGAAAAATGTCTGAAGAGAGTGGGATTCGAACCCACGCCCCCGAAGGGACTGGTGCCTTAAACCAGCGCCTTAGACCGCTCGGCCATCTCTCCACTGAGTTACACGATTCATAGAGATTATAATAGAGTTATCACAGCCACTCTCGACAGATGAAATTGAAAAGGAGAGAGAGAGTCTCTATTATTATGAGACAATTTTTAAAAAATAGAAAAAGGTCTGAAGAGAGTGGGATTCGAACCCACGCCCCCGAAGGGACTGGTGCCTTAAACCAGCGCCTTAGACCGCTCGGCCATCTCTCCACTGAGTTACACGATTCAAAGAGATTATAATAGAGTTATCACAGCCACTCTCGACAGATGAAATTGAAAAGGAGAGAGAGAGTCTCTATTATTATGAGACAATTTTTAAAAAATAGAAAAATGTCTGAAGAGAGTGGGATTCGAACCCACGCCCCCGAAGGGACTGGTGCCTTAAACCAGCGCCTTAGACCGCTCGGCCATCTCTCCACTGAGTTACACGATTCAAAGAGATTATAATAGAGTTATCACAGCCACTCTCGACAGATGAAATTGAAAAGGAGAGAGAGAGTCTCTATTATTATGAGACAATTTTTAAAAAATAGAAAAACGTCTGAAGAGAGTGGGATTCGAACCCACGCCCCCGAAGGGACTGGTGCCTTAAACCAGCGCCTTAGACCGCTCGGCCATCTCTCCACTGAGTTACACGATTCATAGAGATTATAATAGAGTTATCACAGCCACTCTCGACAGATGAAATTGAAAAGGAGAGAGAGAGTCTCTATTATTATGAGACAATTTTTAAAAAATAGAAAAAGGTCTGAAGAGAGTGGGATTCGAACCCACGCCCCCGAAGGGACTGGTGCCTTAAACCAGCGCCTTAGACCGCTCGGCCATCTCTCCACTGAGTTACACGATTCATAGAGATTATAATAGAGTTATCACAGCCACTCTCGACAGATGAAATTGAAAAGGAGAGAGAGAGTCTCTATTATTATGAGACAATTTTTAAAAAATAGAAAAATGTCTGAAGAGAGTGGGATTCGAACCCACGCCCCCGAAGGGACTGGTGCCTTAAACCAGCGCCTTAGACCGCTCGGCCATCTCTCCACTGACTAGGGAATGGTCAGCATAGTGTTTGGAGTTACAGGATGTGACATATATCATTAGAAAGAGAAAAAAATCTACTTTCTAAATATAAAAAGAGTTTCTGCAACGGACACAGCTATCTCGAGAAAATTGCGTCTGAAAATTTACTACGAAAAGGGCACTGAAATCCCCGCGTCGCAGCCACGAGGAGGTCAGTTTCATATACGCGAAGTTGAGGGGAAGATTTCGATGGCAGCGTAGTGTAGGCGGTAAGAGGGATGGGCGCGGAGTGAGGGCGGTAAGAGGGATGGGCGCGGAGTGTAGGCGGCGGAAGAGGGATGGGCGAGGGACCGTGACTCTCTGGTTCGAACCCATCCTGCGAAGACTATTTTTTGTTTTTTTTTTGCTTTTTTTCGATCGATCATAACAGGTCGTGGAGCAAGTTTCAGACATCGTCCATGTGATATCTGCATTAGAAACACTAGAATTCTGTGATATTCAACGTTTTTCGGGAAAAAAAAAGTTGGACGAAAAATCTTGTTTTTCACATGGAGTATGGCTCTAATTTTTCATAAAAAATAAATTTTCATAAATTTTCATAAATTTCATAACTAGCGTTTCTCGGTGAAAAGGTCGTCGAAAGATTGGTTCAAGCGAAGTCTTCTCTCACTCACTCGTTCACGTTCCTTCCGATGTTGTTCATGGATGGGACAATGGGAAAGAAGGCTTTCATGGTTTTGTCAGAACCAACCGGAGCCTTCCCTCCGTCGCGCCCAATACCCAACTGTCCGAACTTGGAGGTCAGATGTGGCAAGAATCACATCATGACCAAAGAGTTGATGTGCGATTGGCTTCGAAGCTGTGTCTTCAATGCATCCAACCCTCGGAAACTCTATATGCTTGTCGACAGCTGGCCATGCTTCAAGGATCACAACACCATCAAGAAATGCGTTCCAAGAGGATTTGATGTCACCATCAAGAATATTCCCCCGCACACCACCGGGATGATTCAGCCTCTGGACGCATACTGGAATGGGCCATGGAAAGTAAGTTTGTCACTCATGCTCTGTGACACCACTCCATTGTTTTCAGAGCTTCATCAAAAAGTTCACGACTCATGCTTTGATCTTCCACCCGGACTATATCATTGCACAGCGCAATAATGCAATCTGGATGGTTTCTCTATTGTATCACCAGTTTTCGGCAAAGTAATTTCAGCCGTTCTATGAGGATCTGCACAAATGTTTCTCTTCTACAATAAAATGATTGAAACAAATAAAGTATTTGCATCTTGCGCATTTAATGAAAGCCACTTGATTGCAGTTTTGCCGGAAACAATTCTACTAGCCAACTTGTCCGAAGCAGAATTCGGACGGGGTGACACGGAGTGTATGAATCGAGGTATCCAGTCTTCTTCCATGAGTATTGAAAGAACGGCTGAAATTCCTTTGCCGAAAACTGGTGATACAATAGAGAAATCATCAAGATTGCATTATTGCGCTGTGCAATGATACAGTGCGACGGAGGGAAGGCTCCGGTTGGTTCTGACAAAACCATGAAAGCCTTCTTTCCCATTGTCCCATCCATGAACAACATCGGAAGGAACGTGAACGAGTGAGTGAGAGAAGACTTCGCTTGAACCAATCTTTCGACGACCTTTTCACCGAGAAACGCTAGTTATGAAATTTATGAAAATTTATGAAAATTTATTTTTTATGAAAAATTAGAGCCATACTCCATGTGAAAAACAAGATTTTTCGTCCAACTTTTTTTTTCCCGAAAAACGTTGAATATCACAGAATTCTAGTGTTTCTAATGCAGATATCACATGGACGATGTCTGAAACTTGCTCCACGACCTGTTATGATCGATCGAAAAAAAGCAAAAAAAAAACAAAAAATAGTCTTCGCAGGATGGGTTCGAACCAGAGAGTCACGGTCCCTCGCCCATCCCTCTTCCGCCGCCTACACTCCGCGCCCATCCCTCTTACCGCCCTCACTCCGCGCCCATCCCTCTTACCGCCTACACTACGCTGCCATCGAAATCTTCCCCTCAACTTCGCGTATATGAAACTGACCTCCTCGTGGCTGCGACGCGGGGATTTCAGTGCCCTTTTCGTAGTAAATTTTCAGACGCAATTTTCTCGAGATAGCTGTGTCCGTTGCAGAAACTCTTTTTATATTTAGAAAGTAGATTTTTTTCTCTTTCTAATGATATATGTCACATCCTGTAACTCCAAACACTATGCTGACCATTCCCTAGTGAGTTACACGATTCATAGAGATTATAATAGAGTTATCACAGCCACTCTCGACAGATGAAATTGAAAAGGAGAGAGAGAGTCTCTATTATTATGAGACAATTTTTAAAAAATAGAAAAATGTCTGAAGAGAGTGGGATTCGAACCCACGCCCCCGAAGGGACTGGTGCCTTAAACCAGCGCCTTAGACCGCTCGGCCATCTCTCCACTGAGTTACACGATTCAAAGAGATTATAATAGAGTTATCACAGCCACTCTCGACAGATGAAATTGAAAAGGAGAGAGAGAGTCTCTATTATTATGAGACAATTTTTAAAAAATAGAAAAAGGTCTGAAGAGAGTGGGATTCGAACCCACGCCCCCGAAGGGACTGGTGCCTTAAACCAGCGCCTTAGACCGCTCGGCCATCTCTCCACTGAGTTACACGATTCATAGAGATTATAATAGAGTTATCACAGCCACTCTCGACAGATGAAATTGAAAAGGAGAGAGAGAGTCTCTATTATTATGAGACAATTTTTAAAAAATAGAAAAAGGTCTGAAGAGAGTGGGATTCGAACCCACGCCCCCGAAGGGACTGGTGCCTTAAACCAGCGCCTTAGACCGCTCGGCCATCTCTCCACTGAGTTACACGATTCATAGAGATTATAATAGAGTTATCACAGCCACTCTCGACAGATGAAATTGAAAAGGAGAGAGAGAGTCTCTATTATTATGAGACAATTTTTAAAAAATAGAAAAAGGTCTGAAGAGAGTGGGATTCGAACCCACGCCCCCGAAGGGACTGGTGCCTTAAACCAGCGCCTTAGACCGCTCGGCCATCTCTCCACTGAGTTACACGATTCAAAGAGATTATAATAGAGTTACCACAGCCACTTTGGACAGATAAAATTGAAAAGGAGAGAGAGAGAGAGTCTCTATTATTATGAGACCATGTTTAAAAAATGGAAAAAGGTCTGAAGAGAGTGGGATTCGAACCCACGCCCCCGAAGGGACTGGTGCCTTAAACCAGCGCCTTAGACCGCTCGGCCATCTCTCCACTGAGTTACACGATTCAAAGAGATTATAATAGAGTTACCACAGCCACTTTGGACAGATAAAATTGAAAAGGAGAGAGAGAGTCTCTATTATTATGAGACAATTTTTAAAAAATAGAAAAAGGTCTGAAGAGAGTGGGATTCGAACCCACGCCCCCGAAGGGACTGGTGCCTTAAACCAGCGCCTTAGACCGCTCGGCCATCTCTCCACTGAGTTACACGATTCATAGAGATTATAATAGAGTTATCACAGCCACTCTCGACAGATGAAATTGAAAAGGAGAGAGAGAGTCTCTATTATTATGAGACAATTTTTAAAAAATAGAAAAAGGTCTGAAGAGAGTGGGATTCGAACCCACGCCCCCGAAGGGACTGGTGCCTTAAACCAGCGCCTTAGACCGCTCGGCCATCTCTCCACTGAGTTACACGATTCATAGAGATTATAATAGAGTTATCACAGCCACTCTCGACAGATGAAATTGAAAAGGAGAGAGAGAGTCTCTATTATTATGAGACAATTTTTAAAAAATAGAAAAAGGTCTGAAGAGAGTGGGATTCGAACCCACGCCCCCGAAGGGACTGGTGCCTTAAACCAGCGCCTTAGACCGCTCGGCCATCTCTCCACTGAGTTACACGATTCATAGAGATTATAATAGAGTTATCACAGCCACTCTCGACAGATGAAATTGAAAAGGAGAGAGAGAGTCTCTATTATTATGAGACAATTTTTAAAAAATAGAAAAAGGTCTGAAGAGAGTGGGATTCGAACCCACGCCCCCGAAGGGACTGGTGCCTTAAACCAGCGCCTTAGACCGCTCGGCCATCTCTCCACTGAGTTACACGATTCAAAGAGATTATAATAGAGTTACCACAGCCACACGCCGAAGGGAGAAGGCCTTCACATAGACTGACAGGGATGTGCGATGGGGCGCGCTAACATTTAAACGAATAATTTAATTTATTTTTAAATTTTTAGTTTTAGCTTAAAATTTCTATAATATCCGTATATTTGTATTTTATTTTCTATATCACAACAATTCTAATAAAATTGCGCACTTTCTGATATACTTGGTTTGACTATATTTGTTCATTAATGATGTGATTTTAAGCGTTGAAAAATATTTTTTAAAACATTTATAACTTTTGATATAGGAGGTTAGAGCCTTTCTAATATGGCTCATATTGTTCTTTGGGTCTTCCTCTATCCATAGAGCCCATAAAACAAAAATTTTCAAAGAAATTTTTTTTGCTATAGCTCTTTTACTAGGATGCACCTTATTTTATCATTTTTCTTATTTTTCGAACGTTTTTATATTTGTTAACAAATGGTTTTAGTTCAGATTCACCGTTTCGTCGACTAAATTTTGATCTATTTCAATGTCATGTCGATCAGACACGAATGTCATGCTCCATTATACACTACTTGATGAGATAATGTTTAAGAACCTGTATTTATTTATTTATAAAGTAGAATGAAGCAATCATGATAAAATTTGAACTGCTTTAAAGTAAATAACAACATAAATAGCGGAAAAAGGATTTACCAACACATCAAGGGAGTTCTCATCACCACTGTCGAATAAAGAGAAAATAAACTTTACCAATGTCCGGTGGAGAATAACATTTCGGTGCTTGAAATACCTATATTTGGGGACCATGAAATAGATAGAATTAGGAATCACCTCACAGTGCGTATGACAGCATAAAGACTGATTAGGAAGTATGATGTTGCCATGATGTGTCCAATTTTGCTTGTTTTTAATTAATCTCCAACAAGGATGCACTCATTCCGCTCGGATGCCTGTGGGAATTACAAAAACCCTGACATGATGAGCTAAGGAGTAGTGTATAAGGACGAGTTGTATGCATGATTTGGTATTTAATGTGTTGTCTACTGGTAGTTGATCGTATTTTTGCTTTATAAATATGTTTTTATGTTTTAATTATTACTTCTATCTATGCAGAACAATATTTTTTAGATTCTTCATTATAAAAAATTGTAATTAAAATTTTTTAACATTGACTAAGTCATTGACGGAATTCGACCACAAACAGTGGAATTGACAACGGTGAAACGGGCTCAACGATCCGATTTAGGTTTTTATTACTTTATTGATCCTTTTTGCACATTATCTGAGCTAATCCATTTGTTAACAAATATAAAAACGTTCGAAAAATAAGAAAAATGATAAAATAAGGTGCATCCTAGTAAAAGAGCTATAGCAAAAAAATTTTCTTTGAAAATTTTTGTTTTATGGGCTCTATGGATAGAGGAAGACCCAAAGAACAATATGAGCCATATTAGAAAGGCTCTAACCTCCTATATCAAAAGTTATAAATGTTTTAAAAAATATTTTTCAACGCTTAAAATCACATCATTAATGAACAAATATAGTCAAACCAAGTATATCAGAAAGTGCGCAATTTTATTAGAATTGTTGTGATATAGGTAATAAAATACAAATATACGGATATTATAGAAATTTTAAGCTAAAACTGAAAATTTAAAAATAAATTAAATTATTCGTTTAAATGTTAGCGCGCCCCATCGCACATCCCTGTCAGTCTATGTGAAGGGGAATTTTCAACTGAGCGCCTTCGGCGTGCAGCCACTTTGGACAGATAAAATTGAAAAGGAGAGAGAGAGAGTCTCTATTATTATGAGACCATGTTTAAAAAATAGAAAAAGGTCTGAAGAGAGTGGGATTCGAACCCACGCCCCCGAAGGGACTGGTGCCTTAAACCAGCGCCTTAGACCGCTCGGCCATCTCTCCACTGAGTTACACGATTCAAAGAGATTATAATAGAGTTACCACAGCCACTTTGGACAGATAAAATTGAAAAGGAGAGAGAGAGAGTCTCTATTATTATGAGACCACGTTTAAAAAATAGAAAAAGGTCTGAAGAGAGTGGGATTCGAACCCACGCCCCCGAAGGGACTGGTGCCTTAAACCAGCGCCTTAGACCGCTCGGCCATCTCTCCACTGAGTTACACGATTCAAAGAGATTATAATAGAGTTACCACAGCCACTTTGGACAGATAAAATTGAAAAGGAGAGAGAGAGAGTCTCTATTATTATGAGACCATGTTTAAAAAATGGAAAAAGGTCTGAAGAGAGTGGGATTCGAACCCACGCCCCCGAAGGGACTGGTGCCTTAAACCAGCGCCTTAGACCGCTCGGCCATCTCTCCACTGAGTTACACGATTCAAAGAGATTATAATAGAGTTACCACAGCCACTTTGGACAGATAAAATTGAAAAGGAGAGAGAGAGAGTCTCTATTATTATGAGACCATGTTTAAAAAATGGAAAAAGGTCTGAAGAGAGTGGGATTCGAACCCACGCCCCCGAAGGGACTGGTGCCTTAAACCAGCGCCTTAGACCGCTCGGCCATCTCTCCACTGAGTTACACGATTCAAAGAGATTATAATAGAGTTATCACAGCCACTCTCGACAGATGAAATTGAAAAGGAGAGAGAGAGTCTCTATTATTATGAGACAATTTTTAAAAAATAGAAAAAGGTCTGAAGAGAGTGGGATTCGAACCCACGCCCCCGAAGGGACTGGTGCCTTAAACCAGCGCCTTAGACCGCTCGGCCATCTCTCCACTGAGTTACACGATTCATAGAGATTATAATAGAGTTATCACAGCCACTCTCGACAGATGAAATTGAAAAGGAGAGAGAGAGTCTCTATTATTATGAGACAATTTTTAAAAAATAGAAAAAGGTCTGAAGAGAGTGGGATTCGAACCCACGCCCCCGAAGGGACTGGTGCCTTAAACCAGCGCCTTAGACCGCTCGGCCATCTCTCCACTGAGTTACACGATTCATAGAGATTATAATAGAGTTATCACAGCCACTCTCGACAGATGAAATTGAAAAGGAGAGAGAGAGTCTCTATTATTATGAGACAATTTTTAAAAAATAGAAAAAGGTCTGAAGAGAGTGGGATTCGAACCCACGCCCCCGAAGGGACTGGTGCCTTAAACCAGCGCCTTAGACCGCTCGGCCATCTCTCCACTGAGTTACACGATTCATAGAGATTATAATAGAGTTATCACAGCCACTCTCGACAGATGAAATTGAAAAGGAGAGAGAGAGTCTCTATTATTATGAGACAATTTTTAAAAAATAGAAAAAGGTCTGAAGAGAGTGGGATTCGAACCCACGCCCCCGAAGGGACTGGTGCCTTAAACCAGCGCCTTAGACCGCTCGGCCATCTCTCCACTGAGTTACACGATTCAAAGAGATTATAATAGAGTTACCACAGCCACTTTGGACAGATAAAATTGAAAAGGAGAGAGAGAGAGTCTCTATTATTATGAGACCATGTTTAAAAAATGGAAAAAGGTCTGAAGAGAGTGGGATTCGAACCCACGCCCCCGAAGGGACTGGTGCCTTAAACCAGCGCCTTAGACCGCTCGGCCATCTCTCCACTGAGTTACACGATTCAAAGAGATTATAATAGAGTTACCACAGCCACTTTGGACAGATAAAATTGAAAAGGAGAGAGAGAGAGTCTCTATTATTATGAGACCATGTTTAAAAAATGGAAAAAGGTCTGAAGAGAGTGGGATTCGAACCCACGCCCCCGAAGGGACTGGTGCCTTAAACCAGCGCCTTAGACCGCTCGGCCATCTCTCCACTGAGTTACACGATTCAAAGAGATTATAATAGAGTTACCACAGCCACTTTGGACAGATAAAATTGAAAAGGAGAGAGAGAGAGTCTCTATTATTATGAGACCATGTTTAAAAAATGGAAAAAGGTCTGAAGAGAGTGGGATTCGAACCCACGCCCCCGAAGGGACTGGTGCCTTAAACCAGCGCCTTAGACCGCTCGGCCATCTCTCCACTGAGTTACACGATTCAAAGAGATTATAATAGAGTTACCACAGCCACTTTGGACAGATAAAATTGAAAAGGAGAGAGAGAGAGTCTCTATTATTATGAGACCATGTTTAAAAAATGGAAAAAGGTCTGAAGAGAGTGGGATTCGAACCCACGCCCCCGAAGGGACTGGTGCCTTAAACCAGCGCCTTAGACCGCTCGGCCATCTCTCCACTGAGTTACACGATTCAAAGAGATTATAATAGAGTTATCACAGCCACTCTCGACAGATGAAATTGAAAAGGAGAGAGAGAGTCTCTATTATTATGAGACAATTTTTAAAAAATAGAAAAAGGTCTGAAGAGAGTGGGATTCGAACCCACGCCCCCGAAGGGACTGGTGCCTTAAACCAGCGCCTTAGACCGCTCGGCCATCTCTCCACTGAGTTACACGATTCATAGAGATTATAATAGAGTTATCACAGCCACTCTCGACAGATGAAATTGAAAAGGAGAGAGAGAGTCTCTATTATTATGAGACAATTTTTAAAAAATAGAAAAAGGTCTGAAGAGAGTGGGATTCGAACCCACGCCCCCGAAGGGACTGGTGCCTTAAACCAGCGCCTTAGACCGCTCGGCCATCTCTCCACTGAGTTACACGATTCATAGAGATTATAATAGAGTTATCACAGCCACTCTCGACAGATGAAATTGAAAAGGAGAGAGAGAGTCTCTATTATTATGAGACAATTTTTAAAAAATAGAAAAAGGTCTGAAGAGAGTGGGATTCGAACCCACGCCCCCGAAGGGACTGGTGCCTTAAACCAGCGCCTTAGACCGCTCGGCCATCTCTCCACTGAGTTACACGATTCAAAGAGATTATAATAGAGTTACCACAGCCACTTTGGACAGATAAAATTGAAAAGGAGAGAGAGAGAGTCTCTATTATTATGAGACCATGTTTAAAAAATGGAAAAAGGTCTGAAGAGAGTGGGATTCGAACCCACGCCCCCGAAGGGACTGGTGCCTTAAACCAGCGCCTTAGACCGCTCGGCCATCTCTCCACTGAGTTACACGATTCAAAGAGATTATAATAGAGTTACCACAGCCACTTTGGACAGATAAAATTGAAAAGGAGAGAGAGAGAGTCTCTATTATTATGAGACCATGTTTAAAAAATGGAAAAAGGTCTGAAGAGAGTGGGATTCGAACCCACGCCCCCGAAGGGACTGGTGCCTTAAACCAGCGCCTTAGACCGCTCGGCCATCTCTCCACTGAGTTACACGATTCAAAGAGATTATAATAGAGTTACCACAGCCACTTTGGACAGATAAAATTGAAAAGGAGAGAGAGAGAGTCTCTATTATTATGTGACAGTTTTTTAAAAATGGAAAAAAGGTCTGAAGAGAGTGGGATTCGAACCCACGCCCCCGAAGGGACTGGTGCCTTAAACCAGCGCCTTAGACCGCTCGGCCATCTCTCCACTGAGTTACACGATTCAAAGAGATTATAATAGAGTTACCACAGCCACTTTGGACAGATAAAATTTAAAAGGAGAGAGAGAGAGTCTCTATTATTATGAGACCATGTTTAAAAAATGGAAAAAGGTCTGAAGAGAGTGGGATTCGAACCCACGCCCCCGAAGGGACTGGTGCCTTAAACCAGCGCCTTAGACCGCTCGGCCATCTCTCCACTGAGTTACACGATTCAAAGAGATTATAATAGAGTTACCACAGCCACTTTGGACAGATAAAATTTAAAAGGAGAGAGAGAGAGTCTCTATTATTATGAGACCATGTTTAAAAAATGGAAAAAGGTCTGAAGAGAGTGGGATTCGAACCCACGCCCCCGAAGGGACTGGTGCCTTAAACCAGCGCCTTAGACCGCTCGGCCATCTCTCCACTGAGTTACACGATTCAAAGAGATTATAATAGAGTTACCACAGCCACTTTGGACAGATAAAATTGAAAAGGAGAGAGAGAGAGTCTCTATTATTATGAGACCATGTTTAAAAAATGGAAAAAGGTCTGAAGAGAGTGGGATTCGAACCCACGCCCCCGAAGGGACTGGTGCCTTAAACCAGCGCCTTAGACCGCTCGGCCATCTCTCCACTGAGTTACACGATTCAAAGAGATTATAATAGAGTTACCACAGCCACTTTGGACAGATAAAATTTAAAAGGAGAGAGAGAGAGTCTCTATTATTATGAGACCATGTTTAAAAAATGGAAAAAGGTCTGAAGAGAGTGGGATTCGAACCCACGCCCCCGAAGGGACTGGTGCCTTAAACCAGCGCCTTAGACCGCTCGGCCATCTCTCCACTGAGTTACACGATTCAAAGAGATTATAATAGAGTTACCACAGCCACTTTGGACAGATAAAATTGAAAAGGAGAGAGAGAGAGTCTCTATTATTATGTGACAGTTTTTTAAAAATGGAAAAAAGGTCTGAAGAGAGTGGGATTCGAACCCACGCCCCCGAAGGGACTGGTGCCTTAAACCAGCGCCTTAGACCGCTCGGCCATCTCTCCACTGAGTTACACGATTCAAAGAGATTATAATAGAGTTACCACAGCCACTTTGGACAGATAAAATTTAAAAGGAGAGAGAGAGAGTCTCTATTATTATGAGACCATGTTTAAAAAATGGAAAAAGGTCTGAAGAGAGTGGGATTCGAACCCACGCCCCCGAAGGGACTGGTGCCTTAAACCAGCGCCTTAGACCGCTCGGCCATCTCTCCACTGAGTTACACGATTCAAAGAGATTATAATAGAGTTACCACAGCCACTTTGGACAGATAAAATTGAAAAGGAGAGAGAGAGAGTCTCTATTATTATGAGACCATGTTTAAAAAATGGAAAAAGGTCTGAAGAGAGTGGGATTCGAACCCACGCCCCCGAAGGGACTGGTGACGTTCATTATAGTTGTTATTCTTTATGTGGATAAATAATTAATTCAATCTAACTAGTAAAACAAAAATTTAAATTTAAAAAAATTGTTTATTTATAGACATTACAATTTGTATTTTATTAAACCTCGAGAAAGATTAAAAATCATTCTTATAGGTAGACATATAAGATCAAATAATATTTTAGTGATTTTTTAAATTTAAATATTGTTTTCCATTTTCAATGCAACTAACTTCCAAAGATTTAGCAATTATCTTAAAAATAGCATATTTCTTATTCATAATCATCATCATTAGTCATTCTTACGGCACATACGTCTTCGAAATAAACCCGCAACTCCTGAAAAACAAAGCATCAACTGTATTCCATACGAAACGAGTATTAATTCGTACTTCACTACTAGCCACCAGTTTCAGTGTGACTTTCTCCTTCCTCTTATCCTTGTCTATCATAATAGCCAGCCTTCCTTTCCTTTTTCCTCCAACTATCATAACTTTCTCTCCAATTACTTTCGGGATCACCGTTTCTAACATCGACTGCCTTATATCTGCAAAATCAGCTCATTAGAAACATTCGAACTAATATTTTGCGTACTATAATAAATCTTCCCTCTGTCGTCTTCTATAGTCACATCTTTTCGGCTCGCCACATCCACAACCCCAACTTTCTTATTATACAATCGGCCATCTTTATAATCAGGATCAATAAACCGGACGAGGAGATCCGTACGCACCCACAGTTCGCGATCATCTTCTGCTGTCGCTTCTTCCCGTCGAGTCGACTTTGACGAGGAGGGCTTCATTTCATGTGCCGATTCATTAATAGATTCCATTTTCTCCTTCACCTTATCATACTCTGCTTTGTCTGAAAACCATCTCTTAATTAGATACACTTTTATTGCCAACTTACTTAGGCACTTCGAGTCCCGTTCGTATTCTTTCTTCGTAACACCTACGACGACATATTCGCTGACCTTTAAAATAATTCAAATCAATAGAAACCAACGGTTCACTTAAAAACCTTCACGCTCTTATTTCCAACCGCCAATCTTACAAAAAGACTATTTGTGTCGTCGTCTCTCGCCTCGACCTTTCCATACAATCCCTTATTCCTGCCATCCACAATTTTAATGCAGCTTCCTGCCTTTATTTCCCCAATTTCCTCCGCTGTACCATTCTTCGCATCCTTCTTTTCGCCGGCTACATTCTTCCTCGGCGTCGCTCCAAGCCCAAGACCATGCGGCCTTCGTTCCGGCAATCGAAGTGCCACTTTCTGTCAAATTCCTGCTTAGCTACAAATCAAGCAAAACCCCGTGGTACCTTAGGATTCTTGCCTATACCATCTCCATCCTTCCAATTGCATCCTCGCAGAATCGCCAGTCCAAAGCTTTCAATGGGAATCGCAGAATAATCCGCATCTTCAGTTTCCTTCCGATTCGACTCTTCGTCCACTGTGATTCGTGCTTCATTCGATTCCCCGTTTTCCTGCGACGCGTTCAAGTTAAGCAGCTCTAATTTCGCCTTTTCCTCAACGGTTAGCGTTCCTTCTTTTTCTTTCTCCAGCAATTTCATCGTCCTCCAATCATGCTCAACGACCATCGGAATTACAGACAACTCGGCTCCTTTCTCTTCATCGCCTCTACAAAATCTAATTAGTCTGATGTATCGTTGGGGTTGAATATTAGCAATACATGTCTGTTAGGATAATTTTAAGTAATATTCTAGTAGTCTAATAAAATTTTCTTTAAATATTTTAATAAAATCCCACAAGATTAACGGTAAATCAAATAAAAAGGTCATGACATAAAAAGATTTATATTTTAATTGTGATAATTTTGAATTTGATTTTGAATCTTGAATTTTGTACATCTCACGTGAGAATTTAATTGAAACCAGAACATCTAAATTTCTTAAGCCCTACTAGTAAAATTAAAGGCTACTGTTCACGCAATCTTAGGGGATTCGTAATAAAAATTAATAAACTTCTATAATAGGACTTTACTGATTCACTGTTAATGTTTAGTATGAGCGCGTAAAAATAAATAATAGCTTAAAACACATCCTTCAGCGTAACTTTTGAACATAAATATGATAATAATTTCTGTCATAGCATTGCTCCGTAGCGCTTTTCAACAAAACACTAACACACGCCAAATGAATATGGAGAAAGTATCTTTTTAATTCTACGTGTAAATTAAAATCCACTTTTTCCCTATCATTAGCAGGTTTTAATTAAAGTATCAGTAGACATTAAAATCTTTACAAAAATATAAAGTTCGTAGCGCATTTATGATGCTATTTTAAGTTTTTTTTAAGATTTCCGTTAGCGTGCTAACGACTATATTTCAATAAAAACAAGAAAATTAACATACATAATTCCACCATCTTCAAAATGAGTCAACTTGCGTCGTTTCGATTGCGATACCAGCTCCTCTTTCTCGCGCTCCTCGTCACTATCCAATTCCGCTTAAAATATATTATCAAATTGGCTTCTGATCACCTTTAATACCTTCAATAACCGTTTTCGTTACATTTATTACCTTAGACTCTTCTTTTCGTTTCACACCAAATGATATTTTTGTGCTCGACTTTTCGACTGATATCAATTTGTCTTCAACCATTCCAACTACTGCAAAATAAGCTTAAGAGCCATTAACCCATTAAAATTATTAAAAATTACGAAAAATTAATTAATGGCCGCTGATATTGTTCTTCCACGTTGAAAACAAGTCAGTTGATGTATTGTTGACGCATAACTCGATCTTGACACGTTTTTTTGAGATTTTCAGACATTTTCAGTTTCTAAGCAAAGAGGGCTTTATTACTTAATATTGTTGTTGCTTATCTCTCGCATAAACAACGCTATGTGTTTTGGACATCATTATCATTCATTATTTGTTTATAAGACGAATGAAACAAGTAATTTATATAGTAAATCCAATTGGGATGATAAGTGATGTAATCAACAAACAATTTTTATCATCAGCAGTCATCATAATCCGAACGAAGAGATGTTGTTAGATGTCTCGTTCGAATCCGGTTACTGTTTTGGCATCATTACAATTACATATTTTGCATACGAAAGACGATTGTGAAATGATAGCTCGAACCAGTTCATTTTCACTATTCCTCCAAATATAAATGGATAAAATCACTTTGGATGCCACTAGTTTTGATTGCCGCCAATCAGCAATTCATATAAATATCGGTGATTTGATCACATTCACTATCTCATTCAAAAATTGTTGATAGGACGTCTTCTTCAGCAATGGTAACTTGTGGCTCCATATTCCCAAACCAATATCATTTTCAGAGAACTCTTGTCACATTAGCCATAGTCGTGGTATCGGCCAACGCATTCCTCTTCCCATCTGGCGGTGGCGGCGGCGGCGGCGGATGTGGCTGCGGTTGCGGTGGCGGCGGCGGCGGTGGAGGTTGCTTGCCAACTCTCGGCTGCTCGGTCGTTTCCTTCAACATCCCGACGTTGAAGCTGCCGCCACCACCACCACCACCATGCCCATGCCCATGCGGTGGAAAGCGCAAGAAGAGGGAGGCCGGAAGCAACGAGAAGTGCACCAGTGCCGAGTTGAGAAAGATCATTCTCAATGGCATCCGCACCACACCGAAGGACTCTCGTGACAACATCATTGCTAATCTCAAGGAAAAGTACGATGGTGTTAGGTAACGATTTCCCCTACTACCCCTCTTGCAAATTCAATCAATTTTCAGATACCTCGTCACCTGCATCGAAGGAGAGAGCGACTTCTCCTCATCAGCTCAAGAATTCTGCGCTGATGGAACGCAGCAACAAACCTGCATTATCACAAAGGCAAATGATGAATGATTTTATTATTATTATTCGTCGTTTATTTAAGTATTTAATATTTAATTCAATGTTTTTGTCATTTTTCTTATAAATTTTCAGTGATTTATATCCAATCGTAGGAATTTTTAGGTATTTATTAATTAAGTGCAGTCGAAATCGTTTATATTTCGGGAGCGTTTCTCTTAGTATGTAGGTATTTTATATTATATTTCAAGAAGCATTAAATCGAGGGTGGATAACGAATTCTTCAATTATAATTTATGAATAATATACAACGTCTTATTTTCTGCACGTGAACATTTCAGCACTTATAGTATGTTCAAATTCGATTCTGTCGCAACTGCAAAGCAGTAAGGCAATGCGCTTCTGTGTTTATAATTGCACTCCGACTCGAAAAGGATGACCATTTTTAAAATGCACACCGAATGCGTAACTCTTCGATGTCGGTTTCACGATATTCAAAATGATTCCCACGTGGACTTAAAAGTAAAATTATGAATTAAATTTTAACTTTTTTTAAATAAGAAAATCCAAATAACATCAAATTATACTTGTAAATGGAGATCTATATCGTTAAATGAGGCAGCTTTAGTATTCCTGGTGGCGTTTTTAATTTTCAAAATTAATAATAATGGTCATCTCCGTAATAAATGACGCTAAACCCATTACCGCTTTTAACAATATGCCAATTTGGATTGTAATTGTAACCGGTTCGTAGTTGCGACAGACAACATCGACATTAAACAGGCTACGTGTATTAACTTTCAATATAGATTTTAGTGGTTTCCATTTTATATTCAAACGACACTAATTGGTTAAATCTAGGAAAAAAACGAAAACTGTTACCTCTATAAAATAATATGCATTAATTGGTTCTTAAACCAATCTTTTATTTAATGACGGAAACATAAATTTCTAATCTTCCCCGCCAAATAACCCAGAAAAAATAATGATACACTTCCTCTTCTACCATAATTGGTTAATTAAACAATTTATTGAAAAACGTTTCCTTCCCGACAAATTGACTGCTTAAACATCGAGATAATACCTGTACTCTTGCAATTTAACTCAAAGAAAAATTAATAAATAGACACATATGGAATCTATGCTAGAATCATTCCAGCCATTGATTGAAGAAATCCGTGATGGTGTCGGTATCCCATTGTTCCACATTCAGAGTTTCTTTCGTTATTCCGAAGCCGTCCTGAAATCATTATTTCAAATAACATCAAATTTGTTCAAAAATGTGAACCTTTAACTTGATCTGCGGCCTGACACCACGTACATGTCGAACTTTAACCTTTCCATTCCATTGAACTGCCATGTCTTTGTGAACAAATGCTGAAAGCTCAACACGTTTCGATACATTTAATCAATTTATCAAACCTTGAACTTGCGGGAAACGACCTAAATTGCATTCACAAACTTCCAGAATCGCCAATGGATATTTCTGAACGACAAATTAATGACAATTTAATCATATTTCCAATCACTTCATGCTCAAATTCCTGCTCCTTCGTGCAACATTTCATACAATCCGTCATCAACTCTTCCAAATGAAACTCGCTGAGCTTTTCACAGCTCCGACACTGAAACAAATGCTAATCTATCAATATAAATAACTGTGTTACTTTTAATGTGTCCGAGTTGAATCCCACTTGCTTGCATTCCTCCTTGTCAATTTCATATTCAACGTGTTGGAGAAGAACAGGTGAGAATAGGAGGAATATTAAAGGCTTCATCCTAAAAAAAAACAAGATAAGGCAATTAGGCTAGATGAACAAAAAAGATTTCAATAAAATAAATTTGACGTCAGCATTTAATACATTCATTGTGCATCGTGTGCAAACACGGCGTTAGAAAAGTGAACACAATTAAATACTCACCTTATATTTATCAGAATTTTTATTTTCCTTTTCAGAGATCGGTGCCAAATGGAAGAGGAAAAAATTAAGATGGAATGCGGTTCTCGTTTGGACGGCCATTCTTTTTACGAAATTATGGGCATCACATATTTAAGAGGAATTGAGAAAAATTTTGTTTGTGGCCGTGTGTCCGCCTATCATTTTCTCTTCTTTTATTTCTCTTCCATTAGGCACCGATCTCTGAAATGGACAATAGCTAATTTTTAAAAATTATATCTAGTGAAACTATAAATTCTAAAGGTACACTATATTTCACTAAAGTGTAAATTCATATCACTATCTTAATTAACGTGAAAATGAAAATTTTTGCAACAAAAATTTTATTCATCAGTCATATTATTATTTTTTTAGGATAATTGATACAAGCATAACAAATTGCTTAAAATTCCCTAATAAAACATTTTCTATTCAATAGAAAAACCATAATTCTAGACTTTGTCGGAAAATGCGTCAATAAAACTTTAACTGACACAAATTTACTCACAAAAATTTTCCAATGTGACGTTGACTGGCTCTTTTAATGTATGTGGGCGTGTTTTTTGTTAACATTTCTTTTTTTAATTTTTGAAATAATTTTATTTATATTTTACGTTAAAAAATAGAGCAAGCACACCAAATTTGACTATTTGTATAAAAATTATTAAAATTGTTTCTTTCACAACAGCTGTGCTTCTAAGAATTTTATAATCGTAGAAACCCAGAAAATAATTTATTTCATTTATATTTGTTACGGCCTATAGAATTACTTTTTAGTTTAGAATAGCAAAACCAAAATTGAAATTCTTAAATATATTTGGTTTTTAGTTTTCATTTCCCAATAGCATAGTTTATTTCGCTATCTGCATTATTCTCTACTAAACATCTATGATGATTCGGTGGAAGAAGGTCTATTTTACTCAAGACAGTAACTAATATAGCAAAACCTTTGTTGCCGCTTTCGCGAACCGCTGCACGGTGAGACAAACTTTTGTCTATCTCTGTTTATAATGCAAGCGGGTAACGAAATCAAAAGAAACAATTTCGATACGGGCTATAATTGTCACTCAAACATACCAATAAATCTCTTTTATTCCGTCAATTCACAATGTATACAATAAGGCCACAAAAATGTCATATAATAAAATAAACAAATTATATACACGTAACAACAAAACTAACAATAATTTAATATTCATAACAATCTATAAACTTCTAATCCAAGTTTCCTGACAAATAACAACCTCCGTGATTTCATTCAGAGCAAACCTGAAAATTGTTTCTTAAAAATTTACTCGCAGCACCTACTGCTATTACCTAAACACCTCATTCATGTTCAATATTCTAGACGTGTGGTAAAATCCGAGGCATTTAAACAAGCTCTCAGCTTCATTTTTATCTTTGTATGTTATAACAACTGATTTTATTGTATTGTGAACACTCTGTTTCCAATTTTCGCATCCAAAGTTAAATATATCGTTGAATGTTGTTTTCTGCTTCTGAAATGTTGTGTGTTTAGTTTCAGTTTTAAAATACAGAAAATTATATTTTTAAGAATTGCAAAACAATTCTATTTCTCGTCACCAAAAATGGAAGGGACAGTCAGTCTGAAATCGTGATTTTCTGTATTGTATACCAAATTTTCAAAAACAAAATCCGGAATGAAAGTTTGAAAAAAAAAGAATTCAGAATCACGAATTGAGTCCAATTAAATATATCCTCAAAATAATCTCTTCTCATTATATCATTTCTTACATTGATATTATAAAATGCACGGTTAATTTGTGTGGAGTAGATCCGACCATCATAATTTTTGTTTTTTTTTAATATTTTAAACACACCACAATCTAATTTCAAGGTATTGTTGCTGTCTTAAGTTTAATTTCCATGACCAATTTCTCTTTTTCAATCTTTCAATTTCAATCTCAAACTATCTCTCAATTTTATTATAAAACGACTCACATTTTCTCTAACCAACTTCTTCAAATACTCAACATACGTTCGATTGTCCAAATATTCTTCAGATAATTTTACATTCGATCCCCTAAAATAATTCCAATTCCATTTAAATTAAAAACGATCCCATACATCGAAGAAATACGATCCCTATTAAACAATTCCGATTTTCTTTCCAGCTCATCAACATGAATTCGTACTCGCGACAAAGCCGGCACCAATGCCGTCGCGTTGCCCAAGTCCCATTGGCCTCTTTCTATACAGCAGACTGAAGAAAACAATCTCTCCCAATATTTTTTAATTTCAAACCAACATTCTCTAACTTTCATGTGGTTCTCGTAGACTTTTCTCTTAATAATATACGATCCAAAAGGACTTTGTCCATTCACTCGGTAGACGACCATGGGTGACCCGGAAATGTCGTCAAATCCTAAAAAGTTTATAATTTAAAACGTCATATTTTTAATGTACCATTTGGGTTGAATGCCATCGCTATGTTCGTATTGTCATCTTTCATGAAGTTGTCATAAATATCTCCAAGATATCTCAGCCAATCGCTTGACAGGGTAACATCTTCTTCGATAACAATTAGAGATTTCGCTTCAGGGAATATTGAAAATGCTGTTTTTATGGATCGCAATAGGTAATCTGTAATAATTGCTATTAGCTTTGAACTATTATGGTTATTATATATTGTTAAATAGTGAATTGTTGATATTTTTAGTTTGCAGGAGTTTATTCTGGTCTTGCTTGGGACAAATCTTCAAATTTTTATTATTGCACTTTTCCTTTTCAGAAGTCGATTGCAAATAAGCATTGTCCATCAAAAAATCTATCAGGGAAAGCATAACTCGATTGCAAGAAAATAGCTACCCGATAATATATAAGGTAGGGAATAAACCCTAATAAAACCTTTCTTTGCACAGATGATTTCTTGTTTTATTTTGTTTTTCATAGTAATCAATATAATTTTCTGGGTTATTTGTTTTAGGTACGACAATGAAAAGAAACGCAAAATAATAAACAAGATGAAAAAGCTACACTGTTGGCCAAACAAGGTTGAGTAAAAGAGACAGAGAGTCAGTTCACAAAGTATAACGCCCCATAAACTTTTCAATAATTATCATTCCCCCACTTCTCTTACCATTATAACTTGTATTCGCCAAAATACCCAATCCTTTCACATGAAATAGCGTCGACAAATCGGCACTCTCCGAGTACTCTTTATCAAATGTCACCAAAACCATTTGCGTATTGATGCCCTCTTGACTAATCAACGACTCCAGCGTGGTGCGAAGCGAGTCTGGTCCGAGCCCAGACGCAATTAATATTGGCGTGTTGAATATCGCATTGTTCGCGCGCTTCTCATCACGCAACACGTGCGGCACAATCGCAACGTCCAAGTTTTCCTCTACAACAATTACTTCACGTGCATGCACTTTAATTATCAAACCATCGCAAAACTCATCGTGTCGATCGTATTTGGCGCAGAAATGACGTTTCGGCAGATTGCGCCCGTCACTGATAACCGCATCGCGGCGACCTGACCATCGATATACTAAAAAAAACCTTTTAAAATGGGGATCGACAATTTCAAAGCAATCGCATACTTACGTGATTTGGGTAGACAGAAGGATGTTTCAATGGGAGTCGCCCAATTGTTTCCCGAAGGAATGTGAAGATCCTCGAATGGCGTGTATGCGCCTATTCCTTTTTGACCGATGAAGTACCTAAACTAACTTTAGTCTGAAAACGAAGTGAAATCCTATAATCCTAATCCATTAAATATTCTTTTGATGAATGATAGTGGAAGAATTTTATTCTATGCCACTATTTCAATTTCTCTTACAAATCGAGTGAGAGTAAACTCACACGAATGGCCAGGATCGAACTGTGGCGTAGACGTGGTTGTGTTTACGTATTGTCGTAAAATAAAATGCTAACATATTTTGTATTGTTTCGAACTATTTTTCTTATTTCTAATTTTTAGCGATTAATTGTCCAGTTGATCATCAAATAAATTAATTTTATCAATATTACAAGATATTTAGTTTAAAAATTTTAACAGTATTAATAACAAATAAGAAAAAATATTGCGAAACAATATAGAATAAGTTAGAATTTTATTTTACAACAATACGTAAACACAGCCACGTCTACGCTACAGTTCGATCCTCGTCATTCGTGTGAGTTTACTCTCACTCTTACAAATCGGTTCTTGCATTAATAAATTTTGCCGGCCAAACGCCTTTGTGGTCGTCCAAACAAGCCAATCCTTTTCTTAATAAAGAACAACATTTCATAATTAAATAAGACTTATACATTCCGAAACATTTTTTGACTTTAAAAATTGTTTAATAAAAGTGACCTAATTTACTTTGTAACATTTAGGCCGTTATTTCAGTTTTATCTTCCGTTGAAAAATTATTAAAAATTACAGCCCACCAAATTAAAGTTGCTTTACGAGATGTTATTCCCCTAAGTCCATGCGTTTATTTATAGATTTTCTAATTTATTTGTGCACACCGGTCAAAAATCCACGAAAAACGCTATCTCTCTTCATTTTATGTATCGTTGTCTGCGCGTTAAATTATTTTAAATTATATTTGTTGAAATAAATGATCGTCTATTGTAGAAGAGAAATATAGAAAAACGCAACACATCACAAAAGGCAACGCGCAGAGAAAAATACAAACTCTGAGGGTGGAATTTCGTTTTGACCGAAGTGTTTGTGTTATTTAAATAGTGGCGACCATTCTGACAGTAATACATTCTAAACAAAATCGTGGACTAAAATTTATAAGGCCACGACACATTTCAGAATAATTTGGTGTGTTAAAGTCATTTGAACATATTTATCAACTGATTTTCTCTTTAAACTGGTAAAATCCCTTATAATTAGTATTAAAACGGTTTAATTTACTAATTTACAAGTATAAAAAGGCCTAATTTTCCACATTTTAAAAATTATATTATAAAAAAAACCCACCATGATGCTCTAAACTTCAATCGGTGGATCATACTTGATCCCAATTCATAGAATATATTCCTCGCCATATCCGAGAGCCTTTAATGATAAGATTTTAATAATTATTAATAATCACTGTAATGATTACATATTTGAGGCTTCATCAAAGCTCAATACTGCCACTATACAGCCTGGCGGAATTGAATCGAGCCATTCTTCCAATTTATTTGATTCTTGAAAAATGTTTTTAAAATAATAGATGGCAAGGAAATTACCATCTTCATAACTATCAAAGTGCGCGACAGCTGTTACGCGTTCTGTCTTTGGCTCTAATATGGCCAAGTTCAATCCTCGTCCGGCATCGTTCAAGTCTTTATCAAAATATATTCTACCACCTATGCACATTCTCGGTCGGTCGTCCTTATTCTTTCCCGAGAACATGTGTATTGCGATCTCATCGGGTTTGCATTCAGTCGCCATCCCGCAGTTCTTCCATTCAACGCCTTTCACTTCCATTTTATTCTTCAGCGCGTCTTCCTCGAACGCGCCGAGCTCTTCCAGACGATCAACATCAGCGCGATGAAAATCGTTTTCGCTAATGTTCACAATCTTCGTTTCAGCCAGCGGTATTTCCATACAACGCTCCATTATCGAGTTTTTTGGCGACGCAAACGCACTAACCTGCTCATTTCAAATTGATTTTCTGTCGAAATGCTTTGGTTTACCGTCTCGATTGCCTCGCCCTTGCCGATTCCGCGCTGACCAATGATCGCATATGCATTTCCAACCCTCCATGAATCAATTAAGCTCGCTCCAAATGCGCCGAAGAACTGACGGGCTTTGGGAGAAACATGCTCAGCAACATCGCCGAATGACGCAGCAATGATTATAGAGGAGTACGGAGTGTTACTGGAAAATTAACTGACATTAAAATTCTTTTAGCTGCGCAGTGGCTGCGACATCAAAAATTTTGATACAAGTATACTCTTGCGAAAGAGCTCTTGCAAGTAGATGATAGTTCAAATTGCAAAAATAAAAAAAACTCACATAAAAATACAGTATCATTTTAAAGGAAAATTGAAAAAAAATCTATAATGCAAGTTTTTTATTTATCGTAGCTTGCTTGGAAGCTTGCAAGCTGCAAATTTTTATATATCCTGTAAAAACATCCTACAAGACACTAAACTCGCTTAAAAAATTAA
The DNA here is from genome assembly GCA_963931815.1 of Caenorhabditis plicata. Taxonomy (NCBI): domain Eukaryota; kingdom Metazoa; phylum Nematoda; class Chromadorea; order Rhabditida; family Rhabditidae; genus Caenorhabditis; species Caenorhabditis plicata. The sequence goes on from OZ007491.1 coordinate 3,392,908, forward strand.
TATCAACTACTGAAGCAGTAGCTACTTCTGATAAATTAATCCCTAATATACAAACTTGAATATAATAAACGCAAGTACAATAAAATTTCAAAGGGGCATATATATTGATAAAGATGCGGCGAGAGTTCGTTCCAGTTATTATTGAAAACTATTATTAGAATGGAGTTCTAGTAAATTAATAAATCTTGAAAAAAAAATTCAACAAAACATAAAAATACAGTAACATATAATTTCATACTAGCTAGTTCATGAAGCTTTGTCAAGATACTGTAGTTTAGATATTAATTGAAATTTAATTGAAGGAACAGAGGCTTAAAGTTAAATATTAGCAACCTATGTTGTGGATTAAAATAATTAATTTTTTGCTAATATATTACAAAGAATTGTAATATGTAAATATTAGTTTCTGCACTGCAATTGAACCCTTTCTATTTATTTAATGTTCTAGAATATTGTTTTATAATGAAACTTCCAAAAATATTCCTTGTAGGTTAAATAGTCAAAATATAATTACAATTGCAGGCGATATTTCGTTCTAGTTATTATTCAAAACTCTAATTAGAATTTAGAATGGAGCTCTAGTAAATTCATAATTATTTAAAAAAAAAAAAACAAAACACATAAATACAGTAACACATAATTTCATAGATTAGTTCATGAAGCTTTGTCAAGATACTGTAGTTTAGATAGTATTTAAAATTTTGGTTAAAAGAACAGATGCTTAAATTTTTTAGTAACCTATGTTGTGAATTAAAATAATTAATTTTTGTAACCTTTCAATAGAAAAAGAAAGCTTTCTATGTATTTAATGTACTGGCTATTCTAGTATACTAAAATATTGTTTTGTAAGTTCCAAAAATATACATTACAGATTAAATAGTCAAAATATATTTACATAAAATATATAAAACGGAATTTTATAAGATTTTTACGTTAATTACTATAAATATATATTTCTAAAATTACCTCAACCACTTCATAAGCTTCTCATCTGACGCGCTAACATCAAATGAACCAGTAGAGAGCACGTCGCCGGTGGTTCCATTCAGAGCAACTAGGTTTATGCCTGTCGCCACGTTCTTGACGTCAAACAAACTGAAATAAATCCAAAAATTACATTAAATACAACGACCACCACAAAGTTCATACGAGATATCATTGAGGCAAGCGAATGGCGGCTCCGAGTCGGTCTCCGACTGTATCCTAAACAACATCTGCGGTAGCTCGCAAGTTACATCGTAGTAGCATTTCTGATTCTTCTTTCCGCTCGAATACTCTTCGATTTGTGAGCCGCCGGGATCTGATGTTTGAGTTTTTGATGGCTTTCATTTAGAATGCAAACCGTATTTGTTGGATTTGAGCCGAACAAAGAATAGAATCGTCACGAATATTGATAAGATTATGAATATCCGTCGGATTTCTTTTCTCATCTGAAAATCATCGACATTAGGCTTAAATGTGTATTAGTATATTATGTCTGATTAATATTTGTTAGTTTTGCTAATATTTAGGAGATTAAATATCTCTTTTGTTTTTTTTTTTGATAGATACATTTTAATCTTAATAATTGCTTTTTAATTAAAATAATGTTTCTCTTTTATTCAGTACTCTGATTTATAATTTTAATCTTTAAAAACTTTTTATTTCTTAATTTTCAAAGTACCGTAACACTTTAAAGGCGCATTCTATATTATTTATTTCGGTAGCGCTGATATTTTCTCTTTTTTGAAATGTTTAAGAAAAAAATAAGAAATAATATTTGCTAGAGGGTGATATATTATTTTTTAGAATTACTAGACGTCTAGTATAGACTAGCTAGTCTTCGAATTATCGAAAAAGCCAACATTAAAAAAAAAAAAACATTATACGATTTTTATTAGTTTCAAGATTTCTTACTTACTTACAAGCAAGTATGTGCATTCTGTAAATATAATTTAATTTCAGCATTTAACCGATGATAGTTCTATTTGAACAAAAATTTTAAATCGCCAGTAATTTCCATCAGTGATAGTAAAATATCGTAACAATTTAAAGGCGCATAACACATTTAATAACCACCAATTTCTCGTTAACAAGAATTTTACCTGCCCACGTGACGATTCTGATTGATCGGCGCAAAATCGGATCTGAAATTAATATGAAATATTGCGAATAGCTGTTTCTTAACAACACTGCAAGGAATATTATATATACTACATATATATAACTGGCAATTTAGTAATAACGCATCCTATGCCTAGTTTAATGCAAAAATCTCCACATAAACATTTTTCAATATACTACTTTCTCTCATTCTACTCCATCCTACTTCGACTTTCTATTTACAACAAGTGTTTAAAAGTGTTTTGGCTAAACAACTTAAAATAAATATTTCATCATCATCATCATCATCGGCGCCGGCGTCATCGCCGCAATCATCATTATGAAGAACAACAAACAATGTTTTAATTATGCATTAATTAGTATATATTTGTTATTATTTACATAATTATTTGTTCTTTGTCTTTATCATCAAGGCCTAAAGTTCTATTAAAATTTCTCGAGAAATAGACAAGCTTGTATCCTACTAGATAAATTGCAGAAAATCGTGTCTTTTCTGTAATATCAAATATACGTTAAGTAACTTGTTAGATGAGCTTAAATATTGAATTGCTTTAATTATTAAAAAAGAAACAACGATGCACCTAATTTGCATTATTGAGTGCATAAGCTGCACTTTAAGCCACACCTACTGATGATTTCATTTTTATCATTATTAAAATCTAATTTTTTACTGATATTTTAATTTACGCCTTATCTCTATTGTAAAAAAATAGTGTCCAACCATTTTCGCATGTTGCTGATTTCTGTGTGTAGTTTTAAGTCAAGAAATTCATATAACATCAAGTTCTATGACTAGATAAAGAACTAAAACCTTAACTGTGCTCGTAATTCAATTATTGATGGTGGCGTGATGATGATTTATGCTGAAAAATGCTTGTTTATCACTTATTTTAAACTTATACGTTTTTCATAAGACTTCTACACGCAGTATTATTCTCCTAGATAATTTTTTCTTTTCCAAAAAGGTTTGTTAGTCTGACAAGGACTATATATGCCATACAGTTAATATATCTTATACAAAATATCATCGAAAATTATGCATTAAATGAAAATGACTATTTTTAATCCACCCTTTACTAAAAATCTAGTTTTAAATTTTTGATTTTGCCTAATTTAATCACGTATTCCTAATTGCCACTATTCTGATTTTTTTGAGGAACTTTTAGTTTTTCATTACACCCTCACACGCCATCTGGAAATAACGATTTTTAAGGGTGTCTGAAAATTTTTACGCATTTTCAATAAAACAGTGTTAACGACAGATTGTCTAATCTGGTCTTAAACCATCCAAAAATATTAATAAATTTCCAAATATATGAGCACGATTACTGAGCTCATTTTAGAAGCATACCAGTTGGCGTGCCCTCACCCCCTTCTTCTTAAGGATCTTCACAAAGAAAAGGATTTTCCCAAAGGTCAATCTAAAGTTTTTTCTGTTAAAAGTTTTAGTAGAATTCTAGGCGGTTTGTGAGTTGCTTTGCTGAAACCTTCAACTTTGTTCTACTTAATTTTCCAGCCAACAAGAAAATCGAATAAAAACTATTTATTGAATTAAATTTCAGACAAGAAAATTGGAGGGTGCATTAGCTTAGGAACAAAAAAACACAAGAAACCACCTCCAGAAGCGTATTTACGTTCAGCGGAGAAGATGATTTATCATAATCATCCCATCACAGACGATTACACAATTAGTAAAAAAGTAACCGAATCTTATTTAACGCTTTTTTACGTTTCTATTTTTCAGGTTCTAGGAGTAGGCATTAATGGAAAAGTGGTGGAATGTCATAGTCGACGAAGCGGCCAGAAATACGCCGTCAAAGCGTTGAGGGATACGGAAAAGGCTAGACAGGAGGTGCGGTCACAGATGTACAACTGAAATATATTGATTGTGTCACTGTCGGAAGAATAGTAGTGGTGCGTACAAATATTTTTAATTTACTAGAGAATATTGCTCGAAACATTCATTCCAACTGAAATAGTCAAAGTAATATTTAAGCAAGAAATTAGTAATAAAAGCATACATTCGAATAGTCAGTACCGTGGATCGTTGCGTGGCAAGATACAAGAGGAATTTTGTTCTGTTATTGTCCTTTTCAGATATCGGTGCCTTATGGAAGAGGAAAATAATTAGAATGAAATGAGGGACTATCATTTATAAAAATTTTCTCCTCTTCCATTAGACACCGATCTCTGAAAAGGAAAAAGCACTCCAATTGGAAACACGTATTTTCTAATACTTGAAGGGCTCCTAAAAGTTGAGGGGTTGTTAATTTCGAAATAACGTTATCATAAATTTGATAGTAATTTCTTAAATATACAAATACCTTCTTTTCTGAATCAAAAACTAAATGTGAGCATGATTTCTGAGCCTATCATTTAAAGGTTTCATTTGGCGTGCTTGCAGGGAAGCGGTTCTGTCAGAATCGACTTGATATAGGCTATAGATTTAATTTTTTTTTAATATATCATAACATGATCCCTTTATGGATAATAAAGTTGTTGTCCTTTTCAGATATCGGTGCCTAATGGAAGAGCAAAAAAAGAAGAAAAAATGATGGACGGCCACACGGCCACAAACGACTTTTTCGTCAATTTCTCTTCAATGAGCGCTGACCATCATTTAAAAAAGAGTAGCCGTCCAAACGAGAACCTCATTCCATCCTATTTTTTTCCTCTTCCATTAGGCACCGATCTCTGAAAACGACAATATATGTAATTAATTTTTTAAAAATATCGTATATATTTAAAATTGTAATGCAGAACGCCAAATGTCAATGGAAATTTTCTGATTTTTACACTTGTATTACAACTTTTACGTGTACTTTACATAAATGTTGTCTATATCAGTTTTTGTTAAACTCTTTAAAATATTAAAGTCTTCACAAAATACTATATTTGAGCACGTTTTCTGAGCTCATTTTATTAGGCGTTCCAATTGGAGAGTAATATATTTTTAAAATATTATAGAAAAGGAAAGAAGAAAAAATTCTTGTTTGGACGCCAACAAAGGAGTTTCCTTCTCTTCCTCTTCAATGTGGGCTGTCCATTTTTTTGAGACAAAACTCATTGATGAGATAGATACAAAAGAGTGGTCGTCCAAACGAGAACCTAATTTTTCCTCTTTTAGGCACAGATCTCTGAAAAGAAAAATATTTATAAATCGATTCCATGCGAGCAATTCGTAAGAACTGCGTGCAGAATTTCGTGAGCTTAATTGAATCGGCTAATTTAAATATGTTCCCCATTTGAAATTGAACTCACAAATAGTTAAATTTAATAGTCTCCTCTGTGCTGTGAAGAATATACAACACAAATTGATGAAATACAAAAGAGTGGCCGTCCAAACAAGAACCTCATTTTGTTCTAATTTTTTCTTCTTCCATTAGGAACCGATCTATGAAATTTAAAATTCAAGAAAATATGGTCACAATGTTCCTCAACGTTCTTAACTCTAAAACCTGCTCCATGAAGAAAATGATAGAATTATGACTAATAAATAATTTTTGTAATAATATACAAGCCGTAATCAAACATTTATTAGAAAATGATGTAGAGAAAATCGTCTATTTCAGTTGGTTCGTATATGCGGCTATTTTTCAAACAGTGACATTATAGATATAAGGGTCAATTGCTTCTTGGTATCATCCATTAATATGTAACCTCCACTGAAAATTTTAATTCGATTATACTAAAATTTGATAAATGTTTTAAAATCTATTGGAATCATGCCTAAAAACTATTGACCCTGTGTGATATAGGCTATATCATGCAAAACAAAAACACAAACCTGTGCCACGACAATTCCAAAGTGAACGTTCGTTTGCGTTTTTGTTTTTCATGATATAGCCTATACTTAATTTCAAATTGTTCTCGTAGGTTGAACTGCAAGTGTTAGCGAATGGCCATCCAAATATTGTAACAATTATAGATGTCTATAATAATGAATACAAAGACACGAAATGTATCCTCGTTGTTATGGAAAATATGCAAGGCGGTGAATTATTTACGCGGATTCAGGTGAGCGCGTTTTTTTTACGTTGAAAATTACAATCATATGCGTTTTGGAATGACAATGGTTGAGCTGATTTGAAGTTTGCTCTGAAATTGTGTGGATTGGTTCAGAAAAAATTGCTTCAAAATATTTCTCAGTCTTGGTGTCTCATATTTTTTAAAAATCTTCTGAACCCCTGTCAAAAAGAAAATTTAAAAAGACTTGAAAAGATAAGCGAGACCTTTGCCCCGGTTAGACAGACCATCTTTAGACTGAGATCGTTTCCGGTTTCCGAACAAAACTCAGCTAATTATGGTAAAACTCCCGTCTAAATTATAGGAAAGACGCTCACGGGGATTCACCGAACGCGAGGCGGCTGGTATCATGTATGATATATGCTCAGCAGTCGCGCACTTGCACAAACTCGATATTGCTCACCGCGACTTAAAGCCCGAAAACCTTTTATACACGAGCAATGAAGAGAACGCCACGCTGAAACTCACCGATTTTGGATTCGCCAAGAGGACGGATGAGCAAGAGCCGCAGGGTTTGAAGACTGCCTGTTTCACTCCCTATTATTGTGCGCCTGAGGTAGATTTAAATGCTTATTGATTTTGAATAATAGTGGAATTACAGGTATTGGGGTCAGAGAAGTATGACAAGTCCTGCGATCTGTGGTCAATTGGTGTAATTATGTATATATTGTAAGCCTTTGGTTGAATTGATTGAAATATTAGGGTTTTTAGTAGTAGTAAGAGCTTCACAAATTCTCTTGATTAGTGATAATTTGATCACTATTTGGGTAAATAAAAATCTCTTAAAATACAATTACAGATTGTGTGGGTTCCCGCCATTCTATTCACAGAATGGCCAACCAATGTCCCCTGGAATGAAAGCCAAAATCAAATCGGGCCAATACAGTTTTCCATCACCCGAATGGGATTGTGTATCCGAAGCTGGTTTCCAAACATTCACTTTAATATATAAATTATATAATTTAGCAAAGGATTTAATACGAAAGCTCTTAAAGACGGTCCCATCGGAACGGTGCACCATCGAACAGGCGATGGATCACAAATGGATTTCTCACTACAAAAAGGTGAGAAGAAAAAGAAAAATTCAAATAAAAACATGTTTGTTTAGGTTCCTGCGACGCCACTGTTTACCAGCTCAATGCTCAGTGATCAAAAGGAGCAATGGACCGAAGTTCAAGTCTTTAGTAGAAATTTAAACATTTTCATCTGATGTGGTTACAGGACGAAATGGAGAAGACGTTGGCGTCGATGAGGGTAGAAACCGACACGTTTAAGATAAAAAATCTCACGGATTCGAACAATCGGCTTTTAGCGAAGAGGCGGCAACAAGAAATGGTATTTTCCGTTTTGAGATTTGAAATATTAAACCGTATATTAGGGAATAGGAACAATGTTTGAAAAATTGGACATTGTTTACGTGCTATGTTGTTATGTATCTCTTAAAAAACCTTTTTATCTTCTTTCGTTTATTTCTTAATATGCTATTTCAATTAGTGACAGTACATAAACATCATCGAGTTTTTTTCCTGGTGTCGGTTTAATATCAAACTTCTATTCATTGATATTAGGAAATTCCTGAATTATTACTCATACTCGATGACTAAAATCTAGTGATGAAATTTAAGCGCGTTTTACTAATTCCCATGTGGACTTTTAAAAAATAATAATATTTATATAGTGGTCGCCAAATGCGATTACCGCCGCAAAGTGTGGCGCATTTTTTTAAATATTATATTTTTACGATTATTATTATTTTCCTCAATTATTCCACTATTTAAACAACACCTATAACATATTCTTCAATTTATTTAAGCTATAACAGTATATAACAAGCATAAACAAGAATATAATCATAAAAATTAAATTAAAAAATAATATTTAAAAAAGTGCGCCACATTTTGCGGCGGTAATCGCATTTGGCGACGACTATAGATATTATAAGCCAGACTCATTTTACTATTTTGCTTTCTCATAAAAATCCAATTAATTCTCAACGCTTTCATAATCAATCTTTATTCATCGACAAATTAAAAAAATGGTTTCAAGAATTATTTTTTCAGGAAGAAATGAAAATCCAGGAAGTGGATGAAAAAGCAGAAGCGGAATAATTAAACAACAGAATTGATAATAACACTATTAACAGCCCTTTTTGGTATTTCACACAGGTCCCACGGATTATCTCAGAAAGAGTATTAATTTGTAAAATTTGAATTAATTAGAATATAAAAGTTGTTCTTTGTTAAAATATGTATATTTATAGAATTTTCAATAAAAAAATTTATTCAAATTAAAATATTGTTTATTAACTTGGTCGTTTAAAATGATTACTTTAAATTTAAATAAGCTGACACAATTTGCTTCTTAAATTAATGAGCATTAGAGTCACAAACCAAAGGGACCACATTAACATTATAATCGATTGATGGGTCATCGGCGAGCGCTTGAAACACTTCTTGCGGGTTCTGGCCAGTGGGATTCTGAAAGGCCAACATTTCTTCATGTTGTGGGGGTATGAAACAAGCCTTGACAGTTATAACAACAAGTTTATCGCTTTTGGGTGGACCATTTTCACGCAACACATTCATCACAACTTCCGAATTGGCAGCGATATTTCCCATCACTGGATCAACGCTGTACAGCAAATTGTCCGAGCATTTAAGCTAATTAGGGAAATAAAAGATCAATTAGTACCAATTACCATGAATGAGACAATATCACTGGTGGCGTTTTGAATACGCGCCTGCTTGTATCCACCCGTCGCCTTGAAGGCAATCTCGTGAGGAAGGGCTCGAATGTTGGCATACTTGGCAAGAGCCTTCTCCGAACTCGAGTCCTGTTTTTGTTTCGTCGCTAGTAAGGCGGCTTGCTTGTCGGCTAGTATAGCTGCTTGGACTTTCTGCAAAGCGAATATGAATGCGTCAATAATACAAGATTATAAATGACCCAAAGATTACGAAATTTATATAATTAGCATTTTTTTTTGAAGCGAGCCTTGTGGCAAGACCAGATACATACTCTTAATTGGTTTTTCAAACTGTTTTGGCTTTCAAATAATTTTGACATCTACGCTAGCAATTAAATTAAAACGCTTATAGTCCTGAAAATCGAAAAAACGGTTAATAATGTTATCAAAATTATAACGTTTGTTTCCAAAATAATAATGGCGATTAATACCTTATTAAACCCCTATTTGACTAATTGTATTCCCTACTAGGTACAACGGATCGTATTGGTGATTAGGCGAATTCTGAACTAAAAAAAAAACTTAAAATTTGAAAAATTACCCTAAAATTCCATAGATAAGAGCGGTTTAATTTCACCGATAAAAGTAAACAACACATTTTTTGATTTGATTTTTTTTTTTTGATTTTTGTTTTTATTGAACAATAACAAGGGTTGCAACATAAACATAACATTAGACTTTTTCCATTTCTACTTCGTCATCATCGTTTATATTCATCATAGCAAAATCGTTTTTGAGATTTTCAACATCACACAATGCTTTTTCAAAGCCATGTTGTATAACATCAGATGAAATGGTTCGGAAACTTTCGCTAACCAAAAATGTAGCTTCTTCGTAGCTCATTCTTCTCCTTATTCCATTTTGGTGTAAGTTGCTTTGGCTTCATTTCTCGTCCATTTTTCCCAGCCATGTTCCAAGTTGTCTTTAAAAGGTTTGTTGATGCCGACGTCTAAGGGTTGCAATATTTTAGTCAATCCTCCTGGTATTATGGCAATTTTGCTATTCTGTTGACAAAATTGTTTCATCAGTTATGTGGCAACAAGCAGAATCAAATATCAACAAAGAGCTATCAGGGTCAGAATTGTAATTTTCTCTTTTGTTCCATACTTCGACGATCCATGGTTTCATCAATTCCTGATTCATCCAACCTTTTTCATTTGTTTTCACAATGACATCGGGAGGAAATTGTCCTTTTGGCATCAACTTCTTCTTAAAAATTAGCATTGGTTTAAGTTTCTCTCCAGCAGCAGTCACTCCAAACACAACAGTAAAGTTAGATTTCTCATGTCCGGTAGAATCAATTTTAATGTTTTCTCGTCCCTTCACAGCAACAGTCCGTTCATACACGACATCAAAGGGGACTGGAACTTCATCAATATTTCCCAAGTTGAAAGGGGATACATACAAGGCTTCAGCTGCAACGAACTTCCAAAAAATCCGAGCATTTCTGTAGATAGTCAGGCGGTAATGGCTGACCAACACTTGTTCTTCTTCGTAAAGAGAGCTTTTAACTTCAAAATTTTTTCGGTAATTTATCATTTTTGGCCTTTGGAGTAAATAATTTATGCAATTACCTAATAAACATGCATTTCTATAAAAAATCCGAAAAAAATTGTGTTTGAAAAAAGTTGTTTTTAGAAAGCCTTTTCACTTTTGATACGTATTTTTCAGTTATAAAAAAGGATTATTATCATAGACAACATATAATTCTAAAGATCCATTAGACCCGTTTTCAAAAATCCTCTTAAAATTATTACAATTGAAAAAATGTGCAAAAAAGCCAAAAAAGATCAAAAGTTGAACAATTGTTTTGAACAACAAAGAACAACCAAGAAAAACAAATGTTTTGTTTTCGAGTAAAAGTGCAAACCGCTCTTATCTATGAACCGCTCTTATCTATGGAATTTTAGGGTAGGACCGTCCAAAAATTGTGTGCAGATTTGGGTGATGTAGGTTAAAGAAATCTACAAACTACAGTATCACTTTAAAGGTTCAAATCATTCATTATTTTTTTAAATTAATGCTTAATAATTTGCAACATTAATTTAGTGAATCCTAGTGAATCATTGGATCCATTTAAAGTAGATAATAAATCAAAACCCCGGGGCTCATTTAAGGCTGGTTTGTTTTATAAATAGTCATTTTAGGATTTTCGTATTTAGACATATGAAACGGTGAGACATGTTCGAATTGAAAACAATAAATTGGTCTACTTAAATTGTTTTTCGAGCAAATATTTTGTTATTTATAGTAAGTTTCAGATTTGAAAATAGGAAAAAATTATAGAAAAATGTTAGGATTTGCGTTACATAGATTACAGAAATCGCTAAACTACAGTATCATGTTTGAAGATACAAAAAAATTATATTTTTTCTCAATAATAATTTAGTGAATCCCAGTACATACTAAAGTGAATCTTCATATTACGCATAGTTTAATTTACATTTCAGGAATTTATAATCAAAATTCCTAATTTCAGTTAGCAGTTAGGTAATAAATATTTTTTCTAGAATACTATTTATTTTTTTAATTTTTTGATGCACTGTTTTTAAAAACAAATGATCTAATGGATGTTATTAAATCTAGGAAAATCGGAAATTGCTCCCGTCGGAAAATAAAATCCATTTCCGCAAAAGAAATCACGGATTATTACACCATAGAATTTCAAATTCTTCCCCTAACTTCATCCTCAATGGATTAATTAATTAAGATATCAGTGGGTGCGCTGGTTAAGCTCTGGCCAGAGTCTTAACACTGTTTTCGAATTAACACGAATTATTACACCATAGACATTATCATACTTCTTGATTTTTGCAGAAATGCATTTTATTTTCCGACGGGAGCAATTTCCGCTTTTCCTTAATAACATCCGATCTAATTAAATAAATTGCGCGCAACTTAATCAATCATTTATTTTCTTATATAAACTATAGCACGCAAATTGGAATGGTAATAAAACGAGTTCAGAAAAGATGCTCAAATCTAGTATTTATGTTAAGATTTTAATATTAATCGATAGTTTGGGGCAGTTCTGACCAACTGGCGTAAATGAGATTTTTGTACAATACACGCCAAAAACTGTACTATGCGCTTTAAATTCAGTAAATCTTTTATTTCAATTGGCGTGCTATAGGCTATTTCACATTTTTGAACCCTGCGCAGTAAGACCATTAGAGACACAAAAGCCAGCTCTCTATAATTGTCGCAACGCCCAGATTTTGCATTGCGCCGTCAAAAATTGAAATAGTCTATATTAGAAGAATGAATTGAATGAATTTCAGTTTTCAGTTTCAATTTTCAGAATGAATTTGCCACTCCCAACAGTGATTGTCAAATCTTCCAAGTCTGACTTACATTGGCTTGCGGCCTAACCGGCCTAACCGGAGCATTCACGCACCGTGGAGCGCTTCGTTGCCGTCTTCGAGACCTTTTCGATTTTGAACTCGCTCTCTTACTAGATTTTTTCGATTTCGACCTGCTCTGCGAGCTTCTTTGCGACGAACGCGATGACGACGATTTGCGTGAGCTCTTCTTTTGCTAAAAGCAATCATCTGATTCATCCCCCGGCTAGAATTCAACCTGTTTTCTAGCGCTCGGTGTGCAATAAACAATAGAGGAAGATATGAGAACAAAGCCAAGTGTTAACACGAAAAACATTTTGCGAAATAATTTCCATATATCACACGTTTTCTTTTCTTCAAAATACAAAATTCCCCCGGTCACGGTTGATTGCTGTTATTCTTGTAGAAATTATTATTTATTGTTTATTCTTATTTTGATACAAATCGGTTGGCATTAAAGTAAAAGAAGAAACATGTCTGTTGCGAATGCAGGAGAGCCTCAGGAGCCTGAAGAGGACAAGTTTGTTATTCTCATCGACTTTGATTAGTTTGGTGAATTGCAGGAAGAAGAAAGAAATGTATGGCGGATTGATGCCTCCAGAAGTTGATAGTATGCCAATATCAGAGCAAGTCAGTTATCTTCGCGGGCGAATCAAGGTCGATCGGATCCTGACGATCGTCGGATTTGTTATTGCAGCTTCCGGTTGGGTGACGTTGTTCATACTCAGTTTTATCATCGACCGGAAAGAGGATTTATCCGATATTTTGAAACCTTTCAAATAATATATTTAACAAATAAATTAATATTTACATTTGCGACATGTTTGCATCATCTTCTTCCTCGTATGGCACATTGTCATAGTCAGCTTGTTCAACTTTAGATGAAATTGTTCCAAACGGGACCCGAAAGGGAAAGAAGTCTGCAGTAACCATCATGAAAATGATATAAGAATGGCAAGAAACCTTTTAGAGTTTCAGATTTGGAAGTCTGAATGACATTGGCGATGTCGTCGTAGTTGATGTCTTGATTGTATGTACGCGAAGAACGACGGGCGAGATCTCTGATGAAAACTTCCTGTAATGTTGAGAATTGAATAGAACGAGTATTGTTGACATACAACAGCCTTGGAAATGATGAAAAGCACTTCTTCATCGACATCGGAATCATCATAGACAAATGACAAACGCTCTTGAATTAGTTCTAGTGGAATCTAATGTGAATTGATTGCAATGGTAGAATTGTTATATACCCATATTTCTGCCTTGGGAGGCTCTTTGAAGATTAATGGCGTAAGAGGTCCAGATTCCATTGATAGAAGGTTGTTGTAGGACCTTGAATGAAGAAAGATTCGAAAGGAACTTAAAATTAGTTTTACAGAATAAGTTGAAATTAGAATATAGTCAGTCAGTCAGTCAGTCAGTCAGTCAGTCAGTCAGTCAGTCAGTCAGTCAGTCAGTCAGTCAGTCAGTCAGTCAGTCAGTCAGTCAGTCAGTCAGTCAGTCAGTCAGTCAGTCAGTCAGTCAGTCAGTCAGTCAGTCAGTCAGTCAGTCAGTCAGTCAGTCAGTCAGTCAGTCAGTCAGTCAGTCAGTCAGTCAGTCAGTCAGTCAGTCAGTCAGTCAGTCAGTCAGTCAGTCAGTCAGTCAGTCAGTCAGTCAGTCAGTCAGTCAGTCAGTCAGTCAGTCAGTCAGTCAGTCAGTCAGTCAGTCAGTCAGTCAGTCAGTCAGTCAGTCAGTCAGTCAGTCAGTCAGTCAGTCAGTCAGTCAGTCAGTCAGTCAGTCAGTCAGTCAGTCAGTCAGTCAGTCAGTCAGTCAGTCAGTCAGTCAGTCAGTCAGTCAGTCAGTCAGTCAGTCAGTCAGTCAGTCAGTCAGTCAGTCAGTCAAAACCCACACAATGATTTTGCTCGTACGTGTAAAACAGCCTCGTCAATTTGTTTAAGAGCTTAACACTATAATTCTAGAAAGATTTTATACTTTACAGATAGTTTTGGACAAACCTAGGAAACTGACGTGGAAATTAGCGAGCCACGATTAAACCTGATAAGGCGTGTATGTGTAAACTATACGTGAAAGTTGTAAGACTTGCGTAAAAATGAGAAACTCATTATTGTGGTGTACAAGAAAGACAAAAACCATCTATCTTCTCATGAGAAATTGAGCTTGATCTACACAAAATTGAAAAATTATATTTATTTCATGCTTCAAGCGGTATGTAAGATAATTATGCTACAATACTACAGCATATTTTTTCACTTAAACATTTTTAAACTTCCACGTAAAATGAATTCGCAAAAACATGAGCTCAAAAGTTTCTTAAATCTAACAAATCGCAAAAATTTAAGAACGCCACCTTCAAAACTGACTTGAAAAGTATTTTTTAACTTGGACGTGGAAAATAAAGGTTCATTCATTTAATAAAGAAAATCGTTGGACCGCTTGAAAATGCGAAATGTAACATAATATCAGAATATGAGCACGCCAAGGTTTTCCGCGCAACCAAAAATAAGATTTAAACGCTTTTTATAAATTCCCACATAGAAGTTTAAAATTATTTTTTACGTCAATTTCTCAGGGGTTCCTTAAAATAACACCTAATCTTGAATTTTTTACAAAATTTAGTTTTAAAGTGGTTTGTTTTACGAATTCATTTGGCTTGCTCATCTATAATAATATTAACCTAGAAATATACTAAAATTCATGCAGATTATTAATAAGAGAATTTTATATACTAAATATTCACTTAAAACGGAAAAAAACAAAAGAAAAATTTTAAAAAATAAAATAAAAAACATTTTATGAGGGATACGATCAACAGTCAGGTGTTTGCGGACGTTGTGAACATCTGACGTCAAAATGCACTCTGTTTTATTCCGATTACCTAGATTGTTTTCTCATATTTTAATTAAAATTTAAATAGCAATTTATACTAGCGAAAGCTATAAATTATCATATTTGTAAAACTGAAATCGAACCGGAGTGTCGTCAAGCGAGCAACGGTTCGCTTTTACTTTTTTTTTTTACAAAATTAATACTTTTTATAAATAAAAAAGACATTCAAAACAAGTTTATTGAAATCATTGCAACCATTTCCATTTACGATAGGGACTGCGAACGCCTTCGACGGCTGCATCGGGTGCTGGCGCGTAGTTGGCTGGCTGAGGCGGCTAAATCATTTTAAACTCGCTTCCAATTCATAAACTCACCGGCTGTGGCTCGTAGCTTGGCTGCTCGATGGCTGGCGGCGCTTCGAATTTGTTGACGCCCGCGTTTCGCTCCGGGCATTTGCAGTAGCTGGCGTCTTGTCCTGCAAAAATGGGATAACTAGCTGTGTTTTCTAGCGGCGCAAGTTGTACCTGGCGATCCCGGTGCTCCGACCATTCCGATTTGTCCTGGCTCGCCGGGCAATCCGGGTTGTCCTGGTGGTCCAGGCGGTCCGGATTCGCCGTCGCTTCCGCGCTGTCCGTCGCGTCCCGGATAGCCGGTGGGTCCCTTTTGTCCGATTGGTCCCGCGTCTCCCTTGGGTCCCATTGGTCCCTTGGTGCCTCGTGTTCCGTCACGTCCGGGCACGCCAGGCTCGCCGATTTTTCCGGATTTGCCGGGCTCTCCCGGAATGCCCTGCTGCCCTGGATATCCTTCGCGACCGTGCTCGCCGAGCCGTCCAGGGCTGCCTGGTGGACCTTCTGGGCCCGATGGTCCCGGCTCCCCAGGTGGTCCTGGTGGTCCGCGTGGGCCAGATGGACACACGCGACATCCTTTTGTCTGAAAACTGATGGTTTCTGGAATAATTTAAGGGTGGCAATGAAATTGTTCAAATTTCAGACTGTGATTTTACAAAAATTACACGTAGGATTTTTATAATTTTTGACAATATGATTCAATGAGACACGCCAAAAGTGTGTATAAAATAAATTTCACGTTTTTACAATGAAAAAACCTGAAAACTATCGTCTCTATTAAAGGGTCGCCACTAAATCGCCAAAATTTTGTGCCGCGATTTTGCAAAAATTACACGTAGGATTTTTATAATTTTTGACAATATGATTTAATAAGATACGCCAAAAGTATGTATAAAATAAATTTCACGTTTTTACAATGAAAAGACGTGAAAACTCGTCGCTATTGAAATGTCGCCACTAAATCGCCAAAATTTTGAGCCGCGATTTTGCAAAAATTACACGTAGGATTTTTATAATTTTTGACAATATGATTTAATAAGATACGCCAAAAGTATGTATAAAATAAATTTCACGTTTTTACAATGAAAAGACGTGAAAACTCGTCGCTATTGAAATGTCGCCACTAAATCGCCAAAATTTTGTGCCGCGATTTTGCAAAAATTACACGTAGGATTTTTATAATTTTTGACAATATGATTTAATAAGATACGCCAAAAGTATGTATAAAATAAATTTCACGTTTTTACAATGAAAAGACGTGAAAACTCGTCGCTATTGAAATGTCGCCACTAAATCGCCAAAATTTTGTGCCGCGATTTTGCAAAAATTACACGTAGGATTTTTATAATTTTTGACAATATGATTTAATAAGATACGCCAAAAGTATGTATAAAATAAATTTCACGTTTTTACAATGAAAAGACGTGAAAACTCGTCGCTATTGAAATGTCGCCACTAAATCGCCAAAATTTTGTGCCGCGATTTTGCAAAAATTACACGTAGGATTTTTATAATTTTTGACAATATGATTTAATAAGATACGCCAAAAGTATGTATAAAATAAATTTCACGTTTTTACAATGAAAAGACGTGAAAACTCGTCGCTATTGAAATGTCGCCACTAA
Source organism: Caenorhabditis plicata (assembly GCA_963931815.1). Taxonomy (NCBI): domain Eukaryota; kingdom Metazoa; phylum Nematoda; class Chromadorea; order Rhabditida; family Rhabditidae; genus Caenorhabditis; species Caenorhabditis plicata. The sequence continues at coordinate 3,409,919 of OZ007491.1, forward strand.
ATCGCCAAAATTTTGTGCCGCGATTTTGCAAAAATTACACGTAGGATTTTTATAATTTTTGACAATATGATTTAATAAGATACGCCAAAAGTATGTATAAAATAAATTTCACGTTTTTACAATGAAAAGACGTGAAAACTCGTCGCTATTGAAATGTCGCCACTAAATCGCCAAAATTTTGTGCCGCGATTTTGCAAAAATTACACGTAGGATTTTTATAATTTTTGACAATATGATTTAATAAGATACGCCAAAAGTATGTATAAAATAAATTTCACGTTTTTACAATGAAAAGACGTGAAAACTCGTCGCTATTGAAATGTCGCCACTAAATCGCCAAAATTTTGTGCCGCGATTTTGCAAAAATTACACGTAGGATTTTTATAATTTTTGACAATATGATTTAATAAGATACGCCAAAAGTATGTATAAAATAAATTTCACGTTTTTACAATGAAAAGACGTGAAAACTCGTCGCTATTGAAATGTCGCCACTAAATCGCCAAAATTTTGTGCCGCGATTTTGCAAAAATTACACGTAGGATTTTTATAATTTTTGACAATATGATTTAATAAGATACGCCAAAAGTATGTATAAAATAAATTTCATGTTTTTACAATGAAAAGACGTGAAAACTCGTCGCTATTGAAATGTCGCCACTAAATCGCCAAAATTTTGTGCCGCGATTTTGCAAAAATTACACGTAGGATTTTTATAATTTTTGACAATATGATTTAATAAGATACGCCAAAAGTATGTATAAAATAAATTTCACGTTTTTACAATGAAAAGACGTGAAAACTCGTCGCTATTGAAATGTCGCCACTAAATCGCCAAAATTTTGTGCCGCGATTTTGCAAAAATTACACGTAGGATTTTTATAATTTTTGACAATATGATTTAATAAGATACGCCAAAAGTATGTATAAAATAAATTTCACGTTTTTACAATGAAAAGACGTGAAAACTCGTCGCTATTGAAATGTCGCCACTAAATCGCCAAAATTTTGTGCCGCGATTTTGCAAAAATTACACGTAGGATTTTTATAATTTTTGACAATATGATTTAATAAGATACGCCAAAAGTATGTATAAAATAAATTTCACGTTTTTACAATGAAAAGACGTGAAAACTCGTCGCTATTGAAATGTCGCCACTAAATCGCCAAAATTTTGTGCCGCGATTTTGCAAAAATTACACGTAGGATTTTTATAATTTTTGACAATATGATTTAATAAGATACGCCAAAAGTATGTATAAAATAAATTTCATGTTTTTACAATGAAAAGACGTGAAAACTCGTCGCTATTGAAATGTCGCCACTAAATCGCCAAAATTTTGTGCCGCGATTTTGCAAAAATTACACGTAGGATTTTTATAATTTTTGACAATATGATTTAATAAGATACGCCAAAAGTATGTATAAAATAAATTTCACGTTTTTACAATGAAAAGACGTGAAAACTCGTCGCTATTGAAATGTCGCCACTAAATCGCCAAAATTTTGTGCCGCGATTTTGCAAAAATTACACGTAGGATTTTTATAATTTTTGACAATATGATTTAATAAGATACGCCAAAAGTATGTATAAAATAAATTTCACGTTTTTACAATGAAAAGACGTGAAAACTCGTCGCTATTGAAATGTCGCCACTAAATCGCCAAAATTTTGTGCCGCGATTTTGCAAAAATTACACGTAGGATTTTTATAATTTTTGACAATATGATTTAATAAGATACGCCAAAAGTATGTATAAAATAAATTTCACGTTTTTACAATGAAAAGACGTGAAAACTCGTCGCTATTGAAATGTCGCCACTAAATCGCCAAAATTTTGTGCCGCGATTTTGCAAAAATTACACGTAGGATTTTTATAATTTTTGACAATATGATTTAATAAGATACGCCAAAAGTATGTATAAAATAAATTTCACGTTTTTACAATGAAAAGACGTGAAAACTCGTCGCTATTGAAATGTCGCCACTAAATCGCCAAAATTTTGTGCCGCGATTTTGCAAAAATTACACGTAGGATTTTTATAATTTTTGACAATATGATTTAATAAGATACGCCAAAAGTATGTATAAAATAAATTTCACGTTTTTACAATGAAAAGACGTGAAAACTCGTCGCTATTGAAATGTCGCCACTAAATCGCCAAAATTTTGTGCCGCGATTTTGCAAAAATTACACGTAGGATTTTTATAATTTTTGACAATATGATTTAATAAGATACGCCAAAAGTATGTATAAAATAAATTTCATGTTTTTACAATGAAAAGACGTGAAAACTCGTCGCTATTGAAATGTCGCCACTAAATCGCCAAAATTTTGTGCCGCGATTTTGCAAAAATTACACGTAGGATTTTTATAATTTTTGACAATATGATTTAATAAGATACGCCAAAAGTATGTATAAAATAAATTTCACGTTTTTACAATGAAAAGACGTGAAAACTCGTCGCTATTGAAATGTCGCCACTAAATCGCCAAAATTTTGTGCCGCGATTTTGCAAAAATTACACGTAGGATTTTTATAATTTTTGACAATATGATTTAATAAGATACGCCAAAAGTATGTATAAAATAAATTTCACGTTTTTACAATGAAAAGACGTGAAAACTCGTCGCTATTGAAATGTCGCCACTAAATCGCCAAAATTTTGTGCCGCGATTTTGCAAAAATTACACGTAGGATTTTTATAATTTTTGACAATATGATTTAATAAGATACGCCAAAAGTATGTATAAAATAAATTTCATGTTTTTACAATGAAAAGACGTGAAAACTCGTCGCTATTGAAATGTCGCCACTAAATCGCCAAAATTTTGTGCCGCGATTTTGCAAAAATTACACGTAGGATTTTTATAATTTTTGACAATATGATTTAATAAGATACGCCAAAAGTATGTATAAAATAAATTTCACGTTTTTACAATGAAAAGACGTGAAAACTCGTCGCTATTGAAATGTCGCCACTAAATCGCCAAAATTTTGTGCCGCGATTTTGCAAAAATTACACGTAGGATTTTTATAATTTTTGACAATATGATTTAATAAGATACGCCAAAAGTATGTATAAAATAAATTTCACGTTTTTACAATGAAAAGACGTGAAAACTCGTCGCTATTGAAATGTCGCCACTAAATCGCCAAAATTTTGTGCCGCGATTTTGCAAAAATTACACGTAGGATTTTTATAATTTTTGACAATATGATTTAATAAGATACGCCAAAAGTATGTATAAAATAAATTTCACGTTTTTACAATGAAAAGACGTGAAAACTCGTCGCTATTGAAATGTCGCCACTAAATCGCCAAAATTTTGTGCCGCGATTTTGCAAAAATTACACGTAGGATTTTTATAATTTTTGACAATATGATTTAATAAGATACGCCAAAAGTATGTATAAAATAAATTTCACGTTTTTACAATGAAAAGACGTGAAAACTCGTCGCTATTGAAATGTCGCCACTAAATCGCCAAAATTTTGTGCCGCGATTTTGCAAAAATTACACGTAGGATTTTTATAATTTTTGACAATATGATTTAAAGAGACACGTCGAAAGTGTCTATAAAATAAATTTCACGTTTTTACAATTAAAAAGTTGAAAAAATATCGCCAAAGTTCACGGTAAAATCGTTGAAATTTTAATCCGTGAATTCTCAAAAATTCCACGTAATATTTCTTTAATTTTTTGTTGACGGATTATTAATTGGTATGGAAAAGTAGAACAGAGAAAATCTTCACGTTCCCACAATAATAAAACGTGAAAACTATCGTCTCTATTAAATGGTCGCCACTAAATCGCCAAAAGTTTGTGCCGCGATTTTGCAAAAAATACTCGTAGGATTTTTATAATTTTTGACAACATGATTTCAAGAGACACGTCGAAAGTGTCTATAAAATAAATTTCACGTTTTTACAATGAAAAACTCGAAAAAATATCGCCAAAGTTTCAGAATCACGGTAAAATCGTTGAAATTTTAATCCGTGAATTCTCAAAAATTCCACGTAGAAATTGTCCAAATTTTGGCTGTGTGCTTAAATTGAATATTCTAAAACAGTGCGAGCTGGCTCTGCGTAGTCTCTATATTCCAAAAAAAAGCCAAGCTAATTTTTGGACAATCGTCCAAAATACAGTAATTAATACGATAAGTATGAACTTTGTGCTCAAAACAACGCCAAATTAAAATTACGATCTTCCTATATTTCAGAATCTTTGATCGTTTATCATGTTGAAATAAATATTTGATTTATTTCGTAACTTTTCAACATTCGCCTCAAAAAAATCGATTTTGGGTATTGTGAAAGACTTTTAAGAAGCCATAAATAGTACAAAAAAGAACAAACCGGATCAATAGTAACAGGCGGTGCAATTCCAGCCAACCCCGGTGCTCCTGGTTCTCCCGGCTTGCCCGGCTCGCCATCGAGACCCGGTTTGCCGGGAACTCCCGGCGGCCCGGCTGGACACGAGTTCTTCTGATTGCAACTGCACTGTCCGCCGCTCTCCACGAACGCGTCCTCCTTCACGTAAGCCGTATGAAGCGGGTAAGTCTTCTTCGGCACATCTCCATAGGCTTGACGCTTTCCCCTGCGCATCTCGTGCAACTCGGACCACGTGTAATCGGCCATCGCTCGGAACTCATCGCTGTCCACTCTGAGCTGCAATAAACAAACTTTGTTGATGCGCCTCAAATCCAAAAACCTGGTCATTGATTGATTGAATCTTGACGACGAGCGCCGGCACATAGAACAGACATATAAGAATGGCACCTGCCGAGCAAGCGACGGCGGTGAAACCGGCCGTTTGCGCGTTGAACGACTTCATTCGAATTCGCATTTGAACACGCACGGCCACGTTTTATAGCGAGAAGGCGGGGACTGCGCGAAAAAAACGGCCGTAGTGGTGTTTCGGGGGAAGAAGCAGTCGGCAAATCGAGGATTTCGCTAATGACACTTGTTGTTGCGCAACCGGAATGCAGCAAAGATGAACTAATGGGAATTGAAGGAGAAAAGTGGTGTTTATTGAAAGACGGCGATGTTTGGCCGGTTGGGATTTGTTAATGGAAACTAATTAATCGCGGTTTTTTTTAGGTTGAAGGGGAAGCTTTAAACTTTTGTCGGCAACTGTTTTAATCAAGGGAAACAATTTCATAGAGGAGATGTAAGTTACAAATCAATAAACACATACTAGAAATTACATTATAATACGATCTTGAACTGTCTATTAGCCGAATTTAGAATTTCAGAAAATTTTCAGATTTTCAGAAATTAATGAAATCTGCTATAATCTGTCACAATTTATACATAATTCGATAGAAAATTTTATAAGGATTCTAATGATATATAAAACTCTATAGTTTATTAAGAAAATGACTACTTAATAGACGAATTTTAAAATTTCAGAAAATTTCAGGTTTTCAGAAAATATTTAAATTTACTGTAATCTGATACATTATGAATATCATTCGATAGAGAATTTTATAAGGATTTTAATGATATATAAAACTATACAGCATCCTTCAAATAGAACTGTCTGTTAGCTGAATTTAAAATTTCAGAAAATTTTCAGATTTTTAGAGAACAATGAAATCTGCTATAATCTGCCACAATTTACATATCATGCGATAGAAAATTTTTCAAGGATTCTAATGATATATAAAACTCTATAGTTTCTTAAGAAAATGACTACTTAAAAGCTGAAATAAAAATTTCTGAAATTTTCAGATTTTCAGAAAATAATAAAATCTCCTACAATGTGATACATTATGTATATCATTCGATAGAGAATTTTATACTGATCCGAATGATATATAAAACTTCGTAATTTCGTAAGAAAATGACAACTTAAAAGCGGAAATAAAAATTTCTGTAATTTTCAGATTTTCAGAAAATATTTAAATTCACTGTAATCTGATACATTATGTATATCATTCGATAGAGAATTTTATAAGGATTCTAATGGTATATAAAACTCTATAGTTTCTTAAGAAAATGACTACTTAAAAGCTGAAATAAAAATTTCTGAAATTTTCAGATTTTCAGAAAATAATAAAATCTCCTACAATGTGATACATTATGTATATCATTCGATAGAGAATTTTATACTGATCCGAATGATATATAAAACTTCGTAATTTCGTAAGAAAATGACAACTTAAAAGCGGAAATAAAAATTTCTGTAATTTTCAGATTTTCAGAAAATATTTAAATTCACTGTAATCTGATACATTATGTATATCATTCGATAGAGAATTTTATAAGGATTCTAATGGTATATAAAACTCTATAGTTTCTTAAGAAAATGACTACTTAAAAGCTGAAATAAAAATTTCTGAAATTTTCAGATTTTCAGAAAATAATAAAATCTCCTACAATGTGATACATTCTGTGTATCATTCGATAGAAAATTTTATAAGGATTCTAATAATATACAAAACTATACAGTATCCTTCAAATAAAACTGTCTATTAGCTGAATTTAAAATTTCAGAAAATTTTCAGATTTTTAGAAAACAATGAAATCTGCTATAATCTGTCACAATTTACATATCATTCGATAGAGAATTTTATAAGAATTCTAATGATATATAAAAACTCTATAGTTTCTTAAGAAAATGTCTACTTAAAAGCTGAAATAAAAATTTCTGAAAATTTCAGATTTTCAGAAAATAATAAAATCTCCTACAATGTGATACATTCTGTATATCATTCGATAGAGAATTTTATACTGATCCGAATGATATATAAAACTTCGTAATTTCGTAAGAAAATGACAACTTAAAAGCGGAAATAAAAATTTCTGTAATTTTCAGATTTTCAGAAAATATTTAAATTCACTGTAATCTGATACATTATGTATATCATTCGATAGAGAATTTTATAAGGATTCTAATGGTATATAAAACTCTATAGTTTCTTAAGAAAATGACTACTTAAAAGCTGAAATAAAAATTTCTGAAATTTTCAGATTTTCAGAAAATAATAAAATCTCCTACAATGTGATACATTCTGTATATCATTCGATAGAGAATTTTATACTGATCCGAATGATATATAAAACTTCGTAATTTCGTAAGAAAATGACAACTTAAAAGCGGAAATAAAAATTTCTGTAATTTTCAGATTTTCAGAAAATATTTAAATTCACTGTAATCTGATACATTATGTATATCATTCGATAGAGAATTTTATAAGGATTCTAATGGTATATAAAACTCTATAGTTTCTTAAGAAAATGACTACTTAAAAGCTGAAATAAAAATTTCTGAAATTTTCAGATTTTCAGAAAATAATAAAATCTCCTACAATGTGATACATTATGTATATCATTCGATAGAGAATTTTATAAGGATTCTAATGATATATAAAACTCTATAGTTTCTTAAGAAAATGACTACTTAAAAGCTGAAATAAAAATTTCTGAAATTTTCAGATTTTCAGAAAATAATAAAATCTCCTACAATGTGATACATTCTGTATATCATTCGATAGAGAATTTTATACTGATCCGAATGATATATAAAACTTCGTAATTTCGTAAGAAAATGACAACTTAAAAGCGGAAATAAAAATTTCTGTAATTTTCAGATTTTCAGAAAATATTTAAATTCACTGTAATCTGATACATTATGTATATCATTCGATAGAGAATTTTATAAGGATTCTAATGGTATATAAAACTCTATAGTTTCTTAAGAAAATGACTACTTAAAAGCTGAAATAAAAATTTCTGAAATTTTCAGATTTTCAGAAAATAATAAAATCTCCTACAATGTGATACATTATGTATATCATTCGATAGAGAATTTTATAAGGATTCTAATGGTATATAAAACTCTATAGTTTCTTAAGAAAATGACTACTTAATAGCTGAAATAAAAATTTCTGAAATTTTCAGCTTTTCAGAAAATAATAAAATCTGCTTTTATCTGACACAATTTACATATCATTCGATAGAGAATTTTATAAGGATTCTAATGATATATAAAACACTACAATTTCCTAAGTAAATGACTACTTAGTAGCTGAAATAAAAATTTCTGAAATTTTCAGATTTTCAGAAAATAATAAAATCTCCTACAATGTAATACATTATGTATATCATTCGATAGAGAATTTTAAAAGGATTCTAATGATATATAAAAACTCTATAGTTTCTTAAGAAAATGACTACTTAATAGACGAATTTTAAAATTTCAGAAAATTTCAGATTTTCAGAAAATAATGAAAGCAACTATAATCTGGCACAACTTACATATCATTCGATAGGGAATTTTATAACAATTTCAATAATATATCAAACTCGGTAATTGCTTAGGAAAATAACTACTTAATAGCTGAAATAAAAATTTCGGAAAACTTTCAGATTTTCAGAAAATAAGTCAATTTACTACAATATGATGCATTATGTTTATCATTTGATAGAAATTTTTTCAAGGATTCTAATGATATATAGCTCTCTGTAGTAATTTCCAAAAGGTGTTTTTTCTATGAGCTTAAATAAAAAATTTCAGATAATTTTTTTCATATTTTCATTCAATCTTCTCTGAATTTTTCAACATTTTTTTCAAACCAAATAATAATCCGATTTTCACAAAATCTTCTTTGTAGTTTAAGTACCGGTTTCGCAGGTTGAACGAAAACAGGAATTCGAAAACAACAATAAATATATTAAGTCGACCTATAATTGGATCATGTTACCACTTGCGATCAACAAGAATTCTTATTCCTTTTTTAAACAACGCTGGGACGATATGATTTAATTTTACTTTAACTAAAAATATGTCAAATCATTTTATTCGCGAATCTGGAGAAATTAACGAAAACGGAGATGTTCGGTAGACTCTAAAACTCTAAAACCCTACAAACAATTTTTATCATTGTATGCTCCATATTTTTTCAAATTAAATAAGCTAAAAATTATCGAATTTGGCAAAGGATAAACCCAATTACCCATGATTTTACCTAAATGGGCGGGGCTTCTTGAATTTCAATGAAAATTAATTGTTCTGAGACAATATGGGTATCATTCAAAAGCTCATGAGGCCTAGAAAATGAATACAAAACCAGATTTGTAAAATTTTCCCGCGGAAGTGAAAAACATTTTCAGACATTTCCTGAAATCTAGAATATAAAATATCTCACAAGCTCCGAAAATCATTACATTTTTATTTCGATTGTATTCTACTTGTTTTTTCAAATCAAATAGGCTAAAAGTTACCAAATTTAGAAATGGAATAACCCAATTACCTATGATTTTACCTAAATGGGCGGGGCTTCTTGAATTTCAATGAAAATTAATTGTTCTGGGACAATATGGGTATCATTCAAAAGCTCATGAGGCTTAGAAAATGAAAACAAAACGAGATTTGTAAATGATTCACGCTGAAGTAAAAAACATTTTCAGACATTTCCTGAAATCTAGAATATAAAATATCTCACAAGCTGTTGAAAATCATTACATTTTTGTTTCCATTGTATTCTACTTATTTTTTCAAATTAAATAAGCTAAAAATTACCAAATTTAGTAATGGAATAACCCAATTACCTATGATTTTACCTAAATGGGCGGGGCTTATTGAATTTCAGTCAAAATTAATATTTCCTGCACAATATGGATATCATTCGAAAGCTTATGAAACGTAGAATACGAATATGCTTTCATTTAATTGAACTACTTTACTATATTGGCACAATTAATATTATCCTTGTTAATATCTTCTTTTTTCCTATCATCATTTTTATTTATTTTTATTTCTAGTGTACATTCCTTTCTGATTAATAATAAATAAGCAGCTATGGATTTCATGCAATTATCATCATTCCCTACTCAAATACTCCAAGATTTCCATTCTCTCTCTCTCTGTCCGTCGACCTTTTGTATCCCATGGCAACCAAGAGTTCTATCCGAGCAAATCCGCGTGTTGCATTACATTTTGGAACATGCACAGCTCTCGAAATCTGACAATCAGTCAAACTCTCGACGAGATCCTCGGATTGGACGACTCGAGCAAGCCGCGAGCTCGCAACGCCGTCAACTCGCCGATTCGGCCACCAACACGTCATGGAAGAGAATCGTCAAGTGGCGAGGAGGCGATAGACGATTCGGCCAAACCACGCAAAGACGACGAGGATGACGATTTCCTGAAGAAGCTGTAGGCAAACTTTTCTTGCAAAATGCTGAAAAATCGATTTTAGAAACGAAATCCGACGCCGATCCTTGATCCAGTGCGTCGACAAGGAGCCTTCCAAGGAAACGAACCGTTTGCCGATTCATGTTGAAGTCGACGAGGTGCCACTGGAATCAACGCGCACATTTCGAGTCGATGAGGAGTCCAAGCCCTTGTCGGCACATCAGAAGTGGCTCAGGCGCAAATTGGAAGCCGAGAAGGCGGCTAAAGCCAAAAAGAAGGCGGAAGAAGAGGAAAAGGCTCGTGTAGAGGTAAGATCCTATCTATTTTTATAAGATTTCTAAAATTACGAGCAATCTCATTGCTTTTCTTTGAATGAAAGTATAAAAATACAAAAAAATCCCTCTGTTTAGTATGTATGACTGCAACCATCTTGATAATACATGTCTCGCACGCCAAATACATCTGGCTTATAGAAAATTTTAAAGTCATATCATTCAATTGGAGAGAAATATTTAAGGAACATTACTAAGGAAAGTCTTTCAACGAAAAAATTTCATAAGCGCCGTTTAATATTAGAAAATATATCAATTACACTTGACATAGAATTTAAATATTTTTAATTATCATTATTAAAAAGCAAATAACCGTTTGTATAGCTTTTATTAAGGATTCATAAAATCTGAAAATAAAATAAATGCCTGGAAATTGCGCCCAACTTGCAATATAACATGCATTCATTTCTAAACTTAACCCCGCCCTTCTATTTTTTTTCCAAAAATATTTTTCCACGTTAATTTGAAATAACGATTTTCTACTTTTTTACGCGCGTCATATACATTTTACGTGTACATTAAAATACCCAGTTTGTCAGCTATTTCTTAAAGTATTGGAAAATATTATTATCTTTGAGAATTTTTAAATTTCAGCACGTTTTCTTAGCTTTCCAATTGGGGTTTTTTTCCTGTTTTGTGCTCAAGTGTGTTTATGTCTTTATATAATTTAATGTTATTTTACTGTGTAATCGGTGTTTTACTTTATTTTGCATCTGAAACGTTTCTGTAAAATTCCACCAATAAATATAACATGTTCGACTATTCCATAGAATGAAAGCGGATATTTTACTATATTCAATTGCGTATTATAAATTATAACGTGTAAATTATAACACTTTTTCACGTAACTGATTCAGATTTCCCTTAAATTATCTAAAAATCTAGTTGAACGTCTTAAATTTTAATTTGAAATGGTTTTCGGAGCTCATGTAATTACAAATTCAATTGGCGTGCTATAGGCTTTTTCAAATTTTTTTCCGGCGCGTTGCGAACCGAACCGCTGCGCAGCAAGATCATGATTAGCCCATATCAACCATGAAGGTTGCGGATCTCTCTTATAATTGTCGCAACGTGCAGATTTTTGCAATGGCGTCGTCATATAGTCTATACAAAAAAATCCGATAAAATTTTCAGAAGGAACGACGTGAAAACTCGGCAAAACTATTCGAACGATGGAAAGCTGATGCGGACGCTAAGGCACGAGAGGCTCGTCTGAAGCAACTCAAAGCCCAGAAAGAGAAGCGACAACAGGAGGAAGAAGAAAAAGCACGGAAGCGGCAAGAAGCCCAAAAGGTTTGAATTCCTCCCGGTATTCTCAACCCATTCTCCCGTAGACTTTCGAAATGTGGAAAAGTGAGCGATCTCGTTCCCTTGTTGAGCTGCGCTCGAAGAAACTCGCCGAGAAGCAGGACAAGGCCGCACAGATTGAGATCTCCAAGCAAGAGAAGCTGAAGGAAGCCGATAAGGCTTTCAATTCCTGGTTGGTAACAAATTTCGCAAATACAATTCCCATCTCATCTAAAGGCTCGAGAATAAGAAGAAGCGGATGCAATCGAACAATTCTGGTGCTTCACGTGGCAATGACGAAGATCTTAAGGAGTATCGTGCGTTGATGGCTCGCGAGGCATACGAGACGTGGCTCGAGATGAAAGACCAACAGCGCGATATGATGGCCAACCTCGTGCTCGTGCAACCCCCACCGGCTCCCTGGATTCCAGCGAGCAATGTCGTGCCTCGTCGATTTGTGCGTTCCTCACACTCAAGAAGGTTTCCTACTCCATTATTCCCTTTCAAATAACCATTTTGCAGATCAAAAAGTCTGAATCGATCAAAGAGTCGTCCACGAACATCTCAAATCACCCATCGGCGATAAGAACAAATTCTTTCATCATTCAACAATTAACAATATATAATATACAATTTAAAACAAAACAAATAACAATTAGCACTCTTCCCTCAAATCTCCAACTTAAACTTCGACTTGGCGAATATCGGCTGCAGTGTGTTCAGCTCCGTCTGCTGATTAAACTTCTGCATTAGCTTGAACGTTCCCGTGCCGACGGTCATCGGTGTTCCCATGATTATACATTCCGACACTCCGTGAATCTATTAAACAACAATTCTCCTCATTCCAACAAGCATTTAATTCTCACCACGTCTCTCTGCGAAAAGTAGGCCGCCTCGAACAAATGGTCCATCGTCTTCTCAAACGAGGCCAGCAGTAGAACCGAGTCCTTCATTTTCACCAAGCCGTTTCTCGTAATTCCAAGTACCTCACCCCTGCAAAGTCACGTTTTGTGCATTTCCATTTTCCATTAATACCTATAAGTCATTACGTCAGCCAAAAGCATCACATGCCTCCGATCAAGTCCAATTCCTGAAATTTGCAAATAAAATATGAGTGAAGTCTAAAATTTGAATAAAAGTGAGTATTTCCTGTCCTCCTATCCTATATTAGGATACGTAACAGTGATGGGAGGAGGAAACACGTTTTTTGGAATTCCGGGCGGGCGGGAGCTCGAAAAATGGAAAATTAATAGACCCTGGTCTCTTTTTTAGGAAAATACCCGAATCAGGGGCTGCCATAGAGTACACGCAAATTGCAAATGACCGCGGACCAATTGCAAGCCCTTTCAATTTTGAAAGAACTATAAGGTTCTTTTTTATTTTAAGAGAACGTGTACGTGAAAAGAGCACACCAAATTGAATGGCTAGCTTGGCAGCTCAGTAAAGATGCTCATTTTGCAATTTTGGCAAGAAGCGAGTGCAACGTTCCGATCGATATCGCCACCATTGTCGATAACAGGTAATTACAGTGGGCCGGTCATGTCGCTCGACTGCCGCCCACGCGATGGACAAGGACTATCACGGAATGCACACCAAGGGGAGCTCAGCGCTCGAGGGGGCGACACAAAGACAGGTGGGATAAGCGGGTTGCCGAATTTGTGGACCATGAATCAAGGACATGCACATCCGGAAGAAGAAGATTGGGAATGCTCCAGAAGAAAACGACCTAGTCTACATTGGCGAGATTGAGGGAGATAGTTCACAACCGCTTATGCGGTTGATTCGAACTCCAAAGTATCCAAAGTAAGTAGGTTAGTAGCAATGACGTGTCAAATTATATCAAAATAATACGTGTAAATTAGAAATAGAGGTTTACATATTGAAAAATAGGCATTTCGATTTGGCGTGAAAGAGTATAAACAAAACTAATTTTTTTGAACATAATGCAAGTTTAAACTAGAAGAAGATTGGGTGGGAATGCTCCAGAAGAAAACGACGTGGTCTACATTGGCGAGATGGAGAGAGATAGTTCGCAACCTCCTATACGTTTGATTCGAACTCCAAAGTAAGTAGCATTACCTAATTTTTGCAGTTAAAAACTATAAAATGCAAGCACTGTGATTTTCTCAACCTTATAATATTGATAAGATTTCAATGCAAGTTTTTTTTCAATATTCATACTCACCGTGCGCATCCATTGTCGCAATAATCTCATTAATAATACAAGTTCTGGCGGCTTCGATTCCCAATACCTCTGCTACCACTAGAGCATTATTGAAGTGCGTTTTCGTTGGATCAATGCCAACCGCCGACAAGACTCCCAAAAAGTCAGTGCCTTCGACAAGCAGCGAGTATTGGTCTCCCTTCTTTTCATCCGCATGGATAACACAACGGTTCACCGACGCCAATCCTTTCACAATAACATTCGATATCGAGTATTTCAGCATTTGCATCGTTATCGTCTTGCTGAACTTGGACGTCTTGTTCGGCCGCACAACCATTATCGTCTTGCCATGCGTCACCACGTTCACGCCCTTCAGCACCGGCGACACTTTCGACGTGCAAATCGCGTGCGCTATCGATTCCATGCATACTTCGAGCTTCAGTAGGCGAATGCGTTTCGAGTTCAGTTTGACAAGGAGGAAGTAATCGTCCGGCAAGTAGACCTCTTCGATGAAATCGCAAATCTCTCCTAAATCCTCGATTCAATCAAACACTTACGTTTACCCTACCAAGAGTTGTTTTTTCAATTCGTGCCTTCACGCGTCTCGCCAGATTCTCATCCGTCGGATCTGAGAGGCTCGCAGAGATAATTGGGGTCGATATCTGCAAAAAACTGACATTTCTCTCTAGGTTTTATCTTCCTACCGTTTTGACTGCATTGATAATCTCCTTTATCCGTGGCACTCCCTGCGTGATATTCATCGAGGCTACACCGGCGAAATGGAAAGTTTTCAGTGTCATCTGTGTCGACGGCTCTCCGATACTTGTCGCCGCTATTGCTCCCACAGCCGTTCCTGGCTCCGTTATGGCTCGCGCCGCTTTATAGGCGCACAACTTCACAAACTCTTTCAACTGGCTCCGCCTTATACAACAATTCGTCACCATCAACTGTCTGAAACCAATTCAATGCCCCATTATTCCTATAATTCTGCTTACTTATATTCCTGCTTGTTCATACATGAAACACACTTCGGCATCTTGCTCAAACTTGCGTGCTTCGAGCATCTCACGCTCAACTGCTGAAACTTTCTACTCTTATCCAGCTCATCTTCCAAATACTCTTTGCATTGTTTCGCAAAGTGCTCATGCTTCCCATTAAAGCACTCGCGGAGCTCCTTCTCCACCGCCTCCTCCATATCTTCTATCTTCAAAGCCTTTTCCGTCTTTAGCTTCTTGGTGTTCTTCGCGTGCTCCATCACGTGCGCAAAGTCAACCACACCGCCGTCTTTCGCTTCCATCATCGACGGATCGAGCCCGTCCTCGCCGAATACAAACTCGATCACGTCGCCCACCGACGAGCGCACCGTTCCGTCGTAGCTGGCGCAAAGGTCTTCGAGGCATTTCACGAGCCGTCGCTGCATGTAACCCGTCTCGGCCGTCTTCACCGCCGTGTCGACGAGTCCCTCACGACCACCCATCGTGTGGAAGAAGAACTCGGTCGGCGTGAGGCCCGAGTAGAAACTGTTGGCGACGAATCCCTTCGCTTCCGGCGTCTTCTGCTTCCGCTCAAAGTGTGGCAGCGAGCGGTCTTCGAATCCATCGGGCGGCCGGTGACCGGAGATGGCTTGCTGTCCGACGCACGCGATCATTTGCGATATGTTAATGAACGATCCCTTCGAGCCACATACCGCCATCGTTAGTGGCGCGTTGTGTTTGCTCAGGTTGCGCAGGCAAATCTAAAAATTAAGTTTTTAAAATAATATATTCAAAAGCCAATCAAACCTGTCCAGCATGATCACGAATCGTCGACAGTTCCTTCAAAATAATCGCTTCCAACGTCTCTTCTTCGGTGCATCCTGGCTGTGCCTTGAGCATTCCCTCATCCATTTGTTTGATAAACTGCGCGCATTCCTTATACCCTACAACAAAACCAGTATAACAACCCATCACCTGACACACCTTTATCCACCAACTCGGCCTTTTCCGTAAGAAGCCGTTCATTCGGTCGAACGTCGCCGATTCCAATCGAGAAGCCGCGATTCGACAGAAACACCGGCGCCAGCCTCGCCAACCTCCACATGGCGTCTACCGCAGCGTCCTCGCCGTAGTCCCTCATCAGTGTGTAGAAAATATTCGTCTTCGATGAAGAGCCGAGAAGTGACTTGTCGAGTACACCGCACAACAAAACGCTATTGCGTATGATCACGTACGAGTCCTTCTCGCATAGTTCCAAGTTACCCGAGTAGCTTTTATTCTTGGTGGTAAGGTTAAGGGAGACGCGCGAGCCCTTATCCGGTCGGATGACGAGCTCGATGAGCTGCTTGCCCGTCCACAACTCCACCGGGTGTACGATAGCCGGCGGCGGAATGCGAATCTTCGCCTGCTTCTTCGCCGACGCATCAATCAGTGCCGCCGCGAACCGATACACTTCAGATTTTGGCAGAAAAGTGTCCTTGTGCGTCAGCAAGTAGCCACCGGTGATAAAGTCTTGAATAGCGGCAATCAGCGGCTCGCCGGATCGCGGTGTTATCAAATTGTTCTTGACGTTCATGAGCTCGCTCGCTTCCGCTGCAAACAACCACTCTTTCATGTGATCTCCTTTGCTTCGGATTACCTTTCGCTTCATATGTCTGCGGCAAGTGCAGGTTCATCTCATCACCATCGAAATCCGCATTATACGGAGTACACGCGCATTCATTGAATCTAGAATACTTGCTTCTTGTCGGACCATTTCCATTCCTACCTGAATGTCCTTCCGGGCATCACCTTCGCACGATGACTCATGATTGATATTTTGTGCAGCGATGGTTGCCGATTGAACAGCACCACATCATCATCATTCAAGTGTCTCTCGACAATGTCTCCCATTCGCAAGTTGTTCGCCAACTCTTCCCTTCTTCCATACCTTAAAAGAAAAATCAAAATACACCAGTGAGTCAAAACCCTTACTTGAGCAATCTTTTATTTCCAGTCTTCTTGTCCACCAAATAATTGGCTCCCGGGTGCACGTCACTTCCATTTATTATCAACTTCTTCATCTGCTCAATGTTCGTCTCGTTCACAATCTCCGGGAACGTGAGTATTTTGGCCACGTGGATCGGCACGCCGACCTGGTCAATGCGCAGGTTCGGATCCGGCGAGATCACAGTTCTTCCTGAGAAGTCGACGCGTTTTCCTGACAGATTGCCGCGGAATCGTCCTTGCTTTCCTTTCAAGCGCTGCGTGAATGCACGCGTGGCGCGTTTCGGTTGCAGGTCCGGCGGCAATCCCGACATCTCGCTGTTGATGTAAAGTGCGCATTGGATCTGGAATTTGGCGAATCTATGTGGTCTATTGAAGGATTTTCTCTTAATATATGTTTTATTAGGCCTAGAAATTGATTTCCACGTTTTTTTTTGGAATTATTTTGGGTTCAGAATATGTTCAGGTCTGTGCCAGGAAAACGTCATTTTCAGGCCGCTCTTCGTTTCCTTTTCCAGATCATGAAGAAAGCCACTGACGCGCACCAAATGATTTCCCAACCTTACGGCGATGCTGCAGCATCCATAAGAACCTGCCAGCAATTCAAATCGGGAGATTTTGACGTCAACGACAAAGACCGACTTCAGGGTTTGTTGGATGAAGATTCGGCTCAAACACAACTCGCGACATCACTCGGCGTCGCAATGGGGAAGATTCAAAAGGAAGGAAAATGGGTACCCTATGAGCTCTCAGAACAAAACAAAGAGAAAAATGACGTGACAAATCTTGTTGAGTGTACTACGACAATCCGAAGCGAAGAAAATCGTGGGTTAGTCCCGGTGAACGGACAACTTCGACCGCAAAACCCAACATCCATGAGACGAAGGTCTTACTGTGCATATGGTGGAACCAACAAGGAATTCTGTACTCAAAAAAAACGCGGAAATTAATTTCTAGACCTGATAATTGATACACATTTCCTACGGAGCGGAAACATGGACGTTGACGACAGAAAATTCTAGCCGACTGCAGAGGTGTATGAACACAATTTGTCACCACGCAGGAAGCAATCGAATAGACGTCCATCAACAAATAGTACGAAGGATACTGAAGTGGGCTGGCCACTGTGCTCAATTGCCAAGTGACCGGTAGACGAAACGATTGACGGAATGGGTTCCTCGAGGTTGAGCACGACAAAAAGGAAGACCGAAAGCAAGATGGCAAGACTCAATTAAACTCTGGGTCTCAAATTATGTGCACGAGGAGTCCACCTCCAGAAACTCAAGAAGCCGAATCGGAATCCTGGAGAAGAAGGTTGCCTGGCCCACCTTTGCGAGGCGCAGCCGCGATGATTGGAGAGAGCTGGTCCGCTTCTCTATAAGAGAATGACGACGGACTCCTAAGTACCTAAGTAAGTAAGTATAATTGATACAATTGCGAAAGAAGGAATGTTGGAACTTCTGAAGCAGTATATTTATCAAAACTTGGTGATGCGCAGAAGGGCAGACTATTAATGAACAGATATTTATAGTTTTTTCATAAAAATTTCGTTCAAACTAGCGTTTTTTTGTAAATGAAGCTGTCGTGGTTATACCCTTTGAATTAAAATAACAAAATGTTTCACCTTTCTTCATTATTTACCTGTAAATGCTCCCATGTTTCAAACAAGGTCTTTGCTGGTGCACCATCTCTTTTATGCTTTTTGAGAACATCATTCGTAAGCATAATTTCCATCAATTTCATCGTTATATCATCCTCAGTCGTTCCAGATTTCACTTCGGACACCACTGACGGCCGAATGCACACAGGCGGTACTGGCATTCTTGTCAGCAACAAATCGTTTGGATGTTTCTCTTCTCCCGAACGCACCATTAATATATGAATATCCTCTTCCTTGATATTATTGAACAATTTTTGCACAAACAATGGGTTGAGTAGAGTGAATTTCATTTTTCTCACTAGCTCTCCTGTTTCGATATTCGTTGAAGCGATTGTAGAATATTTACCTAACTGAAATTGCGTTCAAATAATAATTTTTATTACAATTTTTTAAAATTACTTCATCGATTGGAACTGGACTAGCGAATGCGATTTTCAAGACCGTCCCAACTGCTTTTTTCACAATTCCTGAATTCTATGTTGAAGTTTATTTCTTGAAATAATCGTTTACCATTCTTCATTCCACAACTTTCACAAACTGGGTTTTTCTTACAAGCCGCTAGAATCCTTTTATGTAAAGCTTTCCTATGCAAATAATCGATATTTGGATTCATAACTTGTTTGGAAAAGATTCTGCGTTGTTCCCTCGATAGAAGGATCGATGAGCAATTCTTGCATATACATTGCAACAATTGAATGGTTAATTTAAAGAAGCCGACGTGGAAGACAGGAAAATCGAGATCAATATAACCAAAATGTCCCACACAATCGCTTAAACCAAGCCCACAAGTAGCGCATGTTCCCGTCTTCGTCGATGTTCCCATTTTTGGATCCAACGGTCCATACCTAGCCGGTTGCAATTTTCCACCAACATCCTCATATAGCTTATTATTAAATATCGGCACATGAGCAGTTTGTCGCATGAATTCGCAGTCACCAGGCGCGAATTTCACCCCAACTCTTCAAAAATTCTATTTAAAACTTAATTAAATCGCATAATCTTACACTTTCAGCGCCATATCGGCTTCTCTGAACTGTTCCTTCCCCATCTCTTCAAACGATACCCAGGTTCAATTAAATACAGTCTGTAATTATCCAGGTTAGTTTCCGATAAATCCTATTTGTCATAATTACAACATAATCTAATTAATTGTAACCAAAGTAATTATTGGTAAATATAAAAACAATTAATATCTACACCTGTTCGTAGTAAACAACAAGAATCGTCATCTCTAAACAATAAAATAAATAAATTACAAAATTGAGAAAATAAAAATAAATTAATGACCGAACAATAGCATAGTCCTTAAATCTGCAAACCTAGTCCACAGTGCATTTAGCTCTAATAGAAACTCAATTTAATACATTCTTACCAAAATAATAATAGCACAATTTAAAAACAATTCATGTCTACAACTTTGAATAGTAAAAAACAGGAATAGCCATCTTTAAAACAAGAAAATAAATAAATTACAAAATTGAGAATATAAAAATAAATTAACGGCCGAACAATAGCATAGGGAATCTAGGCCATGGAGCATAAATTATTAAAAAGGCTAAAAATAAGTTAGTAACTAATATGGGATATATATACATGTCTGAAAAGTCTAGATGCACGAAAAATGAATGGATAATAAACTCATAGAATCACTAAAAATTTAGTATTTTCTTAAAAAATTAAAAGCTTCAGAGATATTTTAAGAAAAGCTTGTCAAATTTACGTGAAAATCAATTGAAATCGTTTAAATATTGCGAAATTGTCATTTTTTTGGTTTGTTAGATGATAAGTATGAAAGTAAATTCATGAAAAATCAATAAGAATCATACATTAGAATGAATCTAGTTAAGCTCAATGAATTATGATGTAAATAATACCGATTTAAAACGGCAATAACGTGACTTAAGCTTGCGAGCTCAAGTATACTATTCTATGAGCAACCCTCATGATAAATCAATTGAATAATTTTAACATGCCCCGCAATTTCCCTTTTATTCATTTAAATTCAGATCCCCTGAAAGGATTGGTAAATCCTGTACAAATATCGATTTTGGTACCTTTAAACGTGTCTAACCAATTTTCACGTAACATTTTTTGGTTTTCTGCAGAAATTTATTAGATGCGTAATTAAATACACATTAAAAAAATTTTTTCAGAAGAATAATTTGGAACAATTTAATTTAAGTGCATTTTTAGAATTAGTGAAAGCTTCCCATTAAATTCTTAAATTCTTAATTAAACTTATATTCTTCAATCAAATTAAATTTACGCTTTTTCCTGGTATAGTACGTAAATTTAACAGTAACTTTTCAAATGTTTCAATTATATTGAAACTGCACCTTTAAAGAGTTACTGTATGTTACAATGCTAATTTAAAAATTTTTTAGGTATTAGGGCTTCGGAATGAAATAAGGGAAATTGAGCAAAATCAAAATATGTTATCCATCTCCCATTAACCAATCGGTTTTTATTAAGCATAGGACCTCACAAAGCAATTGTGTTCATTCATATTTGTTTATTTCAGACGCATTTTAAGTGAAGTGACATGTTTGACTCATTCACCAAATTGGCAATTCCATTCGAATTTTCAATTTCGATTTCAATTCGAAGCTTTCAATGAGAGCACAATGATATTTTTGGGTTTTTTCTTAAAGTTTTATTTGTGAACTTTTTATTTTTACATATTAGGTGTTATATAAATATGCACTTTCTTCTGTTCCATGTGGTCCATGGTTTTCTTTCGAATAAATATGATATAAGACAGAATAATTTTTGATTTTCACTTGTGGAAAACAAACGAAGCAGCACTAATTGAAATATTTAATTTCACCCCTTTGATTTGTTAAAGCCAACAACGTTGTTCTATCACAAAGCCCCCTTATTTTAAAGACATTTATTTTTTCAAGCTCAATATATTATTCATTACAATTTCCAGCAGCATTAATTAATCATTCTCAATATTAATTTTCATATTCAGTTTTTTTTGCTACGCTCACAATCAATTATCAAATGCCAATAAAGCTTTGCAACAAATAAAATGAAATAACGTATTGATTAATCTAATCTACATTCATAAAAACGACTGGCAAGATATATAAAAAGAATTTGTTAATCTTGTTCTGATTATAGCCAGTTAATCCGTCGTTAATTATTCCAACTGAAATCTGCTCGCTTTCTTCTTATTTGTGCCGGCTATCGAATATCTTTTTGATAAGATAAATGCCTGATTTGTGGCTATTGAGTGTATTAAATTTGGTTTTTTGTTTCCTTTTCTTTTACATTTTTAATATAAAACGTTTAACAAACATTATTAGATTCTTCTCCTCTTTAAACGTTTCTTTTATTATTTTTCCATTTAATAGTTAATTTCAATAACTCATATAATGATCATTTTATCTCTATTTACCATGAAATTTTAATTATTTTTATAAATTTAAGTTTAAATTATTCTACAAAACACAGTAAATTTGATATTTTAAAAAATACCCCTTAAAAAACCTTTTTAATAAAAAATTGAACACAACATTGAATATTTAATGAATAATCCTCATCAAATAAAGTTTCAAAGGGTTATTAATATAGCTGTATTAATAACTCTTAAGCTTAACAGCCTATTTATTATTCACGACCAATTCTTAAGAAAATTCCCATAAAAAATAATTAAAAAATGTTCATAAAGTACAGTATCATTTTAAAGGAACATATGCCGTGTCATATGCAGGCATTCAAATCAAATACCCTTGAAATTATACCTAATTAATTAAGTTTAATTAAGTGAATTTGAATGAATAAGGAAATGTTTAAAATATTTATTTCCATATAGTTTATATTAGATACTATAATCTAAAAAAAAAATTTTGGAATAAATTATACACCCTGAAGTACAGTAACACTTTAAAGGCCGACATTTCACAATCAAATTTAGTGTAAAATACGATTACGATTTAAATAATTATTAATGTAATTAATTCAGTGTTAGAATTCGGAATGTAACATAAGAAACTTTAAAAATCTTTAAACATCTGTTGTGCTCGAGATCACAATTTAGTAAAGAATGCACCTGTTTTGGTATTCCTTTAGTGTTTAGCTTTTTAACAGATAATATGCTCAATTTATTTTTTTAGTTTTTTTCTAAACATTGAATTATATTTTTATTGGTTTAAGCATTAAGAATTAGCATACGAGTGTTTATAATTAATCTTATAAAGAGTCTTCTGGAAATATTCGCATATATAAATATAAAGATCTCAATATTTATTCATAAATTGGCGGAAGCTTGAATGAATGACATGATTTTTAAGGAGCGAATATAGGAAAATTATATATATATATATATATATATAGTTGGTGGCATGTCATTAGAAAATAAAACTCCTCGGAAATGTTCTAATATTTGGGCCCAAGAATAAAAGATTGCTTGCAGAAAATTTGCGTCACAGAAGCCTTTAATTTATAATTGAAGAGGAGAATATTCAAGAATTTGAGAGGTTTCTACATATTACAAGCCAATTCGAAATAACAATTTTGCGATTATTAAACGTGTGCACACGCGTGTGAGGAAAATTTTTACGTATTTATAATAAACATGTTTTTTACTACAATTTAATTAAGCTTTTCGTAAACTATCCAAAAATATTAATATATTTCTAAAAAGTTAGATTTGAGCACGTTTACTGAGCTCAATCTTTTACCATTCAATTTGGGGCGAATATATATATATATATATATATTTAATTATTGCATTCAAGCAAGAGCAATTACCGCATTTGCAAATTTCTAATAAAAATGAGAGCTTTTGCGAAAATACGCTTAATATTTTACCAAAGAAACAAAATACAGTATCACCCCTTCTACCAGTCGCTCCTTGTTTATGATACTGTAGAAAATGTTTTAAGGAAAGTCATTTTCTTTCATACATTAATGAAATTTCATGTAAATACACGTGT
The DNA here is from genome assembly GCA_963931815.1 of Caenorhabditis plicata. Lineage (NCBI taxonomy): Eukaryota > Metazoa > Nematoda > Chromadorea > Rhabditida > Rhabditidae > Caenorhabditis > Caenorhabditis plicata. The sequence continues at coordinate 3,433,412 of OZ007491.1, forward strand.
AATAATGAATTATTCATAGCATCACATAATTGATCATGATAATTAAAATTTTTAAGCAAAAATATAGAAATTGGTACACTACACTGGTGAATCCGAACGCGTCCACCGCGAGATAAATCTTAAAATAGCGATTTTAAGTATTCAGAAGCAGGCTAACATAAGAGAGAAGAAATGTTTTACTGTATACAAAATAGTTGAAACATTTCAGCTTAAGCGAAATGTTTAAAAAAAATCCAAAATTGATTTAAAAATCCTCTTATTTGAATTTTACTTTATTTTAATGACCGTGGCTCTAATGAGCTTGAAACAAGTTTCATTTTTGTATCATTGAACTTTAATTTAGCTCTATATTTTATTCGCGAGGAATCCTGGACTGCAAAGATTTGAATAATTCTTATTAAAAGCTTTTTCGCCCGTCACCGAAGCGCGTTCGGATTCACCAGTTCTAGCTAATGATAGTATTGTCATTTGTCTAATCTAATGTCTTGTTTAAATAATGGGATCCTTTTCATTTTTAGAAAACGTATGGCCCTACGGATCATTTAAAGGAAGTAGTTTAATACTCATAAAATATCTCTACCTAATTAGCATTGTAATTGCATGAAGCAGCCCTCTCGTATGCATATGCATGGTAATAAAATGAGTTCAGTAATCATGCTCAAATCTATCTTTTTAGAAAGACATTAACATTTTCATATAGTTTAAGACAAGCTTAATTAAATTGTAGTACGAATTTAATTTGTTCTAATGACGTAAAAATTTTTACACACGTTTAAAAATCCCAAAATCTTTATTTCGATTTGGCGTGCATGAATAATTATGGGAGCGACTCCGCCTAAAAAGAAATTGCACCACATTTTTTGTGGGATATAATAATATAAATAATAATAAGTTATGATTTTGAGCCTTATTGTTTCATGGCAAATTTAAATTAGAAACTTGAATTTTTTTTAAAAAGCGTCTAATTATCTTCACAAGGGAAGCGTGTGGCTTGATTATGATACTGACAAAATATTAAGATCCACAAAATAGACCCATTTTTTACCCACTTAAACTATTTTATGGCTTCTATTATTTCGTCAGTATACTATTTGGATCATAAGGAATCTCTCTGCAAATTTTCATCAAAATCTGAGAGTCCTACCTAAAACACTTTCCTTGTAAGTTAGGATTTAATTTTGATGTCACTAACCCTCAACTATCCGAGAACGTTAAAATCTTTACCAAATATTTTCTTGCAGCTCCTATTTCTATAATTTTTATTTGGCGTGATGTTTCTTCATTTTTTAAAGATAAAAACTTTATCTACAAGATAGTTTTTAATATTTTTAATGGAACACGCCTTTAGTAAGCTCCCTGTCTGATTATACTTTTTATATTTTAACAATTTTAAGATCATTTGACTTAAGAATCAAGAAATAATTCGAATTCGCTGAGCACAACAATATGAAACCGAGCAATAGACGAAATAAATCTGTTTGAAAATCATATTGATTATCAACTATTACCGATCGACATTGAATAAACACTTGGGTATCTTCATTCAACAATTACTTCAAATATAATCATGCATTTTCTTCTAATAAGCCACTAATTCCTTTCATCCACAAAAAATATATGAAATTTTCTTTCAATCCATTATTAATCCATCGTACTTTGTTTTCAAATAATATATATAGCTACATATCAATTGCATAGTGCATTATTTGCAGCCATGAAGGGCTATCTAACACCGGATCGATCGCCGCGTCTTCGCCGATTCGCCGACAAACTTGCGCAAATCAAGATCTCTCTCGATCCACCAAGCCCGCCATTCCTGAGCCCTTCACCACTCGGCGATGACGCTTCGAAACAGCCCCTCATGAACTACTTGCAAGTAAAACCACTTTTAATAAAATCCACATTTAAAAATATCTTCTTGAAAGGTTCCCGGCGAGTACGTGGCGACGGAGACGAGCACGCGCGCGCTCTTTTCACCGCCACCTGACAGGCGCACGTCATTCGCGTCGACGTATTCAGAGACAAACAGCTCAATTACCATCTCCATGTCGTCATCATATCAGAATCTGCTGTCGCCGATGTGGACGACGTCAAAGTATTCGTCGGATGACAATGAAACGCCGCCGAACGAGCCGTTGCCGAGGAGATCCAAGAGTGCATTGGTTTGTTTTTATTTAATCTTGCCTTTTTTTCCTTTTTCTGAAGGTAATTATGAATGCCACTAGGGAATTAACAGGCATGTTAAGGGGAATTTGAGTGAGAAGATATATAATTGCAGAGAATTGTACGGCTTCATTAATCACATTTTTAATTTGCTAGTTAGTAGAAATAAATACAGAAGCCCACTTACGTCAAACTTGAAAGCAATAATAGCAGGTAAAAATGGAGAAAATTCTCTAGGGCATATTTTAATGAGTACATAATGGAAATTGGAAATAATTTTTAATACGTATTCGAGAATATTCCATAACCATGGAGTTCTTGAAATTGGTAGGTTGTCAAATGAAAATGAAAATCTTTTCATTTGCACGCCAAATGGAAATTAGCATTTTCTAATGTTAAAATGCGATAACCACCGCAAAATGTGGCGCACTATTATAAATATTATTTTTTTCATTTAATTTTTATGATTATAATTATTTTCCACAATTTTTCCACTATTTAAACAACATCTATAACATATTCTTCTATTTATTTAAGCTATAACAGTATAGAACGAGCATAAACAAGGAAATATTCTTAAAAATTTAAAGGAAAAAATAATATTTGAAAAGTGCGCCACATTTTGCGGTGGTAATCGCATTTGCCGACGACTATATTTAATGATATATTATAAGTATTCACGTAATATCTTCAGAATACTTTTAACTTAAACTTATAAACTATATATAATACTACTTCTCTGAACTTATAAGTATATTCAAGTTTTTTTTTTTTGATTTTTAATTTTAAACACTCATGAGTGCACTCATATTCTAAATTTCCACGTATATATTTTCCATATACCTACTAGAAATTTGTCTAATTCAAGCACGTCTTTTTCTAATTTTCCATTCAGAACGTTCTCCAATTCAGGTTATTAATATTCATTCAACTTTTGAATTCATGTCAGAAGCAAGTTTGTTTCCGAAAGGGACACATTAACCCTAAAGTCTGATTTCGATTCCCTTTTAGAGCAGCTCAGACGAGACAGAAATATTACTTCTGTAACTGTACTAAAAAGACAATTATAAACAGAGAATATTTTGGGGAGTTCTTATGGATAATTTTTGATTAAATATCGATAAGGTATTGATCACCAAATCACTAATCAGTAAAGATCTTTCTGGAAAGTGCGCGTGGTTTTAAATTTAGGGAGTAACATCTGCACGGTCAAGCTATCTTATGCGTATCAATTTCTTAGTGCTTGCCAATTCAATAATTTTATTAAATGCAGGCTAAAACCAGCTCTTCTTTTATGCTCGAAACAAAACCGTCTGCGTCGGGCATTCCATTAGCACGCCAACTGATATAGACCATTACTCCATATTTAAACAATTATTACAATATTACCCTTGTTAATTCTAGAATAACCTTCACGTAAACTTGACACGTATATTTTAAACTGTGGATTATCTTATTTAAGAATACGATTTGTGTAGCTTTTCTGAGCTCCATCTTTAAACGATTCATTTGGGGTTCATTATGATTTTTTTTAGGGCATTTCTTTACACGCCAACATAAAATGTGAGATTTTGCTAAATTAAAGTCCATTGTATTAATTTCTGCGTGGACATTATGCTAAGTCAAACATCAAGTTATATAAACATAAACGGATACACGTCGTTTAATTAGATCGTTGTGTTACGTGTGCTTTGCTATTCTTTACCACATATTGATATTTACGCACTCTGAAAAAGTATTAGAGAATCTAAATACCTGAAAAATCTTTAAAATACTCCGTAGAATAAATGTAATATTCTAAATTAAGAAAGATACACCAAGAGATAATAAATATTTATTTAAGCCACAAAGAAAATCGATTAGGTAAATAGTACATATCATCCTCTCCCGAAATACTCATCAGTAACTATTCTGAAAGCTACTGCAAGCTTCAACAATAAAAAATAAATTTGAGCCATCTTAACCCCTCCATTCCATCAAAACTGCTATTATATGCATTGTTTTCCACAAAAAAAAACATAAAATTCGCGCATAACAAATAACACTAATTAAATTAAATTGCAGAGCTGTCGGCCTGGATCGGAATTCATCTCGATTCCACCAATTATCTTCTCGCCCGTCTTATCCCGACCAATTCGATCATTATCACCAACATCGCCCTCACCTATTAATCGATATCACCATGTACGTCACACTTATAATTAGATATTGACGTTTCCCCAAAAGACGAAATATATTGTTATTTTTTTGTTCTTGCTCGCAACTTGATAGAGAACGAGATCTCTAAATATTGTTATATCAGAACCAATTTTAAAGGATATAACAGACAATAGTTGGCAAGAGAACATGACATGAGCGGAAAGAAGAGGGGGGGGGGGGGCTCAACAACAACAATAACAACAAAAATTGTGCAGCAGCGAGCTGAGTCGTTTTGGAGAGGAGAAATCGAAGTGTCGGGTTGCTCTATCTTCGATATTTTCTTGTTCTTCGATTCATCAGCTTCTTCTTTCTTCTTATTCTTCTTCATGACGAGCTTTTTTCATATCTGGTTGGTTCAGCTACGTCAAATTGTATTAAACAATCATTTACTATTTTATGACCAATTATAATTGTTTTCGGTTAATGATGTGTTCATTAAAATAAACAATTAATTAATCACTTACCTTTACAACAGTCTAGTGCTTTGACTTCCTTATAACCATTTATTTTACCTTTCTTCGTAAAAAGTCGATAATTAATGAAGGGCGGGGATGATTGCGCGCAACTTGCGGCGCAATCATCCGCCAAAGGCGTTCACAACACATTTTTCCCCAACTTTTACTTAAAATAACTTTTAAGGCCTTATTTATGGACAGTAGACGAAATTAAAAGCCTCAAAAATCATAAAATTGCAGGGTTCGGACTCGGAAAGCGAGACTGGCGTGAATTGTTGGAGAGGTTTGTTGCAGTGAGAGTGTTTAAGAATGATGACGGTTGCAGGTAGTGGAAGCAGTCTAATGATTCCACGGCGCTCGTTCAATTATCAGCACCACCATCATTCGAGCGCTTCCACTACTCATGACTCGGACTCGGCGAGCCATGTCGATCGCATCCTCAAGCGCAATCGTCGCCGCACGATGGCGATCAATGGTATTGACTCATTTCAAGATAAGAATGGTTTATAATCGCTCATCAGGCATTGACTCACTCGTGGAACGCACCGGAAGCTCATCGAGCAATTGGTCGACGACGTCGATGACGAATTTATCGCGCGCGCGGCTCACACTCGGCCATTCTGATCCGCAACTGTCCAACTCGGGGCTGCACGCGTCGTCGTCGAGCCTGCACGCGAAACCGTCGGGCTCGAGATCGTCGACGAGGTCGTCGCTGCATGCGTCTACCTCGCCGGTCACTCTGCAGAGGTGTCGGAGTCCGCTACGCTTGCCGCAACGGTCGACGTCTTCGTCGCATAATTTTGCCAACAACACGCCGAATGTGCCAATAACATTGAGGTTTGTTGAAAGAGAACTAGCTGAACATTTTTGGCACGTGATAGCTTGATTTATTTAATTCGCGACTTGATTCCTATGAATGTTCCGTATTTATCGCCCTTGTTTTATTTCGTGACAGAAATAATTAGTGGACTACACAAACTTGTTTAACTTTTACCGATGAGTGAAACAATATCCCCGTCAAAAAAGAGAAAACAAATCCAAGTTTATTTTTTAAAAAAATATGCGGGGAAAATTTTGATAAAATCTTGATTAACGTGTTAGCTGTCACGCTATGAAGAATACCAAAATAGTTTGAATTGTTCTTTAAATTATTTTGACGAACACTATTTCTGTTTCGCCATCATTTCTGCATAGAGACGCACATGAGAAACATGTACTCATATTAAAAAACAAAACATTATTTCGACATGCTGATTTCATTCAGGACGTATTCATCAAGACAAGGAAGTTCCTTAATGGCGCCAGTGCAGGATAATCGCCGATGGTCGCTGGCTTCATTGCCATCAACCAGTGGTTATGGCACCCCGGGCACGGGCAGCAATTCAGGAGTCTCGGTGCGTAATGCTAAAAGAGCTAATCGAATGAAATATTTGTAGAGTCAATACTCATCGTCGGAGCAGATTGGAGAGATTCTGGATAATATGAGGTTGACGCAAGGATTTTCCACGAAAAAGTATCGTTTGTTTTTTCAATTGAATTAATTTTTGAAATTGTTTACGAGTTTTGATCGAAAAGAACTTGTTTTTTTGTTGTTTTTGAAAAAATGTTGCATTGACTAATTTTTGATTGTTTAGATATGATAGCAATGAAAGTTACGACGAATCGACAACGCCACTGCCGCAATCATTCTTGAATCGACCGCGTAGTCGGAGCTTGACGTAAGAGTTTGCTTTTTATATGATAGTTGGGATTGGGACTGTTGAAGGAAATAATTAAAAATTATAGTAGCAAGTCTAATGAAAATTGGAATTTTCCTTTATTTTCATACGTTTTCACGTATAATGAGCTCTAGAAATTAGTTGCTTTATTGATTTGCCAACGAACGTTTCCATTCAAATTTATAGACCGCAGAAGAACTTCTATATGTTTCTTGCGATTGAACGATTAATTTTCAGCTGCTCGGTTTGATAATGAACATATTATTCTGAAATTTTGTTTCTCCAAGTTGGCTTTAAAAAACCATTAATATAAAACTGTTCGTTTTATCGATAGCACTTTTTCTGGAAAAGTTTGAAGTGTTTAATAATAATTTAGCTTTCAAATTTAATATTTCTGTGCTTTTCTGACTCAAAATATCTAAAATTCACTTAAACGTTTTAGAACTCTTCTAAAAATTCAACGTGGAAATTAGAAAAACGTGATTAAATTGCCAGCATTTCGCGGATGGCATGCAGAACTTTAAAATAATCTAAATTTTGAAATAAATCAATATTTGCGATAAAAAATAATTCTTATTGACAAAGAAGTACAGTAACGCATTAAAGGAACATTGCAAAATTTTTTCTAATCATAAATGCAAATTAAAAGAAAAAAAGTAGCACAATAATCTACAGTAACGGATTAAAGGAACATATTGTATTTAGAAAATGATTTTTTTCAAATAAATAGGCATAATTGATTTAAAGTCTTTTTTATACCTAATTAATACAGAAAACGAGTGAAGTACAGTAACACATTAAAATAAAATTTACGAATTTCAGAAAAAATTTTTTATGATCGTCGAAAAAGTAAATAAGTACAGTAACACGCGAAATGCAATTATAAAAATAGCTGCTCGTAAAGCCGTTGTAAGACAGTATTTCGTAAAGATATTAAGTTTCTTGAATAGAATGGAAACAATCTGATAAAGTTACGTGAAAATTGTCTTCTATTTCAAATGTGAAATTTTTTTTAGATACGGTTAAATAATATTTAATTTTAATTTCCATTTGGAGTGCAGTAACAAATTAAAGGAGGATATGATAAAGTACAGATATATTGAAAATTGCATTGAAAAGTTTTTCAAAACACAATAAAGTACTGTAGAAAATTAAAATATTATTCTTACTATTAAAGAAAAATAAAGCCTAAATAAAACAATTTTGTGCAGAAGCCCGGCAAAATTTGCGAATGAATACAACCTGGAAATGGTGAATCGAACGAGCGTCTACAAGGAGCGATTCCCGAAGGCGAAACTACAAATGGAAGAACGGTTGACGGGATTCGTGTCGGAGAACAGTCCGCTGAGTGGCGGCACGTCGCTGCCTGAAGACGATCTGAACGAGGCGGCTGCGAGGAGCCGTCGGTCGACGGTGCTCGAAGCAGAGAGCATCGCCGATCGCAACTTGCTTCGATTGATCGGTGACGGCGCGACACGGTTCCTGCATCATCAGATTGTTGAGGTGGCCGCCGACTGTTTGGCCAAGTCGAAAGAAGACCTGATAACGTGTAATTATTTTTGCGAGATGAGCCAGAGACTGGAAGAGACGCTGAATGAAGCGCACGCGAAGACGAGCCCGGAGTCGCTGGAATATTTGTCGAAGCTCGTCAAAAAACTGCTGATGATTGTGAGTCGGCCGGCGAGACTGCTCGAGTGCCTCGAATTCGATCCGGACAAGTTTTACCATTTGCTCGAGGAGGCGGAAGGAGTGGTGCGAGAGCAGTTGGGATCGGGAACGGCGCGAGTTCCCGACTTGCCGCAGTACATAATTGGCAAATTGGGATTGGACAGGGACCCGCTGTTGGAGACGAGCGAGCCGGTGGAAGAAGAGCACGTGGAGAAGGTGGAAAGGCCGGAGACAGGAAAGGCGAACATGTTTGCGGATAACAATCGGGCGCCGTGTGAGGACGACTTTGACACGATTCGGGTTTGATAGCGATGGTGGTGGAGTAGTTTTGATGGAAGATGTTTTAGCTGGTGAGCAATGGCGCATATGGAGCGGTTTATTTGGTGAGGAATCGGGAAACGCGGCAAAGATATGCGCTGAAAAAGATGAATAAGCAGACGTTGATGTTGAGGAATCAAGTGGATCAGGTTGAATAGTTTTTTGTCTTATCGTGGAACTTGATATTCTAGGTTTTTGCTGAACGCGATATTCTGACGATGACTGATAACCCGTTTGTCGTCTCGTTTTATGGATCGTTCGAAACTCGACAATATTTGTGCATGCTCATGGAATATGTGGAAGGTGGCGACTGTGCGGCGCTTTTGAAGAGTGCGGGAACATTACCCGTGGAATTGTCGAGGTAATTTAATTGTGATGACATTGTGAAGTACGCACATACAATAATGATAATATGGGTGTCATTCTACTCAGTTCAATATTCTGAGTCGAATGAGCTACATCACTTATAGTGTTTGCGAAATTCGAAAAAAATAAAATTATAATGGTCCCATAATGAAATTTCCATAAAATTGAAAAAAGTGCCTATAATATGGGTGTCATTCGACTCAACTCATTTTTGTGAGTCGAATGAGCTCCATTATTTATAATTTTGGCGAAAATTTCGAAAACAAAATTATAATGGTCCCATAATGAAATTTCCATAATATCGGGATAAGGGCCTATGATATGGGTGTCATTCTACTCAGTTCAATGTTCTGAGTCGAATGAGCTACATCATTTATCATTTTGGCGAATATTTTTGAAAATATATTTTCAATGGTCCCATAATGAATTTTCCATAATATCGGGATAAGTGCCTATAATATGGGTGTCATTCTACTCAGTTCAATGTTCTGAGTCGAATGAGCTACATCATTTATCATTTTGGCGAAAATGTAGAAAATACAATTTCAATGGTCCCATTCTGAAATTTCCATTATATCGGGATAAGTGCATATAATATGGGTGTCATTCGACTTGGCTCTTTTTTCTGAGTCAAATGATACTATTTTCATAATCTCCATATATTATATACGCGCTTATGTAATTTTAATTTTTTGTATTTTTTAGACTATATGTTGCTGAAACCGTATTGGCAATTGAATACCTTCATTCTTATGGAATTGTTCATCGAGATTTGAAACCAGACAAGTAAAAAAGCTCCCCATAAAGTGCTTGCAAAATTGTTTAAATTGCAGCTTGCTAATTACCGCCATGGGACATATCAAACTGACAGATTTCGGCTTATCGAAAATTGGTTTAATGAACCGGACCACTCTAGTCGCTGAAGGTTATGACACTGTGGCTGAAACGCAACAGTTTCAAGACAAACAGCTCTGCGGCACTCCTGAGTATGTATTTTGTTAGAAGATGGTGAATATTTATTGAACAATTAGGTACATCGCACCCGAAGTAATCTTGCGAAGAGGATATGGCAAACCAGTGGACTGGTGGGCGCTCGGAATCATCTTATACGAATTCTTGGTTGGAATCGTGCCGTTCTTCGGCGAAACACCGGAAGCGCTGTTTTCGAAGGTGATCAGCGAGGAGGTGGAGTACCCGGCTGACGATGAAGCGTTGCCGGTGGAAGCGGAAGACCTGATTCGGAAGCTGCTAGAAAAGAACCCAGCCGAGCGGTTGGGTACGCTTAGTGGGGCGGCGCAGCTGACCGCACATCAATTTTTCGCCAACCTTGATTTTAACACGCTCCTACGGCAGAAGGCGGAGTTTGTGCCGCATTTGGATAATGAGGAAGACACGAGCTATTTTGACAGTATGAGTTGCATGGAAACAATTGATATTGTGGGTTTTTAGCGCGCTTGGATCGATACAACCACGAGGCGGAATCGTGTGAAGACGAAATGACGGCAATGATGTTTCACTCATTCAGCACGGCGAGTCCCCGACACTCAATCATATCGATTGAGCCATCTGCAATGCCTGTAAGTTATTCTGAAATGAGTTTAGAGAAGATGAAAGTGTTGCAGAACTTGTCGGCAGCGGCGTCACCATCGCTGAGCTCGCCAACGTCGATTGAACGCTCGAATTCGGTGTCGTCAGGCAAGACGGAAACAAGACCGGAAAGATCTTATTCGACCGGCCAGACGCCTGATTCGTTGTCAGATGTGGGGTGTTGAAGTAGAATTCAATTTTTGAAACGCGGCACATTTAGGCGATCAACCTGCGGCGACGCTTCTCGGCACAGCGACACAACGTCTCGACGACGTCGTCATCGGGAACAGGCTCGGGTACGTGCTTCCAAACGGCGGCCTCGTCGACGGACAGCAGCATCGATGCGTCGACACTGCCAATGTGCCAATTGGGAAAGGTGCGAGAGCGAGGCTCGAAATCGCCGCTGCCCAAGTTTTCCATATCATACGAGGGGAATATTGTGGAAGAAGGAAGCTCGAGATCGGAGAGCACCGGAGATGAGCAAGTCAAATTCAGAGTGAGTTTTAGTTGTTGTCTATACTCACTGGGGAACACGTTGAATTTAGAATAACGACGAATCGCAACTGCAACTCGTGATACCATCGCAGAAGCAGCAGCAGCAGGAGAAACCCGACGAGACGTGCTATGTGATGTACTCGGCGAACGTGTCCACGCAACAGCTGTCGCCTGGAGGCGTTTCGGTGTCATCGGTATCATCGAACGACGTGAGCAGCGGCGGCCACAAGGAAGCGAGTAGCTCGCAGAAAACGGTGATCATGAAGAAGGGGCCGTTCGGGTTCGGGTTCACACTGAAATCGGTGCGAGTGTATCTCGGCGAGCACTCGGAATACTACACCATCGAGCACATTGTGACGGCGGTGATCGACGGCAGCCCGGCGCAGCGCGCCAATCTCAAAGCCGAAGACATGATCACGCACGTCAACAATCAGCCGGTGCACAATTTGACGCATCCGCAACTGATGCACCGACTGCTGAGCAATGGCAATGAGCTGACGCTTCGTGTGACGCCCATAGCCGCCACGTCGATTCGCGAGGGTGCGGCGCGCAAGAACGTGGGCAAGATGGCGAAGAAGAAGCCGAAGCGGCCGCAACGGCGAGTGCCGATTGAGAAGAAGCCGCGCAAGCCGTCGTCGCTTCTACGGCGACTGTCGGGTAAACGCGCCACCAACGACATTGTGCCGGGAAGCTCGAGCCAGAAGCAGACGTTCATGCCGCGCTCGGCGTCGAGTCAGGACGGCAGCACGCTGACGCAGTTGCCGAGTGTCTCGGTGGAGCAGGAAAAGCCAGAAGTTGAGGTTTGCTCGTTGTAATTGATATATTTGATAGTTGGATTTGAAGCCGCCGAGCAGGCCGTCGCCGGTCAGAGGACCGTCATCGCCATCGAGCCCGAGTTATCCGATGGGTAGGAAAACGAAATACGGAATTGGTGAGACGAATGAGCACACGGGAATAGCGATTGTCAAGCAGAAATCGCAATCAATTGCGGTTAGTCCGCTGGCGAGGGATTCAAAAATGAGGTAAGGTTTTTTTAAAAATATTTTTGTAACCAAAAAAAAGTTGAATTATTGGTTTCTTATAATTTGATAATATTTGTCATTTGGTCTCTCTTTAATTGCAGCCGATCACCGTCGCCGCTACGAAATCGCCAACAGTCGACATCAGCGAAAATGAAATCCTCGGAGAAGATGGTGACGAGTCGACGGAGTTCGTATCAGCCGACGGTAACGATAACACCGGCGCAACAACAGCAGCAGCCGCGCGGGTTCTCAGCGGCTGCGCAATCCGCGCAAAACTTGCTCAACAGGATATTGCCAAGGCAACAGGCGCAACACCATCAAGACGAATCGAAATGATGGTTATTATCTTGTAAATAGTAAATAATTATTGTTATAAACATAATTCTCGCAATGAAATTACTTAGGGTCTATGAAAAATGAGAAAATGCAACTAGAAATTATCTTTAGTCAGTTTTGTTTTTGTTTTTTCGTTGAGTCACAGAAATTCCATTTTGCTTACATTTTTGTGGCATTTGAAAATGATCCTGTAGGCGTTTTTTTGTTGTTGGGAGTGCATAGGGCTGAAACTGAAAAGTGGAATTAATTGGGAATTTTGACATTCTAACAAACAGTCTGCATTTCTATTAATAACGCTCGCCTAGGTTGACTTTTCCGCCACTTTTTTCTGTCTTTCCACAATTATTTTAAGGAATTTTTTAAATCAAAGAAACTGCTATTGATTAGTTTTATTTTTTGTTTAATTATTATTATTTATCTGCTGTGAAATTTGTTTGTAGAATATATGAAAATTGTTTTCTTTTTCGATTTCTTTTAAGAAATACAGGGATGTTTGTAAAAAAAAATAAATATTATTAAAATATATACAATTTCTATGTCGGTTTCACGTATTCGACACATTTCGACGGATCGGTCGGGAAGTATTCCTGCATTTTCGTCATTATCCTCTTGAATCCTTGAATGTATTTGCGCTGCGTCTCATCATTGAGCACGTGAGCAATGTTGGACACGTAGGCCTTCGCCGAGCCGGGACGTTGATGGATACCGGAGCGAGTGACTCCGACAGGCCACGGCGCGTTGCCGATTGCCATTTCCATGTACGCGTTGTTGGCTTCAATGTAGTTGCGATCAATGACAAGTAATCTGCAAAAAAAGCATCCACTTAATTAATAATAGAGTATTCAAGGTACCGGCAGATTTTGGAGATATGATGTCGGATATCATTATTCACGTTATAGCTTTCAAGTGAGTTTAATAGCGATTTCAAGTGCATTGTTGTTTGTTTGTGATGAGCCGCTTCGTGCATTCCACGTGGTGACTTCTTCTCTTCCATGGGTCGTTTATTGAGATCTTCGGCCCATCGCGCTAGCAAATAGCGGATGATTGATAGAATAATGTCGCAGTCTCGTTTCATGTCATCACCTGAATCGATAATTTATTGTTATAAGGTGCAAATAGAAGTAGTTGTTCGTGTGTGACTTCTAAAATACTTTTTTGAAAATAATTTTCAGGTTTAATCTTAAATTAAGCATTACGTTCCAAATATTCAATTTTTCTAAAGAATTCAAATATGATCGATCTAGTTGTAAAATAAAACTTATGAACTTCCAAGTTGTTTCGGTATTTTTGCCGTTAAAATTAAAGGTTTTATCCTAAGGCATGCCTCGAGGTTTTTTTTTTTGAATATTTGAACTCGTTTTTATTAATTTTGCCATATGAACTTTAAAAAAAGAGAATTTAGACATAAGCTTTTCACGTTAATCTAATAGATTTGTCTCAAAATAGCCTATATTTTTTTAGCAGTTCATAATGAGAAACGTGGAATTTTCAAAAACGAAATCAGAATCCCACAAGGAACAATATCAACTAAAAAAAAATTACCAACGCCCAACAAAGTGGCATCTTTTTCAATCTTCTGCCAACTTTGCTCATAATTCGACGGTAGTTGAATGTCGTGCTTCGATGTTCCCTCACCAACACCCTCGACTATATCCTTGTCCATCTGCTTGTTGATATCCCTCATGGCCGTTTGCAATTCGTTCGACCATCCTTCCTTCATATCCGGCTGCTCCAGCTCGAGATTTCGCAGCCGTTTGCGGATGTCTTGTTCGGTCTCGCCAAACATTATGATAGGCGCACCGCGGCTCCGCAGATTCTTTCTAATATCGGCCATTGGAATACGCTCATCGATCTCGCATTCCACTTTCTTTTTGATCGACGTGTTCTCGGTTTTGATTAAACTTTGTTTCTGAAAAAAATGTTTTTTTTTAAGGAATTCGACAGTTAGCACCTTTTCGAGTTCTTTCAATTCTTTCTCACGCTTCTTGGCAAGATATTCTGCTTCGCGTTGAGCTTCCAATTCGCTTCGTTTTACGTATTTGATATCACCATCCTAAAGAATTCTATTATACATTTGAAATTTCTCTAACTCATTCCAGGGACGTCAGGGCTAAATTAGATACCACGCAACAACAAAGTTATTTCAAACTCCTAATTATCTTTAGTTTTAACGATAAAACCAATTATAATTTGTTTTATGTATAGCAAAAATCTTGCTTTTTATCCTCTATGAAGGGCTCAATAAAATAATTATAAAAACTTGCCTTTTTCTCAAACTTTTCAATCATTTTCCGCTTCCTGTTCATTTCTTTAAAAAGTGCATCGCGAAATGACATATTCTGAAACCAATAATTTATATACCAAAATAGAAGTATCAGGAAAAACTAAATATAAAGCTATTTTTAAGAGAACAACTGCATAGCTTCAATATTGATATCGAAAAGATTAAACAAATCGTGAAAATTTGTCATTATTTGGAGATTTTTACAATCATTAAATAACCTACAGAAATTTTATATACATAAGAGATGGGCGGAATGAGTTTCTGGAAATTCGGAATCGGAAAATGGCCAGAATCCGGAATTTCGACCGTATTCCGTGTTAACGTTTATATGAAAAATGAATTTTCAAAAGTCGGAATTACATTTGAAAAAAACGGAATCGAAAAATTGCCGGCATCCGGAATTCCATCCATTTCTGATATTCATACAGTGATTGAGAATAATAACTAAACCATTATATTGGGCTCGCCGTTAAATGAGACAACTTTTACACTTTGCATGCCAAAGAATATATAAACGAATATAAAAAAATCCGAAGGAATAATACAATTTTGTAATGTCAACCGGATTATTTTGAGCGGCTATGCAATAATACTCAGTATTTCTTATTCATTCCAACTGGAATAATTAATTTGGTGGCTCTAATTTAGGCAAGAAGCGCATACTTTTAGATAGTTTAAGACGGGCTAGTAAAGTTTTATGAAAATAATACGTGTAAATTAGTAAGATCCATTTAAATATTCATCTCCATTTGGCGTGTGCTTATTTAATAATTATATAGGGGCACGTTTTATGAGCTCCATGTTTAATCGTTAAATTTGCATGCACTCTTAAAATAGAAAAAAACCTTTATGAGTATACTTTATCTAGCATAAAACAAGATAAATAGAAGCATGTTATCAACGAAGGATGGACTGACCACTATACTCGATTGTCAGGTGGCCGGTGGACGAAACGATTGACGGAATGAGTCCTCGAGGTTGGACACGACAAGAAGGAAGGCCGAAAGCAAGAGGTCTCAAATTATGCGCACGACCTCAAGAAACTCAAGAAGGCGAATCGGAATCCTGGTCCAGTTTTGCGATGCGCAACCGCGAAGATTGGAGAGAGCTGGTCGGCTTCTCTATAACAGAAGGACAACGGACTCCTAAGTATTTAATATAACATTCAAAAATATGCGATATTCTATTTCTAAAAAAAAACGAAATAATGTTTACCTCAATTTTAGAACAAACCTTAACTAAATATTTATATTTTATACTAAAACATGCCAAACGGAAATAACGATTTTAAGCGTGCTAAAATTGTTTTTGGAACCTTCGAAGGAAAAATTGGTCTAGGAAGAGCCGTTCGGAATGGAAGGAGTTAGTCCACTTCTCCGCTGGGGAGTGAGTCGGGCTCCAAAGTATCCAAAGTAACTAACTTCTAACTAATTCTAATGTAATACTATAATATGTATAATATAAAATAAAATTTTAATTTTTATCTTGTGTTGTCAACAAATTGTGAAAATATACAAAAATAAAGCATTCTCATAATAAGTTCTATATATCATTTTAATCGTCATGATATTCTCTATCTTATTATGAAGAGAAAAATATTGGTTGACAACTTTTCTGTGGAGAAAAATGAATATTAAAGTTTCAACAGCGAAAAAATCTGTTATTGGATCTGTAAGCAATAAAAAGCGAATGGATAAACATTCAAAATGATGTAATTTTAGTTATTGCAAAAAATATTTTTAGATTTCCTTAAGAATCAATGAATAAATTGCAAAAATGTGTTTTCAGTGCTTTCAATTAAATAATGTAATAAATTTTTCTTAAATCTACTACGTTACCAACCTAGTCGTTCCTTCTTAAATTTTTTTCACGTTTTCTGTTGACATTTTTAATACTATTTGTCCACGGAGTATTACAATAGGAATTTTTGAGAAAGACAATTATTAAAAAGAGAAACGTAATTATATTTACAGTTGTGATAGTAGAATTTTTATACATGCTATTCTAATTTTTCAATCATTAAAACGAACGATTTAAAAAGATTATTAAAGACAAAATATTATTCATTTCAGAGATCGATGCCTAATGGAAGAGTAATAAAAGAAGAGAAAATGATGGGGCCACAAAAAACATTTTTCTCAATTCCTCTTAAATATGTATTGCCCATAATTTCGTAAAAAAGAATGGCCGTCTAAAAAGAGAGCTCATCCAAACGAGATCATCAGTCCATTCTAATATTTTTCCTCTTCCATTAGGCATCGATCTCTGAAAAGGACAATAAACGAAAATGAGAAAAAAAAGAAAATATTTTAGAAAAAAACAGGCTAAGAAAACATTCATTGACGTCTTTTTTGTGAATTGGCGTAATTTCTTTATTTTTATTTTATTTTCATTTTAATGAACAACAAATAATTAAAAAAAACAATAAAATGAATTATGCTTCAACAATCCATCCGCCAATCGGACTGCACGCCACTCCTATCAATATTCCGAGCATCAGGAATATAGACGCGAGCATGCCACTGAGCTTCTGATATCTAGGCGGTACCCCACTGAAACAATTCTCGGCTCGGTACTCGGCAATTAATTTACCTACTTGGGTGTATAGATGAGAGCCAGACTGCTCATATAACCGCACGTGAACGCCATGACGGTGCAGCCGATAGTGAACCACCACTCGTTCTTGAAGATCACCTAGACAAATGGATTCACGACGTTCCAATGGCGGTTTTACCGGTAATTTGCGGCTATTTGGGCGGTAATTGCATAAAAGGTAGAATGGGATAAACACTGTGCGCACGATAACCGCAATCCAGAGGTATTTCGGCGACGGCTGTAAATGTTGAAATCGTTTGAATTGGGCGATTCTTACGAATTGAATATAATTGGCCAAACTCGAGCCAATCCATGCGAACAGGTTGAAGTTTAAGAATGTATTGATTGCAAAATAGAGTTTATCTGCACTCAATTTCTGTTCATTTATCGAAATCTTGCATACCCCCGAACACGGATTTATCACCGTCGTGCTTCTTATAATAAGGAGTGTCCGTCATGATGGCCGGGAAAATGAACAGCGACACGAAATAGACGTAAAAGTTGTTGAACAACTGCACCCAGCACTGCAACACGCTTGATGGTTCGTTTCTAGAATGAGCCGCGCACTCACATAGCCGAAGCATTCGATGTACTGGCCGATGCTCGGATTGTCCAGCGTCTCCGCCATTCGAGCCTCGATGCCAAGTTTCATGTGGTATTTGTAGAACGGCTGCAAATGATTGGGGTTGAGTGCATCGGTTGGCAACTTGCCAGTTTCAGCAGCACGTAGATGGAAGCCAAGCAAATGATCATGAATACCAGCGAGATCGAGAAATAGATTAACGCGTTGAGCATGATATCATCCGGAGAAACTATAATCAATATGGTTTGAGGATT
Source organism: Caenorhabditis plicata (assembly GCA_963931815.1). Taxonomy (NCBI): domain Eukaryota; kingdom Metazoa; phylum Nematoda; class Chromadorea; order Rhabditida; family Rhabditidae; genus Caenorhabditis; species Caenorhabditis plicata. The sequence continues at coordinate 3,451,455 of OZ007491.1, forward strand.
TTCGGTTTTTTTAAATATTTAATGTCGTCAAGTTTGGTGTTTTGTGTGTATTATCCCGTTTATATTTGATTTGACGAAAATTTGCAGAAAATAAACGAAAAATTATGCAAAATTTTGTCAAATTAGGTTATTTTTTTCCCGGAAGCGATAGTTCTTCATCCGGAATTTTTCCGGAATACCTTATTGCTCGGATTTCTTTCCGGAACACATTATTTTCCATCCGGAATTTTTCCGGAATACCTTATTTCTTGGAATTTTTCCGGAACACATAACTTTGTCATCCGGAATGTTCTGGAAGTCATAATTTCCCATCCGGAATTTTTCCGGAATTCATAACTTTCATCCGATTTTTTCCGGAAACTTAATTTTCATCCGTACTTTTCCGGAAGACATAATTTTTCATCCGGAATTTTTCCGGAAACGTGATTCTTCATCCGGATGTTTTTCCGGAATACCTTATTGCTCGGATTTCTTTCCGGAACACATAACTTCATCCGGAATTTTTCCGGAACACCTCATTTCTCGGATTTCTTTCCGGAATATTTCCGGAAGACATGATTCTTCATCCGGAATTTTCCGGAAGACATGATTCTTCATCCGGAATTTTTCCGGAAAACCTTATTTGTTGGAATTTTTCCGGAACACATAACTTTGTCATCCGGAATGTTCTGGAAGTCATAATTTTCCTTCCGGAATTCATAACTTTCATCCGGAATTTTCCGGAAGTGATAATTTTTCATCCGATTTTTTCCGGAAACTTAATTTTCATCCGTATTTTTCCGGAAGACATAATTTTTCATCCGGAATTTTTCCGGAAACGTGATTCTTCATCCGGAATTTTCCGGAATACCTTATTTCTTGGAATTTTTCCGGAACACATAACTTTGTCATCCGGAATGTTCTGGAAGTCATAATTTTCCATCCGGAATTTTTCCGGAACACATAACTTCATCCGGAATTTTTCCGGAATACCTCATTCCTCGAATTTCTTTCCGGAATATTTCCGGAAGACATGATTCTTCATCCGGAATTTTCCGGAATACCTCATTGCTCGAATTTTTCCGGCCGACATAATTTTTCATCCGGAATTTTTTACCGAATCACATAACTTTTTTAACCGGAATTTTCCGGAATACCTCATTGATCGAATTTTTCCGGAAGACATAATTCTTCATCCGGGATTTTTCCGGAATACCTCATTCCTAGGATTTCTTTCCGGAATATTTCCGGAAGCCATAATTCCTCATCCGGAATTTTCCGGAATACCTCATTGATCGAATTTTTCCGGAAGACATGATTCTTCTTCCGGAATTTTTTCCGGATCATCTTATTGCTCGGATCTCTTTCCGGAACAGATTATTTATCATCCGGAATTTTTCCGGTATGCGGTTTTTAGTGCGTATTTTTCTGACAATTTTTTTCTGTATAATAAAACGAAATTGCAATGTAATCTTCTGTAATTTGAATGGCAATAAATTTGTAATGTAACTGATAAGAACATTTTGTGATCGTGTGAAATGTCGTAAAACATACAATTTTCTGACGACCATTGATAATTAATTAGTCTGAATGATTTTCGCAAAATAAAAACAAACTAATGGTGGTTAGAATGCTGAGCAACGAGGTGAAGACTCCGCACAGGTTGTTGCCGATGACCAGCGAGTTGATGTAGTTGTCGGGGAAGTCCGCAGCCACACCGTACACCGAGTTCTGGTAGATGCCGTTGGCCAGGTTCATGAGCATTATGATGACGAGCGTGACCGCGTAGAACCACGTAACGTCTGGAATGCGATGATTGTGGCGAGACACGCTTCGATTACCATTCTCATTGGGTTTGACGAAGATGACGAGGCACACGATGACGGCGATCAGCAGGCAGTTGACGAACAATGGCACGATGATGCGCAACATCATGAAGCCGCTGCAAAACAATTGGTGAGCGAGGGAAGAGCCGGCTCGCCATTACACCATCACCACCAATGTGTTGATGACCATCACGCCGACGTTCGGAATCTGCGACGTCACGCCGACGATCGACATGAAGCTGTCGGCGTACGGCGTGTTGTTGAACCAATAGTCGTGGTAGTATTGCGGCGCGATGGTGACGAACATGTTCCACGACATGAGCATGCCCATTCCATGGATCGTGAAAATGGCGTAGACGAGATAGTAGCGATCCGTCGGTTTCGTCGTGACGTTCGACTCGCTGCTCGCCTCGCTGCTCGACTCGTCAAAGTAGTCGTCGAACGTCGACATCTTTAAACTCGTTGTTTTTGAACGAAATTATGAAGAATGCACACGTTTTAGATAATCTTTGGATGCAAAATTGTTTCCAATAAAGTTTTTGAAGGAAATATTGACGTTTTTTTCTTACAAATTGATTTAGAAACGTGTAAATTCATTTCAAATGCAGTACACATTTCAAAATAGTGCAAAATGTCGTCAGTTTCTAATGTTTTTCCGCAGAATAGTGAAAAATATTGTCAAGTGAAGCGATTTCTTTGAAATTAGAGTACTAGTGTCGTCAATTTATATGCTTTGTGTGCGAAATGTCGTCATCTTACGTGTTTCGTTGAAAATATAGTGCAAAATCTTATAAATTTATATATATATATTTGTTATTAAAATATAGTTCCCAATGAGAATTTATAAGTTTTTCCTATTAACAACGAGTATATAGGAGATTTTGTTCAAAATTGTGTGAAATAGCGTCAATTTATTTTTTTCTGTGCAATTTGTCGTCAATCTATATGTTTCGTTGAAAATGATAGTGTAAAATGTCGTTAATTTATATTTTTTCCTTTAAAATAGCGATTTTGTTCAAAATAGTGCAATATGTCGTCAATTTATGTGTTTTTGTGCACAAAGATTAAAAGCGAAGTTTTTTATTAAAAAAATGAAAATACCGTCATTTTAAGTTTTGATTGAAAATAATGTGAAAAATATCGTCAATTTGTATGTCTTTCGTGAAAAATGTCGTCAATTTATGTGTTTTTGGGCACAAAGATTAAAAGCGAAGTTTTTTATTTTAAAAAAAAGTGAAAATGGCGTTATTTTAAGTTTTGCTTGAAAATGTTGTGCAAATTATCGTCAATTTGAATGTTTTTCGTGCAATTTCTCGTCCATCTATATGTTTCGTTGAAAATTATAGTGTAAAATGTCGTGAATTTATATGCTTTCCTTTAAAATAGCGATTTTGTTCAAAATAGTGCAAAATGTCGTCAATTTATGTGTTTTTGTGCACAAAGATATTTTGCACAAAAAAGATTTTCCAAGTTTTTTTTATTTAAAAAAAAAATTAAAATGCCGTCATTTTAAGTTTTGCTTGAAAATGTTGTGTAAAATATCGTCAATTTGTATGTTTTTCATTTCAAATAGCGTGTATATAAGCGATTTTGCTCAAAGTTGTGTAAAATATCGTCAAATTATGTTGTTTGTGCAATTTGTCGTCAAATTTATGTTTTTTTTATGCAATTTGTCGTCAATCTATATGTTTTGTGTGAAAAATGTCGTCAATTTATGCGTTTTTGTGCACAAACATTAAAAGTTAAGGTTTTTATTTGAAAAACTGAAAATTAACTAATGTTAAGTTTCGATCGGTGCAAAATGTCGTCAATTTATATGTTTCTTCTTTAAAATAGCGATTTTGTTCAAAATTGTGTAAAATATAGTCATTTTATGTTTTTTGCGCAACTTGTCGTCAATTTATATGATTTGTGTGCAAAATGTCGTCAATTTATGCGTTTTTTGTAAAAGGATTAAAATTTACGTTTTTTTTTTAATTTAAAAAAATGAAAATTAACTAATGTTAAGTTTCGATCGGTGCAAAATGTCGTCAACTTAGGTGTTTCGTGGAAAATGATAGTGCAAAATGTCGTCAATTTATATGTTTTCCCTTAAACTAACGTGTATATAAGCGATTGTGCTGAAAATAATGTAAAATATCGTCATTTTATGTTTTTTGTGCAATTTGTCGTCAATTTATATGCTTTTTGTGCAAAATGTCGTCATCTTACGTGTTTTGCTGAAAATATAGTGTTGTATATATTGTTAAAATAGCTCAAAATTCTGTATTTTTTTCTGAAAATGTCGTATATATTCAGTAGAGTGCAAAATCCCGTCAAATTGGGCGCCTTACATTAAAAATCTGCAATTTGACGTCAGTCACAATGTATTGTTTTTTATGGTTTTATTTTAAGGTATAATAGATGACATATATTCGACTTTCTGCACGCAAAGAGATTAAATATAACATTTTTGTTTAAGAGACAGATTCACTGACGAAAATTTGCACATATTATCGACGGTTTAATTCACTTGGGTTGGCGGTGGCTCTTGAGCGTTCCACATACGTGTACAACGGTTTGAAATTCAACGAATTCCATTCCCACAAAGAAATGATGAGGAAGAAGAACACAGATTGAACCGGAAAAACGAATGACAAAAGAGAAAGAAACGAATGGCGACTATAAAATGTTGATAATAATAATAATAATAATCGGTGGGGAACAACTGTAGAACAAAATATGATTTCGCAAAAAAAAAGAAAATGGAAATGAACAAAAACATGAATGAACGAATGATATTGTTGGCGGGCGCGTGTGCGTCCAAAAAAAAAAGAATAAACAAGTTGGTCGAGATTGATTTCTGATTCATTTCGACTGATTAGAACACATTAATCCCTCCAGTCAGTCAGCCATTGTTGCACATTTGTGCCCCACAAATGTGGTGACAAGACACAATCTGAGATAAGGAGCATTGTTGCCCTTTTACTCGCAACAGTTTAAAGCTGAGTTCAGTTGGAAAGAATGATTGCAACATTGATAACGATTAATCTGCCGAGGTGTGAAAAATAGCAACAGTAAAGAGAACAAAATTTATTCATTTTGGCACCAAAATAACATTCAAATATTGGAAATGTGCTCATTGGACTGCACTCAACAATAAGTAATATGGGTTACTCTTTTCTATCCAACTAAAGTTTGAAGCTTGTGTCGTTCAACAATCCGGAAAATTTAAAACGAGCATTCTGCCAAAAATATTTTACCATTTGAGGAGAACCAGTCTCGAAAGTTAAAAAAATATCGTTATTTAAATGTCGTTATTTAAATGTACATTTTATTGTTTTCCGCAATTTGTCGTGTGGTGTACCACAAAACTGATAATCTAGATTGTCAAAATGATACAATATGACTTGCTGAACAATCTTATTGCATGAATTCCCTTAATTTATAAGAATGGAAAGTATTCGAAGCTCTGGAACATTGCAATGTCGTCATTTTATTGTTTTCCGCAATTTGTCGTGTGGTGTACCACAAAACTGATAATCTAGATTGTCAAAATGATACAATATGACTTGCTGAACAATCTTATTGCATGAATTCCCTTAATTTATAAGAATGGAAAGTATTCGAAGCTCTGGAACATTGAAATGTCGTCATTTTATTGTTTTCCGCAATTTGTCGTGTGGTGTACCACAAAACTGATAATCTAGACTGTCAAAATGATACAATATGACTTGCTGAACAATCTTATAGCATAAATTCCCTTAATTTATAAGAATGGAAAGTATTCGAAGCTCTGGAACATTGAAATGTCGTCATTTTATTGTTTTCCGCAATTTGTCGTGTGGTGTACCACAAAACTGATAATCTAGACTGTCAAAATGATACAATATGACTTGCTGAACAATCTTATAGCATAAATTCCCTTAATTTATAAGAATGGAAAGTATTCGAAGCTCTGGAACATTGAAATGTCGTCATTTTATTGTTTTCCGCAATTTGTCGTGTGGTGTATCACAAAACTGATAATCTAGACTGTCAAAATGATACAATATGACTTGCTGAACAATTTTATAGCATAAATTCCCTTAATTTATAAGAATGGAAAGTATTCGAAGCTCTGGAACATTGAAATGTCGTCATTTTATTGTTTTCCGCAATTTGTCGTGTGGTGTATCACAAAACTGATAATCTAGACTGTCAAAATGATACAATATGACTTGCTGAACAATTTTATAGCATAAATTCCCTTAATTTATAAGAATGGAAAGTATTCGAAGCTCTGGAACATTGAAATGTCGTCATTTTATTGTTTTCCGCAATTTGTCGTGTGGTGTATCACAAAACTGATAATCTAGACTGTCAAAATGATACAATATGACTTGCTGAACAATCTTATTGCATGAATTCCCTTAATTTATAAGAATGGAAAGTATTCGAAGCTCTGGAACATTGAAATGTCGTCATTTTATTGTTTTCCGCAATTTGTCGTGTGGTGTATCACAAAACTGATAATCTAGACTGTCAAAATGATACAATATGACTTGCTGAACAATTTTATAGCATAAATTCCCTTAATTTATAAGAATGGAAAGTATTCGAAGCTCTGGAACATTGAAATGTCGTCATTTTATTGTTTTCCGCAATTTGTCGTGTGGTGTATCACAAAACTGATAATCTAGACTGTCAAAATGATACAATATGACTTGCTGAACAATCTTATTGCATGAATTCCCTTAATTTATAAGAATGGAAAGTATTCGAAGCTCTGGAACATTGAAATGTCGTCATTTTATTGTTTTCCGCAATTTGTCGTGTGGTGTATCACAAAACTGATAATCTAGACTGTCAAAATGATACAATATGACTTGCTGAACAATTTTATAGCATAAATTCCCTTAATTTATAAGAATGGAAAGTATTCGAAGCTCTGGAACATTGAAATGTCGTCATTTTATTGTTTTCCGCAATTTGTCGTGTGGTGTATCACAAAACTGATAATCTAGACTGTCAAAATGATACAATATGACTTGCTGAACAATCTTATTGCATGAATTCCCTTAATTTATAAGAATGGAAAGTATTCGAAGCTCTGGAACATTGAAATGTCGTCATTTTATTGTTTTCCGCAATTTGTCGTGTGGTGTATCACAAAACTGATAATCTAGACTGTCAAAATGATACAATATGACTTGCTGAACAATTTTATAGCATAAATTCCCTTAATTTATAAGAATGGAAAGTATTCGAAGCTCTGGAACATTGAAATGTCGTCATTTTATTGTTTTCCGCAATTTGTCGTGTGGTGTATCACAAAACTGATAATCTAGACTGTCAAAATGATACAATATGACTTGCTGAACAATCTTATTGCATGAATTCCCTTAATTTATAAGAATGGAAAGTATTCGAAGCTCTGGAACATTGAAATGTCGTCATTTTATTGTTTTCCGCAATTTGTCGTGTGGTGTATCACAAAACTGATAATCTAGACTGTCAAAATGATACAATATGACTTGCTGAACAATTTTATAGCATAAATTCCCTTAATTTATAAGAATGGAAAGTATTCGAAGCTCTGGAACATTGAAATGTCGTCATTTTATTGTTTTCCGCAATTTGTCGTGTGGTGTATCACAAAACTGATAATCTAGACTGTCAAAATGATACAATATGACTTGCTGAACAATTTTATAGCATAAATTCCCTTAATTTATAAGAATGGAAAGTATTCGAAGCTCTGGAACATTGAAATGTCGTCATTTTATTGTTTTCCGCAATTTGTCGTGTGGTGTACCACAAAACTGATAATCTAGACTGTCAAAATGATACAATATGACTTGCTGAACAATCTTATAGCATAAATTCCCTTAATTTATAAGAATGGAAAGTATTCGAAGCTCTGGAACATTGAAATGTCGTCATTTTATTGTTTTCCGCAATTTGTCGTGTGGTGTATCACAAAACTGATAATCTAGACTGTCAAAATGATACAATATGACTTGCTGAACAATTTTATAGCATAAATTCCCTTAATTTATAAGAATGGAAAGTATTCGAAGCTCTGGAACATTGAAATGTCGTCATTTTATTGTTTTCCGCAATTTGTCGTGTGGTGTATCACAAAACTGATAATCTAGACTGTCAAAATGATACAATATGACTTGCTGAACAATTTTATAGCATAAATTCCCTTAATTTATAAGAATGGAAAGTATTCGAAGCTCTGGAACATTGAAATGTCGTCATTTTATTGTTTTCCGCAATTTGTCGTGTGGTGTATCACAAAACTGATAATCTAGACTGTCAAAATGATACAATACGACATGCTGAACAATCTTATAGCATGAATTCCCTTAATTTATAATAATGGAAAGTATTCGAAGCTCTGGAACATTGAAATGTCGTCATTTTATTGTTTTCCGCAATTTGTCGTGTGGTGTATCACAAAACTGATAATCTAGACTGTCAAAATGATACAATACGACTTGCTGAACAATCTTATTGCATGAATTCCCTTAATTTATAAGAATGGAAAGTATTCGAAGCTCTGGAACATTGAAATGTCGTCATTTTATTGTTTTCCGCAATTTGTCGTGTGGTGTATCACAAAACTGATAATCTAGACTGTCAAAATGATACAATATGACTTGCTGAACAATTTTATAGCATAAATTCCCTTAATTTATAAGAATGGAAAGTATTCGAAGCTCTGGAACATTGAAATGTCGTCATTTTATTGTTTTCCGCAATTTGTCGTGTGGTGTATCACAAAACTGATAATCTAGACTGTCAAAATGATACAATACGACTTGCTGAACAATCTTATTGCATGAATTCCCTTAATTTATAATAATGGAAAGTATTCGAAGCTCTGGAACATTGAAATGTCGTCATTTTATTGTTTTCCGCAATTTGTCGTGTGGTGTACCACAAAACTGATAATCTAGACTGTCAAAATGATACAATATGACTTGCTGAACAATCTTATTGCATGAATTCCCTTAATTTATAAGAATGGAAAGTATTCGAAGCTCTGGAACATTGAAATGTCGTCATTTTATTGTTTTCCGCAATTTGTCGTGTGGTGTATCACAAAACTGATAATCTAGACTGTCAAAATGATACAATATGACTTGCTGAACAATTTTATAGCATAAATTCCCTTAATTTATAAGAATGGAAAGTATTCGAAGCTCTGGAACATTGAAATGTCGTCATTTTATTGTTTTCCGCAATTTGTCGTGTGGTGTATCACAAAACTGATAATCTAGACTGTCAAAATGATACAATATGACTTGCTGAACAATTTTATAGCATAAATTCCCTTAATTTATAAGAATGGAAAGTATTCGAAGCTCTGGAACATTGAAATGTCGTCATTTTATTGTTTTCCGCAATTTGTCGTGTGGTGTATCACAAAACTGATAATCTAGACTGTCAAAATGATACAATACGACATGCTGAACAATCTTATAGCATGAATTCCCTTAATTTATAATAATGGAAAGTATTCGAAGCTCTGGAACATTGAAATGTCGTCATTTTATTGTTTTCCGCAATTTGTCGTGTGGTGTATCACAAAACTGATAATCTAGACTGTCAAAATGATACAATACGACTTGCTGAACAATCTTATAGCATGAATTCCCTTAATTTATAATAATGGAAAGTATTCGAAGCTCTGGAACATTGAAATGTCGTCATTTTATTGTTTTCCGCAATTTGTCGTGTGGTGTATCACAAAACTGATAATCTAGACTGTCAAAATGATACAATACGACTTGCTGAACAATCTTATAGCATGAATTCCCTTAATTTATAATAATGGAAAGTATTCGAAGCTCTGGAACATTGAAATGTCGTCATTTTATTGTTTTCCGCAATTTGTCGTGTGGTGTATCACAAAACTGATAATCTAGACTTTCAATATGATACAATACGACTTGCTGAACAATTTTATAGCATGAATTCCCTGAATTTATAAGAATGGAAAGTATTCGAAGCTCTGGAACATTGAAATGTCGTCATTTTATTGTTTTCCGCAATTTGTCGTGTGGTGTATCACAAAACTGATAATCTAGACTGTCAAAATGATACAATACGACTTGCTGAACAATCTTATAGCATGAATTCCCTTAATTTATAAGAATGGAAAGTATTCGAAGCTCTGGAACATTGAAATGTCGTCATTTTATTGTTTTCCGCAATTTGTCGTGTGGTGTATCACAAAACTGATAATCTAGACTGTCAATATGATACAATACGACTTGCTGAACAATCTTATAGCATGAATTCCCTGAATTTATAAGAATGGAAAGTATTCGAAGCTCTGGAACATTGAAATGTCGTCATTTTATTGTTTTCCGCAATTTGTCGTGTGGTGTATCACAAAACTGATAATCTAGACTTTCAATATGATACAATACGACTTGCTGAACAATCTTATAGCATGAATTCCCTTAATTTATAATAATGGAAAGTATTCGAAGCTCTGGAACATTGAAATGTCGTCATTTTATTGTTTTCCGCAATTTGTCGTGTGGTGTATCACAAAACTGATAATCTAGACTTTCAATATGATACAATACGACTTGCTGAACAATTTTATAGCATGAATTCCCTGAATTTATAAGAATGGAAAGTATTCGAAGCTCTGGAACATTGAAATGTCGTCATTTTATTGTTTTCCGCAATTTGTCGTGTGGTGTATCACAAAACTGATAATCTAGACTGTCAAAATGATACAATACGACTTGCTGAACAATCTTATAGCATGAATTCCCTTAATTTATAAGAATGGAAAGTATTCGAAGCTCTGGAACATTGAAATGTCGTCATTTTATTGTTTTCCGCAATTTGTCGTGTGGTGTACCACAAAACTGATAATCTAGACTGTCAATATGATACAATATGACTTGCTGAACAATCTTATAGCATGAATTCCCTTAATTTATAAGAATGGAAAGTATTCGAAGCTCTGGAACATTGAAATGTCGTCATTTTATTGTTTTCCGCAATTTGTCGTGTGGTGTATCACAAAACTGATAATCTAGACTGTCAAAATGATACAATACGACATGTTGAACAATCTTATAGCATGAATTCCCTTAATTTATAATAATGGAAAGTATTCGAAGCTCTGGAACATTGAAATGTCGTCATTTTATTGTTTTCCGCAATTTGTCGTGTGCTGTATCACAAAACTGATAATCTAGACTTTCAATATGATACAATACGACTTGCTAAACAATCTTATAGCATGAATTCCCTTAATTTATAAGAATGGAAAGTATTCGAAGCTCTGGAACATTGAAATGTCGTCATTTTATTGTTTTCCGCAATTTGTCTTGTGGTGTACCACAAAACTGATAATCTAGACTGTCAATATGATACAATATGACTTGCTGAACAATCTTATAGCATGAATTCCCTTAATTTATAATAATGGAAAGTATTCGAAGCTCTGGAACATTGAAATGTCGTCATTTTATTGTTTTCCGCAATTTGTCGTGTGCTGTATCACAAAACTGATAATCTAGACTGTCAATATGATACAATATGACTTGCTGAACAATCTTATAGCATGAATTCCCTTAATTTATAATAATGGAAAGTATTCGAAGCTCTGGAACATTGAAATGTCGTCATTTTATTGTTTTCCGCAATTTGTCGTGTGGTGTATCACAAAACTGATAATCTAGACTTTCAATATGATACAATACGACTTGCTGAACAATTTTATAGCATGAATTCCCTGAATTTATAAGAATGGAAAGTATTCGAAGCTCTGGAACATTGAAATGTCGTCATTTTATTGTTTTCCGCAATTTGTCGTGTGGTGTATCACAAAACTGATAATCTAGACTTTCAATATGATACAATACGACTTGCTGAACAATTTTATAGCATGAATTCCCTTAATTTATAATAATGGAAAGTATTCGAAGCTCTGGAACATTGAAATGTCGTCATTTTATTGTTTTCCGCAATTTGTCGTGTGGTGTATCACAAAACTGATAATCTAGACTGTCATTATGATACAATACGACTTGCTGAACAATCTTATAGCATGAATTCCCTTAATTTATAATAATGGAAAGTATTCGAAGCTCTGGAACATTGAAATGTCGTCATTTTATTGTTTTCCGCAATTTGTCGTGTGGTGTACCACAAAACTGATAATCTAGACTTTCAATATGATACAATACGACTTGCTGAACAATCTTATAGCATGAATTTCCTGAATTTATAAAAATGGAAAGTATTCGAAGCTCTGGAACATTGAAATGTCGTCATTTTATTGTTTTCCGCAATTTGTCGTGTGCTGTATCACAAAACTGATAATCTAGACTTTCAATATGATACAATACGACTTGCTGAACAATTTTATAGCATGAATTCCCTGAATTTATAAGAATGGAAAGTATTCGAAGCTCTGGAACATTGAAATGTCGTCATTTTATTGTTTTCCGCAATTTGTCGTGTGGTGTATCACAAAACTGATAATCTAGACTTTCAATATGATACAATACGACTTGCTGAACAATTTTATAGCATGAATTCCCTTAATTTATAATAATGGAAAGTATTCGAAGCTCTGGAACATTGAAATGTCGTCATTTTATTGTTTTCCGCAATTTGTCGTGTGGTGTATCACAAAACTGATAATCTAGACTGTCAATATGATACAATACGACTTGCTGAACAATCTTATAGCATGAATTCCCTTAATTTATAATAATGGAAAGTATTCGAAGCTCTGGAACATTGAAATGTCGTCATTTTATTGTTTTCCGCAATTTGTCGTGTGGTGTATCACAAAACTGATAATCTAGACTGTCAATATGATACAATACGACTTGCTGAACAATCTTATAGCATGAATTCCCTTAATTTATAATAATGGAAAGTATTCGAAGCTCTGGAACATTGAAATGTCGTCATTTTATTGTTTTCCGCAATTTGTCGTGTGGTGTATCACAAAACTGATAATCTAGACTGTCAATATGATACAATACGACTTGCTGAACAATCTTATAGCATGAATTCCCTTAATTTATAATAATGGAAAGTATTCGAAGCTCTGGAACATTGAAATGTCGTCATTTTATTGTTTTCCGCAATTTGTCGTGTGGTGTATCACAAAACTGATAATCTAGACTGTCAATATGATACAATACGACTTGCTGAACAATCTTATAGCATGAATTCCCTTAATTTATAATAATGGAAAGTATTCGAAGCTCTGGAACATTGAAATGTCGTCATTTTATTGTTTTCCGCAATTTGTCGTGTGGTGTATCACAAAACTGATAATCTAGACTGTCAATATGATACAATACGACTTGCTGAACAATCTTATAGCATGAATTCCCTTAATTTATAATAATGGAAAGTATTCGAAGCTCTGGAACATTGAAATGTCGTCATTTTATTGTTTTCCGCAATTTGTCGTGTAGTGTATCACAAAACTGATAATCTAGACTGTCAATATGATACAATACGACTTGCTGAACAATCTTATAGCATGAATTCCCTTAATTTATAATAATGGAAAGTATTCGAAGCTCTGGAACATTGAAATGTCGTCATTTTATTGTTTTCCGCAATTTGTCGTGTGGTGTATCACAAAACTGATAATCTAGACTGTCAATATGATACAATACGACTTGCTGAACAATCTTATAGCATGAATTCCCTTAATTTATAAGAATGGAAAGTATTCGAAGCTCTGGAACATTGAAATGTCGTCATTTTATTGTTTTCCGCAATTTGTCGTGTGGTGTATCACAAAACTGATAATCTAGACTGTCAATATGATACAATACGACTTTGAAATGTTGTAATTTTCTTGTCACTCTCTGTCAAACCAAATGAGGGGTTTTACCTTCGAAGGACCTGGCTCATCAACTTCCACTCCAGAACGCCCGATTTTGGCGGAACGGCATCAACAAATTGTTCGAGAGATGGGAGGAAGCAATCGATTGTTGATTAATCTGTTGTTATTATAATTATTGTTTCAAATAAAACTCTACAAACTTCTTCCTCAACCAAATAGATTGGAAGGAAACAGAAGGCGGTTGCCTCCACCGAAAACATAAGCAAATAGTTAAATTAAAAAAATAAATTTGACAGATAAATTGTGGTTGCTGATCGTTGCTGATTACAGGATGAACGTGCCCCAATTATTGTATATAAATAATGGATTATTGTTAATGCCTGTTATCTTTGAATTTTATAATGAGAGGGAAATCAAAAGGAATCAAATTTTTCACGATATTCTTTGTGCTATTTTGTACTTCGGTTTTTTGCCGACATCAAATCTTTGATGGATTTAGATACGGTACTCATCAAGCTCATCCTGTAACTTCCACTTATTGTCTCATTTAGATGGGAAATGTGAGGTTTATAAAGCCGAGAAGAAAGTTACTCTTAAGAGAGAGTGCGGAAGTGACGCTTACCGATTTGCGAGAACTCCGAAGCAAAGCAACCAACATACAGATTTTGGATGTTTTTTTCTCCCGAATTTCCTGGTAATAGGAGATCACGCGAGAAGCTATCAATGCGGTGTATACGAAGATTATGCAAACTGGGTAGTTTATGAAATTCCGGAGAACCAAAATGAGCTCGACCGTGTAATTGGTAAGCCGTTCACCCGTATTGTTCTCTTTGAAAACTTGTTTTAAGGCGATGTTCAAAAAACAATGAAGAAAAATGGAATTATTGTTTTATATCTATTGGTTGGACTTCAAACTCCATTGGATATTCGTCGAAACCTTCGAGCATACGCTCCATTATCTCTCCAAGAAAGAAAAAATCTCTTCAAGCGGGATCATGAGTATACCGATGACACGTTTGTTCACACAAAATGGGCTCCGAATGAGCCGACAAACAGACAGGGATTAGAATATAATACTATTAGAAATAGGGCTGCTTTTATGGTGACACATGATGGGCGCAACTATGGGAATCTCCTGCACGGTCGTCTATATGCTGTTGACGACTTGAAGTTCATTATCGATCATTTTTTGGTCAAAGAGTACGGTTATCCTTGGTATCAAGTTGGCGCAACAACACTTTGCCCAACCTTCGTTACGCAGACTGAAGAGAGTTATCTCGATTTTTCTTACAAAAGCAAATATTAATTTTTTGTAATGTAAAATAAAGGAAATAAAGAAAAATGACCAAACGCAGACTTATGTAGCGCAAAATCAACTATCTTTCTGGTTTTCCGCAATTTGTCGTGTGGTGTACCACAAAACTGATAATCTAGACTGTCAAAATGATACAATACGACTTGCTGAACAATCTTATAGCATTAATTCCCTGAATTTATAAGAATGGAAAGTATTCGAAGCTCTGGAACATTGAAATGTCGTCATTTTACTGTTTTCCGCAATTTGTCGTGTGGTGTACCACAAAACTGATAATCTAGACTGTCAAAATGATACAATACGACTTGCTGAACAATCTTATAGCATTAATTCCCTGAATTTATAAGAATGGAAAGTATTCGAAGCTCTGGAACATTGAAATGTCGTCATTTTACTGTTTTCCGCAATTTGTCGTGTGGTGTACCACAAAACTGATAATCTAGACTGTCAATATGATACAATACGATTTGCTGAACAATCTTATAGCATTAATTCCCTGAATTTATAAGAATGGAAAGTATTCGAAGCTCTGGAACATTGAAATGTCGTCATTTTATTGTTTTCCGCAATTTGTCGTGTGGTGTACCACAAAACTGATAATCTAGACTGTCAATATGATACAATACGACTTGCTGAACAATCTTATAGCATTAATTCCCTGAATTTATAAGAATGGAAAGTATTCGAAGCTCTGGAACATTGAAATGTCGTCATTTTATTGTTTTCCGCAATTTGTCGTGTGGTGTACCACAAAACTGATAATCTAGACTGTCAATATGATACAATACGACTTGCTGAACAATCTTATAGCATGAATTCCTTAATTTATAATAATGGAAAGTATTCGAAGCTCTGGAACATTGAAATGTCGTCATTTTATTGTTTTCCGCAATTTGTCGTGTGGTGTACCACAAAACTGATAATCTAGACTGTCAATATGATACAATACGACTTGCTGAACAATCTTATAGCATTAATTCCCTGAATTTATAAGAATGGAAAGTATTCGAAGCTCTGGAACATTGAAATGTCGTCATTTTATTGTTTTCCGCAATTTGTCGTGTGGTGTACCACAAAACTGATAATCTAGACTGTCAATATGATACAATACGACTTGCTGAACAATCTTATAGCATGAATTCCTTAATTTATAATAATGGAAAGTATTCGAAGCTCTGGAACATTGAAATGTCGTCATTTTATTGTTTTCCGCAATTTGTCGTGTGGTGTACCACAAAACTGATAATCTAGACTGTCAATATGATACAATACGACTTGCTGAACAATCTTATAGCATTAATTCCCTGAATTTATAAGAATGGAAAGTATTCGAAGCTCTGGAACATTGAAATGTCGTCATTTTATTGTTTTCCGCAATTTGTCGTGTGTTGTACCACAAAACTGATAATCTAGACTGTCAATATGATACAATACGACTTGCTGAACAATCTTATAGCATGAATTCCTTAATTTATAATAATGGAAAGTATTCGAAGCTCTGGAACATTGAAATGTCGTCATTTTATTGTTTTCCGCAATTTGTCGTGTGTTGTACCACAAAACTGATAATCTAGACTGTCAATATGATACAATACGACTTGCTGAACAATCTTATAGCATTAATTCCCTGAATTTATAAGAATGGAAAGTATTCGAAGCTCTGGAACATTGAAATGTCGTCATTTTATTGTTTTCCGCAATTTGTCGTGTGGTGTACCACAAAACTGATAATCTAGACTGTCAATATGATACAATACGACTTGCTGAACAATCTTATAGCATTAATTCCCTGAATTTATAAGAATGGAAAGTATTCGAAGCTCTGGAACATTGAAATGTCGTCATTTTATTGTTTTCCGCAATTTGTCGTGTGTTGTACCACAAAACTGATAATCTAGACTGTCAATATGATACAATACGACTTGCTGAACAATCTTATAGCATTAATTCCCTGAATTTATAAGAATGGAAAGTATTCGAAGCTCTGGAACATTGAAATGTCGTCATTTTATTGTTTTCCGCAATTTGTCGTGTGGTGTACCACAAAACTGATAATCTAGACTGTCAATATGATACAATACGACTTGCTGAACAATCTTATAGCATTAATTCCCTGAATTTATAAGAATGGAAAGTATTCGAAGCTCTGGAACATTGAAATGTCGTCATTTTATTGTTTTCCGCAATTTGTCGTGTGGTGTACCACAAAACTGATAATCTAGACTGTCAATATGATACAATACGACTTGCTGAACAATCTTATAGCATGAATTCCTTAATTTATAATAATGGAAAGTATTCGAAGCTCTGGAACATTGAAATGTCGTCATTTTATTGTTTTCCGCAATTTGTCGTGTGGTGTACCACAAAACTGATAATCTAGACTGTCAATATGATACAATACGACTTGCTGAACAATCTTATAGCATTAATTCCCTGAATTTATAAGAATGGAAAGTATTCGAAGCTCTGGAACATTGAAATGTCGTCATTTTATTGTTTTCCGCAATTTGTCGTGTGTTGTACCACAAAACTGATAATCTAGACTGTCAATATGATACAATACGACTTGCTGAACAATCTTATAGCATGAATTCCTTAATTTATAATAATGGAAAGTATTCGAAGCTCTGGAACATTGAAATGTCGTCATTTTATTGTTTTCCGCAATTTGTCGTGTGTTGTACCACAAAACTGATAATCTAGACTGTCAATATGATACAATACGACTTGCTGAACAATCTTATAGCATTAATTCCCTGAATTTATAAGAATGGAAAGTATTCGAAGCTCTGGAACATTGAAATGTCGTCATTTTATTGTTTTCCGCAATTTGTCGTGTGGTGTACCACAAAACTGATAATCTAGACTGTCAATATGATACAATACGACTTGCTGAACAATCTTATAGCATTAATTCCCTGAATTTATAAGAATGGAAAGTATTCGAAGCTCTGGAACATTGAAATGTCGTCATTTTATTGTTTTCCGCAATTTGTCGTGTGGTGTACCACAAAACTGATAATCTAGACTGTCAATATGATACAATACGACTTGCTGAACAATCTTATAGCATGAATTCCTTAATTTATAATAATGGAAAGTATTCGAAGCTCTGGAACATTGAAATGTCGTCATTTTATTGTTTTCCGCAATTTGTCGTGTGGTGTACCACAAAACTGATAATCTAGACTGTCAATATGATACAATACGACTTGCTGAACAATCTTATAGCATTAATTCCCTGAATTTATAAGAATGGAAAGTATTCGAAGCTCTGGAACATTGAAATGTCGTCATTTTATTGTTTTCCGCAATTTGTCGTGTGGTGTACCACAAAACTGATAATCTAGACTGTCAATATGATACAATACGACTTGCTGAACAATCTTATAGCATTAATTCCCTGAATTTATAAGAATGGAAAGTATTCGAAGCTCTGGAACATTGAAATGTCGTCATTTTATTGTTTTCCGCAATTTGTCGTGTGGTGTACCACAAAACTGATAATCTAGACTGTCAATATGATACAATACGACTTGCTGAACAATCTTATAGCATGAATTCCTTAATTTATAATAATGGAAAGTATTCGAAGCTCTGGAACATTGAAATGTCGTCATTTTATTGTTTTCCGCAATTTGTCGTGTGGTGTACCACAAAACTGATAATCTAGACTGTCAATATGATACAATACGACTTGCTGAACAATCTTATAGCATTAATTCCCTGAATTTATAATAATGGAAAGTATTCGAAGCTCTGGAACATTGAAATGTCGTCATTTTATTGTTTTCCGCAATTTGTCGTGTGGTGTACCACAAAACTGATAATCTAGACTGTCAATATGATACAATACGACTTGCTGAACAATCTTATAGCATTAATTCCCTGAATTTATAATAATGGAAAGTATTCGAAGCTCTGGAACATTGAAATGTCGTCATTTTATTGTTTTCCGCAATTTGTCGTGTGTTGTACCACAAAACTGATAATCTAGACTGTCAATATGATACAATACGACTTGCTGAACAATCTTATAGCATTAATTCCCTGAATTTATAAGAATGGAAAGTATTCGAAGCTCTGGAACATTGAAATGTCGTCATTTTATTGTTTTCCGCAATTTGTCGTGTGGTGTACCACAAAACTGATAATCTAGACTGTCAATATGATAAAATACGACTTGCTGAACAATCTTATAGCATGAATTCCTTAATTTATAATAATGGAAAGTATTCGAAGCTCTGGAACATTGAAATGTCGTCATTTTATTGTTTTCCGCAATTTGTCGTGTGGTGTACCACAAAACTGATAATCTAGACTGTCAATATGATACAATACGACTTGCTGAACAATCTTATAGCATTAATTCCCTGAATTTATAAGAATGGAAAGTATTCGAAGCTCTGGAACATTGAAATGTCGTCATTTTATTGTTTTCCGCAATTTGTCGTGTGGTGTACCACAAAACTGATAATCTAGACTGTCAATATGATACAATACGACTTGCTGAACAATCTTATAGCATTAATTCCCTGAATTTATAAGAATGGAAAGTATTCGAAGCTCTGGAACATTGAAATGTCGTCATTTTATTGTTTTCCGCAATTTGTCGTGTGGTGTACTACAAAACTGATAATCTAGACTGTCAATATGACACAATACGACATGCTGAACAATCTTATAGCATGAATTCCTTAATTTATAATAATGGAAAGTATTCGAAGCTCTGGAACATTGAAATGTCGTCATTTTATTGTTTTCCGCAATTTGTCGTGTGGTGTACCACAAAACTGATAATCTAGACTGTCAAAATGATACAATACGACATGCTGAACAATCTTATAGCATGAATTCCCTGAATTTATAAGAATGGAAAGTATTCGAAGCTCTGGAACATTGAAATGTCGTCATTTTATTGTTTTCCGCAATTTGTCGTGTGGTGTACCACAAAACTGATAATCTAGACTGTCAAAATGATACAATACGACTTGCTGAACAATCTTATAGCATTAATTCCCTGAATTTATAAGAATGGAAAGTATTCGAAGCTCTGGAACATTGAAATGTCGTCATTTTATTGTTTTCCGCAATTTGTCGTGTGGTGTACCACAAAACTGATAATCTAGACTGTCAATATGATACAATACGACTTGCTGAACAATCTTATAGCATTAATTCCCTGAATTTATAAGAATGGAAAGTATTCGAAGCTCTGGAACATTGAAATGTCGTCATTTTATTGTTTTCCGCAATTTGTCGTGTGGTGTACCACAAAACTGATAATCTAGACTGTCAATATGATACAATACGACTTGCTGAACAATCTTATAGCATGAATTCCTTAATTTATAATAATGGAAAGTATTCGAAGCTCTGGAACATTGAAATGTCGTCATTTTATTGTTTTCCGCAATTTGTCGTGTGGTGTACCACAAAACTGATAATCTAGACTGTCAATATGATACAATACGACTTGCTGAACAATCTTATAGCATTAATTCCCTGAATTTATAAGAATGGAAAGTATTCGAAGCTCTGGAACATTGAAATGTCGTCATTTTATTGTTTTCCGCAATTTGTCGTGTGGTGTACCACAAAACTGATAATCTAGACTGTCAATATGATACAATACGACTTGCTGAACAATCTTATAGCATTAATTCCCTGAATTTATAAGAATGGAAAGTATTCGAAGCTCTGGAACATTGAAATGTCGTCATTTTATTGTTTTCCGCAATTTGTCGTGTGGTGTACCACAAAACTGATAATCTAGACTGTCAATATGATACAATACGACTTGCTGAACAATCTTATAGCATTAATTCCCTGAATTTATAAGAATGGAAAGTATTCGAAGCTCTGGAACATTGAAATGTCGTCATTTTATTGTTTTCCGCAATTTGTCGTGTGGTGTACTACAAAACTGATAATCTAGACTGTCAATATGACACAATACGACATGCTGAACAATCTTATAGCATGAATTCCTTAATTTATAATAATGGAAAGTATTCGAAGCTCTGGAACATTGAAATGTCGTCATTTTATTGTTTTCCGCAATTTGTCGTGTGGTGTACCACAAAACTGATAATCTAGACTGTCAAAATGATACAATACGACATGCTGAACAATCTTATAGCATGAATTCCCTGAATTTATAAGAATGGAAAGTATTCGAAGCTCTGGAACATTGAAATGTCGTCATTTTATTGTTTTCCGCAATTTGTCGTGTGGTGTACCACAAAACTGATAATCTAGACTGTCAAAATGATACAATACGACTTGCTGAACAATCTTATAGCATTAATTCCCTGAATTTATAAGAATGGAAAGTATTCGAAGCTCTGGAACATTGAAATGTCGTCATTTTATTGTTTTCCGCAATTTGTCGTGTGGTGTACCACAAAACTGATAATCTAGACTGTCAATATGATACAATACGACTTGCTGAACAATCTTATAGCATTAATTCCCTGAATTTATAAGAATGGAAAGTATTCGAAGCTCTGGAACATTGAAATGTCGTCATTTTATTGTTTTCCGCAATTTGTCGTGTGGTGTACCACAAAACTGATAATCTAGACTGTCAATATGATACAATACGACTTGCTGAACAATCTTATAGCATGAATTCCTTAATTTATAATAATGGAAAGTATTCGAAGCTCTGGAACATTGAAATGTCGTCATTTTATTGTTTTCCGCAATTTGTCGTGTGGTGTACCACAAAACTGATAATCTAGACTGTCAATATGATACAATACGACTTGCTGAACAATCTTATAGCATTAATTCCCTGAATTTATAAGAATGGAAAGTATTCGAAGCTCTGGAACATTGAAATGTCGTCATTTTATTGTTTTCCGCAATTTGTCGTGTGGTGTACCACAAAACTGATAATCTAGACTGTCAATATGATACAATACGACTTGCTGAACAATCTTATAGCATTAATTCCCTGAATTTATAAGAATGGAAAGTATTCGAAGCTCTGGAACATTGAAATGTCGTCATTTTATTGTTTTCCGCAATTTGTCGTGTGGTGTACCACAAAACTGATAATCTAGACTGTCAATATGATACAATACGACTTGCTGAACAATCTTATAGCATAAATTCCTTAATTTATAATAATGGAAAGTATTCGAAGCTCTGGAACATTGAAATGTCGTCATTTTATTGTTTTCCGCAATTTGTCGTGTGGTGTACCACAAAACTGATAATCTAGACTGTCAATATGATACAATACGACTTGCTGAACAATCTTATAGCATTAATTCCCTGAATTTATAATAATGGAAAGTATTCGAAGCTCTGGAACATTGAAATGTCGTCATTTTATTGTTTTCCGCAATTTGTCGTGTGGTGTACCACAAAACT
The DNA here is from genome assembly GCA_963931815.1 of Caenorhabditis plicata. Lineage (NCBI taxonomy): Eukaryota > Metazoa > Nematoda > Chromadorea > Rhabditida > Rhabditidae > Caenorhabditis > Caenorhabditis plicata. The sequence goes on from OZ007491.1 coordinate 3,473,782, forward strand.
GATAATCTAGACTGTCAATATGATACAATACGACTTGCTGAACAATCTTATAGCATTAATTCCCTGAATTTATAATAATGGAAAGTATTCGAAGCTCTGGAACATTGAAATGTCGTCATTTTATTGTTTTCCGCAATTTGTCGTGTGGTGTACCACAAAACTGATAATCTAGACTGTCAATATGATACAATACGACTTGCTGAACAATCTTATAGCATTAATTCCCTGAATTTATAAGAATGGAAAGTATTCGAAGCTCTGGAACATTGAAATGTCGTCATTTTATTGTTTTCCGCAATTTGTCGTGTGGTGTACCACAAAACTGATAATCTAGACTGTCAATATGATACAATACGACTTGCTGAACAATCTTATAGCATTAATTCCCTGAATTTATAAGAATGGAAAGTATTCGAAGCTCTGGAACATTGAAATGTCGTCATTTTATTGTTTTCCGCAATTTGTCGTGTGGTGTACCACAAAACTGATAATCTAGACTGTCAATATGATACAATACGACTTGCTGAACAATCTTATAGCATTAATTCCCTGAATTTATAAGAATGGAAAGTATTCGAAGCTCTGGAACATTGAAATGTCGTCATTTTATTGTTTTCCGCAATTTGTCGTGTGGTGTACCACAAAACTGATAATCTAGACTGTCAATATGATACAATACGACTTGCTGAACAATCTTATAGCATTAATTCCCTGAATTTATAAGAATGGAAAGTATTCGAAGCTCTGGAACATTGAAATGTCGTCATTTTATTGTTTTCCGCAATTTGTCGTGTGGTGTACCACAAAACTGATAATCTAGACTGTCAATATGATACAATACGACTTGCTGAACAATCTTATAGCATTAATTCCCTGAATTTATAAGAATGGAAAGTATTCGAAGCTCTGGAACATTGAAATGTCGTCATTTTATTGTTTTCCGCAATTTGTCGTGTGGTGTACTACAAAACTGATAATCTAGACTGTCAATATGACACAATACGACATGCTGAACAATCTTATAGCATGAATTCCTTAATTTATAATAATGGAAAGTATTCGAAGCTCTGGAACATTGAAATGTCGTCATTTTATTGTTTTCCGCAATTTGTCGTGTGGTGTACCACAAAACTGATAATCTAGACTGTCAAAATGATACAATACGACATGCTGAACAATCTTATAGCATGAATTCCCTGAATTTATAAGAATGGAAAGTATTCGAAGCTCTGGAACATTGAAATGTCGTCATTTTATTGTTTTCCGCAATTTGTCGTGTGGTGTACCACAAAACTGATAATCTAGACTGTCAATATGATACAATACGACTTGCTGAACAATCTTATAGCATTAATTCCCTGAATTTATAAGAATGGAAAGTATTCGAAGCTCTGGAACATTGAAATGTCGTCATTTTATTGTTTTCCGCAATTTGTCGTGTGGTGTACCACAAAACTGATAATCTAGACTGTCAATATGATACAATACGACTTGCTGAACAATCTTATAGCATTAATTCCCTGAATTTATAAGAATGGAAAGTATTCGAAGCTCTGGAACATTGAAATGTCGTCATTTTATTGTTTTCCGCAATTTGTCGTGTGGTGTACTACAAAACTGATAATCTAGACTGTCAATATGACACAATACGACATGCTGAACAATCTTATAGCATGAATTCCTTAATTTATAATAATGGAAAGTATTCGAAGCTCTGGAACATTGAAATGTCGTCATTTTATTGTTTTCCGCAATTTGTCGTGTGGTGTACCACAAAACTGATAATCTAGACTGTCAAAATGATACAATACGACATGCTGAACAATCTTATAGCATGAATTCCCTGAATTTATAAGAATGGAAAGTATTCGAAGCTCTGGAACATTGAAATGTCGTCATTTTATTGTTTTCCGCAATTTGTCGTGTGGTGTACCACAAAACTGATAATCTAGACTGTCAAAATGATACAATACGACTTGCTGAACAATCTTATAGCATGAATTCCTTAATTTATAATAATGGAAAGTATTCGAAGCTCTGGAACATTGAAATGTCGTCATTTTATTGTTTTCCGCAATTTGTCGTGTGGTGTACCACAAAACTGATAATCTAGACTGTCAAAATGATACAATACGACATGCTGAACAATCTTATAGCATGAATTCCCTGAATTTATAAGAATGGAAAGTATTCAAAGCTCTGGAACATTGAAATGTCGTCATTTTATTGTTTTCCGCAATTTGTCGTGTGGTGTACCACAAAACTGATAATCTAGACTGTCAATATGATACAATACGACTTGCTGAACAATCTTATAGCATTAATTCCCTGAATTTATAAGAATGGAAAGTATTCGAAGCTCTGGAACATTGAAATGTCGTCATTTTATTGTTTTCCGCAATTTGTCGTGTGGTGTACTACAAAACTGATAATCTAGACTGTCAATATGACACAATACGACATGCTGAACAATCTTATAGCATGAATTCCTTAATTTATAATAATGGAAAGTATTCGAAGCTCTGGAACCTTGAAATGTCGTCATTTTATTGTTTTCCGCAATTTGTCGTGTGGTGTACCACAAAACTGATAATCTAGACTGTCAAAATGATACAATACGACATGCTGAACAATCTTATAGCATGAATTCCCTGAATTTATAAGAATGGAAAGTATTCGAAGCTCTGGAACATTGAAATGTCGTCATTTTATTGTTTTCCGCAATTTGTCGTGTGGTGTACCACAAAACTGATAATCTAGACTGTCAATATGATACAATACGACTTGCTGAACAATCTTATAGCATTAATTCCCTGAATTTATAAGAATGGAAAGTATTCGAAGCTCTGGAACATTGAAATGTCGTCATTTTATTGTTTTCCGCAATTTGTCGTGTGGTGTACCACAAAACTGATAATCTAGACTGTCAATATGATACAATACGACTTGCTGAACAATCTTATAGCATTAATTCCCTGAATTTATAAGAATGGAAAGTATTCGAAGCTCTGGAACATTGAAATGTCGTCATTTTATTGTTTTCCGCAATTTGTCGTGTGGTGTACTACAAAACTGATAATCTAGACTGTCAATATGACACAATACGACATGCTGAACAATCTTATAGCATGAATTCCTTAATTTATAATAATGGAAAGTATTCGAAGCTCTGGAACATTGAAATGTCGTCATTTTATTGTTTTCCGCAATTTGTCGTGTGGTGTACCACAAAACTGATAATCTAGACTGTCAAAATGATACAATACGACATGCTGAACAATCTTATAGCATGAATTCCCTGAATTTATAAGAATGGAAAGTATTCGAAGCTCTGGAACATTGAAATGTCGTCATTTTATTGTTTTCCGCAATTTGTCGTGTGGTGTACCACAAAACTGATAATCTAGACTGTCAAAATGATACAATACGACTTGCTGAACAATCTTATAGCATGAATTCCTTAATTTATAATAATGGAAAGTATTCGAAGCTCTGGAACATTGAAATGTCGTCATTTTATTGTTTTCCGCAATTTGTCGTGTGGTGTACCACAAAACTGATAATCTAGACTGTCAAAATGATACAATACGACATGCTGAACAATCTTATAGCATGAATTCCCTGAATTTATAAGAATGGAAAGTATTCGAAGCTCTGGAACATTGAAATGTCGTCATTTTATTGTTTTCCGCAATTTGTCGTGTGGTGTACCACAAAACTGATAATCTAGACTGTCAAAATGATACAATACGACTTGCTGAACAATCTTATAGCATTAATTCCCTGAATTTATAAGAATGGAAAGTATTCGAAGCTCTGGAACATTGAAATGTCGTCATTTTATTGTTTTCCGCAATTTGTCGTGTGGTGTACCACAAAACTGATAATCTAGACTGTCAATATGATACAATACGACTTGCTGAACAATCTTATAGCATTAATTCCCTGAATTTATAAGAATGGAAAGTATTCGAAGCTCTGGAACATTGAAATGTCGTCATTTTATTGTTTTCCGCAATTTGTCGTGTGGTGTACCACAAAACTGATAATTTAGACTGTCAATATGATACAATACGACTTGCTGAACAATCTTATAGCATTAATTCCTTAATTTATAATAATGGAAAGTATTCGAAGCTCTGGAACATTGAAATGTCGTCATTTTATTGTTTTCCGCAATTTGTCGTGTGGTGTACCACAAAACTGATAATCTAGACTGTCAATATGATACAATACGACTTGCTGAACAATCTTATAGCATTAATTCCCTGAATTTATAAGAATGGAAAGTATTCGAAGCTCTGGAACATTGAAATGTCGTCATTTTATTGTTTTCCGCAATTTGTCGTGTGGTGTACCACAAAACTGATAATCTAGACTGTCAAAATGATACAATACGACTTGCTGAACAATCTTATAGCATTAATTCCCTGAATTTATAAGAATGGAAAGTATTCGAAGCTCTGGAACATTGAAATGTCGTCATTTTATTGTTTTCCGCAATTTGTCGTGTGGTGTACCACAAAACTGATAATCTAGACTGTCAATATGATACAATACGACTTGCTGAACAATCTTATAGCATTAATTCCCTGAATTTATAAGAATGGAAAGTATTCGAAGCTCTGGAACATTGAAATGTCGTCACTTTATTGTTTTCCGCAATTTGTCGTGTGGTGTACCACAAAACTGATAATCTAGACTGTCAATATGATACAATACGACTTGCTGAACAATCTTATAGCATTAATTCCCTGAATTTATAAGAATGGAAAGTATTCGAAGCTCTGGAACATTGAAATGTCGTCATTTTATTGTTTTCCGCAATTTGTCGTGTGGTGTACTACAAAACTGATAATCTAGACTGTCAATATGACACAATACGACATGCTGAACAATCTTATAGCATGAATTCCCTGAATTTATAAGAATGGAAAGTATTCGAAGCTCTGGAACATTGAAATGTCGTCATTTTATTGTTTTCCGCAATTTGTCGTGTGGTGTACCACAAAACTGATAATCTAGACTGTCAATATGATACAATACGACTTGCTGAACAATCTTATAGCATTAATTCCCTGAATTTATAAGAATGGAAAGTATTCGAAGCTCTGGAACATTGAAATGTCGTCATTTTATTGTTTTCCGCAATTTGTCGTGTGGTGTACTACAAAACTGATAATCTAGACTGTCAATATGACACAATACGACATGCTGAACAATCTTATAGCATGAATTCCCTGAATTTATAAGAATGGAAAGTATTCGAAGCTCTGGAACATTGAAATGTCGTCATTTTATTGTTTTCCGCAATTTGTCGTGTGGTGTACTACAAAACTGATAATCTAGACTGTCAATATGACACAATACGACATGCTGAACAATCTTATAGCATGAATTCCCTGAATTTATAAGAATGGAAAGTATTCGAAGCTCTGGAACATTGAAATGTCGTCATTTTATTGTTTTCCGCAATTTGTCGTGTGGTGTACTACAAAACTGATAATCTAGACTGTCAATATGATACAATACGACTTGCTGAACAATCTTATAGCATGAATTCCCTGAATTTATAAGAATGGAAAGTATTCGAAGCTCTGGAACATTGAAATGTCATCACTTTATTGTTTTCCGCAATTTTGTCGTGTGGTGTATCACAAAACTGATAATCTAGACTGTCAAAATGATACAATACGACATGCTGAACAATCTTATAGCATGAATTCCCTGAATTTATAAGAATGGAAAGTATTCAAAGCTCTGGAACATTGAAATGTCGTCATTTTATTGTTTTCCGCAATTTGTCGTGTGGTGTATCACAAAACTGATAATCTAGACTGTCAAAATGATACAATACGACATGCTGAACAATCTTATAGCATGAATTCCCTTAATTTATAATAATGGAAAGTATTCGAAGCTCTGGAACATTGAAATGTCGTCATTTTATTGTTTTCCGCAATTTGTCGTGTGGTGTATCACAAAACTGATAATCTAGACTGTCAAAATGATACAATACGACATGCTGAACAATCTTATAGCATGAATTCCCTTAATTTATAATAATGGAAAGTATTCGAAGCTCTGGAACATTGAAATGTCGTCATTTTATTGTTTTCCGCAATTTGTCGTGTGGTGTACCACAAAACTGATAATCTAGACTGTCAAAATGATACAATACGACATGCTGAACAATCTTATAGCATGAATTCCCTGAATTTATAAGAATGGAAAGTATTCGAAGCTCTGGAACATTGAAATGTCGTCATTTTATTGTTTTCCGCAATTTGTCGTGTGGTGTACCACAAAACTGATAATCTAGACTGTCAAAATGATACAATACGACATGCTGAACAATCTTATAGCATGAATTCCCTGAATTTATAAGAATGGAAAGTATTCAAAGCTCTGGAACATTGAAATGTCGTCATTTTATTGTTTTCCGCAATTTGTCGTGTGGTGTACCACAAAACTGATAATCTAGACTGTCAATATGATACAATACGACATGCTGAACAATCTTATAGCATGAATTCCTAATTTATAATAATGGAAAGTATTCGAAGCTCTGGAACATTGAAATGTCGTCATTTTATGGTTTTCCGCAATTTGTCGTGTGGTGTACTACAAAACTGATAATCTAGACTGTCAATATGACACAATACGACATGCTGAACAATCTTATAGCATGAATTCCCTGAATTTATAAGAACGGAAAGTATTCGAAGCTCTGGAACATTGAAATGTCATCACTTTATTGTTTTCCGCAATTTTGTCGTGTGGTGTACCACAAAACTGATAATCTAGACTGTCAAAATGATACAATACGACATGCTGAACAATCTTATAGCATGAATTCCCTTAATTTATAATAATGGAAAGTATTCGAAGCTCTGGAACATTGAAATGTCGTCATTTTATTGTTTTCCGCAATTTGTCGTGTGGTGTATCACAAAACTGATAATCTAGACTGTCAAAATGATACAATACGACATGCTGAACAATCTTATAGCATGAATTCCCTGAATTTATAAGAATGGAAAGTATTCAAAGCTCTGGAACATTGAAATGTCGTCATTTTATTGTTTTCCGCAATTTGTCGTGTGGTGTATCACAAAACTGATAATCTAGACTGTCAAAATGATACAATACGACATGCTGAACAATCTTATAGCATGAATTCCCTGAATTTATAAGAATGGAAAGTATTCGAAGCTCTGGAACATTGAAATGTCGTCATTTTATTGTTTTCCGCAATTTGTCGTGTGGTGTACCACAAAACTGATAATCTAGACTGTCAAAATGATACAATACGACATGCTGAACAATCTTATAGCATGAATTCCCTGAATTTATAAGAATGGAAAGTATTCAAAGCTCTGGAACATTGAAATGTCGTCATTTTATTGTTTTCCGCAATTTGTCGTGTGGTGTATCACAAAACTGATAATCTAGACTGTCAATATGATACAATACGACATGCTGAACAATCTTATAGCATGAATTCCTAATTTATAATAATGGAAAGTATTCGAAGCTCTGGAACATTGAAATGTCGTCATTTTATTGTTTTCCGCAATTTGTCGTGTGGTGTATCACAAAACTGATAATCTAGACTGTCAAAATGATACAATACGACATGCTGAACAATCTTATAGCATGAATTCCCTGAATTTATAAGAATGGAAAGTATTCGAAGCTCTGGAACATTGAAATGTCGTCATTTTATTGTTTTCCGCAATTTGTCGTGTGGTGTATCACAAAACTGATAATCTAGACTGTCAATATGATACAATACGACATGCTGAACAATCTTATAGCATGAATTCCCTGAATTTATAAGAATGGAAAGTATTCGAAGCTCTGGAACATTGAAATGTCGTCATTTTATTGTTTTCCGCAATTTGTCGTGTGGCGTACCACAAAACTGATAATCTAGACTGTCAATATGATACAATACGACTTGCTGAACAATCTTATAGCATTAATTCCCTGAATTTATAAGAATGGAAAGTATTCGAAGCTCTGGAACATTGAAATGTCGTCATTTTATTGTTTTCCGCAATTTGTCGTGTGGCGTACCACAAAACTGATAATCTAGACTGTCAAAATGATACAATACGACATGCTGAACAATCTTATAGCATGAATTCCCTGAATTTATAAGAATGGAAAGTATTCAAAGCTCTGGAACATTGAAATGTCGTCATTTTATTGTTTTCCGCAATTTGTCGTGTGGTGTACCACAAAACTGATAATCTAGACTGTCAATATGATACAATACGACATGCTGAACAATCTTATAGCATGAATTCCCTGAATTTATAAGAATGGAAAGTATTCGAAGCTCTGGAACATTGAAATGTCGTCATTTTATTGTTTTCCGCAATTTGTCGTGTGGTGTACCACAAAACTGATAATCTAGACTGTCAATATGATACAATACGACTTGCTGAACAATCTTATAGCATGAATTCCCTTAATTTATAATAATGGAAAGTATTCGAAGCTCTGGAACATTGAAATGTCGTCATTTTATTGTTTTCCGCAATTTGTCGTGTGGTGTACCACAAAACTGATAATCTAGACTGTCAATATGATACAATACGACATGCTGAACAATCTTATAGCATGAATTCCCTGAATTTATAAGAATGGAAAGTATTCGAAGCTCTGGAACATTGAAATGTCGTCATTTTATTGTTTTCCGCAATTTGTCGTGTGGCGTACCACAAAACTGATAATCTAGACTGTCAATATGATACAATACGACTTGCTGAACAATCTTATAGCATGAATTCCCTTAATTTATAATAATGGAAAGTATTCGAAGCTCTGGAACATTGAAATGTCGTCATTTTATTGTTTTCCGCAATTTGTCGTGTGGCGTACCACAAAACTGATAATCTAGACTGTCAAAATGATACAATACGACATGCTGAACAATCTTATAGCATGAATTCCCTGAATTTATAAGAATGGAAAGTATTCAAAGCTCTGGAACATTGAAATGTCGTCATTTTATTGTTTTCCGCAATTTGTCGTGTGGTGTACCACAAAACTGATAATCTAGACTGTCAATATGATACAATACGACATGCTGAACAATCTTATAGCATGAATTCCCTGAATTTATAAGAATGGAAAGTATTCGAAGCTCTGGAACATTGAAATGTCGTCATTTTATTGTTTTCCGCAATTTGTCGTGTGGTGTACCACAAAACTGATAATCTAGACTGTCAATATGATGCAATACGACATGCTGAACAATCTTATAGCATGAATTCCCTGAATTTATAAGAATGGAAAGTATTCGAAGCTCTGGAACATTGAAATGTCGTCATTTTATTGTTTTCCGCAATTTGTCGTGTGGTGTACCACAAAACTGATAATCTAGACTGTCAATATGATACAATACGACTTGCTGAACAATCTTATAGCATTAATTCCCTGAATTTATAAGAATGGAAAGTATTCGAAGCTCTGGAACATTGAAATGTCGTCATTTTATTGTTTTCCGCAATTTGTCGTGTGGTGTACCACAAAACTGATAATCTAGACTGTCAATATGATACAATACGACTTGCTGAACAATCTTATAGCATTAATTCCCTGAATTTATAAGAATGGAAAGTATTCGAAGCTCTGGAACATTGAAATGTCGTCATTTTATTGTTTTCCGCAATTTGTCGTGTGGTGTACTACAAAACTGATAATCTAGACTGTCAATATGACACAATACGACATGCTGAACAATCTTATAGCATGAATTCCCTGAATTTATAAGAATGGAAAGTATTCGAAGCTCTGGAACATTGAAATGTCGTCATTTTATTGTTTTCCGCAATTTGTCGTGTGGTGTACCACAAAACTGATAATCTAGACTGTCAATATGATACAATACGACTTGCTGAACAATCTTATAGCATTAATTCCCTGAATTTATAAGAATGGAAAGTATTCGAAGCTCTGGAACATTGAAATGTCGTCATTTTATTGTTTTCCGCAATTTGTCGTGTGGTGTACTACAAAACTGATAATCTAGACTGTCAATATGACACAATACGACATGCTGAACAATCTTATAGCATGAATTCCCTGAATTTATAAGAATGGAAAGTATTCGAAGCTCTGGAACATTGAAATGTCGTCATTTTATTGTTTTCCGCAATTTGTCGTGTGGTGTACTACAAAACTGATAATCTAGACTGTCAATATGATACAATACGACTTGCTGAACAATCTTATAGCATGAATTCCCTGAATTTATAAGAATGGAAAGTATTCGAAGCTCTGGAACATTGAAATGTCATCACTTTATTGTTTTCCGCAATTTTGTCGTGTGGTGTACCACAAAACTGATAATCTAGACTGTCAATATGATACAATACGACATGCTGAACAATCTTATAGCATGAATTCCTAATTTATAATAATGGAAAGTATTCGAAGCTCTGGAACATTGAAATGTCGTCATTTTATTGTTTTCCGCAATTTGTCGTGTGGTGTATCACAAAACTGATAATCTAGACTGTCAAAATGATACAATACGACTTGCTGAACAATCTTATAGCATTAATTCCCTGAATTTATAAGAATGGAAAGTATTCGAAGCTCTGGAACATTGAAATGTCGTCATTTTATTGTTTTCCGCAATTTGTCGTGTGGTGTACTACAAAACTGATAATCTAGACTGTCAATATGATACAATACGACTTGCTGAACAATCTTATAGCATGAATTCCCTGAATTTATAAGAATGGAAAGTATTCGAAGCTCTGGAACATTGAAATGTCATCACTTTATTGTTTTCCGCAATTTTGTCGTGTGGTGTACCACAAAACTGATAATCTAGACTGTCAATATGATACAATACGACATGCTGAACAATCTTATAGCATGAATTCCTAATTTATAATAATGGAAAGTATTCGAAGCTCTGGAACATTGAAATGTCGTCATTTTATTGTTTTCCGCAATTTGTCGTGTGGTGTATCACAAAACTGATAATCTAGACTGTCAAAATGATACAATACGACTTGCTGAACAATCTTATAGCATTAATTCCCTGAATTTATAAGAATGGAAAGTATTCGAAGCTCTGGAACATTGAAATGTCGTCATTTTATTGTTTTCCGCAATTTGTCGTGTGGTGTACTACAAAACTGATAATCTAGACTGTCAATATGATACAATACGACTTGCTGAACAATCTTATAGCATGAATTCCCTGAATTTATAAGAATGGAAAGTATTCGAAGCTCTGGAACATTGAAATGTCATCACTTTATTGTTTTCCGCAATTTTGTCGTGTGGTGTACCACAAAACTGATAATCTAGACTGTCAATATGATACAATACGACATGCTGAACAATCTTATAGCATGAATTCCTAATTTATAATAATGGAAAGTATTCGAAGCTCTGGAACATTGAAATGTCGTCATTTTATTGTTTTCCGCAATTTGTCGTGTGGTGTATCACAAAACTGATAATCTAGACTGTCAAAATGATACAATACGACATGCTGAACAATCTTATAGCATGAATTCCCTGAATTTATAAGAATGGAAAGTATTCGAAGCTCTGGAACATTGAAATGTCGTCATTTTATTGTTTTCCGCAATTTGTCGTGTGGTGTATCACAAAACTGATAATCTAGACTGTCAAAATGATACAATACGACATGCTGAACAATATTATAGCATGAATTCCCTTAATTTATAATAATGGAAAGTATTCGAAGCTCTGGAACATTGAAATGTCATCACTTTATTGTTTTCCGCAATTTGTCGTGTGGTGTACCACAAAACTGATAATCTAGACTGTCAATATGATACAATACGACATGCTGAACAATCTTATAGCATGAATTCCTTAATTTATAATAATGGAAAGTATTCGAAGCTCTGGAACATTGAAATGTCGTCATTTTATTGTTTTCCGCAATTTGTCGTGTGGTGTATCACAAAACTGATAATCTAGACTGTCAATATGATACAATACGACATGCTGAACAATCTTATAGCATGAATTCCTTAATTTATAATAATGGAAAGTATTCGAAGCTCTGGAACATTGAAATGTCGTCATTTTATTGTTTTCCGCAATTTGTCGTGTGGTGTACCACAAAACTGATAATCTAGACTGTCAATATGATACAATACGACATGCTGAACAATCTTATAGCATGAATTCCTTAATTTATAATAATGGAAAGTATTCGAAGCTCTGGAACATTGAAATGTCATCACTTTATTGTTTTCCGCAATTTGTCGTGTGGTGTACCACAAAACTGATAATCTAGACTGTCAATATGATACAATACGACATGCTGAACAATATTATAGCATGAATTCCCTTAATTTATAATAATGGAAAGTATTCGAAGCTCTGGAACATTGAAATGTCGTCATTTTATTGTTTTCCGCAATTTGTCGTGTGGTGTATCACAAAACTGATAATCTAGACTGTCAATATGATACAATACGACATGCTGAACAATCTTATAGCATGAATTCCTTAATTTATAATAATGGAAAGTATTCGAAGCTCTGGAACATTGAAATGTCGTCATTTTATTGTTTTCCGCAATTTGTCGTGTGGTGTACCACAAAACTGATAATCTAGACTGTCAATATGATACAATACGACATGCTGAACAATCTTATAGCATGAATTCCTAATTTATAATAATGGAAAGTATTCGAAGCTCTGGAACATTGAAATGTCATCACTTTATTGTTTTCCGCAATTTGTCGTGTGGTGTACCACAAAACTGATAATCTAGACTGTCAATATGATACAATACGACATGCTGAACAATCTTATAGCATGAATTCCTAATTTATAATAATGGAAAGTATTCGAAGCTCTGGAACATTGAAATGTCGTCATTTTATTGTTTTCCGCAATTTGTCGTGTGGTGTATCACAAAACTGATAATCTAGACTGTCAATATGATACAATACGACATGCTGAACAATCTTATAGCATGAATTCCCTGAATTTATAAGAATGGAAAGTATTCGAAGCCCTGGAACATTGAAATGTCGTCATTTTATTGTTTTCCGCAATTTGTCGTGTGGTGTACCACAAAACTGATAATCTAGACTGTCAATATGATACAATACAGCTTGCTGAACAATCTTATTGCATGAATTCCCTGAATTTATAAGAATGGAAAGTATTCGAAGCTCTGGAACATTGAAATGTCATCACTTTATTGTTTTCCGCAATTTGTCGTGTGGTGTACCACAAAACTGATAATCTAGACTGTCAATATGATACAATACGACATGCTGAACAATATTATAGCATGAATTCCCTTAATTTATAATAATGGAAAGTATTCGAAGCTCTGGAACATTGAAATGTCGTCATTTTATTGTTTTCCGCAATTTGTCGTGTGGTGTATCACAAAACTGATAATCTAGACTGTCAATATGATACAATACGACATGCTGAACAATCTTATAGCATGAATTCCTTAATTTATAATAATGGAAAGTATTCGAAGCTCTGGAACATTGAAATGTCATCACTTTATTGTTTTCCGCAATTTGTCGTGTGGTGTACCACAAAACTGATAATCTAGACTGTCAATATGATGCAATACGGCTTGCTGAACAATCTTATTGCATGAATTCCCTGAATTTATAAGAATGGAAAGTATTCGAAGCTCTGGAACATTGAAATGTCATCACTTTATTGTTTTCCGCAATTTGTCGTGTGGTGTACTACAAAACTGATAATCTAGACTGTCAATATGATACAATACGACATGCTGAACAATCTTATAGCATGAATTCCTTAATTTATAATAATGGAAAGTATTCGAAGCTCTGGAACATTGAAATGTCGTCATTTTATTGTTTTCCGCAATTTGTCGTGTGGTGTATCACAAAACTGATAATCTAGACTGTCAAAATGATACAATACGACATGCTGAACAATCTTATAGCATGAATTCCCTGAATTTATAAGAATGGAAAGTATTCGAAGCTCTGGAACATTGAAATGTCGTCATTTTATTGTTTTCCGCAATTTGTCGTGTGGTGTACCACAAAACTGATAATCTAGACTGTCAATATGATGCAATACGGCTTGCTGAACAATCTTATTGCATGAATTCCCTGAATTTATAAGAATGGAAAGTATTCGAAGCCCTGGAACATTGAAATGTCGTCATTTTATTGTTTTCCGCAATTTGTCGTGTGGTGTACCACAAAACTGATAATCTAGACTGTCAATATGATACAATACGGCTTGCTGAACAATCTTATTGCATGAATTCCCTGAATTTATAAGAATGGAAAGTATTCGAAGCCCTGGAACATTGAAATGTCGTCATTTTATTGTTTTCCGCAATTTGTCGTGTGGTGTACCACAAAACTGATAATCTAGACTGTCAATATGATACAATACGACATGCTGAACAATCTTATAGCATGAATTCCCTGAATTTATAAGAATGGAAAGTATTCGAAGCTCTGGAAACATTGAAATGTCGTCATTTTATTGTTTTCCGCAATTTGTCGTGTGGTGTACCACAAAACTGATAATCTAGACTGTCAATATGATGCAATACGGCTTGCTGAACAATCTTATTGCATGAATTCCCTGAATTTATAAGAATGGAAAGTATTCGAAGCCCTGGAACATTGAAATGTCGTCATTTTATTGTTTTCCGCAATTTGTCGTGTGGTGTACCACAAAACTGATAATCTAGACTGTCAATATGATAAAATACGGCTTGCTGAACAATCTTATTGCATGAATTCCCTGAATTTATAAGAATGGAAAGTATTCGAAGCCCTGGAACATTGAAATGTCGTCATTTTATTGTTTTCCGCAATTTGTCGTGTGGTGTACCACAAAACTGATAATCTAGACTGTCAATATGATACAATACGACTTGCTGAACAATCTTATAGCATTAATTCCCTGAATTTATAAGAATGGAAAGTATTCGAAGCTCTGGAACATTGAAATGTCGTCATTTTATTGTTTTCCGCAATTTGTCGTGTGGTGTACCACAAAACTGATAATCTAGACTGTCAATATGATACAATACGGCTTGCTGAACAATCTTATTGCATGAATTCCCTGAATTTATAAGAATGGAAAGTATTCGAAGCTCTGGAACATTGAAATGTCATCACTTTATTGTTTTCCGCAATTTGTCGTGTGGTGTACCACAAAACTGATAATCTAGACTGTCAATATGATACAATACGACATGCTGAACAATCTTATAGCATGAATTCCTTAATTTATAAGAATGGAAAGTATTCGAAGCTCTGGAACATTGAAATGTCATCACTTTATTGTTTTCCGCAATTTGTCGTGTGGTGTACCACAAAACTGATAATCTAGACTGTCAAAATGATACAATACGACATGCTGAACAATCTTATAGCATGAATTCCCTGAATTTATAAGAATGGAAAGTATTCGAAGCTCTGGAACATTGAAATGTCGTCATTTTATTGTTTTCCGCAATTTGTCGTGTGGTGTACCACAAAACTGATAATCTAGACTGTCAATATGATGCAATACGGCTTGCTGAACAATCTTATTGCATGAATTCCCTGAATTTATAAGAATGGAAAGTATTCGAAGCCCTGGAACATTGAAATGTCGTCATTTTATTGTTTTCCGCAATTTGTCGTGTGGTGTACCACAAAACTGATAATCTAGACTGTCAATATGATACAATACGGCTTGCTGAACAATCTTATTGCATGAATTCCCTGAATTTATAAGAATGGAAAGTATTCGAAGCCCTGGAACATTGAAATGTCGTCATTTTATTGTTTTCCGCAATTTGTCGTGTGGTGTACCACAAAACTGATAATCTAGACTGTCAATATGATACAATACGGCTTGCTGAACAATCTTATTGCATGAATTCCCTGAATTTATAAGAATGGAAAGTATTCGAAGCTCTGGAACATTGAAATGTCGTCATTTTATTGTTTTCCGCAATTTGTCGTGTGGTGTACCACAAAACTGATAATCTAGACTGTCAAAATGATACAATACGACATGCTGAACAATCTTATAGCATGAATTCCCTTAATTTATAATAATGGAAAGTATTCGAAGCTCTGGAACATTGAAATGTCATCACTTTATTGTTTTCCGCAATTTGTCGTGTGGTGTACCACAAAACTGATAATCTAGACTGTCAATATGATGCAATACGGCTTGCTGAACAATCTTATTGCATGAATTCCCTGAATTTATAAGAATGGAAAGTATTCGAAGCTCTGGAACATTGAAATGTCGTCATTTTATTGTTTTCCGCAATTTGTCGTGTGGTGTACTACAAAACTGATAATCTAGACTGTCAATATGACACAATACGACATGCTGAACAATCTTATAGCATGAATTCCTTAATTTATAATAATGGAAAGTATTCGAAGCTCTGGAACATTGAAATGTCGTCATTTTATTGTTTTCCGCAATTTGTCGTGTGGTGTACCACAAAACTGATAATCTAGACTGTCAATATGATACAATACGGCTTGCTGAACAATCTTATTGCATGAATTCCCTGAATTTATAAGAATGGAAAGTATTCGAAGCTCTGGAACATTGAAATGTCATCACTTTATTGTTTTCCGCAATTTGTCGTGTGGTGTACCACAAAACTGATAATCTAGACTGTCAATATGATACAATACGACATGCTGAACAATCTTATAGCATGAATTCCTTAATTTATAATAATGGAAAGTATTCGAAGCTCTGGAACATTGAAATGTCATCACTTTATTGTTTTCCGCAATTTGTCGTGTGGTGTATCACAAAACTGATAATCTAGACTGTCAAAATGATACAATACGACATGCTGAACAATCTTATAGCATGAATTCCCTGAATTTATAAGAATGGAAAGTATTCGAAGCTCTGGAACATTGAAATGTCGTCATTTTATTGTTTTCCGCAATTTGTCGTGTGGTGTACCACAAAACTGATAATCTAGACTGTCAATATGATACAATACGACATGCTGAACAATCTTATAGCATGAATTCCTTAATTTATAAGAATGGAAAGTATTCGAAGCTCTGGAACATTGAAATGTCATCACTTTATTGTTTTCCGCAATTTGTCGTGTGGTGTATCACAAAACTGATAATCTAGACTGTCAAAATGATACAATACGACATGCTGAACAATCTTATAGCATGAATTCCCTGAATTTATAAGAATGGAAAGTATTCGAAGCTCTGGAACATTGAAATGTCGTCATTTTATTGTTTTCCGCAATTTGTCGTGTGGTGTACCACAAAACTGATAATCTAGACTGTCAATAGGATGCAATACGGCTTGCTGAACAATCTTATTGCATGAATTCCCTGAATTTATAAGAATGGAAAGTATTCGAAGCCCTGGAACATTGAAATGTCGTCATTTTATTGTTTTCCGCAATTTGTCGTGTGGTGTACCACAAAACTGATAATCTAGACTGTCAATATGATACAATACGGCTTGCTGAACAATCTTATTGCATGAATTCCCTGAATTTATAAGAATGGAAAGTATTCGAAGCTCTGGAACATTGAAATGTCGTCATTTTATTGTTTTCCGCAATTTGTCGTGTGGTGTACCACAAAACTGATAATCTAGACTGTCAATATGATACAATACGGCTTGCTGAACAATCTTATTGCATGAATTCCCTGAATTTATAAGAATGGAAAGTATTCGAAGCTCTGGAACATTGAAATGTCGTCATTTTATTGTTTTCCGCAATTTGTCGTGTGGTGTATCACAAAACTGATAATCTAGACTGTCAAAATGATACAATACGACATGCTGAACAATCTTATAGCATGAATTCCCTGAATTTATAAGAATGGAAAGTATTCGAAGCTCTGGAACATTGAAATGTCGTCATTTTATTGTTTTCCGCAATTTGTCGTGTGGTGTACCACAAAACTGATAATCTAGACTGTCAATATGATACAATACGGCTTGCTGAACAATCTTATTGCATGAATTCCCTGAATTTATAAGAATGGAAAGTATTCGAAGCTCTGGAACATTGAAATGTCGTCATTTTATTGTTTTCCGCAATTTGTCGTGTGGTGTATCACAAAACTGATAATCTAGACTGTCAAAATGATACAATACGACATGCTGAACAATCTTATAGCATGAATTCCCTGAATTTATAAGAATGGAAAGTATTCGAAGCTCTGGAACATTGAAATGTCGTCATTTTATTGTTTTCCGCAATTTGTCGTGTGGTGTACCACAAAACTGATAATCTAGACTGTCAATAGGATGCAATACGGCTTGCTGAACAATCTTATTGCATGAATTCCCTGAATTTATAAGAATGGAAAGTATTCGAAGCCCTGGAACATTGAAATGTCGTCATTTTATTGTTTTCCGCAATTTGTCGTGTGGTGTACCACAAAACTGATAATCTAGACTGTCAATATGATACAATACGGCTTGCTGAACAATCTTATAGCATGAATTCCCTGAATTTATAAGAATGGAAAGTATTCGAAGCTCTGTAACATTGAAATGTCGTCATTTTATTGTTTTCCGCAATTTGTCGTGTGGTGTATCACAAAACTGATAATCTAGACTGTCAAAATGATACAATACGACATGCTGAACAATCTTATAGCATGAATTCCCTTAATTTATAATAATGGAAAGTATTCGAAGCTCTGGAACATTGAAATGTCGTCATTTTATTGTTTTCCGCAATTTGTCGTGTGGTGTACCACAAAACTGATAATCTAGACTGTCAATAGGATGCAATACGACATGCTGAACAATCTTATAGCATGAATTCCCTTAATTTATAATAATGGAAAGTATTCGAAGCTCTGGAACATTGAAATGTCATCACTTTATTGTTTTCCGCAATTTGTCGTGTGGTGTATCACAAAACTGATAATCTAGACTGTCAAAATGATACAATACGACATGCTGAACAATCTTATAGCATGAATTCCCTGAATTTATAAGAATGGAAAGTATTCGAAGCTCTGGAACATTGAAATGTCGTCATTTTATTGTTTTCCGCAATTTGTCGTGTGGTGTACCACAAAACTGATAATCTAGACTGTCAAAATGATACAATACGACATGCTGAACAATCTTATAGCATGAATTCCCTTAATTTATAATAATGGAAAGTATTCGAAGCTCTGGAACATTGAAATGTCATCACTTTATTGTTTTCCGCAATTTGTCGTGTGGTGTACCACAAAACTGATAATCTAGACTGTCAATATGATGCAATACGGCTTGCTGAACAATCTTATTGCATGAATTCCCTGAATTTATAAGAATGGAAAGTATTCGAAGCTCTGGAACATTGAAATGTCGTCATTTTATTGTTTTCCGCAATTTGTCGTGTGGTGTACCACAAAACTGATAATCTAGACTGTCAATATGATGCAATACGGCTTGCTGAACAATCTTATTGCATGAATTCCCTGAATTTATAAGAATGGAAAGTATTCGAAGCCCTGGAACATTGAAATGTCGTCATTTTATTGTTTTCCGCAATTTGTCGTGTGGTGTACCACAAAACTGATAATCTAGACTGTCAATATGATGCAATACGGCTTGCTGAACAATCTTATTGCATGAATTCCCTGAATTTATAAGAATGGAAAGTATTCGAAGCCCTGGAACATTGAAAAGTCGTCACTTTATTGTTTTCCGCAATTTGTCGTGTGGTGTACCACAAAACTGATAATCTAGACTGTCAATATGATACAATACGACATGCTGAACAATCTTATAGCATGAATTCCTAATTTATAATAATGGAAAGTATTCGAAGCTCTGGAACATTGAAATGTCGTCATTTTATTGTTTTCCGCAATTTGTCGTGTGGTGTATCACAAAACTGATAATCTAGACTGTCAAAATGATGCAATACGACTTTCTGGACAGTCAACAGCAGACGGTGGGATCAAGAAGCTCCGATCTGGACAACAGTGGCGAGAGACAGTTCACGTTGGTTGCTGCTCACGATACCAACTCCAAAGTATCCAAAATAATTTTAATATCCATTAATGAGGCCACGTTATCATTGCCCAAAAATAGTTGACGTATCTCGAGTCAATCAAAAATCAATCATTTCTATCAATTTTTTTTGTATATTTTTATGTAAAAAGGTAACTAATATGAAAGAAACAAGTGAAAAGGTAAAATCAATTGAGAAAAATTTCAAATTGGCGCTATTTTCAGAGTAAGAAAAAAGTTCGAAAGGCTGGAGGTTTGGTGGATACAAAAAGAAATGATGAGAATTGATTTGCAGCAGTCAGTCAGTCAAAGTCGGATCGATTGCTGACGCCCGGCTCGCTGCTGCTGAATCGGTTCGAGGTGCAGGACATCATTGGCGGCGGTGGGTTCGCGCAGATCTTCCTGTCGGTGCCTTGGAGCCAATTGAGATGAGCCGATGTTCGTTGTTCAGGGCCATCGACAAGGAGACGAAGGCGGAGTGCGCGGTGAAGGTGGAGGACTCTAAGCAGGACATTCGCCGCATGAAGCTCGAGATCACGGTGCTGCTGGCGTTGCGCGGCCAGCCCGGCATTCCGGAGATCATGGGCATGGGCAAGACGAGCTCGCCCGTTAACGCGCATTTCTTCATCATGCAGCTCGTCGGGCTGAATCTGTCTGATATCCGCCGGAAGCTGCCGAACAAGTCCATCTCGCACAAGACGCTCTACCGTGCCATGATCCAGGTAACCGTCTATTGATTGGCTCATTGTCAGAATTGTTGCAGGTCGCCAAGGCGTTGTCGATTGTGCACGGCGCCGGCTTCCTGCACCGAGACTTGAAGCCGTCCAACTGCTGTATTGGCCAGATTGATCCCACGCGCATATATCTCATCGATTACGGTTGGTTTTGAGCTTAGAGCAACTTTTTTTTTATTTTAAATGACAAAATAGTGCACTTCTTGTCGGATTTGAAGATCGACAAATTTAAAGGTTAATAGTATGTAAATTTGTGCAAGTTGTCGTCAAACTCTGCATTTTTGAGAAAACTGTGCAATTTGTCGTCAGTTGAGATGTTTTATTAGGATTTCATCAAATTGTGCGCAAAAATATATTTTTCGAAAATGTATTAAATTGTATGTGTGTAAATTGTCGTAAAATTTGATGTTTTTGTGCAATTTTGCGTCAAATGTGTTGCTTTTTAAACAAAATGTTTTTAAATGTAAAACTTATTATTTCGCTTTTTATTTTAAAGTAAGTGCAAATTGTCGTCAAATAAGATATTTTTTTGGATAAAATTGTACAATTCGCGTCAAATTGGATGTTTTACAGAAAACTCAAATTTAGGATATTTTACTTTTAAGTGTATCTTTATGAAGTGTTAAAAAAATCATTTTTCCGTCAAATCTAGTGTTTTGAATTAAAAACGTGAAATTTGTCGTCAAATGTAGTGTTGTTGAACTGTAAATGTGCATTTTGTCGCCAATTTTAGCGTTTTTGAAATGAAAGTGTGCAATTTGTCGTTAAATCTAGTGTTTTGAAATTAAAATGTGCAATTTTTCGTCAAATGTAGTGTTTTGAAATTAAAATGTGCAATTTTTCGTCAAATGTAGTGTTTTGAAATTAAAATGTGCAATTTTTCGTCAAATGTAGTGTTTTGAAATTAAAATGTGCAATTTTTCGTCAAATGTAGTGTTTTGAAGTTAAAATCTGCAATTTGTAGTTAAATCTAGTGTTTTGAAATTAAAATGTGCAATTTTTCGTCAAATGTAGTGTTTTGAAGTTAAAATCTGCAATTTGTCGTTAAATCTAGTGTTTTGAAATTAAAATGTGCAATTTGTCGTTAAATCTAGTGTTTTGAAATTAAAATGTGCAATTTGTCGTTAAATCTAGTGTTTTGAAATGAAAATGTGCAATTTTTCGTCAAATGTAGTGTTTTGAAGTTAAAATGTGCAATTTGTAGTTAAATCTAGTGTTTTGAAATTAAAATGTGCAATTTTTCGTCAAATGTAGTGTTTTGAAGTTAAAATCTGCAATTTGTCGTTAAATCTAGTGTTTTGAAATTAAAATGTGCAATTTTTCGTCAAATGTAGTGTTTTGAAGTTAAAATCTGCAATTTGTCGTTAAATCTAGTGTTTTGAAATTAAAATGTGCAATTTGTCGTTAAATCTAGTGTTTTGAAATTAAAATGTGCAATTTGTCGTTAAATCTAGTGTTTTGAAATTAAAATGTGCAATTTGTCGTTAAATCTAGTGTTTTGAAATGAAAATGTGCAATTTTTCGTCAAATGTAGTGTTTTGAAGTTAAAATGTGCAATTTGTAGTTAAATCTAGTGTTTTGAAATTAAAATGTGCAATTTTTCGTCAAATGTAGTGTTTTGAAGTTAAAATCTGCAATTTGTAGTTAAATCTAGTGTTTTGAAATTAAAATGTGCAATTTTTCGTCAAATGTAGTGTTTTGAAGTTAAAATCTGCAATTTGTCGTTAAATCTAGTGTTTTGAAATTAAAATGTGCAATTTGTCGTTAAATCTAGTGTTTTGAACTTAAAATGTGCAATTTGTCGTTAAATCTAGTGTTTTGAAATTAAAATGTGCAATTTTTCGTCAAATGTAGTGTTTTGAAGTTAAAATCTGCAATTTGTAGTTAAATCTAGTGTTTTGAAATTAAAATGTGCAATTTTTCGTCAAATGTAGTGTTTTGAAGTTAAAATCTGCAATTTGTCGTTAAATCTAGTGTTTTGAAATTAAAATGTGCAATTTTTCGTCAAATGTAGTGTTTTGAAATTAAAATGTGCATTTTTCCGTCAAATCTAGTATTTTTAAAATAAAACTCTGCAATTTTTCGTCAAATGTAGTGTTTTGAATTAAAAATGTGCAATTTGTCGTCAAATGTAGTGTTTTAATTAAAAATCTGCAATTTATCGTAAAATCTAGTATTCTTGACATTAAAATGTGCAATTTGTCGTCAAATCTAGTATTCTTGAAATTAAAATGTGTAGTTTGTCGTCAAATGTGATGTTGAATTAAAAATGTGGAATTTGTCGTCAAATGTAGCGTTTTTGAATTGTAAATGTGCACATTTTCGTAAAATGTAGTGTTTGCATCGACAATCGTAAGTTTTTCTATAGAATTGCTAAAATTAAAGCAAACAAAATGTGCTCGATAATAAAATGCACAAATTTCGGGTCTCACTCGGCAGTACATCGACAAGGGCGGAATTGTGCGCAAGCCGCGTGTGAGCGTCGGCCTGCGCGGCACCATTCGCTACATGAGCCTCGATGCACACGCTCGCCGCGACCTCGGACCCAACAACGACCTCGTCGCCTTCCTCTACACAACCGTTTGTGTTCGTCGTCGTCGCGCTCGAAACCGTCAATGTCGTTCAGATCGAACTCGGCGACGGCGGCCTTCCGTGGTCATACGAGCTGAAGACGGACGAGATCGTCAAGCTGAAGCAGGCGTATGTGGGCGAGAAGCTGTGCGCCAGGCAGACGAAAATGATCAAGGTGGCCGAGTACATCGAGTCGCTCAACTATCACAGCATCCCCGAGTACGGCAAGCTGCTGGCGATGCTCGAGGAGTGCAATCCGGCCGACTTGAAGGCCGACGAGTTGTACGATTGGCAGAGGTTTGTCGCATCTCGCATTCAATCTCATTCAAACGTTTGTTTAGGACTGATCTGCAGCAGCGTGAAGAGAGCGAGGTAGTCGACCTGATCGTGTCGCATTTATATTCTATCAAATTTCAGATGAAGAATGTGCAGGAGCCGAAAACGACACAAGGAATCTTGCAGAAATGACAAGTTTATTCAAACAACAACAACAAAATACCCATTTTGTGTGACGTTATCACAGTTATCAAATAAAACAAACAATTCCATTCAATTCCAATGGCTTCCTTTCACGTCAACAATGTCGAACAGCTGCCTCATTTTGTCATGTCGCAGTGGCGGCAGTGCCGACGACATTTCCAACGTCTCGCAAGTTTGATTCCGCTTGATTTCTGCAATACAGCTCATTGGTTTCCCCCCGCTATCACGCTCATCTCATACCTTTCAACTCGTCATTCTCGACCCGCAATAAATTGCTGTAATCAAATGGTTGTGTCGTGTTAACGGCTCGCTTCCGCAGTCGATCGTCGATTATGAAAAAGTGCGCTTCGGTGCTGAACACCAAATTCTCTTGGTTCTTATTCACCGGATTCTCGACGTCGAATAGCAAGTAGAGGTACTTTAGTGTTTCTGACAAGAAGAATGACTCCATCCTGTCTTCGAGTGATCCGTCGAGCACATTGTGCACCGTAGCGTAGCCGCATTTCGTTTTTGTTATCGTCTCCAGCGAATGAATAATCTCGAGACCGACATTAAGGTAGAACGGATTCTTTGTTGCTTGGTATCTGAAAGTTCCAGCATAATTTAATAGTCATGGAGAAGAATTTATCCCTTATTAATACAAAAAAGAGAGAAAAAGAAAAAGACAAAAGAGATAATCGCCGATTTAATGACCGTGGAAGAAAAAATTTCTGGGTTTTCAGATTCATGCCCCTCTCTAAACAATTTCCAATCACAAGACAACTCACAACAAGTACGTGGATTCGACAAACTCGGGACGCAGCGGATAAAAGCTGACGTCCGGCTGCTGCAGTTTCCAATTAAATCTTTCCGGCAGCACTCCAAACTTCTTCCAGATGGCATAATAAAACGAATGATGGCAGATGGCTTCCTCGAGGTGGCCCGCGAGCAGCAGCACTCCGCTGAAGCTCGCCTGCAGCGCGTCCATCCACGTGTTGTGCACACTGCCGTCTCGGCGGTCCACATTCACGAAAATCGGCGGCTCGCCATCATTGCGCGTGCAATTGCGACGTCCCACACGCATGTATTCCATGATGCTCTTCAGCGACTCATTGAACATGACAAGATCCCTTTTGTCGCCAAGCACAATGTACGATTTTAGCATATACTCGTAGAACGAATCAATTCCGGCTCCAAGGCCCGACATATGACCCAGCCAATGACCCGTGTGAATGTCGATCAGGTTTCCTGTCAATTGTAAACATTTTTCCAAACGATTTTCTTGAATATTACCATGAAGGCCAGTTTCCTTTGTCCGCAACTGCCATAGCCTTGCGTTGACTTTTCTCGCAAGACTCTCAAACCTGTCATCTCCAATCAACCGCGACAAGATCCCAAATTCGAGGAGAAGCGACCCAGCACCAGCAGTACAAGTGGCCGTCGTTGTTCCCGGCAGCACGCCTCTTTCCAAATTCACTCGCGTGAATGGAATACCTGCAAAAAAGCCTCGCTTACACTCCCATCACGTGTCTCTTACCGGTGTTCGTATTCTCAAACGCCGGCAGCAATCTCGTCGCCAGCTCGTGTGCCATTGTCAATAATTCTCCCTTATATTCCGGCATGTAGAAATGTCCAAACGTGTTGTTTATATCGCTAGCAATGAGATGAGCCGATAAAAGACTTCCCATTACCCTAAAAACAAATATGAGAAAACACGTCCACATGCGATAAGAGCTCATCTACCGTATAGTCGATTCGAATACCTGTACAGTGGTGTTCAATTTGAAAGAGACATTGTCGATGACATCTTGAACGTATTTTTTAAATGTCTGATTATAGCCTAAAAGTGTGGCAGGCATTAGTAGCTGATTATTGTTTATTTACATACCAAATACAACTAAAGAATCTAGTGAGTCTATAAGAGTTAGCGAGTAATCACCAAGAGCATCGTTTATATTGATATTGTCTCTGGAAAAATTCAATATTTATAAACTATAGTCGTCGCCAAATTCGATTACCTCCGCAAAGTGTGGCGCACTTTTTTTAAATATTATTTTTTCATTTAATTTTCATGATTATTTTCTTGTTTATGCTCGTTCTATATTGTTTTTGCTTAAATAAATTGAAGAATATGTTATAGATGTTGTTTAAATAGTGGAATAATTGTGGAAAAGAATAATAATCCTAAAAATTAAATAAAAAAATAATATTTAAAAAAGTGCGCCACATTTTGCGGTGGTAATCGAATTTGGCGACGACTATAACAAAAAATGCTTTAAAAATATTTCAAACAAAAATCTTTGAACGTTATCTACAGTATCGCGTTAAAGGAACGTTTCATAACTATGTGTTACTGTATTTTTTTTACTAACATTGTTCTGTTTCTATTTTTTTTAAATAACTTAAGCGAATTGGAGCTGCTCTGCATAAAAATGGCATCTGCCAACACTCAAATGTTTATTTCATTTCAATGCAGTACTTAAATATAGACTAATTCCAGGAAATTTTATTTAAAAGAAAACTATTGTAATTCAATCTACAGTATCATGTTAAAGGAACATATCATAATTGTGTGTTACTGTATTTTTGTTTCACATTTATTATTATTTATTTTTTCAACTCACGGATTCTGATGATCAGCACCCCTTCCACGACAATTAATCGGATCCAGTTCATCAGCCGGGTACGCGTACTTGATATAACTGTTCCATGCGAAATCAAACATTTCTCGTGTTTTCGCCTTCGCATTCAATCTGTGCTTCTAAATTCTCGATTCATTTCAAGTCATCACACTCCGCTCACCTCTAAAAACGTGCTATACGTGACTTCATCATTAGTAGCGATGAACGGATTCTCGATACATTCAACACCAATTAAAATAAGCAATAAATTAGCGAATACATAATCACTTTTCTGTAAAAATCAACAATTACAGATTTATAATCGACTATTCTTTCCATTTTACCATAGTATTATCATAATAGTGAGTGAGCTGCAAATATAATACATTTTATTAATAAGATCATTGATTTTTTTTTTGCGTTTTTGGCACATATCGTTGGATTTTGTAGAGAGAGAGAATACAAGTCTAAATAACTGAAATTCTACTAATATTCATTAATCGTGTAAAATGGGTCATACTAGTGGTTAATTCTAATCTTTAAAAATTATCCAATTCCCATTTAGGACACAAAACGCCCTTTATACATTTTTCGTTCTATTTTGGGTATTATAGCGAAAATCTGTGTTCTGATAATCTCCGAAAATCTGATAATTCTTTATGCCACAATTTTTCTCTTCCAGCTATTTCACTTTTAGTTGTTTCTAACGGATGCACCGTGAGAATAATTATATAGACTATTTCAAAGTTTTTGACGGCTGCGTTGCGAAAATTATAAAAATAGAGAGTTGTCTTTGTGTCTCTCAATTTATGCGGTTCGCAACGCAGCCGTCAAAAATTTTGAAATAGTCTATAAACATAATTTCCTTCACATGTGCAGGAACAACAATTTTGATACAGATTATACAACTTCAAGTGCCATCAACCCAAATAAATAATAAATATCACAATAATGATTAAAAACACTATAACAAGTATCGTTCCAATAAAAATTTCAACAAATTTATTATCAACAAGTATGGTAGGTTCATGATTTTTATCTCATTTTTCTTCTGATGGGGCATGTAGAACTCATTTAAATTATCAAATACACTTCTTCTAACATTTTTCAAATCGTTACTAAAATATTCAATAATGAGTTTTCATGTATACTTTCCAAAATCGCGTTAATTTAGAAGTTCACTCCATATCTCATAATTAACGTTTGACTCTGATATTCAATTAAACCAAGTTAACTTGTAAAAATGAGATCTCAGTACATATTAGAGCAATTGAATATTTAAGCTATTTTGATATAATCTCGTAAAAGTGGCGTAAATTTATTATATCTAGAAATCTATAAACGTTAAAAATTAATATTCGGATTTACTTGTCGACTTTTAAAATTTTAGAATATCTTCTTATCTCTGTTCGAAATTTAAGTTCTCTATTTCATGCTAAAATGATAATTTTCGGTTTTTCTGTAAAATCCGGGTTACAACACGAAAAGCGTCAATGATGGTATAGCTGGCGCATCCCAAAACCATTGACGCATTTCGCGTTTTTTTCAGATTTGTCTAACTTTTTTTTAACTTAAAAAAACCTATTCAAACACTAGGAGACACGAAAAATGTCTTTGGCTACATTTTCTGAGAACTACTCCGGTATAGGTTTGTAGTTAGCATGAGGGAAGATTGCAAATAATGCTCTTTCAGAATTTAAGCGAATCTTGAGGTACAACACACCATTTTAAATTTTAAATACGAATGATTGATTTCCACGTGGATTGTACAGAAAAATTCTAAAATAAATAACCCTTAAATTTAACTAAATAGTTAGACAATTGTGTTGATAAATTCTAGACAGAAAAATTTTGTTCTAATCGCTTTAAAATTTCTTTAGACCAACTCAAATAAGCTCACTGTGCTATTGAATTTAAAATTGAGTATATTTTTACTAGTTCCATCAATTTGAGTATTACGTATGCACCCAATCATGGCAAAAACGTTCCAAAAAACATGACCCTACTAAACATGAACCAAAACAAAAACAACTTTCATCTAATATTCCTAAAAAAAAATCAAAACAACGACTAATTTTACAAATGCTTGTGAATTTCCTCGTATATCGCCATCACTAGAGCCCCACCGGCACTCCTGAATATATTCGCCAATGCTCCTTTGTACAACCCGCGCACGCCTTCTTCACGGACAATCTTCTTGGCGGCGGCAAGCGCCTTCGATGTGCTCAATTGCCCGCGCACCATCATTCGCCGTCGGACCGTGTCCCAGGGGTATGTCAGGTAGCTCGAAAACACGGTGACACACTGAAAAACATTGCATTTCATTTGTTCTTTGATTAAAATGAGCAACCTGTGCGATACAGAATGATGCATAGAATGGTAGCTTTTTCTTATCTTGGTGAATCATGTTTCGAATGGCGTCGTAAAGTCCGAAATAAACCGATCTGTAGATGAAGTAAGTTTGGAGGGATATGGAGAAGCCGCGGTAGAGGGCTGTCACACCTTCAGCTTTCACTGTCTTCATTGTGCAATCGACAAGGCCCTGTTGGTTTTCTTTGGTTATTTATTCGTGGATGTTTTTCGGTTACCTTATATTCCCTCGTGGCATTGGTGCCCATGTCTGCTGCTAATCGAGTTCTTATAAAATCTAATGGGTATACAATACATAGTGATGAGCAACCAGCGAGACCTCCGCAAACTAACGTGCGTGTACTATATGAGAGCACGTTCTGAAACAAACGCAAATCATTCAATAAAAATAATTTTAATACATCTTGCCGCTTCATATTCTTCAACAGGATTGATTTATACAAGTCATTAAAAGCAAAGTTAAACGCCTGTGTCGGAAAATAGCGAATAATATTGGTCATATTTCCCCTCCAAAAAGAGAGAAGGCCCTGCTCCTTTGGAACTCGCACGAAAGCGTCGAGAATTCCATTGAAACGTTTGTCGGCCGCAATGTCTTTATGAGAATATTGTACTTGAAGCAAAAGCTTGACTCGCTCGATCGGAGCCACTGCAGTTTTTGAGATTGACGCCGAAACGCCACCGATTAGGAGATCGGTGGCGAAACGCCGAACGTCATGCGGTTTCGTAAGACTTACGCTAGTTGTCGTCATCTCATCTTAAAATATTGTCTGTATTATTATGGTGAGAAATAATAAAGCGTAAACAATAGAAAATATAGAAATAAATACTACAATAATAATGAGAAAATTACCTGATAAAATGTATTTTAGAAAAATAATTACATCATTTTTTCACAACGTATTTATAGCTGACAAATTCCTCTATTGTTCAAAATTTAGCAATGTTATAAAATCTGCTTTATTTTATTTGTTTTTAGACTATTAAAATATTAATTCATGTTACGTGGGACCATAATAATAAGTAAAACATGATTATTGAAAATTATTATGTTGGAACAATTAGTGGACGAGATTATATGGAAGAACTTTTGCAATTCTTACAAAATATTTTCTCTTCTTTATCATTTTTTAAATATTTCTTAATCCTATTTTAGGCCTTTTTAGGTTGTTTTTGTAAAATTTTGGTTAATTACAAATAGTAGATTGATTAAATAATATTAGACTAATTTAACTTATTAATAAAATGTCATTATTTATGTTGTTTTCTCTGTTTATAGAATGAAATGTATTTAAATTGTTTCCTGACGTCAAACTTTTTCCTTTTATTTTATTAACGTCATTAGAAAAATATAAACGAACTGTAGCCTGTATCTTGTTAGTCGCAACTGCATACCAACTGGAGATGACGATTTTCCGAACTTTGAAAGTGTCTGAAAACTTCTACACATATTCAATGAAATATTGTTTACGTCAATTTAACTAGGCTTGTTCTAAAATATCTAAAATTATTAATATATTTCCAAAAAGTAAGATTTGAGTACGTTTACTGAGCTATTTATTATCATTCCAGTTGGAGTGCGACTGTCGCAGCGGAAAATCGCTTTACAGTGAGACAATTATAAACAGAATGTTCGTGTCCCTTAATGATACTTAGATGTCCAACGTCATTCGGCCTACACATAATTCATAAGCCTCTGCAGTCTTGTAGAATTTTCCGTATTCATCTTCCTCCGAAAGTCTTAATTCCTTGTTCCAATAACTTGTACTCGTTTGTTTCACGTTTCTTCACGTTCAAATCATTGATAAAAATCTAATTTAATGTATTTCAGGGTAACAAATAAGGCAAGATGGTTCTTGACATGGATATGTTCCGTGAGGAGAAGGGTAACTTAACCAACGATTTAATCAAGGTTTATAATTATTATTTATTAGGTGGAAACCCTGAATTGATTCGCGAATCGCAACGCAAACGTTTCAAAGATCCAAATCTTGTCGATGAGGTGATCGCATTGGATCAGCAATGGAGAAAGGATCGTTTCTTGGGAGATCAATTGAATAGACAGAAGAATGTTTTCAGCAAAGCCATTGGAATGAAAATGAAGGTTTCCATATTTTGCAATAATTTTCCTTTTTTTAATTTAAAAAAATTTTGAAGATCAAATTAAAAATTTAGATAAGGAATATTTAAAAAAAAGCATGGGATATTTGTTATTAATGATTTAAGAATTAATAATCTCTATTGAAGTGCATCAATAATAATAATTAAAGCACTATCTTCACTGTATTCTGTTTTTTATAAATTCAAACTGCATTACTACGATTTCTTGTTCGTATATTTTGAAGGCTTCTGTATATTTTATGTTTTTCTGTAGATCGTGAAGAAATTATATTCAAATTGTTTTAGTTTTCTCTAATCTTTTTTATATTTAGGAAGTTTTTTCTTAATTTTCAGTAATTACTGCAGTAATAAGTTGTAATGAATCATCTTATCTTATAATTTTTCATGAAAAATACACTAATTTAATCAAAATTTTGTAGAATAAGGAGCCACAGGGCGATAACGACACCGTCGAGGATGAAATCGTCGCTAAATTGGCTGAACTCAAAGTCGACGAGCTCTCAAATCTCACCGTTGTCCAGATCAAGAAGCTACGAGCGTTGGTTGACGATAAGATGGCTGAGTGTAAAGCTTCAATGGAAGCCACCGAGCTCGAACGTCAAAAGAAGCTCATTCAGATTGGAAATTTATTGCACGATTCTGTTGTTGTTAGTGATAACGAAGATAATAATAAGGTTGGATCGATGATCGCACCCAATTGATCATCTCATTCAGATTGAACGAACGTTTGGTGATATAAACACACGCAAAAAGTATTCGCACGTGGACCTCGTTGTAATGGTTGATGGATTTGATGGTGAGCGGGGAACGTCGGTGGCCGGAGCACGCGGATATTTCCTCAAGGGACCGCTGGTGTTCCTGGAGCAGGCGATCATCCAGCTCGCTTTGCAAGAGTTGCTCGCTAAGGGATACACGCCACTATATACGCCGTTCTTTATGAGGAAGGAGGTGATGCAGGAAGTTGCGCAGTTGTCGCAATTCGACGAAGAGCTGTACAAGGTTTCGGGAAAGGCGTCGGAAATCAGCGGAGATCAGACGGTTGACGAGAAATATTTAATTGCCACGTCGGAGCAGCCAATAGCCGCATTCCACCGTAACGAGTGGATGAAGGAATCAGACTTGCCAATCAAATACGCTGGTGTGTCGACGTGCTTTAGGCAGGAGGTCGGAAGTCATGGAAGAGATACTCGTGGAATCTTCCGTGTGCATCAATTTGAGAAGATTGAGCAATTCATTTTATGCAATCCAAATGACAACGAATCGTGGACGTTGTTTGATGAGGTTTTTTGTTTGTTTTATTGTGATAATGGGAAAAGTGTGGGTTTAGATGATTGGAAATGCTGAATCTTATTACAAGAAGCTGGAAATCCCATATCAAGTTGTTAATATTGTATCGGCAGAGTTGAACTTGGCCGCAGCGAAAAAGTTAGCAACGATGAGATGTAGCAAATAAATTTGAAATAATTTCAGGTTTGATCTGGAAGCATGGTTCCCAGGATCCGGTGCGTTCCGAGAACTCGTCTCGTGCTCAAACTGTCTTGATTATCAAGCACGCCGACTTCGTGTCCGCTACGGTCAAACCAAGAAAATGGACGGAGAGGTACGTAATGTTCTTTTTAAAATATGCGTAATTGGTAAATGTGATTTAAAATCAGCACCCAAAATTAAAATTATTGTTTTTGAATATTTCAACGTGTATAATGACATTTGGTCTGAAATTCTCTTCCAGATTCTGAGTGTGTCCTATTTGTAGGTGCAATACGTGCACATGCTTAATGCGACTATGTGCGCGACGACCCGCGTCATCTGCGCCATCCTCGAGAACAACCAAACCGAAGAAGGCATCAACATTCCAACAGCTCTCCAGCAGTTCATGCCGGAGAAGTATCGCACGTTTATTCCGTTCGTCAAGCCGGCACCGATCGACGAGGAGGAAAAGAACAAAAAGAAGAAGGGCGGTAAATAGTTACAAACAACTCTTTATATAAAACAATTATTAATTTTTTCTCTTATAAAAATATATGTTAAACACACACAGTTTTTTTAGTCCATTTACATGATAATTTTACTATGGTGGGATTGGAATCATATAATTAACAACAAAAAATCACAACGCGGGACCCAGCCGCTAACCTAACCGGGGGATATTTGAACGAATGCGTAAAATTAACAAGTAGACGTATCATCATCATATTCTGCGAGTTCTGAGTATGTATGAGTACTAGATTTACATTTCCAATGAGTTGGAGGAGTTGGTGAACACGTATGAAGAAAAAATACATTTTAAGAAACCATTAATATAGGAAGATACTCCCCGATCACAATGTTTTGTTCAATATTGCTTGCTGCCTGCAAATCGCATTATATTATATAGCGATTGAAAAATGAGCCCACCATTCCCTAGCCGCCTTGATTCCGGCGATTTTTGATTTACCAATATTTGACATGTCCAATAATGTTACCCGTTCAGATGGTACCCATTTATATCTACAATTTTTTTTCAAAAAATTACTTCTCGGCTTAGACACACTTACTGTTCTGAAACGTTAGTTTTCTGGAAAAATTCCACGTAGACGAGCTCGTCGTTCTCGTGGCCGTATGAAGAATGTCGGCTCTTCGGCGACGATCCATTTCGATTCGGCCGACTGGCGATCATCTGCTGACGCTGTTCTTTCGAAATGTCTGACAGATGCGCATATTGAACGTCAATGACTCTGCAAGTAGCACATTTTTCTATTCATCACAATAAAACTCACTTAGCCGCTTTTCCATCAACATTCACCAGTGCGTTGTGTGCAAACTTCGACTGAATCTCTCGTCGCGCCTTCTCAATCGCCGACGGCTGCTTCATCTTCGGCAGCACCGACCTCTTCTTATTCGACAGCTTCAGCGGCTTCTCCACCACCATCACATCCTCATCCGTCGAGCATTCCGTTGACGACGCCGAGCCGGGCACCGGACTCGTGAGAACGCTCGATTCGCGGAATCTGCCCGAGAACTGTGCCGAGCGGGCTGATCCTCGACGGCTGCTCCTCGGCGAGATCATCGTCTGATTCTGCTGGGCGATGGTCGAAAACGAGTACTGCTGCGATTTCGGCGTTAGGAACGGAAGGATTGACGACATTGTTGCCGCGTCTTTTTTCCGTTTCGCGCTCGTCCCCCCAGCCACACTCATCTTCCTTTTATTCGTCGGCGTCGCTTCGCCGCCCTTGAACAGCGCTTTCCACGAATCTCTGTTTGCGCTCTTCTTCCTCTCCTCGTCCGAATCGCTGTTGACGGCATCTTCTTGCTCTTCTTCTTGCACCTCCTTCGACGTCGATGGCATATTCTCGTCCATTCTCGCCTTTCCGCCGTACATTTCCAGCATCTCCGCGCAAAGCACACTCCAAAACTTGTCATCACTTTTGGCGCCTCTGATCGCTTCCAGTTCATTCCATCGTCGTTCGGCTTCATTCACGATCATCATCGCCGTTTTGTGAAATCTTTTGCCATATTTGAAATAATATTCATTATCGTGGTTAAATTTCGCACAGTTTTGCGTCATTAACACCACGTCGTCGCGTAGCGCTTCGATGCTCCGATATGTTCTAATCTTCTTGCGCATTGTCGACAGGTCCATCGGCTTGCTGATCACCGACCTATACCCAGCGACATCCACCGGCTCATGGAACACCTTCTTGCTGTCCTTTTCTACGAGCTGATTTATTACATCTTCAAGCATTACTTCCAGCGGCATCAGCGCTGTTTCGAGAAGTTTTCGATGCAAATTCATGTACATCTTCTTATTCTTCTCGCGCTTCTTCGCTTGCTCGGACAGCAATCTCGTCGTTTCCAGCGAGTTACGAATCGTACGGAACTTCTCGTAGGCCTTCTTCTCATCCACGCTCATGTCCAAACCATTTCCACTACCGGATTTCTTCTCCTTTGGCAATATTTCGACATTCAAGCGACGGATGAGCGGCACGCCAGCTCGTGAACGTCTCTTCAGATACCAGTATACTACAATTTCATCAAAATTTGCTATCTTCGTCTCCTTGGCAATCCGATCCACGTTCTCTTTACTAATTGTTGGCATTCTGCAAAAAATACAAACGTTTTTTCCAATTTTGGAAATCAATTTACGCACGTGATCACAGGCCGATAAGCTCCACTTGCTTCCATGCTCCTTCTCGCCTTCCGAATCGACATCTCAATCTCTTTCTTCGTCATATTGTTTCCAGAAGCATGCTTCTGGCAATAAACAAATCTCTGCAAGGATGGATTTACAAATATTCTGCAGGTTTAAATGCGTCAAATACCTTTACATCAACTTCCTCCCCGTTCTGCTCGTCCTGAACTGTTTCCACTTTCATGGCGAGGCCCAGCTGCTGTGCACAAGTAACATGGAACGCTTTGATGCAGCTTCGACTCGAGCATTGGATACAAGCACCGTGTTTGTTTCTAAAAAAACCCATAAATAATTATTCCGCATCATTCAAAACAAAACAATTCGATGTGAATCATTCAGTAACTATAACTTGTCGCGGTCAAACTTTACAGAGAAATATACTAACCCCAGGATAAGTAATCGTTGAAACTAAAAATCAAATCAAGAATTCAGTAAAGGCCCTTGGGCAGAAAAATAATGAAATCCTCCTTCAAAAATGTCACAAAAACTGTTGCCCATTTCCACGTGAGAATTCTAAGCGTTATTTAATGTTTTTTTTAATATTTGGTTACACTACGAGAGTAAATGAGAACTTCTAGAGTATATAAAATCAAAACTGTTCCGGAGCACACAAGCGGAAATTCATCAAATTTGAGTAATTTTAGTACTCAAACGATATTGCAAATTAACATTTACGCTTTCAAATTTTAAATATTCTTCAAAAACTTTCTTTAGAAAATAAAAAACTAAATTCTACGTAAATTGTATCGAATCTACCTTAAAATATGTAAGCTCTTGTTAGCTTAATATTATAATTATATATTCTACAACCTTAACAGCGCTCGCATGTTTAATGCTTCAATGTATACTAAGTTTCACAGAGCAAAACCTTCTAAAAAAAAAGTAAGCGTCACACGAAAATAACAATTTTGTTGAATATTTACAAAAAAGGGGCGTGGCCAAAATAGCCGATGATGCATATATTGACGCTAGCGCGGCACTGTTTCCGCAAGAATATTTTTTAACAAGTTTTGAAGATTCCAATTTTTAGCGCTCTCCAAGAAAACTATAGTCGTCGCCAAATGCGATTACCACCGCCAAATGTGGCGCACTTTTTAAATATTATTTTTTCATTTAATTTTTATGGCTTTTACTATTATCCACAATTATTCCACGTTTGAAACAGATTCTAAAACATATTCTTCAATTAATTTAAGCAAAAACGGTGTAGAACGAGCATAAACAAGAAAATAATGATAAAAATTAAATGAAAAAATGATATTTAAAAAATATATGCCACATTTTGTGGTGGTAATCGAATTTGGCGACGACTATATAATACTTCACCACCGTATTAATAACGTTTCGTCTAATAAAATTGTATTTAAAAAAAACTCAAATACTCACCTACAATACAAACATCGCAGTATTTTTCTCTCCTTGAGGCATTCTCGTACGCCTTCCACCGGCTCCAAAAACACCGCGTTCGCAAAGTGAACCTCATTCAACCAAATGGCACACACCACGTGTGCCCATCGACCGTCCGACGTCGGCTTAAACGCGCCGAAGGGGTGCGGGCATAGGCAGCACTTCACTGGCTCCGACGGGCTCAGCTTGCACTTCCTACACAGCCACGAGCCCTCGGGAATGTAAGGCACACCGTAACAGTCCTGGTGAACCGCTATGTTGCACATATCACAATAAATGATCTGATTGGCATTGGAAACATCGCCATCGGCGCAAACACAACACACGTCATCCGATTCTTCGTCTGAGTTCATCTGGTTTGATGAGCTCATCGCGTTCTTTGGCTTAAATTAATCGTATTTAGCATTTTGTTTGATGATTAAGTTACCTCGAATTTACAGCACTTTTCCATTCGATCAATCGCCACTTCAAACATTTCGACATTTATTTCATCAATATTTTCACTTTTTCGTTTTTTATTTGACAGTGATATCCATTCGCAATCCTTTAAAATTTGAAATGAATTATTTTAATTCTTGAGAAAGAACAATACCTCTTCATCTATATCATATTCGACAGTTTTTTCCGTCTTTTTCTTTGGTGTGTGCTGGATGTAATTGAAAGGTGTTTTGAATAGTGATTTTTCAATTAAATTGTCAAGGATTTTAACATTTGTCTCCGGTACCGCCAATTGAGCCGTCTTGTAATGCTGGAAATAAAAATTGTTGTATCTCACGATTATTTAAACAATTTTTCATTGTGATATATATATTTTTTTCACTTTTGAAAACATTCTCGCTTCAAAATTGATTAATTGATATAATCTCCTAATGATAGTTATAAATAATTACCTGCGCATAATTCCCCAGCGACGACTGAGCATCAGCCCTTCTAACTTTCTTCTTCAATTTAATCGGCGTATTCAAATTAAACCGACTACCACTCGTCAAATTAGCAAAGCCCGTCACTGTACTCATTTCCCCTTTACTTCTATCATGACAATATTTGAACCTGAAATCACATCACATTTAAGATTCAGAATAAATAAATGCAATTTTAATCTTGCATAGATGATTATTAACATTAACAAGCCAAAATCATCTTTGGTGAGGAAGGATGCGAAGAAATCATAGAAAATATAAACATGTTTAATAGAAAACGCAGACAAGTGAGAAGGAATAAGGGCACCAGCCAGCCATCCAGCCAACATACTCACTCGCTCTCATCGAATCGAACGCGAGGCCAGTGAAAAGACATACAAACACACTCACACATGACGAAACAATAATATATAAACGGCGAAAAGTTAGAATTGAATCGCAGATGAGCGATGAAAACATGAAATTGAGCAATTATTGAAACGAGCCGCCACATTTCTAATTGGCTCGAATAATTTCTGGCGTTTTTACAATTATTTATAAATGGTACTACCGCTTACAATTTGATGTACAATAGCTATTGATAATATTCGCTTTATCCTTGTGTTAAAAAAAGAAATTAAATTTTTAAAAATAAAATCATAGGTGGGCGGAGCTTACATACAAACGCGGCATGGATTTCAGAAATACCTCACAGAAATTTTAAATTAATTTTTGTTGTGGATCTAGATGAACTTATAAAGCGTTATAGTTAAAAGAGTAAGGTTCTGTCTCAAGGGATATAACTCATAATTATTATAGCTAATAAAACTGTACAATTCACAAAGGAAATAAATCAAAAATGTTAAACTTTTTTTAATATTTAATCTTTAAATAAATTATTGAATCTTATACTTATAGAATCTATCATTATGTGTACGATACTTTAATAATTCCTGCAAAAGCTTTTGATAGGAACCATAGGAAAACCAAATATAAAATAAAAAGAAGCAGCTTCTTAAGAAGGAGTGAATGTCTCGTAATTGTACAAGAGATGGCCGAATTAATAATGTTCGGTCACAATTAATATCACAATCTTTAAGCTTTTGCATTGCATATAGGAAATAACTATTCTAAAACTATTTCATTCATTATATTTAGAAATTATTCTTGACAATTAGGAAGTGCCTAAATTCTTAACGAACCAAGAATTTTGAAAATGGATTTATACATCAAACACGGCCGCGGCCGCGTTCTCACATGGTCATGGACAAAATTTAGCAGAGCTTTACTGTAATTTTATTTTATTATCCACGTCCAATTTAGTGCATTATAAGATTATTGATAATCAGTTGAAATACATTTAAAGCTTTCAAATTACTTATAAATAAAAAATGATGAATTTATTCATTGCATGCCGCGAGATTACCGGAAACCATGCGCGCATTGTAAAGAGGCCACACCCATTTTAAATGTTACTATGGTTTTTGATGAATATATTTGGTTAATTTATATTATATAAAATACCAATATCCTATATTAATATAGTAACTACTTCTTTTAGTATTTACTATTTACCTAATGATGCGTGAAGCTTGTAATTGCGATAACAATAATATTAAACAGATCTGCAATCATTCGTCAGTTGTCATTTGACGAAATTTCGCAGACAACTTTATTATTTTTTTATTTATTTTCCTTACAATTAGTTTAGCGTACTATGCAAAGTTTAACGTACTCTGTTGCAGTACTCTGTTCATTCATTTATAGTAACTTCAAGTTATTTATACTGATCATTCTATATTTAAATGTTAATTGTATATTTTCCGACATTTCGTTACGATAGAGCGTATTTTCATTTCTATATTTGTTATTATTTACTGTTCCGTGATTATTAAATATATTTAAGCCTACGCATGACCGGTTTGACATGTAGACTACTAAGATTTGCTCCAACACTCCGTCGAATGTACAGTGGATTGCAGGCAAACTTTACCACTATACACTTCAACAAAATTCCCACCTTTTCAGCCACCAATGGAGCCGGAACCGGGTATGTGCTGTGGCGACGAGTGCGAGAGCTGCGTATGGCTGGTTTATGCCAATGAGCTCGTCGATTATTACCGTCACAAGTACCCGAGTGACCTCAACAGCATCCAACGGGTCAAAGACGAAGTTTACGAGAAGATCGAGCGTCCCGAGATAAAAGCCTACGTGATCTCCGAAATCAACATTGCCGCCAAACAGATGGCCGACATGCAGGCGATTGCCAAAAAGAAGAACAAGAAAAAACAACCATAGTCTATGTACATTTATTAGGTATTTTACAATAAATAATTTCTTATAGAATATGTGACGAGGCCATGTTCTTCATTTTCATTAGCGCCTGCTGACGACAAACTTCCACGTACTTCTTCTGCTCTTGTTTCACTTTCTCAAGGTACTCGTCATGCTCCTTTTGATATTGTGGATTTGTCAGCGCTTCCAACTTTCGCGTGATTTCATCAACTTCTTTTATCATTGCCTCCATCTTTCCCAAATCGAACATGCCTTCAACGGGGGTTTCAGCAGCTTCAACAAGCTGTAAATTATTCTTGCATTAGGACGTCAAACAAACGACAAATTTGTACCGAATGACTGGCACGTAATATTCCATCAAATTCGCGGTGACGCTCATTTCTCTCGAATCGTTCGACGAATTTCTCCACTTCGTTCCGTATCTTAATTCTTTTTTAAATTCTTGCATTGATTATTCTTTTATAGACTAACGATCGGAACATGATCAAACATTTGTTCTCCCATGAGAGCAATGTCACCGATAACTTGTGCCACTGACATCTAAAACTTTTCCAAGCTGAGATCACCTTTTGAAATGCAGGAAAATTCAGAAATCGAATTGCGCAGATTCATAGACTGTATACCCAAAACAACGAAAAAAACAACCAAAATTTCAGTCAAACTTTATTTCGTTCACAATAAAAAATCCAATAAAAAGAACTTAATTTAAATAATCAGATTAGGGATAGAGGGTGGTGTTACCATTAGACAGAGGGAGAACACAAATAGTATGATTAATATACAAAACGCTTTCCATTTAAAAGGGGCGGATACACTCTCAGAATCAAATGCTCTGATAAAAAATAAACAATGAGCTTATCAGTGAACAATGGAAGGTTGCGCGAGGACTCACAAAGAAAACAAAACAAAAACACCGGTAAAATCGGTTATATTCAACATTCTTTCTTCATTTTTGACAATAAAAACCCTAGAACAATGTCAAAAACTATTTCAAATACACATTTTTAACATTTTAATTCAAATGGAACCCTTTTTCGTTAACAGCCGTCAACAATCGCTCTCGTAAAATGTCCGCCGATGAGTACTCCGGAAGCTTCAAATAATGAACACACGTGTTAACCTAAATATTCCTCTCCAAATCAATAAAAATCATAAAAAACTCGCTCACCGATGGATAACTGCCATCTCCGCTCTCAATTTTCCTGACAATCGTCAACCTCGGATGCAGGTTGGCCAAGCCACCCGGCGGAAGACTTGAGCATCCGGTCGCAAACTGCAAGAAGCTCTTGCGCTCCTGCGGCGACAGCCCCACCATCACTTCAACGAATCGCAAGAATCCTGGGGACTCTCTAGTATATCCCAACTTTGGCTCCGTGTAATTCAAAACATCTTCTCGCGTCCATTCAGGACATTGCTCGCCCGACAACAATCTTTGCACTTCTTCCGGCGAGTACGCTCCGAGAGCCCTCAACGGGAACACTCTGTCGAATCCTTCACGGAATGCGCGCATCTGATCCAAAATGCCAGTGTTCAAGTAAAACTCTTCGCATTTTTCCACATATTGCTCAATGTTGTCCATGGTTAAGTCAATCTCCGATCCACCGTCAACCAATTCCATCTCATCATATTCGAACACCTTCGACGGTGCGTTCACCCTAAAACTCATATTTAATAAAAAGGCACATTGCAAAAAAACAAACGTGAAACTAAGCGCCAAATCCTCCACACGACACGTGGTTCCCTTCATCTGGAGCTTGAGCTCACCAATTTTCCTTCTCTTCGCCAACTGATCCAAATTTGGTTCGTTTTCGATTGCTCGCTTTCGTTGTGCTAACGCTCTCAACTCTTTCAAAAAACTTCCTGAAAACTTCCAGCTATGCATGCTGCCACCAAAATAAAAACAACGACAAACCTTTGACTGGGTTAACTTCTTCAAAATCATCCAAGGAGAGCACCTTCTCCGGGTTAACCAACTCCGCTTCGTTGACGTTCGGATGGACCAGCAACTTCAAAAACGGTCTCGACAACGGCAAATCGACTAGCCTTCCATCCTGCAACACCTTGGCCAGGAATATGCCGAGCACTCTGAACATCTCCGAAGCTCTCTTCACTTCGTCCGTGTGCGGCGGCAGCGGTGCCGGGAACAAGCCACCCGTGCGTCTCACATAGTAGCCGGCCGGCTTCTTTCCCTCGCCCAGATCAACCTCCTTTTCTTCTTCTCCCTTCGGCTGCTCCTCGTGGTCGTCGCAAATCCAGATGGCAAGCGCTTTGCGTTGAAGCTCGGCGGCGACCAGTGCGTAAAACTCGAGCGTCGGTCCAAGGCCGGTTCCCTCCTCATTGGTGTATTCAATTTCAAGGATTGCTTTGCGGCTCGCGTGGAATTTCATTAATCGAACAGCTTGATCCAATAACATTTCCTCAGAGCGCGTAATCTTCACACGCTCGTGTCTCAAACGTCCAACGCGATACTCGTGGTACCTTTCTTGTCGCGTTGCACTGTTCGCCGTCTGTGCTCCGCGAGTTCTTTCAATTAAAGCGTCGCGTCGTTGCTGCAACCAAACAATCGTTCGCGACACACCAAACGCCGTCGCCTGCATGTAGACATTGCGAGTCTCCACGGAGAAGAGGCAGGGGAACTTGTAAACGAGACGAGAGCACCAATCAGGGATCGCTCTAGCCGCTACGACGACAGCGTCATTCAAAACTTGAGTTAACTTCATCGTCAGCTTGTCACTGATAAACACATTTGGCGAGATTTCAGCCTCGGGAAGCATCTGCTGAATTCGCGAGAGCAGTCCTATTACTTCAAGGCACTACAAAAGACAATTTAAATTCAATATTTTGCACTAAAACTAACTTGATTAACTTGAATCGGTGTAGTGTCTTCTTCTGTAGGAATCTTACTCGTCTCGACTCGACATTTTTCGTTCGCATTCGCGTACAGTATCACGTACGTCGGCTCCCAGATTCGTCTCGATTTGTCGCTCTTCTTAAACCAACGCCAATAAAATTAATAAACGTACAAATCACTCACTGTTGCCCAATTAACAGAGTTGTTAATCATCTGCATATATTTGAACAACGAAGCCTGCTCGTCGGTCATCTCCACAGTCACGTTCTCCACCCCGGTCATATTCGGACCGCGTAAAAACAATCGCACTTTCGGCGAATTCTCGTCTCCACCTTTCGATTGAGCTGACTCGCTAACCACCGCCGGCAACTCAATTTCAAGCGTTGGATTGACATTCGTGCGCCCCGGTCGCGGATCATATGCCGGGATCAACGACGGATAGTTACATTTCACCAGCATCTCCTCTTCCCAATGCGCTCCGCGAGACGACGATGAACCTCCGCGATTCGAACGCTCGCGTCCGCCGAGAACCAGTCTTGTAAACTGAAGAGCTTGTTTCCAGGCCACAGGCGGAGCACGTCCACTGAGAACAGACACAAATGACTCGGGCGGGATTCCTAACTGATTTGCAAGCTCCATTTCAATATCATCATCGTTGCCCTCCGAATAGTCATAATATTCTTCCTCATCCATGAACTCGTCCATTTCCATTTGGCCAACTGCTTGCTCGAACAAGTTCGACTTCTGCACAATCGAATTTCATCAAGATTCCAATTATAAAAATAAAAACTCACCGGGTGCTTTCCTCGGAACAAATCCGACATCTTCTGCCTGAAGACACTCGACGTCATTTTCTTCTTTGTATTCTTCGATGTTCCCTGAACTGGCGCAGGCTGCGTCGTCGCTGATGCTGCGGCGGCAGAAGTTGGTGTCGAAGTCGATTCGCCCACAAATATGTCGCGGATCTTGTTGTACATTCCGTGCGTGCCTCGCTTCTCCTCTTCTTCCTCCTCCTCGTCTTCTTCCTCTTCATCCATCGTTTCTTCTTCCTCTTCCTCATCCTCTTCGTCTTCCTCCATCTCCTCTTCTTCGTTCTTGAATCGTTCCGACTTTCTCTGGCGTGCTAAATCCGGCGCCGACACGGACAACTTCTCAGCCGATTCCT
This sequence comes from Caenorhabditis plicata, assembly GCA_963931815.1. Lineage (NCBI taxonomy): Eukaryota > Metazoa > Nematoda > Chromadorea > Rhabditida > Rhabditidae > Caenorhabditis > Caenorhabditis plicata. The sequence continues at coordinate 3,517,456 of OZ007491.1, forward strand.
CTTCCATGGTCGTAGTCGATCCATCTTCAGTAGCGACAGACGTCTGCTGCTGTTCCTCCTCTTCTTCCTGGTTCTCTGCGATGCGACCAAACGTTTGCGGCATTGCGCGTGCAAGCAAGTTCTCCAAAGACGGTGTTTGATGTTGCAGCGACTCCGCACTAGCAGCTTGTCCCGTTGTGGCTACCGACGCTGCGGCGGCTTTCTGTCGTTCATCGACAAGATTCGTCGTTGACATTGATTTCTTTCCAATGTTCGCAGATGAGTTTTGATTTCCACTGCTTCCGGCAGCCGGAGAGTTACGCGCAAATCTCGAAAGTGGTGTTGATACCGATGCTGAAATGAAAAAATGTTTAATGGAACGAGACGTCGAGTCCGATGGAAACCTGGCTGCTGTTTCAAACGATTCAATCCAAAAACCAAGCCCGAAGCAATAGAAGAAAGCGTCCCACCCGAATTATTTAGAGCATTCGAGCCACCTACGGTACAAGAAATCATTTGATTGTCCACAAAACAGAGAACAACAATCACAACAGCCAAGTTCAATCAAACAATCGGTGTGGAATAGCTTATAACTTCCTTCTATACGCATTTCAGAATAATATTCCAATTCCACACCGATTAAATTACATTCCATTCCAAAAATATCCCATATAAATAATAAAAACAACCAACCCATTTTCAATGACGCTCTCTGTCTCGTCTTCACGCCATCTGAAGACGATGCCGACGTCGACGGCTGCTCTTTCTCTTTTCGTCCTTCATCACCTCCCTTCAATGGTTCCGTGACCGAATCAACCACGTCTCCATAAATCTCAAATCCGGATATGCTGACATAGTAAGTGTGACCCGACGAGTTTTTTCCGTTTTGCGCGATGCGCAAATATCTGTACGCTTTTTTAGCTTTCTCCTTTAAATGCCAAGTGGCCGTCGATCCAGGCTCCGTTAGCGCCGCATCGTCCACATGTGTCCAGAGCACTTCCCACGATTCGCGGTCCGTCGATCCTTGAATGAGCCAGTTCCTCAACGCGCTTCTACCGTACCCTCTTGCGTGTCGCAACGAGTAAGCCGACGGCACCACCATTAATCCCAAATCGATTGTGAAGCTCGCGTTTTTATCATCGCTAGTGTGACAGTTGATTGGATTCGTATCGCGACTCAATATATCCTCCGGCTTGCCAAATGGTTGTCTCGCGTCAGAGCACCAAACCTTCACCAGCCCCACCGAAGCAGGATTCGTCCACTCGCCTGTCGAGCGTCCGTTCGTGCCGATCCAATACATCAGACCCTGGTCATCAAAATCGCTCGAGTAGCGGAACGATAGCGGCTCCTTCTTTTCCTTGGCATCTTGAATCATTTTCACGTAGTGGTAGGTGCTGCGCTCGCGGTCGTACCATTGTTTCGCTACCATCTTTAACAAAAACGCCCTTATCTGCGCGACATCAGCGAGAGGCTCAATCTTCAGAGCCTTGCCTGTCTTGTCAATTAACTGCGAATCATTGTCCGATTTCGCATATTCCAGTTTGGCGCGTACACGTCTTGATAAAAGTTGAAGTCCCAACGCCGATCCACCAGGTGTATCGTACAAGTATTGCGGGAATCTCTCGTTCGACTCCAAAACTGCCACCATCTTTGTTGCAAGCAACGAAAGCGAGTCTCCACTGGCAAATGTCTAAAGAAATACAATTTAGTGCGAATCAACAACAGTTCGACAAACCTCCTTGAAAATACTGGCCGGATAACTCGCCGGTGCGCTCTCAATCAACGACAGTAGACTAAACAGCGCCGGAACAATACCCGACACGGAAAGCTCAAAAGTGCTTAATCTGCGCTCGTCTACAATTGATTCATGAACGACGCGCATCGCCGAAACCAAGTCTTGAACGCGTTCGATGCGCGGCTGCTTGGCATTTTTGTGCTTCGACACTCTCATGGCGCGCGCCGTTCGCACCGCATTCTCAATCGTCATCGCCGCCTTCTCGAGTCGGACCAGAGCCTCGCGTGGCTTCGCATGAGCGGCCTTGAGATGATCATTCCAAAGGCGCCACGCCAATTCTTGCACTTTTCTTCGCTGAATCTCCACGCGGAACTTCATCTTGCGCGACGACAATCCGTGACAACTCCAACCAGTGTGGAAGTCAGCGGGAAGCGCCGATTCAGGCATCATCGACACTTTGCGGCCATTCGTCGATTCAAACACATAGCCTCCAGACTCGTCCTAAAAGCGGGAGCATGTGCACATAACACAGGAACAAATAACGCACCTTGATGGTAGTCGTCATATTGTTGGGCTGTCCGTCTGGCGTAGTCGCCGACGTAGAGACAATTTGAATCTCCGAAGAGCGGGGTGACCAAATTTCCCATCCGGGTATTTCGAGCTGCAAATTAATAATCGTATGATATTTAATTTATAAGATAAAATAATGTCCGTTGTAATCATCATTCCATAACACATCTACTCACCTTCTTCGAGCTGCTGGGTATTCCAAGCACATAAATCGGCACCATATACGAATCATCATCAAAATACTTTTTGACTTCTTTCCAACGCTTCACAATCTCCTTCCGCTCGGCGTTTTTCTCATTCTCGCATTGTTCCACCGACGCCATTCCCGACACAAATTGCATGTGGCAGTCGTTGTCCATCAAATAACGGAACCATCCATTGCTCTGCAGCGGCAGTTCAATCAGCAGCACATCGCTCCAAACAAACACAGAGGAGGCGCCTCTTCCGATTCGCCACTCCTTCCATCGGTATGGTGTGTTCTCCACCAGCGCCGTTCTAGTCGGTTTCTTCTCCTTTTCAGCCGATACAACTCCGCCGCTAATCTTCGAGACCACTTGCAATATGGCCGACGAGGCCGTCTGTGCGGCGCTCTTCGACGACGATCCTTCTTCCATCTTTTCCCCTTCCATCATTTCTTCCTCCTCCTCGTCTTCGTTAACATCTTCAATCTGCGGCATTTCAGCATCAATCGATATCGTTGGCGCGTTCACCGAGTTTCTCCTCGGCGCCATCTCCTTGTCGACTTCCATGATTACCTGCTCGAGGCCTTTCGCCGGCTCCTTGGCCATCGCTTCAACGCGCTCGAATACTCCCAGTCTAACGAGCTCGGTTATCCACAGCTCTGGATCCTTCTCCAAAAGCGTGCCAATAATCATCAGCACCTGCTCTTGGCCCTCATGATTCTCCTCCTGATCAAGAATTGATACCACCACCGCCATGAGGCTTTCCGCTTCCGCACAAATCTCGCTTCCCTCATTGCATCGGAAATCACCAATATTCTGCACAATCTTCCTCATCAACGAAAGAGTTGTTCTTCGAACGCTTCCATTCAGCGATTTTTGGAAAATCTCACAGAAGATCGGCAACAGCTGTTGTAATACCTTTTTGACGAGCTCTTCATTCGGCAGCTCGGCGTTCTTCGCCAGCTTTCCTCGGTCGGCGCTGCTCTCCCCACTCTTCCTGGACTTGTCATCAGAGTGCATATAGACACTGGGGCTTTCCAAAATATTCGCCACACGAATATGATCCTCATCATTCCTTTCCCTGGCCTTATCGAGTGCTGTTTTTCCATCCTCGTCCCGCAGATCCGGATTGGCGCCCTTTTGAAGCAGGAGCTTAACTATATCAGCCCTTCCAAAGCAAGCAGCATAATGAAGACTACTGCTTTTATGACCCTTGTTCACATCTGCGCCTTTATCGCACAAAAACTGCACCATTTCAATCGTTCCAAATGCCGACGCCCAGTTGCACAATGATTGTCCAACATCGTCGCAATAATTCACATCGACCTGTCCCGAATCGATAGCGTCAAACAAAACGCTCGACTCTTTTTGCCGAATTGCATCAATGATCTGTCTGTGCACCCTTTCGGTTCCACTCGCACTGCCGCCGCTACTGTTGAAATCTCCAGAAACTCCAAATGTCGCCGGCAATGCTGATCTTCCATCGCAAAGAAGGACCAGCAGCAAATCAGCCAATCGTAAGCCATCGGTGACCACTCTTTCTTCTTTATTAGTTAGAACCGCAGAAATTCCTTTGATCATATTCGGTGAGCTAAGGACCTTCTCTGTTATCAAACTAGAGCCGCGGCAAAGGTTGCTCAACAATGATAACACAATCGACAAAAAATTAGACGTGACCGTCGAATTTTCATCATTCGATAGTGTGAGAGTGAGCAGCAAGTGCTCTACTAAGTTGCAATGCGTCGCCAACTCCGCTGGATCCATCATTTTTCGAATGAATCTGTCTGTCAGCGCGGCGAAGCAACGCAATGAGCTCTCGACGATTTTCGCATCATCGCTTTCGAGCAGCGACCCAAGACTTTCGGCGCATTTCCCCAAATCCGGATCATTAGGCTCCATTTTTCCGCAAAGACGTACCACCACTGACATGGCAGAGTAGATTGTATCCTAGAAATATAAATTATTATAGAAGGATTTGAAGAGAGAAGTCAAGTTGAAACTGTTTCCGCAATTTTTTCATTAAAAGAAACAATTACTTAATTATCAAACATACAACCTATTGGAAATATGAAACAGTTCCACCATATACTATTAAAAAACTAACATTATGAACATCTTGTCGATGATTTCTAACCAAAGTGAGCATTGCATTAATAGCTCCCGCTTCATAAACGGCCATTGTCTCTCTCTGACAAACGCGTTCCAAAAGTTTCACGCATTGTTCAGCTGCAATTCCAACGAATAATTTTTTGCAATGTTCTCACCCAACTCACCAAAATCTTTACTCGATCTCTCTTGGAGCTCCGCCGCAGCTAATCTTGAGCAAATCGCTTTTATCGACCCGTCAACCTGTATTATTCTGCGGCTGCATTCGGGCGACAAATCCAAATAGTAGGTAATAGCTCGCGCTGTTACCTAAAACATCACCCATAGCCATTTAATCATCTCATTTCATTGCAACCTCCAAAACATTATCAGGACTCGTCTCATCCACAAAAATATTACAAAGCGCTGGTATGAACGTGCGTGGAGGACAGCTTTCAAAGCATCGATCAATATTATCCGTAATAAGAACGAGCATGCACAATTGTTCCAAGGCCATCAACTAAATTCCATCAATCAACTCGATGTCTCATTACCAAAAAAACCTGCAAATCTCTTTCATCTCCAATACCCGTCTGAAGCCATTCCAATAGTACATCTGGATCTATACCAAGCATATCATCCATTTTTAACTAAAAAATAAATATTTTTCAAATTCCTAATATACACAAAACAACTCACTTTTACAAAAAGAGAAAGGTTAACTTGTTTTAAATAAACTTCTTATAAATAGAATCTCGTATCATACAGTTTTTTGTTTCCCGGAATATCAATTGGAATAAAAATAGATAATAATTCACCCAAATTCCTGAAAATAATCGTTATTATTAAATCGATACGATTCACTGAATGATTAAAACGATAATACAAAATGCGACATAGCTTTCGAAATTGCAATTAAACGTGAACTTTATGCGTTATACATAAAAAAAAACCCGCAAATTATTTCGTAACTATGATAAAGTTTAAAAAAAAGATTCATACAAGTCTGTAACGCGAAAAAAATGACATTTAGTATATCCTAATAGTTAGTAGAATTCTAGAATTCAACAACATTCTTCAGTAAAACTTCTTCCGTTTGGAATAGAGAGCAGAATTGTTATTTTCAACTGACAGTGGCTCAAACAAACAAACAATTCTAATCATGTCCGCAATAACGCGTACAATGCACCAACTGCACCTAATGCGCATTAAATGAAGTGCACATGAGGCTCGATAAAACAGCGATAATAATGACAAATAGCGGAAATTAAGGGAAACTATTAAAATGAGCGGATATACATGATAAGCATTTAAAACTATTTCAATCCTACGGAAATTGAGCTTGAATTTAATGTCCCTCGCATTTTAAGATAGTTTAAGACAGCTCAATTAAACCTAGCTCGATATTCCAGAAATAAGTAAAATCTGAAAGTTTAAGACTAAAAGTTTGCATAGTGGAATTGAACGATCCTCGTTTGAAAACTTTAAAATTGTCACGAGAATTTAACGTGGCCATTGGAATGCATAAATATTTAAATAAAATGGAATAAACCAGTAAATAACACTGCAATACCTACAATGGTTATAAACATTCCAATAAATCACATTTCTTCCATATATTATTATTATTATTATTTTCAAACATTTTATGTTATAACAGTACAAATAAAAATGGCATAACAGTGATAACAATCAAATAAGATAATATTGGTCTTTCTCTCCATCTACAACTCACTACATCCTACTTATGCCATCACGCAGCACATAATCAATAACAAAAATACTTTCCCCAGCAACCCAAAAATTGTTCGTCGAATAGCACAGTTGCACCAAATGTGTACCTCCAATAAAAGAGCACAACACTCAACACATCCAATCAATTGTTAAGTAAATAATGACGGCTTGGTTTCATTTCAATTATAATAAACTCTTTTCAACTCCAAAGTGCATTCTAGAAGTGGCGAAATAAGCGTTCATTAAAATATTGTCGACTAATTCACGAATCAATTAATAAAATAAACGTGATATTCTGCAGCCACATTAACGACGAATCCAACCGGGGTTCTATAAATAGTAGATCGAGCAAGAATGGTTTAAGTTAAAGATGGGCAAGTTTAAAGAGAGTTTAGGATGAGTCCATGGTAAACTTAAAATAGTGCGTAGATATTTTACTAGTACAAATATTGTAAACATGGCGTGGGTATGGATTTCTTTCATTTTCTCGAAAGTAAACTACTAATTCATTCCAAATTACCCAAGAAGTATTCGCATTGTTACGTAAATATGGTTGTTTGGCTCTTCATTCCTTTTCATACGTACATTTCTATAATATTATGCACACCACCCGTAAATGTCAATTTTGCTAACTTCTACGTGCCCTCTTTAAGAATATTTTTAATTGGATTTTAGTAATACGAAATCAAACAATCCATGAAATCTTAGATTATACCGGTAAATTAGAATTGAAATCGTCAAAGAAAATCGCACTGGGTGAATTTCAATTAATCTTAATTAAACGTTAGATTAGATAGTAATTTTACAAAACTAATACATTGAGAAAATGAAGCATATTTGAATATTTACGTGCAATCACAATAAAATCTTGAATATTGGAAAATCGATTGCTTCCATCGGTGTGTCATGACACTCATTATTTTGCGTGTTATACTATTTATTTTTATTGCTAGAACTCCACATGTTTTAACATCATTTAAATGTGCCAATCATCCACGTACAATTTTCACCAACGTCTCACCTATGTTAAAATGCATTTAATATGGTAACAGGTCTAAAAGCGTCCACGTGAAGGTTGTAAACTATTTTTGTAACAAGTTTGTCTTATAGAATGTTTCAAGTGAATTTTATTTATAGATTCCAACCAACAGAGATAAACATTTTTCGAAATATGAGCTCCTATTTTTACGAATTTTGTTGGGGACGTGCCTTAATATATTGAAGTGGCAAAATACAACTCGTTTTATAAAATTGGTATTGTTCTCCTTATATTCGATTAAAGCTTATTAAAACACACGGTAACATAAAAAAATTACAATTTCGAAAAATAAAAAAAATTCTCGATACTGTTCAAGTACGTGATACACACCAAGTTCTACGCAAAATTACGGTCCATATTAAAAAAAATATTTTTTACGTTTCAATTTTTTAAAACGTTTTTTTTGCTCCAAACGTAAGCCAACAAAATATCATTTTAAATTAGCAAAAAACTTACACCGAATGGGTTGAGAGATCAGTTAAGACACTCTAATCTATAATTTTAGCATGATTTAAAACATTTTTATCAAGTTAACATAGAAAATAATTACTAATTCATATGAAGATGGTACAACAGAGGTTTAAAAATTGATAAATAATAATTTCATTTGGCGTAGTGTACTCTTGGTTGTTTAATACGATTTTAATAGAATAATTTATTATTCAAAACCTTTTAAAACGTCAATTTAGACGATTTTAAGAAGAAATAAATCTTTATTCCATAATCGCAAAGATTACGACATTCTTAAAATGTATACTTAAAACCTATCATATCACCAGAACAAACAATAATTTAATATATTCAATAATATAATCAATTATTTCGCAACTCTTCCAATATTAAAACTCTCTTTAATAACATTAATAGTTTTTAATTAATTTTTATATCTATATTATTTGTAATATTATTCAAAAGTCCATCCAGAAACACCAAGCTATTATAAAATCGATAAACAGCTATGGCAGACCTCACTACTGCCAACAGCCTCACTATGTGTCATTAACCATAAAATGTCCGCATGAGAAATGAATAAAAGAGGAAACGATATGAAATGTTCAAAACTACATCGTTTTCTATTGTTCTGTATCCCCAGCTCTCGCTGGCGTGATGTAGCGGGGATGTACAATTTTTGAATCAGTCACTAGGTGACTGAAAATTATTAAAATTTACGCTAGAAACTTTCATAGTAATGATTTGCGAGAAAGAAACACTAACAAGTGAGTTAAAACGATAATTATTCAATAAAATTTTCACATTCGCGTTTCGACAAAAATAATAAATGCAATCTCGTGGAATTGTTATTCTTTTTCATGTTTACACTCTCTAAAAAAAAAAAACAAAAACAGAAAAGCATACAAATATCTGCGCATACTTGTTTTCAAGACCATAAAGTTTTCTTATCAAGAAATGTTAGAGATTTATAATTAAAATGAGATCAAAAAGTATCAATAAATCATATTATGATAATATATACAAGATAAACAACTGTTGAGAATTAATTGGGTGTCTCTAAAGTAAAAAAAAACATTTTAAAATGACGGGGCTTTGAAGCAACAAATGCATGAAATCTGTGCGGCATTATTTACAAATGTGTATTTTAAGATATGCACTCTGTTCCAACAGGTCAGTTTTAGGATAGAAAACATTTAAATGATGATTTCTGGAAAATGTATTGGTTGTTGATGCTCTTCATTCTTCTTACGTGGTGAAGAGTGGTAACTGCTTCAACACACCGTCTGGAGATGGACTCCCAATCGGAGCAGGCTAAAAGAACACCCACAGAACTAGCAGTAGTGTCCATACATGCGACCTTCTGGTACACGAAGGCCCAATCCGAGTAACTCCAGGGACTCAACCTAACTCTCAAAAGAAGAAAATTCAAAAGGATCTGGTCAGAATACCAACTCACGAATAGCAAGATCCCCGCAGAAGTAGGGGACGTTCTGAATGTAGTGATGCCAGGGGGATCAAGTGCAACGGAAAAATAATAGGAATCCTTGAGAAGAAAGTCGCTTGGTTGACAGCCGCGACGTCTGGTGAGAGATGGTCCGCAACCTTCACGATTGATACGGGCTAATCAAGTAATCAAGTAAGTATGGTTAAGAAACAAGTATCAAAAAATTCCTCACCATCTGCTCTATCTATTCGCTTTACTTAAAATATTATAAATATTTTTTAAAAGAACTGTAAAGTTCTTTATTTAATTTTTTGAAATAAATGTGCGACCGCTTGCAATTTGCGCGTACTTCGTGGCAGCCTAATAGGAAAAAGAAGACGGACACTCTTTTGTATCTTATCAATGTGTATTGTCTCAATAAAACAAAACATTGCAGAGGAAGATATGACAATGTCCTTTGTGGTCGTCCAAGCGAGACCATCATAATTTTTGTATTTTTCCTCTTCCATTAGGCCCCGATTTTTGAAAAGTATAATTTATTAATGAAAACAAGCGTCATAAATCTACAGGGGAAAATATTCGTATCAACGCACCAGCTGAAAATTCTAATTTCTATGTAGAATTTTCAGATTTGTTGAATATTTCACATCGAGTTTAATGAATACATACAAATTAATAGAGAAGGACAACTGAAATCGTATGCTTTTTAATATACCTTGAATTAAATTTCCATTCATACGTAGCCTGCCAAATTCTCTGAATTTAAGTTAAGGGGTGCTAGTTCTAATTTATATTTAGAGTATTTTGATGTTAATTTAAAAACGAATCAACATCATGAAATCAAGAAACAACACATTAAGGAATAAATACGTGGAATGTTTCCAAGGCCACGAAAAAATATTTTATAAAAGCTGCTTAGTTGGGCTGGACATGTCGCAAGGACAGAATTGGATCCACGAGGCTGGTCAAGAGCTAGAGGGCGACCCAAGGGAAGGTGGTCGGACAGAGTCAAGCTCTGAGTCGCGAATTTCGTTCACGAGAAGTCTACCACCCGGGCAACACGGAGAAGAATCGGTATTCTCAGGGAGAAGACAGCTTGGCCAAGATTAGCAAGACGGACCCGGAGAGAATTGGTCCGCATCTCGACGCAGTCGGCATGACGACGGACAATAAAGTAATCAAGTAAGCACAGAAAACGTTCTCTACTCTAATAGGTGTTTTTATTTTCAGATAGTATACCCCGAACGTTTTTTGAAACGTGGAAGCTATAAATGCACGTAAACACGCTAAAATGAGCTATGTAAATGTGCTCAAATCTAAATTTTTATAAAAATATTTAAACTAACGCACCCCAGGACAAAACGTGTTCAAATACCAATTTGGAGGCGGAGCCAAGAAGGATACTAGAAGGATGCAATTGATAAAATCAAGGCACCTTTTTTGCAAAAACGAAAGTCTTCTTTGGTTCCACCTGAAATTTGCGTTTTTCAAATATTGGACATAGTTTTCTATTGTTTTGTCCTGGAGTGCTAACGTAAGAATTGTATTTATCAATAGGTTTTCTTCAAACTTTCTAGTATTTAGTTTAATATAGGAAGCTTTATAGGAAGTATTCGTACTAATATTGATAAATATTGTCATCCATCCATGCAATAATTAGTAAAGGAGAATAAAAAATTGTAAAAACAAAATTTACAGGTGGACCTGAAAATAATGCCAAGTTCCAGATGAGATAACAACATTAAATTCTCATTTTAATGCGTGTAACGAGTCATTCCTGCATTTTGAAGCGCGTGGACATTCCTAGGCGCGCCAACCTCAAGAATGTTTCTAAATCAAAGAACAGAAATGCGAAAATTATCGATTCTTTTCATTTTCACTTAAACAACAACAACAAAAACAAAATCAAACAAGTCATCTTCATACCATACAAGATTTAAATATATCGAACAATATTATTTTTCTGAAAAATTCTCAAGTTTTAAATAATTTTTGTAATTAGTGCTTTGCAGCAAAATACACACACACACACACGTGAACTAACAAAATGATTGCAAAAATAAAGAACATAATAATATATATTATACATATATACCGATGGAATGACAGAAAGACTCAAGAACGCACACAAACATACACACACACCATGTCTATCCGTCTGTCAGCTGATTCTAAATAGAACACGACGAGGAGAACTAGGCTACGGCCCGGCGACGGACACCCCCAAATTGTCATTGTTCCCAACTGATCCTCTCTCTGCCTGACAAAGCACATACATACATACAAGCCATCCGTCCTCGGCCCGCCATTGCCGCCGTCGATACGTACTACTGGACTGGTGTGGTGAAAAACACTCCTTCTTCTCGACTATTTTTATAAATAATCATCATCAAAATCATCGCCATCATCGATTGTAGGGGCGAAACGTGAAACAGATTGCCTTATGAAGCTTGGGGTTACAGCTATGATCTTCTATAATCGACAAGGAATTGTAAGAATCCGATTTCTTTGTCCGTTGGTTATCGCATGGTTTTAAATATACTTACTTACTTATTATCAAAATGTGACTTTCTGATAATTTTGATTTAAATGCGAATGTTTCGGTAAAACTTTTATAATTTTTGTATAATGGGCATTTGAGGTGCCATTGAAGTTTCAGGAAAAATTGTAAGATTTTCTGGAAGAAAAAGCGAGAAAAATGTTGGCTTTTGATAAAAAGAAATTCTGAATTAAGGCGAAATATAGGCAATGTAGAGCTCTGGCTGGAAAGACACTAATAATGCTCATTTGAAAATCAGATGTTGTATAGTCTACACCAGAGATGAACATAATTTGGAATTCAGTCCATTTTTCGATTCCAAAATGTTATATTTTAATTCCGAATTCACTTTTCATAAAAACGTTAACACCGGATCCGTTCGAAATTGCGGATTCCGTCCATTTATCGATTCCGGATTCCGAAATTAAAAAAACTTCCATCTCTGGTCTCTGGACGTGCAAAAATTATCAAAAACTTGAAGCAGTGCCCCTTAATACCTCGAGATCATCTAATACTCACAAAACCGCTTATATCTCGGCTCAAAGAAAAATTGCGCTTATTTTGAAAACGGATTTGGAATCAGAGCATCAGAATCTATAAGTGGTGCAAGTCTCATCTAAATCTCACGCGGACGCTAAAGCGACTTCCTAGTTAAATTTCGAATTAGGAAACAGAAACCACAAACACCTATTTTGTCATCATTAAACATGTGTCGCTAATATTTAGAACTATTACCTACGTTAATTTATCATATGTCTTCAAAACATATTTAAAAATCGCCACAAAACATGAAATTATAATTTTAAAAAATCCTAAAATTAAAAATTAAAATTCGAAAATAAGCGTCGTAAAATAAAACGCATTGTGTATGTACAATTTCGCAAAATCGCGACCTATTAAAAAATCATTAAAATAATTATTAAACGAATACAATTAAACGCATATTGAATGAAATCATAATTAAACGTTATAATTAAATAAGGATTATAATAATTATCATATTATCCGTTTTATGTTCTAGGAGCAATATAAATTGTATCCTTTAAAAAGATATTGGTCTAATAGCTTTATCATTTCTCTATGCATTGTATCGATTATACATAAAATATATAATTGCCACTTTTCAAATAGAAAGGTTATCTATAAAAATCATGAAAAAGAAGTCTCTTTTACCTAATTTTAAATTACCGCCCAAACGAGTTATGTTCGATACGTGGTGAACTCGATGCATCACATACGACGACACAATTTATTTATTTAACCATTTTTTCTGAAAAAACTCATTTTTCTCGTAAAATAATAACTCACGTTTTAAATCATTTTAATAGGCATGTCAGCATTCGAGAGTGATCTAAATATAGGTAGCAGTCAGCCGCAACAGCAAACTGGCGGTTTTAGCTTACAAATGTTCGGGTAAGTAAAATGCACATTTTAATCGTTTCAATTGATTGATTTTAGGAAGCCCAGCATTGTTATTGCTCATCTATCCTTTAAAGGTGCAGCGTTATTCTTCTACTTTTTCGCCAATTTTTTCACCAACTCATTCATTGTGCAATTCCTAGTCATTGTATATTCTAATGCATGCATAGATGGAAGAAAATGCGTTTCTTCCAGCTAACCTTACTATCGATGGACTTTTGGACGGTCAAGAACATCACCGGTCGATTGTTAGTCGGCCTGCGTTGGTGGAACTTTGTCGACGCCGATGGCAATAATCATTGGAAGTTTGAAAGCGCCAAGGACACGAATCGATTCCCAGCCATGGACCGGCGCATTTTCTGGTTCGGCTTGGTTGCAGGACCACTGGCGTGGTCATTCTTTGTGGTTACTGCATTCCTGACCCTCAAGGTTTTTGTCAAATGATTCACCAAGATCATAAAGCTATTTTTTCAGTTCGAATGGATGATCGTCGCCCTTCTGGGTGCCCTAATGAACCTCGCCAACTTGTACGGCTACTTGCGCTGCCGATGGAGCAGCACCGAACAAATGACCAACTATTTCTCCAAATGGGCATTCTTAAATGTCCTACGACGATCACAACCACAAAATCAAACGCCCTTCCAGCAGCAAACTGTATAAACCCTATATTCGCTTAGCTGAATTTGTTATTTATTTATTTATATTATCAATTGACAAAAACAAGAATATTCTCGCGCGAGCTTTTAATGAGATGAGCATATTTATTCATTATTTATATTTGTGAAAAATGTGGGTGACAAGATTTATTTTTTCCGTGTTTAACCGATTTGTATAGCTGTGATAATAAACTATTTTCAGATCTACTGGATTGAGGTATATATTATTTTTTGAAATTATTATTATTATTATAGGGATGAAATCCAATCATATTTATTATGAAAAAACAATAATTCTATTAACAATCCTAAAACAATAAATCTATAAATTATTCGATGAACGCAAATCTTGAGGCCATTTTGTATTCTCTTCCTGGCACTTTGCTCCAGAACTCTTCCTGCGTCATCCACGAATAATCAGCCACCTTCAAGAAATAATTAAGAACAGGAAAATTGCACCCCAACTTGTATGGTAATAGAATGAGCTCAGTAGGCATAACTTTTAGAAATATATTAGCATTTTTAGATATTATTCATTTCAGAGATCGATGCCTAATGGAAGAGCCATTAGTTAGGGGCGGAGAAAAGGTCTTGTTTAGACAGACTCACGGCCACTGAGGCCATCACGCCTCTTCCTCTTTTGTTTGTCATCAATATTTTTATTTCATCCATTTTCATTTTTTAATTAAACTTTTCATTTCTTGTCATCAAAAAAGAGATAACAAACAATGATGAGAAACAAAAGAGGAAGAGATTCGATGGCCTTAATGGCCGTGTGGCTGCCTAACCAAGACCTTTTCTCCGCCCCTAATTTTTTGCTCTTCCATTAGGCATCAATCTCTGAAAAGGACAATAGCTTTGCTTAATTAAATTGTATTAAAAACTTTGTTGTTGTAAAGACGTTACTCACACGTTTAAAGATCGCAAAACCGGTATTTTGATTTGACGTGAAATTGCTTTCATAATAAAATCGCTGAATTTCACAATTAAAACGTCGGAAAGCAGGCTCACTAATTTCTTGTTGGAATTAATAGTAGATTCATAATGGAATTCCATGCCAGAGATGGGCGGAATGGGTGTTTTTGAATTTCGGAATCACGAATTCTTCCTATCTCTGTTCCAGACTATATGATTAATCTATTGAGAAAAAAGATAATATAATTTAGGAAAGAGCATACTTTACAATTTCAAATTGTTGTGAAACTATTATAAAAGAGCTCTAAACAATTTTTCCACGTTTATTTTTAGTCAATTGCCTAGACTAGTCAAAAATAAATCCATCTATATTCTAAACTCTTGTTTTTATAATCGCAATTTTCTTGGGACCATTTTCATAGAAAACGCAAAACTCAATAGCAAAATTGGCTGAATACGGGGAAATACGGAGAATTTCAAAATTTGTCCGACACTCACATTCTCCGTGTTCAATTTCAGTTCTGTCGTATTCTGTCCCAGCGTCGCCAAATAAAAGAAGATCTTTGCTCCATGTGCCCCTGTTTTCTCAACAATCGGCTTCGGATATCTGTGTGTGAACATCGAGAACGGCGCATTTCCAGCGATGCGAACGTTCAAATCGCCATTCGTCACTTCTCCAATACATCGTTGAACCGTCTGCAAGTCAAAATTATTCTAAGCAGACCAAACTATTCAAACCTGTCGCAAGCTTTCGCCCGGTTTGTTGATCATTTGAGGAAATATCCATGGCGAGGAATACGACGAGTCGCCAAACTTCTGCTTAACAATCAGCACCAGTTTCCGGTCGAGGCATCTCTCAATGCTTTTCTCGTCTGTTACACTGGATGATGTTGAGAAATTGTATCTGAAAACTGCCAAAATCTTCACGTTTTACATAGTAATTTATCACTTCTTATCAAGATCTTCTGCTTTCTTATTCCATTCGTCTTCACGAACCGAGTTCATTACACTAATTTCTTCATCGAGCTCTGACAGTTCCTTGCCCTGGGACAACAGCTCCTCGCGTCTCGCGATTATCCTGCAAATGCATATATATTATTCGACAATGTGGGAATTGCTAAAAACCTTTGGTCCTGGATGGATTTTAATTCGTAATTGTTCTTCAAACTCTTCTCGTGCTCTTCAATTGTTTGTAGTCGATGAAACTTCTGCTCGATTTCGGTCATGCTTGGTGCAATCACTGCTGGTCTTGTGAGGACCACTGATGCCATTATGTCCCATTTCTTTGATGCTGTTGACAGAATATTTGTTAATCTAACCATACTGTAAGTAATTATTGGTGAGATTTATAATTAAGTGTTTGTTTATATTATAAAAATAGTAACAAAAATACTTTTTTATCAAATAATCAGATAATATTTGAGATGGAGCTTATTTTTTCCGACTAAAATCTGTCATAACCCTTATTGGACCTTTTGTGACCTATACGCGAAAATTTAAGAAAGTGGCGAACCATAATCTTACTCTATCCAACTTAATGTTACTTATATTTTAAAAATTAGAGTCCTATGAGCACTAAAAGAAAACAAATTCGCGATAAAATTAAAAAAAAAATAATAATGGCCTTGGTTCGAAAATATAATTTTCTCTTCCATGGACTAAAAAAGTCGCCTGCACGTGTGCGGCGTCAGATCAGATGTAATCTGAAATGACGAAACTTTTCGGATTAAAATTTTATTTTCAGTAAATTTTTATTTCCATGAACATAATTCGTCGATTCAATAAATTACAGTCGTCGCCAAATGCGATTACCACCGCAGAGTGTGGCGCACTTTTTTAAATATTATTTTTTCATCTAATTTTTATGATTATTATTATTTTCCACGTTTATTCCACGATTGAAACAACATCTAAAATATATTCTTCAATTTATTTAAGCAAAAACAGTATAGAACGAGCCTAAACAAGAAAATAATCAAGAAAATTAAATGAAAAAATAATATTTAAAAAGTGCGCCACACTTTGCGGTGGTAATCGCATTTGGCGACGACTATAGAAATAAAAATTAGGTCTATTATATTCTCTAAGCACTAAATTTTGCTACATACTGTCGAGGGAAAAAATGCATCAAATAATTGCTTAAATCATTATTTTTTCTAGCTTGAAACTAAAAAAGTATTCTTTTTAGAATCGAATTCTCTACTCAATATATTCCCATTGTCAAAAATTTGCCATTCTCTGGATATTTATTAGATCATTAGGTTCTGGTCTTTAGATAATACCAATAAGAAGGTAAACAACCATCCACAAACCTCCTGAACACATTTAAAACAATAATTCATTTTTCCATATAAAAATCAAATACACTATTCTATAAAACGTTCTATAAATCACAGATTATTCTCCCTTATAAACTGGTTCGCGCTTCTCCGCGAATGCCTTGAGGCCTTCAATTCGATCCTTCGTCGGCACAATCTACAATCACACCAATTATCCTATTATCAAATTTACAATGTTCACCTGAGCATAACATTGCTGCTCGACCGTCAACGCACTCGTGATATCGGTCTGCGATCCGAGGTTGATAGCAAGTTTCGCCATTTTCACAGCAATCGGCCCCTGTTACGATTCAGAATTCATCATTACACTCGATACTCACTCTCGGGATAATATTCCTAGCAATTGATAGGGATTTGTCAAACGAGTCGTCTACCGCATGATTGACGACGCCATAGTCCTTCGCCGTTTCTCCATTGAATATCTCCGCTGTGAATATGAGCTCTTTGGCTTTGGCGGGTCCGATGACACGCGATAATCGCTGCGATCCGCCGGCTCCCGGAATCAGCGCCCATTTCGTTTCAACGAGCCCGAGTTTGGAGGCCTTGGTGGCGACGCGGATGTCGCAGGCCAGCGCCAATTCGAGCCCGCCGCCTAGCGCGAATCCATCGATGGCTGCGATCACCGGCTGTGGCAGTTTTTCAATCTGAAAACTATTCGATGGTTGGAATGGATTCATGAACGAACATCTGTGAAGGAGTTGCGCAGCGAGTCGACAAACTTGGGCACTTCATCGACAGCCATTTCCTTGCGCTCTTTTAAATCAGCGCCCGTGCAGAAGGTGCCAGCGACGTCGCTTTTCAGGATCACCACCCGTGTCGAGTTGTCGAACTTGAGCTCATCGAGAATCGAGCGGAACTGCTTCATAAAGTCCTTCCCCAACGAGTTTTTCCGCGATGGACGGTTCATATGGATCAGCGAGATTCCTGAAAATATAATAATCCTTATCATCCTCTGAAGCCTACAAACCTTTGTCTTTGCCTTCAAGCCTTTCCAGATAACATTCATTCGAACTATTGGTAATTCCTGTGCTGTAAGCAGCAGTGCGAGCTGTAACCCGTCGGAAAACAAAAAGAGCCGTTGATGAGAGCATTCTGAATCAAAAATAATAAATCGCAATTATTTAAAATTTTGAAACAAAAAATAATCGAACAAAAAGATATCGTGACCACTCACTCTCACTAAATCGTCATTTCATAGTTTTTATTCAATTTAGAATGGTAATTTTTGCAGAGTACTTATTAATCCTACTGTCCAAACTATTTGGTAGCCACGTTGCTCATAAACTCCAAATGCGAAATGTCGTTTTTAGGTCCTTTTGTAATTATCTCAACATTTATTTATATTTCATTTAAATGTGTTGGAGCAATGAACGGCGATATTAATCATGCGAGATGTTTAAAATCGTAATTGCTGCTTTTTTCCAATTTTTTATTTTCGCAATTATCACAAGGTGCGAGCATTGTCGATCAATGGAGCATATATCTGCGCATTTTGAGCGCGATGAGCGATACGAGTTTGATTATAATCCTGCTCTGTCTCCAAAAGATGTCAATTATCGAATTGCAAGGTTTGGGAAGAAATGTTTAAAATAAAATGTAAAAAATGAAAATAAAAATAAATAGTGGCCGAGGAAATGAGATAGAAGGTGGCTGCGGCCATTATATAAAGGCCATGGGGAACTGATAAGGATCGCGTGATATTTTAGGTTATTATGGGTAATTGAATAACAAATAAGGCAAAAATATTCATGAATAAAATACAACAACCTTTTTATATAAAAAGAATGTCATTATACGCTGTAAAAATATCTCGAAATCAAGCCAAATTGAAATAAACAGTTTACGATTTTTAAGAAAGTGTTATGGCATTTCTAGAGCAGAAATCTTTTCAACAATTTAGACAAGTTAATCTTAAATTTCCTAAGAATATTAATATCCTGTGAATTCAGATTTGAGAACCCTTTCTGAGCTCTTTTTATAAAAATACAATTTGGCGTCAGAAATTTAGGAAAAAAGAAATAACTCAAAATCAGATTTAACAAATAGCAATTTAAAAATTTCACTCATTTATACAAACGAATTAAATAATGCTTAGAGTTAGATTAGATTCATAAACCTCATCTTCAGTGGCGTCGATCCAAAATACAAAAAAGAAAAAGACCTACGCGATGATCGGCCGGAGATGATGGAAAAGACGCCGTCGTCAGACAACTTTAAACCGGAAGAAATTTCAAATTGCGACCTGAACGAGCAACAATCGGCTGTCAGTCTTGTGGAAAAAGACTCGAAAATTAAGCAGAACTTGAAAGATAAGGAAAAGGAGAAAGAGAAGGAGAAGTTGCGATTGAAGGAGAAGGAGGAGCTGGAGAACAAGAATAAGTTTCGTTTTTACAATGGTTTAAAACCTATTGCGATTTCTTACAATCAAATTATTTCTAACTTTGAAGAGAAAAAGTTAGTTTGTAACTCTTTGATATCTTTGTGAGCCCATTCACATTCTTACTCGATTAATATGATAGATACATTTTTAGTTTCAGATTCTCTTGTTCTACTATTTTCCAGCGTAGTTTGTTTACCATTGCAATAGGTGCGCAGTTATCGGCAAATTTGTTGCACATGGTCCCAAGCTTTAGTGTAGAATTTTGTGTTGCTCATTTAGAGAGCTCCACAGTAGCTCATTTTAATATTGTAATAATTTTATTGTGATATATGGATTCTACAACTCTTGTTCTACTATTATTGAGTGTAACTCGTTTACCATTGCAATAGGTGCGCAGTTATCGGCAAATTTGTTGCACATGGTCCCAAGCTTTAGTGTAGAATTTTGTGTTGCTCATTGAGAGAGCTCCACAGTAGCTCATTTTAATATTGTAATAATTTTATTGTCAGATATGTATTCTGCAACTCTTGTTCTTCTATTTTCCAGTGTAGTTTGTTTACTATTGCAATATGCGCCAGTTATCGGAAATTTTGTGGCACATGGTCCCAAGATGCTATTTTAGAAATTTGTGTCGCTCATTTAGAGAGCTCCATAGTAGCTCATTCTAATATTGTAATAATTTTATTGTCATATATGGATTCTACAACTCTTGTTCTACTATTTTTGAGTGTAACTCGTTTACCATTGCAATAGGTGCGCAGTTATCGGCAAATTTGTTGCACATGGTCCCAAGCTTTAGTGTAGAATTTTGTGTTGCTCATTTAAAGAGCTCCACATCAGCTCATTTTAATATTGTAATAATTTTATTTTCATATATGGATTCTGCAAGTCTTGTTCTACTATTTTCCAGTGTAGTTTGTTTATTATTGTAATATGTGCGCAGTTATCGGCAATTTTGTGGCACATGGTCCCAAGATGCTATTTTAGAAATTTGTGTCGCTCATTTAGAGAGCTCCACAGTAGCTCATTTTAATATTGTATTAATTTCATTGTCAGATATGGATTCTACAACTCTGGTTCTCCTATTTTCCAGCGTAGTTTGTTTATTATTGCAATATGCGCGCAATTATCGGCAGATTTGTGGCACATGGTCCAAAGATTTAGTGTAGAATATAGTGTTGCTCATTTAGAGAGCTCCACATCAGCTCATTTTAATATTTTAAGATTATTATTTCGCTCTATGGTTTCTACGAGTCTTTCTTTAATATTCCGCAAAGCGACATCTTCAATACAAAGAGAATAACAAGCATAAATAATTATTTCTATTTTATGACAAGGAAGTTATCCAGTCGGGTGCGATGACAGAGTTATTGGAAATGGCAAAGAGGAAACGCGAGTTTAACACGAAATCAACTAAGAGCATTAAAAAGAAGACGAACGTTAAGGTGAGGGTGCAGGCGGCACCAAAACAAAAATGAAAATTAATTGGGCTTAGATTTTTAGCAAAAGCGGGCAATCCTTAGTCTATTTTCAAACAATAAAAAACCGACCAAAAAGTCTTCATCAACGACCGCGAGTGCGCGTAATAAGTAAATATTCGAGCAGCTCGAAGAAGAATCGGAATTTAAAAAAAATGAAAAAGGTGAAGAAGATGGCGAGCATACGTTTCTGACTTTGACGCTTTTTTTTCCATTTTAGTTATAAATTATTTATATTATTATTATTACATAATCAAACAACAAGCACGTTGGTTGTCATTTAGCTCATTTGAGTGGACAATGGTATTCCGTTTGAGCACGTTTTGTAGCAAATGGAGCTTGGATGTATTTGCTTGTTGTGGATAATCGGTAGCGCTCATTAGTTCTTCCTGAGAAATAGTGGTGATATATTATAAACAATTAAAGATACATACATCGCAGTTTTCGAAATGATTTATGCGGATATTGAGTCCTTCCAAATAGTCCTGTTCTTGGTTGTCTTCCTCGTCAAGCTGAATCGTTTGAATTTTAAACATTTGCGGGAAGGGAAATGAAACAAACGTAGGCTTTGAGAGCTTCCTTATCGATTAAAGAATTGTTGACAGTTTTCTTCTTGTCGTCAATTGTGGCAAAGTGCACGAACTCAGTGGACGGAGTATTTTTATTCTGGAAATTTATTAAATTTCAATAAATATATCTCATGGAAGATACTAACTATTAACCTTTAATTACATATTTTGCCTAGTAGTAATATTACCTATATAAACTTTCTTCAAAAAAAAATTATTTTATAAAGTACAGTAGCGGAACTACTAACAGATTGGTTTGAATATATAATTTTGCTACAAACGTTTTAAAGAATAATTGATGGAGCACTCAATAACTAATCAAATTCATTATCATGGTTACCCAAATATATACAAAAAATGTCCCGGAAGGATTAGGTTTTTAGCTGAAATTAAAAATAAATCAGTAGAAAATGTTATTAACATGAGCTACAAACTACAGTAGCACGTTAGAAACAAGATTTTTCTGTGGGAAACAACAAGGATGTGGATTTTATTTATTTAAGCGAATTTTGGAATTTAAGCGTATGATTAAAATAATTTCTAAGATTTATTAAAAGAAAGAATTTCCATTAGAATTGGTTTTCTTCATTTCATATGTTGTGTAGGGTTAATATTATATAAATTTTATTCTTTAAAGTTTTGTTGAAAAATTGTTTTATAAACTACAGTATCGTTCAATCAATTAATTCAGAGAGTAGTGCTAAATAATGTTTTTTTTAAATATACAAATAAAGAGTCGAGAATGTCATATTGTCTGTATAATCTCATTGAACACATTCTTATCTTATTACTCAAATAATTGTATTAAAAGAAATCCCTGAAACAATTTTTAAAAAATATTAGAATGTCACTAGCAGGAGATACAAACTACAGTAACATGCCAGAAATTATTGTTTATATTAATTTATTTAAGCTAATTTTAGGATTTATGCGTATGATTGAAATAATTTATCATTATAATTGGTTTTTTTCAATTCATATGTTGTATATAGGGTTAGTATGTTAATTATTTATTTTGTTAAAGCTATTTATTGTCGTGGTGTAGGTTAATGAAAAATCACGGTTAAAGGAGCATTCCAAATAATAAAATGGTCTCGCTTGGGGTCATTTCGATTTAATTTCCAATTAAAAAAAAATTATATCGCATTTTTTGTTTTATATTGTTTTATCTTAATAAATTGGTTGTTACATTAATATAATTATAATAATATGAATAAAAAGCGAAATAATAAACAATTTGGAAATAAAATCGACATGAATCCAAGCGAGACCATTTTATAATTTGGAATGCTCCTTTAATCATGATTTTTCATTAACCTACACCACGATAATATTAAAAAAATATTGTCAATCGATTAATTCAGAGTGCAGTAGTGCCAAACATTGTTTTTTAAGGTACAAATCAGTGAGGAAGGGATCGAAATTTTAATATTGGAATATGGATTGAAAAATAAATCAATAAAAAAATATTAGAATGTTATTGGCAGGAGATACAAACTACAGTAGCATGCCAAAAATTATTTTTTAGATAATTTTAGGATTTAAGAATATGAATGGAGCAATTAACATTAAATTTTTTCTATTCACAAATTAATTTATCCTATTATATACTTGGAAAAGAAAATATAAAAAATACAACGATTTTATTTGGTGATTATTAAATACATTTTTTAAAATTAAAAAACAGAGTTCATTACCAAGTAACATTCTTAATTTGTAAATTATATATGTATTCACATGTTTCTCAAATCAAATTAGAGTTTCTACAAGTAAAAACATTCTTACTGAGCTCATTTTATTACCATACACACACCAAATCAAAATAGCTATTTTGCGATTTTTAAACGTGTGTGAAAATTTTTATTTCTTTATAAGGACATAGTGTTTACTACCATTTAATTAAGCATGTCCTAAACTATCTAAAAATATTAAAATCGTCTCAGAAAATTAGATTTGAGAATTCTTACTGAGCTCATTTTATTACCATACACACACCGAATCAAAATAGCTATTTTGCGATTTTTAACCGTGTCTGGAAATTTTTACTTCTTTATAAGGACAAAGTTTTTACTACAATTGAATTAAGCATGTCTTAAACTATCTAAAAATATTAATATCTTTTCAGAAAGTTAAATTTGAGCACGCTTACTGAGCTCAATCTTTGAACATTTAACAAGTTAGTGTGCACGCCAATAGAAAATGATGATTTGTGAGTATTAAAATGCTTATTCCGTTGACGCAAAATGACTAAACATGTCTTCAATTATCTATAAATATACAAAATCTCTGAATGTTAAGCTTAAACGAGAACAATTTCACCCCAAATTGAATGATTAAGTTGGTGGCTCAGAAAATATGCTCATTTTGCAAATTTCGATAAGAAGGACATAATTTTAGATAGTTTAAGATGGGCTGGTAACATTGACGTATCAAGTTGTACGAAAATAATATGTGTTAATTAGTAATACACGGTTAAATATTTAAAAAATAGTAATAATCATTAGGCGTGCTTCTATTACGGGACTTTACTAATTTAAAAAATCCACCATTTATCAAGAGTTCTTAATATATTTTTAAATTTTATCCCTTCTTTATTCTCTTGTTAAATTAACAAAACTACAGTAACAATTTCCTAATTGAGAATAATTCTATTATACTGTACTTTAACTTCAATAAATATTATTTTTCAAAAAAATAAAATAAAAACCAATATTTTTTAATGAATAACTAACCTGTAACGAATTAATACGCAAATTTTGCATTTCCTCACGCAATGTCGGCTCATCATCCCACATGTAGGTGTGCTGTTCAGAGAGCTTGGCTAGCACGTCTTGCGGCGAAATCGAGTTCTGATTGATCTCATAGTCGAGTTGCTGTATTTCCGGGTTCTTCGAGCCACTGAATCGCTCCAAGGCCACGTCCATGAGCGGTTTCGTCGGCACATCATAAATAGAGGCTTCTGTGAATTTCAATTATTGGATTTCATTCCGATAGATAGTCTTACCCATTGACGGATCTGTCTTGTTATTGTTGTTGTTGTTGTTGCTCTCATTCTGAATGAAAATATTCAAAAATATGATATTTATCAAAAAAGTTGAATCGCTTTTATTTAAAATACCGCCAAGGAGTAAATCAGAATATTGATAGTTGCGGTAAAAATAATTGTGCAAACATCTCACGCAAAATTGCAGAATTTTAAATTTTTAAATAAGTTATGACTATCACCATAAAAAGCATAAAATTTGCAATCGAATGATATATAGAATATGGGTATTAGATAAAGGAAAATCGTTAAAATTAGAAAAATCAAATATTCTAAAATCAAATATCTGCAAACATCTCACGCAATATTACAGAAATTTGTTAATTTATTGTCATTATCATAAAGAACATAAAATTTCTAATCGATTGGTGTATTGAATATGCAAATAAGTTAAAGAAATGTGTGATAAAAATTGAAAAAATTAAATATTCCAAAATTAAATATCCGAAAACATCTCACGCAATATTGCAGAAATTTGTTAATTTATTGTCATTATCATAAAGAGCATAAAATTTCCAATCGATTGCTGTATAGAATATGCAAATACGTTTAAGAAATATGTGTTAAAAATTGAAAATTAAAAAATCCAAAATTAAATATCCGACATTATCTCACGAAAAATTGCAGATTTGAAATAAGTTATTAATATCATCATAAAGAGCATAAAATTTGCTATCGATTGGTGTATAGAATGTGCCAAAAAAACTACGAAATAGATGATAAAAATTAAAAATTTAAAAAATCCAAAATAAATATCTGCCATTATCTCACGCAATATTGCAGATTTATAGTAAGCTATGGCTATCATCACAAAGAACATAAAATTTCCAATCGATTGATGTATATTATGCGTTCATAAACTAAAGGAAAAGCCATAAAATTGAAAATTTAGAAAATCCAAAATTAAATATCCGCCATTATCTCACGCAATATTGCAGAACTTTAAAAAGTTATTTTAAAGAGCGTAAAATTTTGAGTTAGATGATATGTAAGACATGTGTATGAAATAAAGGAATATCATAAAATTTAGAAAAATAAGAATTTCTAAAATCAAAATTTCGCCAACATCTCACGCAATATTGCAGAATTTCAAAAAAGTTGTTAACATTATCATGAAGAGCATAAAATTTCTAATCGATTAGTATATATAATGGCTGTATAAACTAAAGGAAAAGCAATAAAATTGAAAAATTGGAAAATGGTACAATTTAATATCCGCAAATATTTCACGTAATATTGCAGAATTTCCAAAAGTTATTAATATTATCTTAAAGAGCACAAAATTGCGAATCGGACGATATACAAAACCCTACAAGAACCTGCACAAATATTCACAAAAACGTTTTGCGTGCATTCATCCCACGCAATTTTACAGAAAAAAACGATCGAAACGAACCACAAAATCCTCACTATTCGCAATCGACCTCTCATCCGAGTCATTCGGATCTGACGGATGCGACGAAACCTCCTAATGTAAAAAGTAATAAATGAATGGAGCAATTGGCTCGACATACCGATGTGCTTGTCATTCTGTCGGCTGCGTGCTGTTTGGCGCGTCGTTTCCTCTTTTTCTTCAGTAAAATAGCTGCAATTGGCGGTCCGTTGAGTGCTAAAATGTTTTGTGTGTGTGTGTATGAAATGAATGTTGGTTTTTTTTTGTTTGAGAACAGATATTACAACAAGATAGGCGACTCACGCTGAACAGCGGTCAGATTGGCCGAGTAGCCGGCTGGAATTGGTTTCAGCGGCGGCAGGAAGGCAGCAGGCGGGATCGGCGCGAACGGATCAACAGAGCACGTGTCGATTAAGGCGGCGGACGTGTAGTGCTGTGGCTTGGAGCGAGGCACGAATTCCGGAGCATTGAGCCATTCTGAGGAGCTCGTTGGCGGCACACAATGCTCACTCGCTTACCTTGTGGATCGGGCGTCTGGAACGGAACCACTTTGAGCGGCTCGTTGCTCGCTTCCTCGAAATAGGATTGCGGCGGTCGGTCGGCTTCTTCCAGATAAATCCGACGATTCATTCGTGCCAATCGATCGATGTAATAATGCGATTGGAGCTGCTCGACGCGCTTGTTGTTGTTGTTGTTGTTGCTGCTGACCAATGTTCCTCCGAGTTTTAAACTTTTGACGCGATGAGCAACAGATGACACACATTGTGCCGATAATTTTATGATGAAATTTTATTAAACTCTTTGTTGTTACGGTTTCACGCAAAATTTTCCTCTTTATTAACACTATTTTTAATTTAATTACGATTTGACGTGAATGAACATCAAATTCTCTGAAATTTTTTAAAGAAACGATAGCATTTCATAATTTTAATAAAAAATATTTAAAAAATGAATTTATATACATCACATTTGACGACAAAATGCAGAAAACTCTCACTTTTGCTTGGATAATTCTGATTTTTCTATTTTAAAATTATAATTAATTAAATTGTTTATAACAAATTAAAAAATGTTAAATAACAGTTTCTATACATCACATTTGACGACAAAATGCAGAAAAATCTCATTTTCTCTGAAATCGATATAAATTTGAATGTTAAAAGCTTCTAAAAACTAAATTGTCTATGATAAATAATAAAAATGGTTAAATAATAATTTCTATACATCACATTTGACGACAAAATGCAGAAAACTCTCAAATTTTTTGATATCGATGTAAATTTGGAAATTAACAGATTCTTAGTACTAAATAGGCTATGATAAATAATAAAATTGTTAAAAAATGAATTTCCATACACCACATTTGACGACAAAATGCAGAAAACTCTCAAATTTTCTGATATCGATGTAAATTTGGAAATTAACAGATTCTTAGTACTAAATGGGCTATGATAATTAACAAGTCAGTTATATAATAATTGTAATGCGTCTTATTTGACGACAAAATGCAGTAACTCTAACTTTCGCTTGGATAATTCTGATTTTCTATTTTAGAATTATAATTAATTAAATTGTTTATAACAAATTATAAAATTGTTAAATAATAATTCCTATACACCACATTTGACGACAAAATGCAGAAAAATCTCATTTTCTCCGAAATATATAAATCTGAATGTTAAAAGATTCAAAGAACTAAATTGTCTATGATAAATAATAAATATTTTGAATAATAGTTGCAATGCGTCTTATTTGACGAAAAAATGCAGAAAATCGTCAGTTTGACTAAATATCGTTGTGATATTGAAAATTAAAAATTCAAAGAATTAAATAGTCTCAAATCAAATTGATAAAACCTCCTAATAATTTGTCTGCTTGCACTACATTTGACGAACGACAAAATACACAAAACCCTAAATTTCGCATGAATCGCATTAAAACCGAAGGTTAAGAGATTCTACGAATTGAATAGTCGAAAATAGTTGTTAAATTGATAAAGATGTATGTTTTTCTGTTTCTAGGAATCACATTTGACGACAAAATGCAGAAAACACGAAAAAATCGTTGTGATTTTTAAAATTAAGATAATCGAAGTGTTGATTAGTCTAAAATAAAATATAACTCTCTTGCCTGTTTGTCTGCATGCAACATATTTGACGACAAAATGCAGAAAATTGTGTATTTCACTAAAATCGACGTGATTTTTAAAATTAAGTGAATCGAAGAGTTGAATAGTGTATCATAAAATATAAACTCTCAACTGTTTAGACACGTGCACCATATTTGACGACAAAATGCAGAAAACACGCAAAAATCGTTCTGATTTTGAAAATTAAGAGCATCTAAGAATTGAATAGTGTATCACAAAATATAAATGGTCTTAATTGTTTGTCTACATGCAGCATATTTGACGATAAAATGCAGAAAGTTGATTAGTACACTAAAATCGTCGTGATTTCTATAATTAACGAATCTAAGGGTTGAGTTGTCTAAAACTAAATATAAAATCTCAACTGTTTAGACGCGTGCACCATATTTGACGACAAAATGCAGAAAATCCCAAAACCCTCCACTGTTCCCAATTCGTGCTATTGAATATCATTCTCCAATAATTTATTTACACCGTGTCAATAAATAAATGTCAAAACAACAAATTAGACGCAAGTGTGATGCGGATAAACCGAAACATTGGCGAATCTTCCGCAACACTGAATGAGACTCGTAGTCTCGATCCTCGAAACAGTCGAATCATTGTGCAAGAACCATTGCCGGAAACAAGAAGTGACCGACGTGGTCGTCGGCGACGAGCTCGTTGCCAGCAACTCCTGAGCCGAGCCATACAACGAGTGCAACAAGATCCAGACACCAATCACTGAAATGAACGAAGATTGAGGGGAAAACGAAGCCGCCACTCGCCAATAATTGCCAAATCAGCTACGAACCGCATCTTGTTGTGATATTTAAGAACCCTGAAACAAATTTGCATTTTATTGGCTTTATTCATAGCGACTGTCAACATTTTCAGCGAGAGCTCATCTTTGACGCCATGTTGCCTCATTTTATCGAAAGTTTCCAAGGAAATACCAAATACCACTGGGAAGATGAGCACCAGGAAGGGCAGTGTCGTGCCGCCTACCTGAGCATAATCGATTAAAATCAAAGAAAATGTAAATAAGTGCTCGTACCAGGCTCACGAATAAACCAAAGTTGGGGATGGTCGCCGAGGCAGTGATGATGGCCAGGAACGCCGCCGTTCTGACTACAAAACGACCCACGCCGAACTCTGAAACAATCTATTCGATGAATTCGAGAAACCACTAAACCCTGCTTAACGCGAAAGAAGTGTTCGCTTGCCTGCAAGAATGGATTGACAATAATGAGCACAGAGAAGAGCACATGCACAGCAATCATGCACGCAATAACCAGCCGAATCGTGTCATTTTGGATCGACGATATGATCGAGTCGCCGACGCTGTTCCCATAGATCGAATAGCCGCCGATGGCCACCGGCGCGTAGGCGATGAGCAGCGTCACGTAGGCGATGGAGCAGGTGCGCACAAAGTGCTCCGAGTTTTTCATATCGTGGATGATGGTGGGCAGGCAGGGATGGCCGCCGTAGGCAAAGATGATCGTGGCGAGGCTGGTTGAAGCGAGCGCGTACTCCGGCTCGGGCAGGTGGTGAGCAGCGAAGCACGTCGAGAAGTCGGCGTAGTAGCCGAGCAGGATGAGCACGATTGCCAGGATTGTTGATAGTGCCGCCACTATTGAGACTTGCCTGAAGGAATTGAAATTAGAAGCGATTTTGCATTTGGTGGCCGAGTGGATCTTGAAATAGTCTCGCAAGGAAAAGGGGCCGGGTTCGACACCGGGGAGAGGGTACCTACACGATTTCTCGAGATTTATTCGTAGGAACTTTACGAAATTTTGTTAACGTTTTTTGAATGCTAATTGATCCCTAATTACTTAATTTCCGCTTTTTTGACCGAAAGGATCCGGAAACAACGTTCCAGGAATCAGATCCAGGGTACGATTCCGCCTGGAAGGTCCCAACACGATTTCTCGAGATTTATTCGTAGGAACTTTACCAAACTTTGAAAATTTCTTTTGAATGCTAATTAAGAGCTAATTATCTAATTATAGATTTTTTGACCGACTGAATCTTAAAATATCCTTCCATGAAAATGGTCGAGGGTTCGATTCCGCCTGGAGGGTCCCAACACAATTTCTCAAGAATCACTCATTCAAATTTTATAAAATTTAGGTTTTCGTTTTTGAACGCTAATTAAGCCCTAATTATGAAATTTCAGCTTTTTTGACCGACGAAGTCTTGAGATTTTCATCCATGAAAATGGTCGAGGGTTCGATTCCGCCTGGAGGGTCCCAACACGATTTCTCGAGGTTTGCTCGTAGGAATTTTACCAAACTTTGAAGATTTCTATTGAACATTAATTAAACCCTAATTATCTAATTACAGCTTTTTTGATCGACTGAATCTTAAGATATTCTCCCATGAATATGGTCGAGGGTTCGATTCCGCCTGGAGGGTCCCAACACGATTTCTCAAGAATCGCTCACTCAAATTGTAAAAAATTAAGTTTTTCTTTTTTGAATGCTAATTAAGCCCTAATTATAAAATTTCAGATTTTTTGACCACCTAAATCTTGAGATTTTCATCCATGAAAGAGATCCAGGGTTCGATGCCGGCTGAAGGGTCCCATTTCAATTTCTCGAAAAGCACATTTAGTAACTTTACCAAATTTTGAAAAACTTTTTTGAATGATAATTAAACCCTAATTGCATAGTTATAGCTTTTTTGCCGGAATGGATCCTGAGATCACGAACAAGCCAATTTAAATAGCACAACTCACCAAAAGTCCATCGGACTTTTAAGCATTATAAACGGCCACAGAAGAAGAGCCACCACTACCAGTGTGGTACACGTTGGAACAATTACCCCAATAGCCTGCAATAACTGTCCGATGGTTTTGGCGGCGAGCAGCGAAAAAACAGCGCCTCCTCCAAACGCCGTCAGATGGCAGCAAAAGTTGGTAATAATCCTTCAAATTCCCTTCTATTCCAACTTGTTCAACAAAACAACGAACCCCATAACATTCCCAAAAGCTCTTTTGCCCATTTCCGGGTACGGGTTTCGACAATGCTCCACGTAATCGCCGCTCCAATGCTTTTTCATCAGAATCCAGTTGTGGCTGAGCAATAGAGCCGTGTAAAGGGTGATGAGGCCGAGAGTGAGCATGCACACGATTCCGCCAGTCAATCCTAAGCTTTTCTACATTTATTGAGAATTGGAAATCAGGTGAGCACCGAGCGAAATGATGGCGTGCGGAAGAGCGACGAGTCCCGAGCCGGCAGTCTCACCAAAAACGAAAATTGATGCGATGTGCCATGAGTAGCCTTTTTCCTGCATTCAATCTTAATCAAAATTTGATTTCTTATGTTTGATTCTATTATTTTATTGATTTTAAGTAGTAAAATCGAATAAATAACAAAAATATTCGTAAATTAGTTGAGCTCGACATGGTTTTCTGCATTTTTCCGTGAGATGTCTTTATAAAAGTTTCTGTTTTTGGAATTTAAAATTTAGTTTAGAGATTTTTCTATTATATAAACAAGATAATTTAATAAAATTAGGTAAGTTAGAAGTACTAAAATTGATTTAAATAAGAAATCATTCAAATCCGATGGTTTTCTTCAGGTTTTTACATAAAATTTTACATTTTTTGTGATTTTCAAAAATTTTAATTAATAGTTCAGTAGAGTTTTATAATATTCTAACAATTTTTCAATAAGAAACAAACTATTTTAATGTTTTAAAGTGAAATATTCCTAAAATAATCAATTTTTGCTGGTTTTCTTGAATTTTTAGGCAATTTGTTACATACAAGTCTATGTTTTTTGAGTTTTAATAATAGATAGAAGACTATTTTATTAGAAACAATCAAATTTTTAATTATTCTCTAACAAATTCATTCATTATAGTTGATTTAAATAAAATATTCACAAAAAAATCAAACTCCGATGGTTTTCTGCATTTTTTCGTGAGATTTCTTCATAAAAGTGTATGTTTTTTTGTGTTTTAATAATAGCGCAGAAAATATATTATCCGAAATGATTTTATTTTCAATGATTCCCTGACAAATACGTTCATTATAGTTGATTTAAATAAAATATTCGCAAAAAAGTTGAACTCTGCTGGTTTTCTGCATTTTTTCGTGAGATTTCTTCATAAAAGTGTCCATTTTCAGCATTCAAAATGTAGTTTAAAACTTCGTCTATTATATAAACGTAAATTATTAATGAATATTAATGAATTTCAAATTATTAAAATCGATTTAAATAAGAAATCATCGAAACACGGCGATTTAGTGCATTTTTGCGTGGCAGTTTCACATAAAATTGTATTTTTTTGGGTTTTATTAATAGCGCAGAAAATGTAGTATCGGAAATATTTATATTTTTAATAATTCCCTTACAAATTCGTTCATTATAGTTGATTTAAATAAAACATTCACAAAAAAGTTGAACTCTGCTGGTTTTCTGCATTTTTTCGTGAGATTTCTTCATAAAAGTGTCCATTTTCAGCATTCAAAATGTAGTTTAAAACTTAATCTATTATATAAACACAAATATTAATAAATTATAATGAATTTCGAATTACTAAATTGATTTAAATAAGAAATCATCGAAACACGGCGTTTTAGTGCATTTTTGCGTGGCAGTTTCATATAAAAGTATACATTTTTTGCGTTTTAATAATAGCGCAGAAAATATATTATCAGAAATAATTATTTTTTTAATGATTACCTGATAAATACGTTCATTATAGTTGATTTAAATAAAACATTCACAAAAAAGTTGAACTCTGGTGGTTTTCTGCATTTTTTCGTTAGATGTATTTATAAAAGTTTATATTTTTTACACTTAAATTGTAGCTTGTATTCTATTCTACTCAAAACCATTTAGTATTTAACAGGAAAATTATATTTTATTAGACAATAAGCATAGAAACAAGGAATATTCAAATTTTTGCCATTTCCAAGATAAATTCAATCAATAATTGTGATAAAATAAAGATTCAAAATGAAAAGTCATGTTTTGCATAAAACAACCAATAAGGAAATTCGTATTTATTAGCAACAGACGATTTAAGGCGGACTATTGGAAAAAAACAAAAGAAAACTTTTTGAACCCAGACAGTTACGTAATCGGAAAACCGGAAAGAACATCAAAAATTGATCACATCGACAATCCGGAGAACTTGTGAATAAAAATGATTTATGATTTAGATGTTTAATTTGGCGATAAATAAATACAAAAGTTGGCAATTATAGATTGGCGATGAAATCGATGCGATTTGAGGAAAATGAGAAGAACACGTTTTGATGACGATTGCGGCAATAATTGTTAATATTTATATCCTTTATTATCCATTCATAATCAGCAGCAGATTATTTGAATAATTTTGATTGTTTTTTGATTGATTAATTGATTGATTACAATTCTTTTTCTTATTTTTATTACAATTTTAATCAGATGATTTTGTCTTTTCTTCAGACCTACATGTCATTTATCAAATAAGGTGTTACAATTCACTATCAATAGTCTGGATTCTATTTAGTGAATGTACGTGTGATGCAATAATGTTAATTTGCGAAATCATCTCAACAAATTTGCCAAAATGATGGAGAAATGACAGAATATCGATTTTTAATCGATTTATATGCTTAATAGACGCATAATGGGCAATATTTTAATATATTAAGGTGTAATCTAACTGAGACAAGTCGGAAATCCCTAATTGTTGCCAAGACGCAACGCAAAAATGCAGAAAACTCTAAAAACAGTTGATTGCAATATTAAAATTTCCTTAATATCCTTGTTTGCTGTCTATTAGGTTAAACTAATCATATTAACACAAAACAAAGCTTCTTCTCATTTATAGTTGGCATTGACTTCTAATTCGTGCATGTAGACGACGCAAAAATGCAGAAAACTGCCAAAATTTGTGATTTTTCACTTAAAATTGCAATAATATTTTTGTTTTTCTGTCCATAAGCTTAACTCGATAATATTTACACAAAACAAAGCGTATTTTAACTTATAAATAGTCCTGGCTTGTAATTGGTGCAACTAAACGACGCAAAAATGCAGAAATCGTGAATTATCCCAGTAAAATCATCATCTTTTTCTCTTTTAAATAATTTTTAGCAGATATCAACCTTATTAATATTAAAAAAATGTATTTTATCATTTTCATGGGCATACTGCATTTTCCGGTGCATACACACGACGCAGAAATGCAGAAAATACTAAAAATCATAGATTTTTCCCTTAAAATTGTCATAATATTTTTGTTTTTTGGTCTATTATCTTAAATTGATCATATTTACACAAAGCAAAGCTTATTCTCGCTAGTAGATGACAGAAACTTGTAATTCGTGCACATACACGACGCAAAAATGCAGAAAACTATCAAAATCTGTGATTTTAATTGTAAAATTTTAAAAAACATATTCGTTTTAAAGAGTTGTAAGTTAAATTCAGCATTATTTATATAGTACAGGGTGTATTCTATCTTATAAATGTCACAGACTGTTATTCGGTTCATAGACACGACGAAAAAATGCAGAAAACTGCAAAAATCGATGCTTTCCCAACTAAAGTTGCCATAACTTTCTTTTTTGCGGTCTATTAGGTTAAATTAACCATATGTACACAAAGCAAAGCTTATTCTCGCTTGTAGATGACAGAGACTTGTAATTCGTGCACGTACACGACGCAAAAATGCAGAAAATTCTCACAATCTGTGATTTTAATTGTAAAATTAAAAAAATATATTCGTTTTAAAGAGTTGTGTGTCAAATTCAGCATTATTTATATAGTACAGGGTGTATTCTATCTTCTCATTGTCACAGACTCGTATTTGACTCATATCTACGACGCAAAAATGCAGAAAACTATCAAAATAGTTGATTTTTCCCTTAAAATTGTCGTAATATTTCTGTTTTTCGTCTATTAGATTAAATTTACCATATACACACAAAGAAAAACATATTTTAACGTATACATAACCCTGAATTGTAATTGGTGCAAATAAATGACGCAAAAATGCAGAAAACTCTTGAAATCGTTGATTTTTAATATGAAAACTATTCGAATAAATTACCAATGATTATTTCAATAAAATAAAATATTATTTAATGTTTAGATAAGATAACGGTGCATACACATGACGCAGAAATGCAGAAATCGTTGATTTTTGTTTAAAAATGCATTTTAATTAATTTGTGATGCTCGGTAACACATGCAATTTATTATTTTGATCAATGTTATCTTTATTTGTTTCATATGAATATGAATATGTTAGGTTTGGGAATCATTTCGAAGCTTATTCCTTGAATTGGTGCCTTCGCTGCCTTATCGAGTTGGCTCAAGGTTTTTATCTGTTAGCCTCTCATTGTACTTTTATTAAAAACGTTGATTATGACACATTAATTGAAGCGTGTGCATTCATCCAAGTAGAAGCTCGTGATAAAATTAAAGAATTTACGTTGATAATCATTAATTTTAATTCTTCTCTCTTCTCATTCCACCAAAATAATAATAATAATAATAATAAGAAGAAGAAGATGAAAAACAAATAATATCCTTTAAGTAAAAAGTTTATACTATTTTTATTTATTTATTTATTTATTTTCCATCAATATCTTCTCATTTTTCAGGCAGTCAGTCAGTTGTTTTGAGACTCACCTGCACCTATTTTTAACTTGGCTTCTCTTCTTTTATCTTTTCTATATCACTACTCATTCAAATAAATATCGTGTATCTTTTCTTTTCAATTCTGTTTTTTTTTGTTGAAACCAATCATTTCTTATTCAAATTTCGCAGTTTTCTAGAGAAAATCGGCAAAACACACGCACGCGATGCTTTTAATTTGCAAATAATGAATGATCAGTGTCATCGATGCTTCTTCGGTTGGGTTCACGTATCGGTTTGTTGCCCATTGGCACCGTTTCTCAAGTTAAACGATTCTATTTACAGTTTGCGATCAAGATTGTTATTATTTATTTCTTCATCTATAATACTGTTTTACTATTCATTGGATTGCCGCCGTCAATTGCTTTGTACATTACGCTGTTTGGTTACTTTATCTGCTTGTTTTCATTGATGCAAATTATTCAAACCAACTTTCGTCTAATTCTTGTTTTCTACTTTTACGTGGTAAGATATGATTCTAGTAAATATTGCAAAAAATCACAAGTAATATTGATTGCTTTGAATTTGTCTCATTGTGACGAGTCGAATGAGATACAACATGCCATAATTCCGATAACTTTGCTCATAATATTAAAACTGGGCGGAGCTTGAGCCAATTTTTCAACATCACACTAATCATATGGTTATGGGTCTCATTCGAAAGTACAACTTTTACTGATTACAATAAATAAAATTGTTTTTTGATTACTCGACATTATAACGGTTGATTGAGAAAGAATCTTGTCAGCCTATTTTCAGAAAGTGAGCCTTAATTTTCAAACCACAATTCCAAGTGATATTTTTAACTATATCCTTACTTATCTCATTGTGACGAGTCGAACGAGATACAACATGACATACTTACGAAAAAATTTCCCAATTTTTAAAACTGGGCGGAGCTTGAGCCAATTTTTCAACATCACACTAATCATATGGTTATGGGTGTCATTCGAAAGTAATACTTTCACTGATTACGAAAAATTAAATTATTTTTTGATTACTCGACTTTTTAAC
Source organism: Caenorhabditis plicata (assembly GCA_963931815.1). Classification (NCBI taxonomy): domain Eukaryota; kingdom Metazoa; phylum Nematoda; class Chromadorea; order Rhabditida; family Rhabditidae; genus Caenorhabditis; species Caenorhabditis plicata. The sequence continues at coordinate 3,554,196 of OZ007491.1, forward strand.
GGTTGATTGAGAAAGAATCTAGTCAGCCTATTTACAGAAAGTGAGCCTTAACTTTCAAAACACAAGTCCAAATAATATATTTTAACTATATCCCTACTTATCTCATTGTGACGAGTCGAACGAGATACAACATGCCATATTAACGACAACTTTGCAAGATTTATTAAAAAGGGGCGGAGCTTGAGCCAATTTTCAACATCACACTAATCATATGATTATGGGTGTCATTCAAAAGTAAAACTTTCGCTGATTACGAAAATCATAACTATTTTTTGGTTACTCGACATTTTAACGACTGATTGAGCAAAAATTTTTCCAGCCTATTTTCAGAAAGTGGCCCTTAGTTTTCAAGCCAGAATTCGAAATGATGTATTTTTACTATATTCTTATTTATCTCATTGTGACGAGTCGAATGAGATACAACATAACATACTTGCATTAAATTAGCTCAGATTATTAAAAATGGGCGGAGCTTGAGCCAATTTAAAAATATTCTAAGAACGGTATCATTATGGGTGTCATTCGAACGCACAACTTCTGCTAATTACGAATATGCGGATTATTTTCTGATTACTCAATGATTGAACATGTTTTCGGGCGAGATCCACCAATCATATTTTCAAAAATTAATACTTAACTTTTAAAATCACGGCCACAACTGAAAATTTTTACCATATCCTAATTTATCTCATCAAGTGGGTTTGAATGAGATACAACATGATACAAGCTTTCTAAAATGGGCGTGTCCTGAGCCAAATATATAAAATGCTCCAAATATAACAATCACTGATATCATTCGAATCAGAATTCTACGCAGAGTTTAAAAATGCAGCTCATTTCTCTGTATAACGTCGGTTTTTCGTTTTCAGCTTTTCACAATCCTCTATTTATTATTCCTTGGCGGCTACTTCTTCTTTGTCAGCATATTCAACAAATCACTTGTGATAAGTTCATAAAATCCATTAATTCCACAAAAAAAAACATTCAATATTTTCTCAACCTGCAGAGCATCTGGGTCCCAATCTTTCGCTGCTCTCCTTCCTATGGCATTTAATGATCATCATTTTCATCATCATTCACGTGTGGGCTCTCAACATCGTCTCAAAGACGCAGAAATTCTACAAATCGCTCGACGATTCCGCTCCAAGAGGTAGGCGCCACAAAACAATCACCATTAAATTATCATTGTAGAGGCTAGTCGCCAGAATTGCACCAAAACAGGTAAAAAACAAGTAAAGTTGTTCACTAGATTTGATCATTTTGCAGACACGTGCGGCTCAACAACCAACAAAACGGGCAAATCATTTAATGTGTAAATAATTGTTGTTATTGTTTATTTGAAGAAAAATTGTTATAAAAATTCATTTTATTTGACTTTAAATTTAATGTCAATTGTGGCTGGAAGCGTCTTCAATTCGTTTATCTTTGGTACAAGTGCATCCAAGTTGGACCATTTTGGTGTCAGCTGATGGAAAACATAAGATAAGGATCGAATAGAAAAATTAGAGGGATCAGGGTGCAAGATCATAGGGTCAAATAAGAATCTCCGCCCTCTGTCAATCATTATAATTAGTCTTCCAGGATCCTGGATAAATAGTGCATACACCCGGACCACAAACGGGACCGCTTCGAAACCCGCGTCAACAGCATAAGTATTGGCGCTTTTTTTCAATGCGGGCACAATTGTTGTTTTTATTTTTTTTTATTTTTTAAAATGTTTTGATTTCATGGTGAATACATGCTTAATAAAGTTTTAGAATAATTCGACTATTCCACAGCCTTTGACAAAGTCCACCACTCATCGATCATATCAGCCCTACATAATGCCGGACTACCTCGGAGTCTCATTACAGCGATAAAATCGACCATTCACGGTGGAACCGCTAAAACCAATGTACATGGAGACACCATCGACATCCCGCTCAGGCGAGGAGTTCGCCAAGGTGATACGTCGTCGCCGACGCTTTTCTCATTTGCCCTTCAAGCCATTATCGACGAAGCTGAGAGCCAACTGCCTGATGAAACTGGAATACCGGTTGATGGTAAATATTTAAGACGATGTTCTCATTATCGGCAGCTCATCCGATGAAATTGAAAACAGGCTCGAAGCTATTAGGAAGACAAGCACTCGACACGGCTTAGAGATAAACACGAGCAAAACGGAATAGCTATGCAGACAAAGGGGATATCTACTCTAACTGCACAAAGTGTCCCAACTCCCACGGAACCCGATATCTGGGAAGCTGGATAAGTACCGATGGCTCACTCGATGAAGAAATAACGAGACGCTGCAAAGCTGCATGGACGTCATTCTCCAAATGTAGACCACTTCTGGCTCATTTGGACAGAAGAAGAATCAAAGAACTCATCCTACAGAATGTCGTTCCGGCTCTCTTGTATGGGTGCGAAAGTTGGTCCATCTTGAAGAAGGACAGAGGTCGACTACAACGTTGTGCAGATTCGACTTGTTTCTATGCCGGGTGCGACGATTTTGACGTGGGTGTCATTGTGGATAAGAAGAAGATGAAATGGGCTGGCCACCACAAAGATGGTGTAAAATCATTACAGAATGGGACCCTCGATGTGGCGTTAGAAGCAAAGGAAGGCCCAAGGAGCGTTGGGCCGACTCGATTCGCAAGTGGGTATCCGACTATGTGCACGAAACCTCCACCAGCCGAATTAATGGAAGAATAGGAATCCTTGAGAGGAAAGTGGCTTGGTCGACAATGGCGAGGCAGAGCCGCGACGTCCGGAGAGAGATGGTCCGCAACCTTCACAGTTGATACGGGCTAATCAAGTAATCAAGTAAGTAAGAATAATTATCTGAACGTAATGGTGACAAAAATAATGATTCTCTATAGTTTTATTTTTTGCTGTTTCATTAAATTCAATATAAATAATTAATTTACTGACATGTTTATTTTAATATGCATTTCATCTGAACAAGCATAAAATTCTCTATAAGATAATATTTTACTTTTCACTGTCATTTTACTTTCAAATCTTTTATAACAGTTTAAAACTTCTACGTAGCAGAAAACATTAAAATTATTATTATTTGTTTTAAAATTACTTTAATACATTCAGATAATTTTTCCCAGTTACCTTATTTAGAATCCGAATACTAAAGCTTCAAAAAATAGCTAAAAATAAAAGACGAATTTTTAGTGGTCAACATTTTTCTCGTCCCCCCCCCCTCTTTTGACAAATAGCCAACAAAAAATATGTTTCCTCTATTTCAATGTTATTGTCCGGGTTTGTAGTGCACGCTCTCCTAGGATAGGAGAGGTCCTACCTTCCTCTAAACATCTTCTAGTATTCCCATTAGAATCTTCCATAATCCCCTGATCCTTCTCACTCGCCTACCTGCGTCTCTCCATGCTTTCCCTTCACTTCCGCGTGCTCCTCATTCGCCTAAATCCATCCAATTCTTGAAACCGACACCCAACCATCCCACCTTAATAATATCATTAAAATCCGTGACCACCTTATCCACGAACGCGTCGGTGAGCTCACTCCATTGAACCGAACTCATCACAACAAAATGTTTATTACAAAATACTAAACAAACACAGCCGACAAAAAAAATACAATTTAGCTAATCAAAACAATTATCATTTCTACAGTTCACGAATCAATTTCTATTCAAATAAATAATCTATATATTATGCGTCTTTTAGAACCAATAACAAAACAATTCATATATCCGTATTATGGCGAAAAACAAAGAAACATTTAAACTCACTGGAATGTATTATGCACTTACTACTCTTAATTCATTCTTACAAATTGAACAAGAACCATTCTTCCTATTAAACCCCCTCCCCGCAAAAACAAAACAACAATTTACAGATATCCACACCCTCCTACATGCTTATAACCGTTGGCTTCTCGTCATTCACCGAAATCTTGTCGCGTTCAGCCGGAATTTCCGCCCACGTCGTGCAACGTTCCACCGACACGCTCTTCTGCTTCCGCCTGCTCGTCGATTCGCCTTTCGCGTGGTTCCTCGTCCGCTTCTTTTCCTTTTCGCGAAGTCTCAGCTCTTCGATCGCGCTCTGAACCCACAATAATCTTCCTTCTATACAAAACACCCAACCTGCAGCCTCTTGATATGTCCAATCTTCTTCACTCCCAGTTCTTGAATATCGCTCCTTTCCAGGTGCACCAGCTCGCTACCTTGCACATCATTCAGCTTGAACTGTTCTGAATACTCCGATAATCCAATCTTCGACAACCAGAGGCAGACATCATCCGTGCTCCAGGCATTCACTGAGAATAATAAAATATACTAAATCTGCTCACCATCACCTACCTTGGCAGTGCAACAACTTGGACGACGAGCTTCCCAGCTTCTTGCTGAACCATTCCGTCACTCGGCTGCGCTTCGACCGCTTCCCCATCAGTTCTTGATGGCGGATTTCCCTCAACGCCAAGTCTTCGCGTTCCATGTCCTGCCTGATCCGGTTCAGCACATATCTCCAGTTCACCGGTTCCTGAAATCAGCCATACTCACTCAATCCTAACCATCAAACCCACGTTGATCTCGAAATTGAAACACGGCGCCGGCGCCAGCATCGGCCCGCTCGTCGACTTGGACCATTCCGGCCATCCAAAGTGATCCTCGAGCAGCTCGACCACCCGCTCGACCGCCGCCAACACCTCTTCTCGCTCGTCTTCATCCTTCTCCGTCGTCCCATCCTTGGCCAGCATCGACGCTTCTTCCAGCGCCTCCAGGAACGCCGACGAGACTCGCAGCTGCGCAATCTCAGACTCGGCAAGCCGCACAAACTCCGCCGCTCTTTGTGCGAACACCACGTTCTCGCCACCACCACCGCTACTCAGGCTCACCGGCGTCGACGGGCCCACGCCACCTACGCTCCGCTCTTTCTGCTCTTCCCACTTTTTGAGGGTCGCGTCGAACACCGGGTTGCGCGCCAGCATGTGTGCGCGGTTCTTGTGCACAATCTGCATGATGCCCGGTGGCTGTAGCCACGGCTCGCCGTCCACTTGCACCGGGATCGGGTCGTTTCCCAGGATGATAATGCGTACGTGCCTGCACTGGGCGATCCGATGATTCTGCAGCCGCACGGCGTTTGGTACGCGACTCGTCGCCACGTGTATCACGCCGAACAGCGCCACCACTTCGAGCAGGCGATCGTCGAAACTCTGCACGCTAAACGTCTCGTCCTTGTAACGACCCCAGAAGTTGGCGCCGCCTGAGTACGACGGGATGTTCAGGATCACGATGCCTTGAAGCGACGGCAACTCGATGCGCACACCATCGCACTCGAGTCGTATCCGCTGCTCCAGATTGCGATACGTGCGATGCATCAGCTCCTTGCCGCCCAGCATCCCGTACCACAAGAAGAGTTTCGAGCGACTGCGCGCCTTTTCCGACTCTTCGCGTTTGTTGTGAAACTCCCACGCTATTTTCGCGTCCAGCCCAATGCCAAAGTAGTTGTTCATGACGCATTTCTCCTGATACTGTTTTCTGAAAGCAAAAAGTTGCATCATTTCTGTTCGCCCACAAATCTTACGATGATAAACCAATCTGCGGTCGTTCATAAAACATTCTCGAGCTGAGCAACAAAACATTGGATATTATCGACTTCAGTGTTAGTACATTCCTAAATCGCCAGATTCTAAATGTCACGATTAATATCTCGCAAACTTTCTCATATCATCCGTCTTCGATTCATTTTTGCTGCTTCCCAATGACTTCTCTACAAATCGACAAATGACATTCAAGCGATTCACAAAAAATTATTACCATAAATGCTACTATCTGACTGACTGTTCTTCATCAATGCCAACTTCGGCTCATCGACCCGCGTGTCGGGCTCAGACGAGTCCAAGTTCTTTTTGAAATCACTTGAATTGAACGACGAGCTCGGCTTTATCGACTCATTGCTAAATTGTCAAGCATTATGTTTGGTTTTTCTATTCGATTTTATTTGATTCGATCCATTAAACAAACAAAAACCTTTTGGCGTTCGTTTTATCATGTTGTTCGTGTTTGGTTTTGGAGCCATCTAAAATTTGTATTTTTATTTTTAGTGATAACGGTTTTCTTTCATTTTACAAGTTATGAATTAATATTCTCTAGTCCTCTCACTATTTAATTATGCATAGAATTGACAAATAAGTGCATTAAAAACATATAAAAATCTTAAAACGAGTTTTTAATTGTTATTGTCGTGGTGCTATTGAAAAAATTGGTTTAAAGGAGCATGCCGAAAAATAGATTTAAAAATTGTCGCGATACTGTACTTCTTTTCATAAATTTATCCAACAAAATTTTTATTTTCAAAACTTAACATAGATATTGTGGATTTCTTATTTAAATATTAATACAGAATTTTAATTATTAATCTCTGTTAGAGAAATTGTTTTAATTTTTAGCCAAAAACTATTATTCAAGAAAAAAATAAGCAATTTAATTTTTAAAAATGAGATACTGTACTTCATTCATCAATATATTAAATTTTTTTCAAATTAGGAACAAGTTCTTTTGTTTTTCTTTTCAAATTATTTATAAAACACAAATATAATTTATATTTGAAAAGATATCTAATTTTTGCTTTAAAAAACTAAGAAAAAAATTATTATTTAAAAAATAATTTAAATTTAAAAAAACTGTGATACTGTACTTTAATCATAAATGTAATTAAATTTTTTTCCAATTATTAAAAGTTTATTTTGATTTTGTTCCCTTTATTAAAAAAATTAAGATAAATTAAAGAGAATTTCTTAAGTTTTAACATACTATTTGTTAGAAAGGTATTTTTGGAATTTAAATAAAAAACATTACTTATCAATAAATTAAAATTTTTATTAATAACATTTCCAATTATCTTTCCACCTTGTTTTCAATAAAACATACAAATTATGTTTCCTATAAAAAACTCATAAAATATTAATAGATATCCAAAAACCCAGTTCTCTAAAACACTTGACATTGCAAAATAAAATTGCTTCTAAAATCAATGCGACATTGTCCGTTACTGTACTTTTCATTAATATTTTTAACTTTTTATTTTATAAAAAATGATATAGTTTTGATTAAATTATAAATGAATATAAGATATTTTTGATTATAATAAGTCAAAATAAAATAATCAAAATAAATAAAATTTTAGTTAGGATCTATTCATTAATGAACATTCTATAATAAATTATCATTCACACTATTATAAAATTTGGTTCTTCATACTTTAAATTGGTTTAATTACAAAATAAAAAATAGCATTTAAAATTTACGTGGAAATCGTCAATTCTGATGCATGCATTGTCTATATGAAACAATAAAATTTAATGCTTTATATTTTCGTAAGGACGTTTATTTTATTTTAATTTTAAACATTAGTTGTCAACGAATTTGCTTACTAAGCACTTTTTATTCATAATTATAAGTTATTCTATATAATGCAAATTTGTTAATAATAACATTCTTCTCATCACTACACACGCAATTCACTTCTACTCTTACCTCCATAATTATTAAATTCAATAGTCGGTATAGATAGCTTAGCTTCATTCTAAAAATTGCATTCATTCACATTCAACATTCTAATTCTACCTTAATCGGTCTCTTTTTTACAACACCAATCCCATCCATTTTCGGGCTCATCTTATCAATTTCCTGCTGCGCCATTGTTACCAAATTCTTGAGCGCTTTCTTCACACTACTACTCCTGCTCAATATCTTCGAGTCCTCGCCCGTTTCTCCTTCACTATATAATTGAATGAATCGATCGAACTTTTCAAGCAATATATTACAACTGTAACATTATTCTATTTCCTTCTTTCTATATTTTGAAATGCTCACTATTTCTGACAAATCGCGTAAAAGCACTGATTATCCTCATTGTTCAGGTCCCATTCAACATTGTCTCTTGTTAGTTCCTTCAACTTGGTGCACAATGCCTTAACCGACTCGAATATTTCCTTTGGGTTCTCCGACGTCAGCACCGCCGATACTCGTTCCATTATTGCATCCTCGTATAGGTTCACCGCGCCTTCAACCGACATTACACTCCATCGGTCAAGCATTTTGCAGTGCGCTCGTTCTAATGTCCGCACCATTTCCGGCAATTGCTTGTCGTCATAGAATGCGTGGCCCCAGCCGAGCACTCGGGCTAAGTCGTTGCCAGTGCCCAGTGGTAGAATTGATAATTGGCACTGAAAGCGAAAGCCAATAGTTGGCATCTTCTATACGAAACACACCTTTGAATGCAGATTCAATCGGTCGAGAGTGCTCAGAACCCATCCCACCGAACCGTCACCGCCGCAAACAAGGACACGAAACGATTCTAGTCTCGAGAAAAAATTTAGAGCAAATTCTGGGCCCGTTGTGATGATGTCGAATACTTGGCATGGGTTTAGCAACCGTCGGAACTTTTTGATGATCCGTTGGCCTTGATTATCACCCGATTTGCCATTGATGAGGGCGATCAATGGGGAGCCGCCGCCACAAGCTCCACCTGCAACACAATTCGTTTGTTTGGTTTTAAGATGATCCAACCGTAGGCGTCTTCCCTAAGTACTAGTTTACCATCCTCGTCGACTTCTTTCACAGCTAATGGTGGTATGACTGATAATGACGTTGGCCCCAGCGTGCATCCGCGTCCGATTTGTGATAAACATGAGGAATGAACACATAAGGAGCACCAGAGACATCGCCAATCCTTTAAGATTTAATAATAATTAAAACCACATTTTTCCGAGTACTTGTAATCGCCGAACGGAACCGCAAGGCTTCTCACAGACGACACATTTTACCGGCATTCGAAGATTCCCTTCAACCCATTGATGTGGAAGAATTGAATTCTAAACCGAGCATTATTTATAAATATTCCCTTGATCCTTATCAAACATCGGGATTAATAAAACGCAAATTGCGTGGTATCATTGATTCCACGGACCATTTGCACGAATCGGTAATGTTTTCCATGCATTTGCGGTGCGCCTTGATTTTGCAAACTACAATTTCGATTCAACCACTAGATAGTCATTCGCCTTACCATCGCATGTGTAGCCATGCCATGGCACGCCTGACAGCTTCTCTCGGCAATAATTGCAAAACGTCGGTCGCGAGTGGTTCACCTCGGACCATTGGTGAGCGCCTGACGTGCCTTCGAGCAACGCATTAAATGCGTCTACTTTTGCCTCGTTCTTGTGTTTCGCGCGCTCGATCGATTGTGGCCAATTCGAGGTGTCATCGAAATTGTGTGATGACACCATTTAATTAATTAGTCCGTCCTTTAATCAATAATTTTAAAGTGAATCAATAATTTCCGTCTAAATTCAGATAACAAATGTTTCGTTGTGTTATTCTATGATGGTATTAATGATATTGTAATAATTAGCGCATAAATTGATAAAAAAATAAATAAACAAACAAATAAACAAATAATCGGATGGCGGAAGAGGGAATATGGCCGAGTTTAATTGTTTAGAAAAACTAGTCCGTTGATTAATTAAAATGTCGTTAATTAAATTTTTAAAGTGCAACGTTTTTATTAATTTACGATAGCTGGAAACTCATAAGCATAATTGTTCTTCAACTTATTATAATATTAATTAATTTAAAAACTTTCACCAATTCGCTGAGATTGTTTGAAGCTTTTTTTTAAATTTTATGAATGCCCAACTAATTCACATTTTGCTTGTAGTAAGAACATGTCGTGGAAATTGCATTTCTTCTCATAAAATCATTTTGTTTTGCTCCTTTTGAGAGTTTCAACCGAATCAGAATTTATGTGTATGCAAAATAACGTGACGATTTCTGCGTACTGTCGTCAAATAAAATGTTCTCTTTTCTTGTTTATTTCTCTTCAATTATTTTTGTGTCTCGTAAAATCTCATTTTATTTGACGACAGTACGTAAATATCCTCACGTTGCTTTACATATACTTTTTATTTGATTTAAATAATATCTCGTATATTAATTGCCAAGTTTTTAAAATACACAACAATCCAGGTTCCATTATAGTCGAACTCCCATTTATCCTAATTAAGTTAGTAAAACTTTGTTCTTATGATGTTATTATCAAAATCTAAGAATATGAAAACTTTGATTTAATCATTTTTTAATTATTTTCAATGGTCTCAAAGATAAATGAAACAAATATTCAATTTATGTTAATAACTTCTCTGTTTTTCATTATATTTCTTCAAAATTTCTAGATCACGTCAGATTTATTACTTTTATTTTTTATAAAAATAAAATTGGAATTGTCAATTTCCCAGATTTCGATAATATATTTTCTATAAATTATAGTCAACTCAAAACACGTGAAAATGTATTATTATTACTATTAGATTTCGTTTTATGAGTGTTGGCGGAATTATGTATCTCCAAGTTCTTATAGTAACAAGGGAAGTCACTAATCCGAATCTATCAATGACGTAAGTTTCATCAAAATCTGAAAGTGACTTCCCTTGTAAGTGTAAGTATATCTGTTATAGCTTATTATAAAGTAAGTAAATTAGTTATCCCTGATTAAAAGATTAATCTGTGTTTGGAGACTACCTACTGAAATAGTAACATTAATGAAGACTGAGTTTTCTCTAACAAACATTATGAATTACATGTGTACTTTACATTTAAAATTAGCTAACTAAAATATCCTATAACCCTCTACTTTCATTTTAAAAAATAGTTAAAAAATACCACAATAAGAATCTATGTTCATATTTTACACATAATAACACCAAAAAACAATCAATTAAATTATTAAAACAATGGGCATGATCGTTAAAAAAAAACAAATAAAAAATTCAAGTACCTACTAACCGGTTTTCTCCAATCTTGCAAACAAGAAAAATTTACAATTCAAAAAATAAATAATCAATTATTTAGGCAAATTGCACAAGAACCGTATTCTTGGAAACATTCTTTCCCGGTGCACATTTAACGGCCTCAATCTTTCCGTCTTCTGGCGCTCTAATTATATATTCCATTTTCATGGCCGTCATAATAACCAACGGCTGTCCTGACACCACCTTAAAACAAAATTTCTAACCAATTAATCCATCAAAGTTTTTCAACCTCGTCTCCCTGATTAACCAGAACCTTCTCAATGATTCCAGGCATTGGCGCCACCGCGGTCGGTAAACCACCCGCCGATGAGAGCACATCAAACCTGTTCAAGTCGGTTTTATATTCATTCTGTCCAATGCCGTTCACCTATTCAAAACAAACGCTTATTATTAAACAATTTCAGGGGCACAAAACGCACCATCAGTGATTCTTTCAGCTTCTTTACCATCGTCGTCCATCGTCTTCCATTCGCTTCCATCGAGATTCGAAGCTCATCCGATTCAAGAACATCCATCTCGTTCAGGCAAACTTCATACTCATTCTCATCCACTTTTACTTGTACCTTATTCTCCGTCAAGAATTTCACCTTGACATCCTTGCCTTCTAAATATTATCCAAATTAAATTTTATTCATTCGACCCTACCCACCAATCTTGTAACTCTGTGTTGGGGCGAGATTCAATCTGAAGAACTTAATCTTTTGGAATGGTCCATTATTATTCTGACTAAGCTCGGCCATGGCGTGCGCGAGGGCTCCCTCGATGTAAACCTCGGCTGGAGTGTCCTTCTTCTTAAACAGCTCCTCATGATAATCTGGGATAAAGTCCGTGTACACGTTGCCTTTCACAAACTCCTCGTGCTCGAGAACAGACCGCACAAAGCCAATGTTCGTCGGCAGCCCCGAGATGCGCGTCCTCGCCAGCGCACTATTCAGTTTCGCCGACGCTGTCTCGCGGTCCTTGCCCCACACGATCACCTTGGCAATCATCGGGTCATAATGGATCGACACTTCATCGCCAGACACCACTCCTGTATCGATGCGCGCGTCTTCCGGGAAATCCACATAGTTCAGGCGACCGGCCGTTGGCATGAACGTTCCATTCGCCGTCTCCTCAGCATACACACGACATTCCATCGCGTGCCCATTCAGAGGGATCTGCTCTTGTGAAAGCGGGAGTTTCTCGCCCTGCGCCACCCGCAACTGCCACTCGACAAGATCCGTTCCGGTGATGGCTTCGGTCACCGGGTGCTCAACTTGCAGTCTTGTGTTCATTTCCATGAAATAGAACGCGCCTTTTGGATCCATTATGAACTCGACCGTTCCGGCTCCGACATAGCCGACAGCCGCCGCTGCTCGCACTGCTGATTCTCCGATTTTTTGACGATTTTCATGAGCTGAAGTTTTTTTTCATTAAAAAGTATATGCATAGGCACTCCACTGCCAAGAAACCGCGCCGGATTGCAAAAGACTTCGCACCAATTGCAAACACTGCCTTTTAATTTATTATTTTTATTTTCAATAGTTCATTTATCAGTTAACATTTAATTCTTAAGGAATTCTGATGAATTAATGAAACGAAATTCTTACAAGGGAAGTGTTTTAGGTCGGACTCTCAGATTTTCTCTCAGACTTATTTATAGAATGATCGCATTTTTTTGGATTTCAAACCCATTTTTTACCTACTTAAACCGTTTTGTGGGTCCTAATATTTTGTCAGTATATAATAAAGCCATAAGGAATCTATCTGCAAAGTTTTATCAAAATCTGAGAGCCCGACCTAAAACACTTCCCTTGTTAGTACTTCAATTAATGGACCAAAAGAGTCTTCATCGTCAATATACGCGACTTGTAAATATTGAAAATATTGAGAATAAAAATATTAAATTAAAAGGTTGAGTTTGCAATTGGTGCGATGTCTTTTGCATTGCGGCGCGGTTTCGTGGCAGAGGAGTGCATAGGCACACCAAAATATTTTTTTTTTTCATTTCTCCTGCAGTTAATATGCATAACTGTATGCGGCAGTTTGCCAGCCAATTGTCGTATTTCGCAAAACTTTAAGCATTTTACCGGCTCGAATGAAATTATTTGTAACATTTTACCATCATATATGCATCTGTTCTTTGTGTGTATGATGGAAAAATGTTAAAACTCATTTCATTCGAGCCGTTAAAAATGCTTAAATTTTTGCCAAATACGACAATTGGCTGGCAAACTGCCGCATGCAGTTATGCAAAGTAACTGCAGGAGAAATGAAAAAATAATAATTTGGTGTGCATAGGTAATGAGAAAGAAACAGCTCCTATAGCACGCCAAGTGGAAATAATAGTTAAATAATAGTAACATAGTTATTGCACTGCATTAACCATTAAATATCCGTATCAACGGCTCTTATTGAATATTATAGGTAATGTAGGGTGAACATTCAGTTTTAGGTAAATTGTAGATTGTAGTACGATAAGAATGTTCTACGGATTTTAAAAAGTCTATGGCCGTAGCTATGGAATTAAGCTTAAACTTAATTATTTATTGTCCTTTTCAGAGATCGGTGCCTAATGGAAGAGTAATAAAAGAAGAGAAAATGATGGGGCCACACGGCCACAAACATTTTTTCGTCAATTCCTCTCAAATATGTGCTGCCCATAATTTCGTAAAAAAGAATGGCCGTCCAAACGAGAACCTCATTCCATCCTAATTATCTATGAAAAGGACAATATAATATCAGGATGTCGTCATTCTGTTTCAAACTACAAATTTGAAACGCCAAAAACTTTTCGATTTTAAGTGTGTCTGACAACTTTTACGTTATTTCAATAAAAATTTTTTTTAGACAATTTAACTAGCCTTTCCTTAAGCTATCTAAAAAAATTAATATCTATCGAAAAAGTTAAACTTGAACACGTCTAATGAGCACATTTTATCAACGTGTCAGTTGACGTGCTATAGTAGCAAAAGTTGACGTAAAATCATTTAACAAGGGAAGTCACTCAGATTTTGATGAGACTTGCACCATTGATCGATTAGAATGCGCTGATTCCAAATCCGTCTCATCAAAATCTCAAGCGGACGGTCAAATGACTTCCCTTTTGAGATAAATCGTTTATTTTTCCACGTTTTTAAATGTAATACCCGTGTCCCATCAAGGATGTAATCGTTTGATAAAAGAGAGCAGCGTATATTATTATTTCCCATTACTCCTTTCTACCAAAAAGGAAGGCTTCTCTTATAAATTCTATCACTTACACATCAACGGCGCTGGAGCTTCCTCGATGATCTTCTGATGTCGTCTCTGAACTGAGCAATCCCTCTCCCACAGGTGAACATAGTTTCCATGATGGTCTCCAAACACCTAACAAACATTCAAAATTCTCCAGAGACGACCGTCTCCACCATTCTACCTGTACTTCCACATGCCTTGGCCTTTCCACAAACTTCTCCACCAACATCTCATCATTTCCGAACGATTTCATGGCTTCGCTCCTCGCTGACGCCAGCTTCTCTTCAAACTCGGATTCGTTCCAAGCGATGCGCATTCCTTTTCCGCCGCCGCCATACACTGCCTTCAGCATGACCGGATAGCCGATCTCTGCGGACATTTTGCGCAAGTTCTCGTCCGATTGGTCCTCGCCGTGGAAGCCCTTGACGACGGGCACTTTGGCGTCTTCCATAATTTGCTTCGACAGGTTCTTGGCGCCCATGTCGCGGATGGCTTGCGCCGGTGGTCCGATGAACACGATATTCGACGCGGCGCATCTTTCGGCAAACTCAGCGTTCTCGGACAAGAAGCCGTAGCCTGGATGGATGGCTTGCGCGCCGGATTTAAGTGCAGTCTCGATGATTTTATCCATGTTCAGGTAGCTGGCTGATGCCACCGCCGGTCCGATGTGATACGCTTTGTCGGCTCTCTTCACGAAGAGCGAGTTCCTGTCAGCGTCTGAGAATACCGACACCGTCTCGATGCCCATTTTGCGAGCGCTGTTCATTACGCGAATTGCGATCTCGCCACGGTTGGCGATGAGCACCCGGTTGATCGGGCGGATGATCGGCGCCGAAGAGTTGAACCTCTTTTGTATGAGCCGTAACATCTGGAAAAAACAATTATGGCGATATGTTTCAATAAGAAAATTGAAAGACGAATGATAAGTGAAATTATGAGTTGTGCGCCCGTATTTTCTCAAATTCTCTTCAATGTTTATCAATTTTTTTTGAAACGTGTGCGACAAAATGATGATAGTAAAGTCAAAACCCTAAAGAAAGATTGCAAACATTTTTGTTGCTTCAAAGCGTTCAACTGTGATGTTTGATATGTGAAATTTTAAGAGAGGAATGCAAATCACCTTTAATTTAACGTGACAGATGTACGTGGACGAGGTTTAATTTTCTCTTCCAATATAATTTGAAGCCAAAAATTGTAAGAATAATCACAAATTTTATGTTTGTTAATAAAAAATATGTTATATAGTAGTACCTGGCTGGATAAATTCAAATTATTAAACCTGTTAGTTTTCAGGGATAAACATAAAGTTCATATTTCTATAAATGAAAAATATCTAGGTCTGTGAAAATACGTCCGGTATGGAATACGGACTCCGAATTTTGGGGGTAATTTAAATTGTTTAAGCTCAATTGCATTAAGGCAAATATATGCTAACAGCGTTTAGAAAAAACTTGAGCTCAGACAGAAAGCTTAAATCTATTTTAGATACAAGTCACATATCCTTTAGAGAATGAAGTTTTCTTTTGCAATCATTTTCTTCCCTTTATTAATAATTCGTGAAAAATATAACTGAAATTGTTAACAATACTTTATTCGCATAAAAATTATGAAGCATCATGATCAGTTAAACATTTTCAATTATAATTGCGATTCGATTATCCTAATTATAGCGGAGTAATTTTGTCCAATTCAAGAATTGTTGCTGGACGAGATTTTTGAGATACATTTCCTCTTCCAATATTCATTTATTTTAGAAGTATTTCTAAATGAGTTCTTATTAATGAAAACATTTATTTTAATCTGAATAAAAGCTTGTACTTATCTTATTGAACTTTACTTTTATAATATATATTATCTTTCCCTAAAATTATATTAGAAAATAAGTTCAGTTCTACAGTGGACTAGGTTAATATTACAAGACTCTTCCACTATTTTTAACGAAATTTTAAAATTTTTTGTTTCGTTAATAAAATCATAAGTTTCAGAGAATGGATGACGACTTATTTGCAGCTTTTGAAGAAGATGGAGTAAATGTAAGTATAGCCCAGGAATACGTTCAAAAATCATTGTAGAATGTCGCTGAAACGAATCATGATCCAATGGCAGCTCTAGATGAGAAGAAACGAAATGAAGCCAAAAGGAATGCGGAAATGTTATTAGAAGCGATGCGAAATGATACAGGCGACCACAGTTTCCCAGAAGCTCCTGTCAAAAAAGTGCCATATTTCATTAATTTTGCTGGAATAAATTCAATTTTTAGGCGCGGGTGGAAGAATTAACCATGGAAGAGCGAAAGTATGAGAATATAGTTGTGCACACTTTGAAAACAGATAATGAAAATTGCGTACACGAAGTGGCCCTTCCCCCGGACGTTGAATTCTCGCCATTAAAGGGAACTGGCAGGGAACCAGCAAAGTATTATCCATTCCAACTCGATGCTTTCCAAGTTTGCTTTTGAAATTCTAAATTATTATCTAAATATAAGTCTTTTTAGAAGCAAGCAATTCTTTGTATTGAGAATAATCAATCTGTTTTGGTGTCTGCTCATACATCTGCGGGAAAAACTGTCGTGGCAACGTTAGAAATACGCAATAAAACTGCGCAATATTCGTTATTTACAGATATGCGATTGCTCAATGCCTTAGAGATAAGCAACGCGTCATTTATACTTCACCTATTAAAGCACTCTCGAATCAAAAGTACAGAGAACTCGAAGAAGAATTTGGCGACGTTGGTCTCATGACAGGAGATGTCACTCTTAATCCAGACGCTTCATGTCTTGTAATGACGACGGAAATCTTGCGTTCTATGCTTTACCGAGGATCAGAGATTATGAAAGAAGTTGGTTGGGTGGTTTTCGATGAAATCCATTACATGAGAGATAAAGGTTGTTTCCAATATTCGGCATTAGGTAAATATTTTCTTCAGAAAGAGGTGTCGTATGGGAAGAAGCCATTATTCTGATGAGTGAGAAGATTAAGCACGCATTTTTATCAGCCACTATTCCAAATGCTCGTCAATTTGCACGTTTGATTGAAACTTGAGGCAATGTTAAAATTATAAGTTTTACAGAATGGATTAGTTATATTCACCATCAGCCTTGTAACGTTGTCTACACGGATTATCGACCAACACCTCTTCAACATTTCATATATCCCGCTGGAGGTGAAGGCCTGTATGAAGTTGTAAATGTGAAGGTAACGACTATTTCGAGAACACTTCCGAATTGAAATTTAGGGAGAATTCCGAGAAGAAAAGTTCCGTGATGCAATGAGTGGGCTCGCAACAGCCGGCGATGGAAAAGACAAGAAGAACTTTCGTGGAACCGCCGGCGATGCGAATATTGTGCGTATTATCCGCACCATCCGTGAAAGTGATATGATGCCATGCATTGTTTTCTCATTTTCACGCAAGGAATGCGAAGTTTATGCACTTTCGCTTAAAGATATGGATTTTACGAATCAAACCGAGAAGAAAATGGTGAACGATGTTTATCAAAGCGCCATTGACGGTTTGTCAGACGAGGATAAGCAATTGCCCCAAATTGGAAGTGTACGACGATTTCTTTGAAATTCAGCACTAATTGAGTGTTTTTCAGCTATTGCCATTGTTGAGACGCGGAATCGGTGTCCACCACTCAGGACTTTTGCCGATTCTAAAGGAAACCATTGAGATATTGTTCGGAGAAGGCTTGTTGAAGGTGCTTTTTGCAACGGAAACCTTCTCTATGGGACTGAACATGCCAGCCAGGACTGTTTTGTTCACATCGGCTAGGAAATTTGACGGTCAGAATAATAGGTATGCGAATTATTCTTGAGTTTCGTGTATGGTTTCATCTTTATGCGGAAATTGTCTGTTTTTGTAAAGTATTCTGGATTGTTTTGTGATTTTGTTGTTACGGAGAGACTAATATATCTATGGTAAAATCAAAACTTTAATTTGGCGTTAGGTGCTATTTATTTGACAAGTTTCTTGTTCTATTTCTCAGAAAGTTAGAAAGTTATAGATCTTATTGGCTAATCAATAACAACAATAAGAAACTATCTCGCTCAGCAATAACTTTCGGAGAAATAGAACAAGAAACTAGTCAAATAAATAATAGCTAAAATGACATATTTTGCGTTTCAAACTAGAAATAACTCAAAGTGTTATCGATAGATTCAAAATGTACAATTTCGAAACCCAGAATCCTGAATCACAAAAGGGGTAGATTCGGGAATTCCGAATTATGCTTCCCAGTTCAATCATCTTTTGGTCCAAATTCTAGTCTCTCCGCTACTCTACTGTGAATGAAAATTTTGGAATCATCTCCAACTTTATTAGTTTACTCATTTTGCAGGCTCGTGAGCTCTGGTGAATACATTCAAATGTCCGGTCGTGCTGGAAGAAGAGGCAAAGATGACAGAGGGCTCGTCATATTGATGGTAGACGCGCAGCTAAGCGCTGATGACGCCAAACAGATTATTAAGGTAGCATTGAGGCGAGATAATTGTTGGATTGTTATTTGTTTAGGGAGCGACTGACCCGCTCAACTCGCAATTCAGGCTCACTTACAATATGGTGCTCAATTTGATGAGAGTGGAGGGAATTGCGCCCGATTTTATCATCAACAACAGTTTCCATCAATTCCAGAATTTTGACAAGATTCCGTTGATTAAGAGAAGTAGCTGATTGATTGGACACTACATGTTTTATTTGATTGGTTTTCAGAGATTGCGGATTGCGCGAGAGCTGTGGAGAAGGCGACGCTGCCGAATGAAGCTGATATAGCGACGTATATGGCGATTGAGAAGGAGATTGAACGTTCGCAAGCGATTGTTAAGTCGATACAGAGGCAGCCAAAGTATGTGGTTGGGTTCCTGCACGCGGGAAGATTAATTAAGGTTGGTTTGTTTGGTGAGAACTTGGATCGAATTGAATATTTAGGTGGTTAGCGGAGAACGGGACTTTGGATGGGGTGTGCTGGTGAATTTTAGAAGACGCGTGAACCCGGATGACAAGAACGACGTGTTATATGTGATTGAGGTCATGCTGGCGATTGATCCGAAAAGTATTAGCGAAACGATGAATCCGGCAACGTTATTGCCAGCTTTTAATGAGAGTTCGGTGAGTGTTTTCAATGTTTTTGTTGGGTGTATTTATTTAACATTGTGCTAATTTTAATTTGTGAAAATAATGCACAACGAGATTCACTACCGCTTTATAGAATTGTGTGTGGACTTTAACGATAGATTTTAAACTGATTGTAGTTATTTTAAGACGAGCGATACAGTCTAGTGGTAAATAACGATGTAAATGAGGCTGTAGTTTTACTAGACCTGAGGCATCCAGTATCCGGCCGGATGGCGTGGAAAGTGATTCACGAGCTTTTGAATATATTTGAACCATTCATACAAAGAGGAGGGGGCTGTGAAGAATGTTATGAACATTTTGGAAGCTAACGTATTTAAAACTCTGCCTGGTATTAAGATTAACCGAATAAGATAAATAGGAATGTAACAAAATTGAGTTTTCTTTAACTTATATACACTCCACTGCCTCGACAGCTGTGCAATTTGCAAAGAAAGTGTGGAAAAATTGCAAAACCACACCCTTCACTTATTATTCAAATTATTTATCTTTTTAAAAATCATAACTTCATCGAATTATTGATTAATGGTTTATTAATTTGTTTTAAGGTTCAAAAACGTTTTTAAAATTCATAAAAAAAAACAAAGAATTTAAATAAAAGGTGAAGGGCGTGGTTTGGCAATTTGTCCACACTTTTTTTCCAAGATACGCATTAATCGTGGCACTGATGTTTTCTAAAAAGCACTTGCTGAACTCTGTTATGCTATTTTTTTTAATTATTAGATTCTTGCTGCTGACTTGAAAATAAATAATTGAAAACAAAATATGTGAAGGAAAAGGGAGAAACTAACAGTTTCATTTTAGAGACAATGGGAAGTGGTGCCAATGACGTGCGATCGAATCGATGCGATTTCAGCGGTTCGAATCAAACTACCGCAGGACTTGTCTACAAGCGATGGCAAATTGAGGCTTGATCGAATTATGAAGGAGCTAATGAGTCGAATGAACAACGAGCCGCCGCTTCTTGATCCAATAATTGATATGAAGATCAACAACGAGGAGCTGAAGGAAAAGGTGGCGAATATAAAGATGATGAAAGAGCGCATGGAGACGCATCCGGTGAAGAAGAGTAAAGACTTTGAGCAATTGAAGCGCGCGTATGAAAAGAAGTGCGAAGAGGAGGATAAGCTGAGAGCAGCGCAAGATGAGCTGAGGAATGCGACCAAAGTGCTGCAGCTGGAAGAGTTGGAGCATAGAAAGCGGGTGTTGAGGCGGCTTGGCTACTGTACCGGCGATAATACGATAGAGCTGAAGGTTGGTGGAATTGAAGTGGATTGGGATTGAGGGATTGAATTGTAGGGAAAAGTCGCGTGCGAGTTGTCGGCGTCAGATGAGCTGATTCTCACTGAAATGCTGCTTAAAGGATCGTTTAATTCGTTGGATGAGGCGCAAACCGGAGCGCTGCTTTCTTGCTTTGTCTTCCAGGAGACATCGAAACCAAAGGCGCTTCCGAAGGAATTGTCGGGTTGTTTCAAGGATCTGCAGGTATTCGTGGAGAAGCGTAAGAAGAATATAGACTATTTCTTATAGGAACAAGCAAGACATGTTGCTAAAATTTCGAATGAATGCAAAGTGGAAGTAAATGAGGACAAATATGTGGAACAGTTTAACCCAGGACTCATGAATGTCGTATTCGATTGGATCAATGGCTCGTCATTCGTGGAGATTGTCAAGTCGACAACGGTGTTCGAAGGATCGATTATTAGATGCCTGCGAAGGTTGGAAGAAGTGCTGAGGGAGATGACAAATGCGGCGAAAGCTTGTCATAACGGGGAACTCGCGGAAAAGTTTGAGAATACGAGGAAAAAGCTCAAAAGGGATATTGTGTTCGCAGCGTCGCTTTATTTGTGAAAATATTGTTGTCTACTTGTTGATTTGTTATTGTTTTTTGTTTATATAAAGTTATATGTTTTTTCCCGCAAGACTATAATTGGTTGGAAAGTGCGATTAGTATTACGGCGATCACGCCAATTATTGCGGATATTGATAGAGTGATGAAAGATCGAGTTCCCTGAAGGTTTGATATTTAGAACTGTCGGTTGAATGAATTGATTACCTTGATGGTTTTGAAGATGAACACTTCAAGCGCAGCGCTAATGAGAGGAGGGAGTCGAGCGGTACACGGATAAGCGACAACTTGCGAGAGCTTATCAGATGAGAGGAACCAGAATGTCATTCCTGATAGTTATTAATTGCATGTTCAATTCTGTTCGGGATTTAAAATGTTTCGAAAGAATATGTGGAACCCTGTGAGCCAAGAAAAGTGGCTCAGAGGATCCGCAGAAATGGGTGTCGGTGTAGCTATTCATTTTACGAAAAAACGCACACTATTGTCTTGTTCATAATCGAGAGAGTCAGACAATTAGACAATACGTCATAGTCGACGCATTTCTGCGGACGCCGATACCCATTAAATGTTTCGATATCGCGACGCCAAATGAATTTATAAAATCAGGAGTTCAAAAGAGTCATGTAAACCTAAAATAACGTTTTTAAGCGCAAGAGATATTTTAAGAGAAGCTTATAATATTGACATAAAAATTGATATTTTTACACGTGAATTAAAAAAAAAGACATTTTCATTTGGCGTGCGATGACGAATTCAATTTAAAACTAAATTTACCAGCAGTCCATAGAATTCCATAACCAATTGACGGGATAATCAATGCGCGGTCGATATGTGCCTTCCTCCTCATGATTATACAATATGCGAGGAAGTAAATCGTCGAGAACAGGAACACCGATGTATAAAATGGGAAAATGTAATCGAGAACTGAAATTGGACTAATTGCACGTGTAAACCCAAATGTTACCTTTAAAAGAATCGTTGCTTGGATTCTTCTGCTTTACATAATCCATTGGACTCATCATTAATCCATGAAGGCATGCTAATACCACTGCCATTAAGATATACCTAATATGGATAATATTCTGTGTTAATTTATCCAACCAACGGTATCATTTGGAGAATGTTTTTCTTCACATTCGATTTTACGTCATTCTTCGGCTCATCGTTGCTCACGTGTTTGACGAATATCAAAATGACGCCACTGATGAGGACGAGTGCGATTCCCACGTAGTTGAGCCAGTCGATTTTGACGGGTTGTGGTTGGAGAAGACCGAATAGTCCGAATCTGGCGACGCCCCAGCCGACGATGATTTGCAGACTCGACCAGATGAGGAATCCGAGGCCCATGCCGACGCCACTGATGATCGGAACACTGAACACATTGCCTGCAGGCGGAGTAAAGATGAATCCGATGGGTTTAGAGTTTACCGGTCGCGTAGAGAAGTCCGCCGATGCACATGACGGGCTCGAATGTGGGAAACCCGCGTGCCGCGTAGAATACGCAGCCAACGATGAAAACGACGCTACACTCGATCCATTGAACAAAAAACCCTTAACCTTATTAAGGGAATTTAGCAATTGTTAAAGTGTAGATTGTACCGTCTCTACAGTTGCTCTTATTTAATGGCACAAACATTGTTCCAAAAGAGATGCATGACAATACCAACGATACATATCCAACAACTTGTGTAGAAGTGTCAGTGTTCTCCATTTTAAAACTTAACGACGCTATCAAATAAATAAACAAAATTTTTAACCAAACCGACACAATTAATCGATACTTTTATTTCCGATTTTATTGTATTACACACCCCTTTTGTTACTATCAAAAAAGAATTATTATTATTACTAATATTAACAATAAATTAAGGAAGAATTGAAACATTTACTTGCTAGGAATAAGTGAGACTAATAAACAATCGATGAATGAACACAACAACCGTAAAACTTGAAACCATCGTTACATCACAGAATATTGTAATACGACCCCTTCTGCGTCAAGAATTTCGCGTTTCTTATCGATACCCCATCTGTAACCCGAAATGGCGCCGTTTGATGCAAGTACACGATGACATGGAATGATTACGGCAAAGTTGTTGGTTGAGCAAGCGCGAGCAACAGCTCGAAATGAATCTGGCTTTCCAAGGCTCGTTGCAATCTTAAAATACATTTTCTGTAAATCGAGATTGTTGAGATTACTTGTTTATATGATCTCGTTTCGCCTTTCGGAATTTTCTTGATCTCTTCGAGGACTTTCATTGTGAACTCGTTTTCACATTTGAAATGCATTTTGAGCCCATCATCAATGGAAAGGTCGTTTAAAGCTTTAACGACACGATCCTTTTGAGTGACAGTTCCTTCGATGAATTTAACTGTGGGAAACGTGAAATTTAGTTCTTCCAATGAGTCATTTAAATCCACATAGATGAAGTACACTGCCAACAGTTTTGAGCTTGTTGTGCATTCAGCAAGAAGAATCTAAATTGGAGCGACTTTTTCGCAATTTTGTTGAAACAAACTGGTCCGTAGTTTGTAATTGCTTCTTCATACACAGCCTCTCGAATAATCATCGTAAAATTAAAGATGTGTGTGGAATCTTGTTTCCGAATGTCTAATAAAAAAAATTTATCTCAAAATATTCCGACAAAAATCTGATTAGAAAGGCGTCACTCCAAGGAATGTTGGTTCATTAACCGACTTCCATCCCTATTTTTTTCTCACATGGTGGTAACTTTTTACTAACAATAATTGAAAACCGAATCAAACATAAATTTGAACATTTAACAGATCTCAATACTCATGATCGAATCCCATTAGTTGATTTTCTGTCCCCAAGATATTTGTACGATTTTTCATTTATAATAACTTAGCTTTGTAAACAAACAATAACAATTTATTAAAAATATGAAGAAATTTAATCGAAAAGACCGAATCCCATGTCATCATCAGATTCTTCCTTTGGCTCCTCCTTCTTAGCCTTCTTGTCATTTCCAGCAGCTGGGGCGGCTTCAGCTGGAGCAGCAGCAGCAGCGGCGGCTGGGGCAGCGCCTCCGGAGACCTTTAAAATAACCAAATAGCAAAACACAGTAAAAATCTACTTACAGAGACGAGTCCTGATGATCCTTCGGCGATCAATTCCTCAATAGACTTTCCGTGGAGTCTGTTAACGACGAGCTTGGCGGTTTCCGCATCAGCGTTAACTCCAACAGCGCTGAGGATGTTCTTGAGGTCGTCAACCTGAAATCTATAAATAAATAATACGCCATACTCCGAATAATCCCCATTAAAAATGTTAGGAGAAAAAAAACTATAAATATAGTATGCTCATTATATGCCATAAATTTTCTCGACAGAGTTTCATCTGCGATTTACATATAACAACTTTCTGTAACCAGCAAACACAAAACAAATTCTCCTGACAACGACCAAGCTATATTAGAAAATAAAAATACCTTTGGCTCGGCATTTCCTCCGAGAACGGCAAGCATGTAAGCGGAAACGTAACGCATTTTTACCTGGAAAATAAAATATAAATTTGGTAATTGATTCCAGTCAAATTTTAGCACTACGAAACACTATAACGGGCAAAAATTACTGAGACAATTCACACAATTCTTTGTGTTACAGAACAGCAAAGCATTACCTAAAAAAACCGTTTAAAAAAGAGAGAAAATCGTAAAATAGGAAATTTCTTGTCTAGTCGAAATTAATAGACTACGGTAGAACAGCACTTCGTGGTAGGAGTTCCCTCGTAAAATGTAACATGTGCCTTCTTTTTATTTTTATTTGTTTATTTTTTTCTATTTTAATATGCTTATTAGGACTATAATGATGCAATAAGTGTTGATAATATAATAAAAAAATTTTAACCAAGACTTAAAGTAATTTTACTCATTAACCCCCTGAATTCCACCATAATTTCTTGAATAATTTAATATTCTAATCAATAGATTTGACTGCAATTCATTTTTCAGCATTACACGTTCCTAGAGAACGTTTATATCAGCAAAGCTGGTAGTTTGGCATTCTAAGTATAATTTTAAATCTTCATCAATTTTAGTCAGCTCTATTCAACTTCCAAAGTCTTATCTCAGTCCTCCTTCTTCTAATTTGCACCTGTGCGTATATTCGAGCATTTGTTCCGAAGATAATTGATCGCAACAAGGAAGGGTACTTTGTGCTCGATTTATTCATTGTCCTAATCTATATTTATCTTAGAATTCTTGGCGTATTTTGGAAGTGTGCTCGAATTGGCGAGCGACTAAGTCCTTGGGTATCTCTTTGTTGCTTTGGCATGGCATTTGTCGTTCTGTTCCTATAACATAATGTTAAATTTCAACGATAAAAAGCGAATCGATAAATCCAAATATGATATCAATCGTCGTAACGCGGCGAAACCAAACAATTTGCCTAACCATTTCTATATAACAAGGTTTAACTCTTTCATATACTATTAAAGGAATTTGTGCTTTAGAAAAACTAACATTATACTTCAACGAAAAAACGCCGAGAAGGTTTTAAATGAATCATTCGATGAGGTTGATTTGTGGGATCAAAGTTGTTGTAGGATTTGAATATTTTCAGATTTTTATTCATGGTATGGGGTCTTCAATGAACAAAGCGCTTGTGATAGCTCTTGAAATTGAACGGAATCTTAATGGCAGCGTAAAATCAGATATTCAAACATCAACGGTGCAGGTAGGGTTTTTATATGTTATAATAATTTTATTCATTGAGATATTTAATATTAAAAATGTTTATAATTGTGTGTATTATTAAATTTATTTGTGTTCAGGTGACTGACGAAATATTCTCATTCTGCGATGATTTTGAAGTTGGTACTCGTCAAAGATCCGTCTCGTCTATTCATATTCATATTTATCGTTGTGCCTAATGGGGTTATGGGTTTTCTCAATAAAAAAATATATTTTTCTTCCTTAACTTTTACATTTTTGGGTTGAAGCCCTTTACTAATTTTTCCAGCCATAATTTTTTCCAATTTCAATTTTATATAGATTTCATGTTAAGCCGAACACTAATCAGTCATGGTTATTACACCATAGCTCGTTGGTATTCAACTCCGAAGCTTGCCATCGTGGGTTCAGGACCAGCTGGTTTGAGTTGATGTCCAATGTGGCTTAATTCGATTTCCACAGGAATGTTCGCGTGCAGTGGAATTATAAGGAAAACCAATTTCAATGTGGATGTGTTTGAAAACGCGCCCGTACCATTTGGTTTGGTTCGATATGGTGTCGCACCAGATCATCAAGAGGTTTGATTGATTTTTTCTTTAATATTTATCGCTATAAATTAGATGAAAAATGCAATAAACGTGTTCAGTCAAATGTTCGAGAAGAATATGGATCGCCTTCGACTCTATTGTAATGTCCAGTAAGAAATTGTAAGTTGAAATAACTGGGAAGAAGGTTTAAATTTAAAGGATAGGTAGAGATTTGAGTTTTAATGAGCTCACAAAGTTCTACGACGCGGTCTTGTTGGCATACGGCTCGTATAAGGTGCGGAAGTTGGGAATACCTGGTGAGAATGCGGGAAATGTGGTATCGGGAGCACAGTTTGTCAGTTGGTATAATGGCGTCCCAAATGTTAAGGTAATTTATTAAAGTTTTAAAAATTACTACCGCACTCCAGGACAAAACAATAAAAAAAAAACGATGTCCCAAATTTGAAAAACGCAATAATAAGATGGAGCCAAGAAGACTTGCGTTTTGGCAAAAAAGGCTGCCTTGATTTTATTAATTGTATCCTTCTATTATCCTTATTTGCTCTGCCCCCAAATGGGTTTTTGGACACGCTTTGTCCTGGGGTGCTACCGAAATAGAAGCTCTACGGAATTCCGCATTTTGAAATATTATATAGACTATTTCAAAATTTTTGACGGCTGCGTTGCGAACCCATTATAAATTGAGAGACACAAAGACAACTCTCTATTTTTATAATTTTCGCAACGCAGCCGTCAAAAACTTTGAAATAGTCTATATTTTAATTCCGAATTTCGAAAATTCACTTCCCACAAAACAGCGGACACGTTCGAAGTTACGGATTCCCAACTCGGGAATTCAAAAACTGCCATTCCGCACTGCCATTCTCTGTTCTCTAATATAATATTTTGGAAATTTCGAAAGTTCCTGATAGTTTATGGAGAACCGCGCAAATTTACCAAACAAGTTATTTAACAAATTCACATTGTCTCGCGGTTTAGGGCTTATTGACATGAAACGTAACATTGACGTTTTCTTCTGTGGCCGGTTGCAAGAAAATGTATCGGGGAAAGGTTTTATTAGGTTTTATTCCCAATTAAATTAACCTTATATTTTATCGGGTAATTGTTTTTCTTTCAATCGAGTTATGCTTTCCCTGATAGATTTTTAATAGATACTTTGGAGTCCGAATCATTCTCGCAGTGAGAATCGGACTAACTATCTCCAATTTTAGCGGCTGCGCCGTCCCACTGTCGACCATGCAGCTCTCGTCTCCAGGATTCCTATCCGTCTTCCTCTCATAACTACACCCAGACTTCCATCTTCGTGGGGATCGTGGCGAAGATGTGGTTGCTACACGAGCTGAATCCATCGGTTTTTTATCTCTTTTATTTTTGAGGGTTTTAGTAATTTTCCCTGGGATTCCTTGGAGTTGGCTTACCAGGCCTTCCAGGACCACGCCTTGTGCAAGTATTTGCCGCTACTGTACAAGGGTGGGGGACGATTCTATTAGCCTGTTATGCGAATGGTGGCAAACTCCATTCGATTTTGTCGAAGAACAGTTACCCTTCTTCACCACGGGGAGGTTAGAATCATGAAGAAGGAATGCTTTTCCCATCGTTCTTGCAATCGGCCTCTGATTTACGCCAACTTGAATGTTCTATTTGTGAAAGTTTTAGTTGATTTAAGATATACCCCATTGAGAAAAAACATACTAATTACACTTTTGATTAAAAATTACAGATATTTTGAATATTTTCATCTAATTTTTACGATTTATTTCAGGAACCAAACTTAAACGTTAAAAATGCCATTATTATCGGCAATGGAAATGTTGCATTGGATTGTACACGATTATTATCTACCTCAAATTCAGCGACACTACGGTAATTTTAAGTTATTGCCTGTGAATAGACGTAATTTCTTATTTTAAATTTGTTTATTGCGATTTTAGCATTTAAAATTTCGAGAATCACTAATATTAAGCTGTGACTTTTAATTATTTGAATGTAATCCAGAACACATATGTGAATATTACCGATTTCACGAATTTTTTCTAGTTTTAGATGAATCTTTCTTAAAATTTGTAACATTCTATAGATAAAGTATGATTTAACACGTACATACTATAGCGGGTCCGGATGACTCCTCCTCCCTACTATCTTAAAAATAATTTTTCCGCTATGTATAGGTTAAAATTTTATGATTGAAAACGAGTACAGAAAAATAATATAATCATTTATAATTGCAGAACCAGTGATATTCCAAAAAGTCGATTAGATATTCTTGAAAAATCAACAGTTAACAGCATAAAAGTGATGGGTAGAAGAGGACCTGAAAATGTAAGCAAGATTTAAATCACAATAAATGCTATTATATATAATTATAGGTATCATTTACTATCAAAGAATTGAAAGAACAGTTTCGTGTTCCAAATTGGAACAGTAAGATCGTGTTGAGCGAAAAAGAAGTGAAAGAATTGTCAGAGATGGTTGAAACAATGGAAAGGAAGAAGAAACGGCTGACAAAGGTGATCTTGGAGAATAGTGGAGTTGCTCAGGGACCAAATCAATGCAATTTTTTGTTCAATTACCAGCCAGTGGAAGTGTTGTCGGATTCGAATGGGAATGTTAAAGCATTAAGGTTTGGTTGAATTTTGTGATGAGCTTGAAAATTGGATTTTTATGAAAACCGGGAGAAGATATTTTTCAAAACTGATTTCACACCAAATTGAAATAATGATTTTCCGCTTTTTAGAGTGTGTTAAAGTTATTTTCCGGCATTCTTAGAAAACAGTGCTGTCGACAACTTAGATAAGTTACTCCTAAACTAGCTAGCAGTATTACTATCTTTCTGCAAAGTTTTATCTGAGCACGCGTACTGAGCTCAGTTCATTTCCATTCAAGTTGGTGTGCTGATTTTGTTTTCTAGAAGTGTATTCCAGCTTTTCAAATGTTAAAATTGAACTTTTAGACTGACTGAGAAGAATTTTAAGGTTTCCGTCCGATAGGACGATTGTTCATAAAAATTAAGAGCTGATATAGTCTCTGTACGATATATTTTTTAATTATTGGCATTTTTAATTACACATGAACGTGTAATATATGTTGAAAAGTCGCCGGTTTTTATTTAGTGTGGAGGAATTCTAAATTTTGAAAAGAACTTTCAATAGGCGAATCCATTATGTTTTTTTAATGTTATTTCTGACCTATTTTCGAAAAAAACACATCCTGGAATTAGAAATACGAGTTAAGACCCAATTAACTGTGTCAATCCGTCTATTTTTATCCCTTAATGACTTTCAGGGTGCTTAATAAGTCAACAAACGAAATTGAAGAAGTGCCATGCGAATTACTAATCTATGCGATCGGGTACGAGACATTGATGCTCGATGGAGTTCCGCAGAACTCGAAAGTAGTATTTGATGATTTTGCTGATTATATATTTTATGGTTAGAAAATGATTGATATGATGGATCAATGTCGGGTGAATTACGTGAAAGATGATTGCCAAGTATATGCGACGGGATGGTGCGCACATGGCCCAAAGGGAGTGATTGTGGATACCCAACAGCAGTCACTATTTGTTTCTGAAGTCATTGCTGAGGATTTTGACGATTTTGAACGGGAAGGTGATTTTAGTTTGAATTCTATTTTTGTTCTGCTATGATAATTTATTATAGGCGCCGAAACTGTGGACGATCTTCTAAAAACACGAAAAGTGCCATTCGTCACTTGGAACGACTGGAAGAAGATTGACGCCGAAGAGAAGGAGGAGGGAAAGAAAGCTGGAAAGATTCGGGAAAAGCGCACTTGTTTCTAAATTGTTATGTAGATTTTATAAATAGTTTAATTAGACGACGATATTTGGATTTAATTATGTGGAATGGACCCGTTTGAATATTTTTTGTTTTGATTCCAGAATTTGAAATAGGCAACTTTTTTGTAGAAAATGAACTTGGAATCTCGTCTACTTGATGGCAAACCAGCTGGATATTGCAGTAGCTCAGATGAAGAGGAAGATGACTTCAAAGTAGTCAACGATGAGGATGAGCATCAAGCGAATGTAATGAGAAGGATGGGGCCATCGTGCAACACGGGAGCCAAAGGAGTTTTGGGAGATTTCCAGAATTTTCGCGAGCAGACGAGATTGTAAGTGTGGTTGTTTTGGAGAAACAAGATGGACTGGCTCAGGGCGATGGAAATGAAGAATGCCAAGTTCTTTGAGCAGGCGAAGCGCGGAATGATGATGTCGACGCGAGAAGAGCGTGAACGGATGCAGAAGGAGGACGAAATGCAAGATGAAGAGCTGTTGGATGAGATAAGGCAGAGGAGATTGGCGGAGATCAAGAAGCTCACCAGAAATAGTGTTGTGGAGATTATTAATAAGGTTTGGTAATATTCTGTTGTGAAAAAACTATTAAACAATAAAGAAAGTTAACTTTCGACTTACTAAAAAAATTCTGAAAGAATTGTACGATTATTTAAGAACCAATTCTCGGAAGCGGTAGATGGGAGCACAAATTATCTTCTATGTGTGATCATCTATGAACCGGATGTAGAAGAATGTAGCAGAATATCGTACATTTGCAAGTTATTGGCCGCGGATCACCCGAAGACCAAATTCCTGAGGGCCACTAGTTCGGTGCTTGGAATGAGCGACGCTTTTGTACGTTTTTAAACTCGTTTAATGTGGAAATTACTGGAATGTTTAGAGGAAAGGAGGCGTACCTGCCTTACAATTTTACAAGAATGGAAATCTGATTGGAAACTTTGTCCGCATTTCGGATCTTATTGGACATGATGACAGTGCGGAGAAGCTGTTGGCCTTTTTGAGAAAGTTTGACAGTTTTAGAATAGAATAATTTTATTGGATTTGAATTACAGAAATAGAATTGATCTAACCAATGGCAGTTATATGACAGAGTCGGATGATGAAGAAGATTATGAATAAATTTGCATTATTTTCTATAACTTTATACTTATGATCTCACTTTAAGCTTATATGTATATAATCAGTCTAATAAATAAAGATGTATCGGATGAGAATAAAAAGAGTTCTAATTAGTTGATTTTTTAATTGTTAAGCGACAGTTTTTAATATTGGGAAAAGTTGGAATTAAATGCATTTGGTTTGACGATAAATTGCGTACAATTCCGCAAACGTTCTAATTTACGACAATGAAGATGAAAATAGCGCGCCTTTGAATTTTTTTTTGGAACTGTCAGGATGGTTTTAAGAGCTTTAATAATGTTGCTGAAACAGTTTTATCGATAGAATGCGTCAGGACAATTAAAAACAATGAGATATAAAACTATCTTCAGGCTTTTATAGCTACGATCAAACTAACGTCCTCTTGTAGACAAACCATCGTCGACCTTTCTCTCATAATCCCCCCATGCTTGGTCCGAATGGACTTTAAGCTGCAGCTTTATCACTAACTACAAGAGTGACAGCACAAACTCGTCACCCTATCTTAATTCGGGCAATCGGTCAGGTGATTGATCGAGTTCTTGAGTATTTTGGAATTTGGGTAGAAGATTAATCAAATTTGTTGAGAGAAACATGAGCGTCATCAACTTTTATAGGATTGCTTTAGGTTTTTTAATAAATAGAATATTATATCGCATAAAATTATAAGTGACGAATAGATATTGCAGGTCCGGTCGATGACAGACACGAACAATCACACGTGCGAATGTGCAGCAACGTAGGCCATCGGGACATTCATTGTGAACTTTAAAAATATTTTTTAGATGTGTGATGGTTATGACGAGCGGTGTTTCCGGACAGAAACTATTATTCATGCACCCTTATCGGAAACCCAAGATGATTGGTGAGTCGGCACGCCAACTGAAGAACCACCTTGAATAAAAATTAAATAATTTAATTGTTCTATTACTCAAAATCAAATTGCAGATCAATCTTCATTACCCATGCTTTCCTATTACTCACAGGGAGACCATCCGAGTATGAAAAAGCGCAACAAGCCAGTGCTGACAGTTCCCCATGAGTTAGTTTGAAAGAACTATCTTGAATAAATAAAATATATAATTGTAGGCAGCCCGACGCTTTAATGACCGAGTTCAAGTAGGCCATTCCAACAAACCACCCTAAACCAATGGTAATTTTCAAAGAATGTCGACGGAGATCCTCGCCCAGGTGCTCAAGGTGCACAGCAACGACTGCAACAAGCCGTTCGAATTGAAAATCGATAATTGCAGATTTGTGGCTTGGCCACAAAAGGTTTCGCACACACCCACACCCCAACAAAGGTAATTATTTAGTGGAAAGCAAAGGAATCGGAGGCATTCTTTCACATTTCGGTGATATTTTCGATTCGAACCAATAGCGAATCGCATAGTGTTGAAGCATATCAGCGACTTAGTAAGAAGTTGGCGATCGCTTTCGTTATGCTTCAACGATGCGATGGATTCATTGAAGAAGAGGTTGTTGGATGAAATGGATCTTGAGTCTTGTGAGAAAATGGAAACGTTTTGCAGGAAAGGATCATTGATGAGATTGAGCATGAATATTCGGAGGATGCAAGACCAGAAGAATTGTTTCAGAAAATAAGAGAAGGTAGTAAGCTTGCGAGGACTTTGGTTGAGGTCTTCGATGAGGTTGAACGCACTGGTAATGTACATGTTAGTTTTTCCTATTGGAGATTTTAAACGAGTATATGCATAAAGATTATTGCTATATATCATTCCCGTTTCCGCGACAACATTGAATTTATTACGGGTTATTATAGCCATGTAAAAACACCTAAAACTTTCATAATTAGGGAAAAATGAGACCTACACTATTGGCATTTTTTCTTATGCAAAAAGGTATGCCATAATGCAGTTATTTTGATTAATTGAAGGGCAATAATAATAATAATATGGAGAAAAATCTAAATCTTAAAACTTGTGCTGAAAAGGTCTAAAAACCAACAAAATATAATTTTAAGTTATAGTTCATTGGGTTTGCGTTGTATGCACATTTTTATTGCAAGCACGGCATGGTATATTCTAACCCCGCCTTTATAGATTTGAGCGCATAGAGTTTTGCAAATATGCGCGCACATTATATATTTTTAAAATTATTTTTTTTACAGAAATATATAAACGACTTTGTTGAAATTGGCTTCTGCGATGAGGCGTACTCCCTAGGACTTTCCAATGTGATGCCAAAGGGACGAAAAGAAATTGAACGAATTGCCTCATCCATCAGGTTTTCTCAAATCAACACACCCGAAGGGGCAAAGAAAAATATTTATTAAGACCCTACCATGGGATATTATTACTGGAAGATGTCGGACCGACACCCGACGCCAACCCATCGGTGTCACTACTTCTTCACCACTGCAGTCCCGATAGATCTATCCTCGATATGTCGACGGCTTCCGGAATCCCGATGAGAGAAGTGTTCACGATCGTGCGCCATTTGTTACTATGGGCGAGAGCCGTATTGATATACCCACTATGCAACACGAACGTCTACACATCGGCCACGAGTCCGCAGTCGTTGGAAAAGTTGACAATCTTTGGGATGAATGAAAACGTTGCCCAATTTGCAGAATGATCGACAAGTTTGCGATTCAGTTTGGTGCCAATATTCATCTGGCGGCTGGCCTGGCGCACTTTAACCCACCGGCAACTCTCGGCTCATTCATTCGTCCCAACTTGCCGTTGTCAGAGCAGCAGGTGCGGGCAAAACTTGTTGTAGACCTGCTGAGGCATCAGATGCTCATGCAGGTAAATTTCGAATAGTTTACAATTACATCTCTTGTTGGCAGCTCCACCAATTTTATTACATCATCAAGCCGTATTCGAATGCTATATGCCCGAGGCCAGGAAGACACTGCCCCGAAGATTTGAAGGTTGTTGTCCACATATCAATATTGAATAATGGGAATTATGCAGAATCTAATAGCAAAAAGCACAATTGATGCTGAAGTGAAATCAATTGTGGCGGATATATGTGGTCAGATGCTGGAGAAGCAGAGCCTATCAGAAGTTGAGAACAAATTAACATTATTCATCTCAATGGCACCTTTTATGGACGGAAATCATCACATGGAAGATATCAAATATCAGTTAAATCTGGTACATCTCAATCCCTTTTCGAGAGTAATATAAAATTCATTTAGGAACGTTCTGTTATAGAATGGGTCATCGATTCATTTCAACTAGTCATTGCTAAAATTTTACGGCCAGATTTTATTTCCGAATAATATAATTGTTAATAAACATTGTTACTATTCACTGATTTGAATATTATTAAATACTTATTGAAATATTAATTGACCATATCTTGAAACGAAACTATCCCATAATATTAACTCTTCTCAAGATGTCAGAGAATACCATCGAAAAGGTGAAATTGGAGTATTTAGGAAGATGCATAGAGTGAGAAATTAAAAAATACTAAAGAGATGATCCAAGATATTTAAAGAGATTATTGGCAGCCAACAATACAGCAGATCCAAGAAAAAATGGACAAACTGCAGCAGGAATGCGAAGAATACGCGCAACTTGTATTCACATGTGAGCGATTGGTACGTGTAGTTAACAAACAAATATTATATCTTGAAATTCAACAGATGGATGATGAAAACAAAACCCTTGAAACGAGAGTTGATATTGGCATGAGGGTATACGCAAACGTTATTGTGTAAGTAGGTGCGAATTATAAATCAAAAACTTTCTTTAATTCCAGCCGGGACACGAAACACGTGACGGTCAAGTTGATGGATGATATTTATGCTCAAATGACACTCGAAAAGGCTATCAAGTTCAGTAAAGCTAAAATGGAGGTAAAATAGCACATTTTAATTGCTAATATTGCGAGTTTTTAAGATAATCAAGAAAAATCTCGCCGATTATCAGAACAGGATAAATGATATACATGTGAGAATGAATATCGCATTGGCGTCGGTTGAAAATTTCTAAAATAAACTTTTTACCATTTTTTTAAACTTTTCCATGTTATCTGGTATATATACTATTAATATCTGAAAACGTTTCAGTCGTCTCCACAAGGCCTTCAGCGTCAAAATTACTGGCCAAGCGTAAGATAATTTAAAAGCACGCCAACTGAAATGTTCGAGGAAATATTACAATGCTACACGTGAATATACCTATTTGGCTTGTTGACAAGCTTAAATGTATATCACAAGCTATCCCAGCCTACAAAAATGTCGAAATTATAATTAACCTGGGTGTTAAAATGAGTCCCGGTTTAATGTTTTCAGTTGGCGTCTAAAAGAAATGTTTAATTGAAACTAAATACTACATTAGAGCGTCACAGATGCGGTCAGTTGTGTTAACTGCTAATCTTAATCTTAAAATGTTTTCGGACCTGGGCTGTTTTTTTCAGAGCGACGGATATATTTTAAAAGAAGGCTGTAAAATTGACTCACTCCACTACTAAGAAACCGCGCCGTATTGCTAAAGACTTCGCACCAATTGCAAACACTACCTTTTAATTAATTTTTTTAAATTTTCAATATTTTATCTAGAAGTTAACGTTTCATTCTGCAGAAATCCTGATGAATTAATGAAAATAAATTTTTAGTGGCTCAATTAATGGACCAGAAGAGTCTCAGTCATCGTCAGTATA
The DNA here is from genome assembly GCA_963931815.1 of Caenorhabditis plicata. Classification (NCBI taxonomy): domain Eukaryota; kingdom Metazoa; phylum Nematoda; class Chromadorea; order Rhabditida; family Rhabditidae; genus Caenorhabditis; species Caenorhabditis plicata. The sequence goes on from OZ007491.1 coordinate 3,590,046, forward strand.
AGTGACTTGTAAATATTGAAAATAAAAATAATAAATTAAATGGTTGAGTTCGCAATTGGTGCGAAGTCTTTAGCAATGCGGCGCGGTTTCTTGGCATGCCATGGAGGTGTTGACGTAAAAATTATTAACTATCTTACAAAATTCGTTTAAATATTACAAAATCGTCATTTCATTAAAAACAAAGATTAAAATGTCTTAAAGACTACCTCATAGATGAGACGGATTTTTATTGCAATCACCACTTACTTTCACTCAAACAATTTAACTTCAGAATGACGCATTCCAAATATATAAAACCAAACACGGTTAAATCAATGCTGGTCATCGCACGACGCGGCAAGAAAAGGTGTTCACTGAATCCGGATGCGCTGGCGGTTTTCACGAGTCTTGTAAACATTATGGCAAAGGTTTTAATCACTTCATTCTGATAAAGCAACACGTTCACACAAATCAATATTTCAGGAGGTTTTATCCCGTTCGGCACAGACCGCCGCCAATACCAATGATAAAACTATAACGAAAGAGCATTTACAGAGAATTGTATCACAAATTATGTTCGATTTCTCTATATAAATTATTATATTTTCTACTTATTAATGATGTACTAGTATTATAATACAAATTGATGCTGCATTACTTGCAGAGCTTCCCATTCGGCTTTGAACGCGGCTTTTGGGTCAGCTTGAGGGCTAATCGCTGCACCTGTCATTTGATCTTCCATCGCCTTGCTCTGATCGGCTACATTTTCGGAGCCGAGAACGAGGGTATAAATTGACCTCAAACCAAACATACATAAGAAGTACCAGGATGCGGAGGACACCTACAATGGGACTACTAAGTTTTTTTGATTAATCTAGAATCAAACCCATGCGGAATCAAGCGAGACCAGATCGACACCCCTCTGAAGCATCGCTTTGAATTTCAATGTCAATGGGAACGGCACTCGCGTCGTCACAAAACCAGAAAACGCCCAGTTGATCCATCCTCCAACCACAAACATTGGAATCTATAATTTTATCATCTTATTATCAAAGTGTCATATAAATAACCATGTTCATCATGTTTCCTTTAAGCATTTCCGTCATATGCGTCGGGTCCATTGGATTGGGCCCCTTTGCTGGTCGATTCATAGCCTTCGAGAAATAACCAACATCCTCGGCCACGAGGAATTGGCGACGAGCGTTGAACGAATGTTTCGGCAAGAATTTTCCATTCTCTCTTAATAGGCGAGCTCTGAGCAAGTATTGTCCATCCGCTATATTGTCTAGTTCAACCTATTTTGAAACAAAACTTCCAACGATAAACCGACTTGAAATGTACCTGTTTTTTGTTCATTAAAAGCATCGTTACATAATGTCGAAGAACGCCAATAAAGAATGTTATAATAACAATTGGTATAAACACCCATGTTCGTATAGAAGGGTCCAGCAACAAGTCTGTCATCTAAAAATATTATATTCGTTCGAAAATTCCAACCGCATTAAATATAAAATTGATAATTAACCCATATTAAAATACTTAAACTCCATATTAAAAAAAAACAAATTTATGGCAATTTTAGGTAATAAAAATGATTACAAATTAAGTAGCTTTGCTCAAATATACATTAAATGACAATTTAAAAACTGCAACAATTCGAAAAATTGGATCCGATCGTCGTGGTGCCGCTGGACCCCAATTGGAAGTTGTTCAAGTTTCCCGACTCGTGAACTCCTTGGTCATATTGGCGTTTTAAAATGGTGGCAAGTTCAGTAAACGTCTCATCAACATTCACGTTATTCTTCGCGCTCGTTTCCAATGTCTGGTAAATTCCTAAGAACATTTTAACAATTAAAAAAACACTAAAAAGACTTTCAAACCATTTGCCCGTTGAAGTAAAACAGCTTCTTCATTGCTAACTGCTCTTCGATCTTCTAGATCGCATTTTGTACCTGCAAAAATGTGCGAAAATTATAAATGAAATAGCAGTACGCAAATGTTCGTAAAAATCAGTGATCACGTACAAATTGTCACAATCGACGGTATAATTTTTTAACGGCATTTTCCAAAAAATATTGAAATTTAGAGAAATTTAAAGAAACAATTTAGAGCTTGATTAAATTATTTCCAAAAGTTTCAAACGTATTAAATGACAAGTTCACGCCATATGAAAACTACATTTTACGCATTTTTAAGCGTGGAAATAACAAATAAGTTTTTAAGCAAATTTAATAAACATGTCTTAAAATATCTAAAAAAAAACCTTAAACTTGAATCAGAAAATTTTCTTAGAAACCCTTAAACGAGCTTGAATGTCTAAAAATGGAGTTAGCGTGGCAAGTCACAAAACACATCTAAATATCAGTTATTTTTCCGTCATTTTTTTTAGTTAACTGGTATAACAAATAATTATATTAAAATATTAACAGTTTTTATAGATTATTTCGTTACTTTAAGACAATTACTATCTCTGGATCTCAGGGTGTAATATTTTTCAGTCTAAAGGAGAGACGCGTCGATTTTACAAAATTTAATAACGATTTTCTGAATTCTCCATGAATATTTTAAAATAGTTATAAGTGAATTATAGATGTTTTAAGTCTAATAATCCATATAACTCCAAATTCTTGTCCTAAATGAAGATGTAATGCCATAAATTGTTTTTTTTACTACGGCTGCAGCTGTAGTTTCATTTTAGGTCGGCGTGCCGATGGTAAAATTATTCAAATTATTGTATTATCTAAATTTACTATTTCAATGTTCGTTCTAATTCTATTATAAGGGATCTAAAAACCGAAAAGTTCCGCAATAACGCGTGACATCACGTCCACGGTCAAAACAAAACATTTGACGACAATTTATGCATAAATTCATCATTTTATAAAAATTAAATCAACAAACCTATAAGAATTTTAACCACATTCGGTGATGCGAACTTGGACACATCATCCAACCACCTCTGCAAGCAGCTGAACGAGTCTTTCGATGTCAAATCATAGCACAAAATGATTCCATTCGCCGATCGATAGTACGACTGCGTAACCGCTCGGAACCTCTCCTGTCCGCCCGTATCCCATATTTGTAGCTTGACTCTTTTGCCATCTGCAGTACCGCATACATTACACATTCCAGCGGCATCAAAACTCGCCAACAATCAACGTTTTCATGGTGAAATCGACGCCGATCGTCATCAGTTGCTGATCAACGAACATTCCGCTCTGAAATCGTCGCACCACACATCTAAACCCATCTTCAATGAATTCGCAGCCAAATCAACACCACTCCCACGTTTTACCAACTCCCATATTGCCAATGAGCACGATTTTGAACAGATAATCGAATACATCATCATTTTCCATGAATAATCAAAATCACGCGTTGACGTTGATTTCCAGTCGTTTAATATGAATAAATATAACGTATATCTAGAGATATCTTGTTTTTCGTCGCTAGATGAGTATTGAATTATTGAATAACAATGTGCACAATGTTTTATTCGTCAGACATTGCGTTGAATTTCGAAATAGTGTGCAAATGTGCGAGAATGCACGCATACTTGTTCGAATGAGACACACCAAGCTGGCGAGCTAATGGTAAATTCGGCGTTATTTACCAGTTGCAGTTAGCGGTCGGTGCATTTGTTTGATTTTAAATCAATTTGAATAATTGATCAATCCGTCAGCTAAGCTATACTGATGCAATTATTATAAATACTCGTCCTGATTTTTTAATTTGACAGCCGACTTGTCAGATATTGAATAATCCAATGTACAACCAATATTATCAAATTATTTTTTGGTTAATGGCCAATACTTTCCCGGCAAATTTCACAAAAAATTAATTTTTTGTGCCAAAAGATGCTAACTTTACTAAAAAATATTTTAACCATTAAAGTATACGCTACTGTTCAATCTATAATTATGCAAACATTTATGAGAGGAAAGAAATGTTTGTAACCGTCCAAGCAAGACCATAATTTGTTCCTCATGTTTTTCTTGCAATCTTTGCCGGTACTTTTTTTGGCAAATAAACATCAGTCCAAAATGTTCACCCATTTTATTATATATCTCACCAGGTTCATGTTATTTATTTTATATCAATCATTTTTAAGATGAATGAGATAGTCGAATAAAATCTTAATTATGAAATATTTTGGCATAACTTTTTCTTTGTCGAAGGCGACAAAAATACATGAATTTTTAAAAATACAGATGACAATTTCAACTATAACAAGATTCTAACGTAACTGTTTTAAAGTTTGTTTTAAACTATCTGAAAACCTTATTGGTTTCACCTAATCTAAGTTTGAACAACGGTTCTGAGCTTCTATATTAACAAATTAAATTGTCGTGAAGATTCCACAATTTTACGCCATATATTTGTTTACAAAATACAATTTAAACCGATTTTCTTGCTCACGACTCATTCGGCCGCGGCCGAATATAGATGTTAGTCCATTAAAAATATAATTAGTCCATTCATATAAAATCATTGTCCTTTTCATAGATAGGTGCCTAATGGAAGAGGGAAAAATTTAGGATGGAATGAGGTTCTCGTTTGGACGGCCTCTCTTTTTTACGAAACTATGGGCAGCACACATTTAAGAGGAATTGACGAAAAAATGTTTGTGGCCGTGTGGCCGCCCATAATTTTCTCTTCTTTTATTTCTCTTCCATTAGGCACCGATCTCTGAAAAGGACAATAAATAATTAAGTTTAAGCTTAATTCCATAGCTACGGCCATAGACTTTTTAAAAACCGTAGAACATTCTTATCTTACTACAATCTACAATTTACCTAAAACTGAATGTTCACCCTACATTACCTATAATATTAATATATGCATGAATCTAAAATGAAGTCACTCAAAAATTCGACGAAATGTTTACCTAACCTATTTTATTAAGCAAAAACAAATAACAATTAAAGGAAATAATTGAGGCCAGTTATCTTCCAGACACCCAACGGATTCAAAACTCGTGAGAATCTTTAAAAATAAAGAAAATCATCCAAACGTCTTGTTAATAACATACGTGGAGTTACAAATGAGCACATCTCCTTTGTATTTACTATTCAATTGACCGATTGTCGCATTGTCCGGCACTTTTTCATTCAGACGTACATATGAGACAGTTGTGAAATAGATTCCCATATTTCTTTGCGCACTTACTGATAAAGTTGAAATAGAATGTTTTTATAATGGATACAAATCTTACACTTTATTGTGTTTTTGCCTGCAATTACAGTGGAATGAACAAATGACAATATGTAGTCATCCATTTTAAACTTTAACGCGTTTTCAAGCTCTGGAGATAAGCTAAAATTGAATTAGATTGGTAGTTTGAAAGCTTGCAAACCGATCTCTCTCCAATTTCAGCTCTTCCATGATTTCCTTGCTCACTAAATGAGTCATCTTTTCATAATCGCGATTAGCATAATGATTTGCAACCAAGTTAACACCCTGAAATCCAGATTATAGCTATATATAAACATATATTAAACTTGATTTGCTCCGCGAACAAGACTTTCCACAGAAAAATTCTTTTCGTAGAATATCGAATAAATCGTTTGCGATAAAACAGTTCCCAATTTTCTCGTCAGTTCGAACGAGGGTGTAAGAAGTTGTGGATTTTCGAATACTTCTCTTTTATTGCTCAATTCGGAAATCTGATTAATATTATAAAACAATTGTTCAAATGCAAACCTGTGAGTATTCAGGAGCGACTGCAGCTTGTGAGAATTGCCGATACAATTGTAGCGGAATTGTTTTTCGTAACATTCTGAACATAAAACCAAATTGGCATTAGTAATCGTGATAAAAATAATGCGAACAATATTAAGAAAAATAATAAAGAAAAGTAAAAATGCAAGTGCGCTCTATTACAAATAATATTTTCTTTTCTCTCATTTTCATAATTTTTTTCAGCAACCAACGATGCTATTCACATCGCCACTGCTGAAAGAAAACACCTTAACGCGGGGAAAAACAATCTACCCTAAAATCAAAACATTCTCTGAAATATTGCCACTAGCATCGAAAAATCGAGTGCAGTCATCTAAAAAGGGACGAGTAGCAGGTTTGATTTAAATTTAAATTGAATTGTGTAGAGTGTTTTGTTTAGCGTCTTCGTGTACGCAAGAATTACAAGCTTTGTTTGGTTGCTTAAAAAAATGGGAGTTCGATGACAAGCCTTGCGAGAAGCAGCACACATCTTACATGGATTGCGTTCACAAGAGCGCACAAGAAGCTGCCGAGTATGCCGAGGCTGCGAAGAAGGTTTTATTTTATTAAATCAAATTTAAATATAATATTAAATAATCAAGGGAGTTCTTGGTGAAACCGGCGCGTCCGGCAAGAATTCAATGACCACAGCACAATTCAACAAAATCATGCAACTATTCCCACAACCAGACCTTGGCAAGCAACCATACCGTCAAATGAAGCGTCTGCCAACTCAGGACTACGCCGACGACATATTTCATCGCAAGCATTGGAAGGGAAAGCGCAGTTAAATTATTTGTTATATAGCGTAGGATTTTTTTGTTTTTTTTTTGTTCGTCCTCTTTTGTTAATAAATAGCTTGTTTAAATGGCATGAATCTCAGCCAACATTTGATTCAATTAGTTTTCCAATTCTCGAGTCTTCTCTCGTTTTTCAATTTGTCGCCATCAGCAAGTCGAATGGCAAACAAGATATTATTGATATTGTTTAGCACTCAACTATACTTTACTCATTCTAAATTGTGTTATTCTTGTTTTGGCGAATCAACCAATTCAACGTGTTATCAGAATCCGAAGAGCTCCACATGGATTGACTGTACAAATGGTAATTGTCAGGTAATTAAAAAACAAAACAAAAATGATTCTATCTTTCAACTTATTTTCCAAACAATAAATTTGGATTTATGCAATTAAAAAATACATGAATTTGACTTTAAAAAATTATTTAAAGAGTAAGTACTTCTAATAAAATAAAAGGATCCAGGTGAATTATGATATTATGGTTGGAGCTTAAATTTCTGAGATTTCTTCATATTTCGAGAAAATTTCAGACAAATCTAGTAATTTTGCATCAACGTGAAGCTTTTTAAAAAATTATTATAGTCGTCGCCAAATGCGATTACCGCCGCAAAGTGTGGCGCACTTTTTTAAATATTATTTTTTCATCTAATTTTTATGATTTTTATTATTTTCCACGTTTATTCCACGATTGAAACAACATCTAAAACATATTCTTCAATTTATTTAAGCAAAAACAGTATAGAACGAGCCTAAACAAGAACGTAATCATGAAAATTAAATGAAAAAATAATATTTAGAAAAAGTGCGCCACACTTTGCGGCCGTAATCGCATTTGGCGACGACTATACTTATAAACATTCAATAAACAACGTTTTCAATTGTCTTGCGAGTATATCAGAACGTTATTTTAAAAACGGAACACAATGGTTTTAAATCAGAGAACAAAACGTGAATACGTCGTAAATTCGAAACAAGAGCGTGGCCACGACAAGACACAAAATAATTTAGGGTGACCGCGCAAATTGTTCAATGTGCATGACTGAATACTAAAGGCACGCCAGGACAAAGCGTTTCCAATATACCCATTTGGAGGCGAAGTCTAGAAGGATACTAGAAGTATACAAATAATAAAATCAAGACAGAATTTTTTTCCCAAAACGCAAGCCTTCTCAAATTTGGGACATACTTTTCTATTGTTTTGTCCTGGAGTGCTCAAGGATTAGTCCAATCACTTCTGACGATGACCGAATATCCGAGAATGATTAGGGAAGGGAATTGAGTTTGTACTCACAAAAGAGCTGCTTACACTTTGCTAACAGGTTAGCCCCCGGGTGCAGGCCCTTTGGTTCCTTGAACGATTGGAACCTGAACTAGGGGTCTAGGATAACGATAACGCCCAAAATCCAGCATCAATCAGCTATTATTCATCTCACCTAATGCAACTATACAAATATAAGATTATTAAAGCCTGTTTAACCTAACATTTAGAGAATATAAATCGATTTTGAGATATTTTAAGATAAACGTAACAAAATGAAGTGAAAAATAGTTTGTTGTTTACACGTAAAAATTATAAAACATGTCTGAAAGTTGTAGATTTCCTATTTTCATTTGTCGTACTATTATAATATCAATAAAGAGCGCATTATTCGAGTTTTCCCCTTTTTAGATTTCAGTTGGTTGGCATGGACATAAAATAGTATAATTGGCTAATTACTTTCAAGCAAATTTAATCAAACATGACTATAAAATAATGATTGATTATAACTTATTTGTTTTGTGAAACCGTATTTACCAGTTGCAACTGAAAACTGATTGATAAATTATATTTCCGGGTAAATGAAGAAAGAAATTTTTATGGAATTATGGAATAAATAAATATGATTAAAGAACATAAATTAGGTAGTCACTGGAAAATATAATTTAGGTAGCAATGATTTTCCAACGTTCTTGAATATATATTAAATGGGCACGCAAACTGTTAAGGTACCTAATAAAATGAGCTCAGGAAACGAGCTCAAATCTAAATTCTTCAAAATGATATTATACCTTTTTAGATAGTACAAGACAAGCCTAATTAGATTGACGTAAAAAATGTCAGACAGACTCAAAAATTGCACAATCATTATTATTAGAATTTGGTGTGAATGAGTTTTTCGCAATATTTTTAATTAATCTGGAACATTTGCAAGAAGTTTATTATTTGACGTGATTCAACTCATACATGGATGAAAACGCAGATCCCTGTATTATATATTGCCGTAAGCATAAGCCAACATAAAATGAAGACGATTTTGCTATATTTAAACACTTTTTTTTTGAATTCCACGTGCACGTGTAAATTTAGCACCAATTTTTACGGTTCTCTTAATATACCTCTATCACTTTAAATCTTTACAAAATATCAAGTATAACATACTTGTCTGAACTAATTCATTTGACGTGACCAAGTTATTTCAGGTTTGGCAATTATTCAACGAAGAAAACGAAATCTACATGTTCGAAAGATCTTGCAGTAATTTGTGCCGAAACGGGTGCGTCGAAATTGCCGACATGGGACATCGTTTCAGAAGTTGCTCGTCGTGCTGCGATACCAATTTTTGTAATGTCAATAATTACGTCATCCATATGTCTTTCCAATTGAATTTTATTATTGTGATACTTTTTGCGAATAAATTCTTGTGATTGTTTTCTCATAGGTTAATGTTTATCAAAGCGTGTTTTTGCAAAACAAGTAAATATCAGGAAATTAGTTATTTCAATTATTTACCCCACTTAATTATTCAATATGGGGTGAATGAGTTTTGAGTTAATACGTGTGCAAGCCAAGTGGAAACTACATTTTTCGCATTCTTAACCATGATTTTTGAATTTCCACGTAATAATAAGAAAAGTTTTAAGGTGAGTTTAATAAAGTTGTTTGAGAATATCTAAAAACCTAACATTTGAACTATAAAATATTCTTAGAAACCCTCAAATGAGCATGCTTTTCGTAAGAGTGCGTGTGCACGCAAACGGGGAAAGGTCAATTCTTCTATATTCCATCACATCTTATTGATTTCCACGTGGACTATCATGTATATTTTAACTATGGGAATTCTAGCTATGTCGAACTTATCTATGCCAATTGATAAATGAACATCTTAAAGCGTTGATAATGTAATAGCTTCTTTATCACAAATTCATTTGACGCACATGCACCCCAAATGGAGCGTTTGAATTGAAAGCACAGAAAACACACTCAAATATAGTTATGCAGGATTCTATGTTCATGGCAAGTTTACGTGAAATCTTAGATATATTTAAATATTAGAAAATTCTCATAGTACCTAACTTTTACCATAGTGGTGTTAGTCCACAAATTTAAGGTCATTTACAGCTCTTTCTAATAATATATACTTGTTTGTTTAATAGTGATGAGCATTTAGACGTTAATTCATGAGCGGGTCAATATCATTTAATCAAGGGAAAAAACGTGATCACGCAGTAAATTTGAATTCAGAACGTGGACTAGAATTTACAAGGCCATGGCACAATTGTGTGTTGTTTGACGTAAAAATGTGAAACGTGAAAGAAAAGATTTTGAATCACTTGCAAGGGCCAATTGGAATTGTTTAAAGAATATTATTGAATACAGTTGTGGCTGCAAATATCAGAAAATCTTGATAATGCGCAAGAGAGAACTCCCGTGAAAATGAAAATATTATGTTTAAACGTTTATTATGAATCTCAACGTGAATATATCGGCTTATAATATTTGTGCAGCACTCCAAATGTAATTCTAATAAAATACAAACGAGCTCAGAAAACATAATGAATTTTAATAATTTTGGAAGGCATTACTATTTTTCGATAGTTTAAGAAAAAGCTGACAAGCCGGCGCTAACTATATTTTTGTAATAAAGTGCCCATATACATATTGTATTGCCCATTGCCCACATATTTTCCACATATTGTATGATTGGAGTAAAAATTAGAAAATCGTAATTTCAATTTGGCGTGGTGCAGAATTAAGTTATAATGAATACCTAGAATGTTAGCTACAAGTTAACATTTTTTGAAGTTCAATTTGCGTGCTCTTGGAGCATTTATCAATAATTGCAACAACATAATTAATTAAAAACAAGACAGAATGATAGATTTGTTTATTTTCCCATTAGAAAAAACAACAAACATCGGCAACAATTGATTTCCTCAAATTGTGACGAATCATCAATTTCAAATTGTCATTCATTTATTCATTCAATTTTTTTGCAAAAAAAGGCATAAAATAGTCATCTTTATTTAAAATCCGTGTAAAAATAGACACATGGCTACAATCGTGTATCTATCTAACATCTCATTATGCAAATAAGACGCGTAGCTAAATTAATCCGACTCAGTTGCCTCGCTTGACGGTGAAGGTTAATGAGACATTTGGCAAAATATAATGCGCATTAAAGATGTGAGAAGTTTTCTGAAAATGCTGTGCACGAAAGCACAAACACGCACTCGCCACCGATTGTTGGCGTCCAGCAAATTTCCTTTTTTCGCCATTCACTGGCTCGATCTCCCAAAAGACTCGCCGAATAATAATATTTTTTCGAGCATTTCTTGAATAACACAAACAAACACAGTCTGGTTTATTGTTCATTTGATTTTCAGCATATGTCAGTGTCATCGTTTTTTCGGCGCTTTTCCATGGAGCCCGAGAACTGCTCATCATCGACGAGTTCGCTTACGCATCAGCACAAGCGACGCAATCGGATAGCAGCGTCGATTGATTCCGCACGCCGGCGGCTCTCGTTACAGCATGGTCCCGGCGTGTTCAACTTCCATTCGCATTCCAATGAGCCCGTCAACTTGCAGTCAATTGCACACCGCGTGCATGATCGGTCTTGTAATGGAAGCCTACCCGATCTCATAGGGGTAAGCAGCAGTTTATAATTGTTTAAATTGTGGACCTTGAGAAGCGCGACAATTGCCAGTGCCACCAACAAAAACGAGTCTCCGTGGTGCTCTCCAACGATCGCGACCGTGCTCATTACCTAAAGCAAAAGAATCTGAAATCGAAAAACTCTTCAGACAAGGTTTGTGCTCATTCTTCCCGCATTTAATCTTGATGCCAAATCCCACGCATATGCCGCCTCCCCCCATCCCAAAATAATTTTTATTGAAGCATTCTTGACATATTCGGCTACTTGTTTTGTTGTCTTTTCCTCTTTTCTATGTATTTTCTAGTTATTCTTCTTCCTTCTTCGATAAATGTTCCGGTCCTTTGTTGTGGATAAATCAATTTTTCGGGCGTCTACACCCTCATCCGGCACGGGTCCGAAATTAAACATTCATTGAGATTATATTTTTTTTCCATCATTCTTGTTTTTCTTTTCGATTTTATTGAAAATGAAGCCAGCTTGATCTTGTGTGTTTTAAGTATAGAATACTTTATAATTTATGAAAATGGGGGAGCTTTTTTCCTGGAAAAGGGAAACGAAACTTGTGAAAAACAACTTGTAAAGGAGATTTGTATTCTAGTAACATAATATTTTAGTCCCACACCAAATGGAAAAACATCTTTCGATATTTAAACGTGTCTTACTAATTTACCCATATAACTTTTTATTAAACTTAGCCACACCAAATGAATTTCTTCAAAATAGCCTCTTTAAGACAATATTTCGTAAAAATTTAAAGACTCTGAGATGCTTTAACTAAAGATTGCAAAATTGACGTAAATTTTTAAACTTCCACGTGAAAATTAATAAAACAAGTTTAAATCTAGAAAAATTGTAATTTTTAATTAGCGTTCTTGGCGCGTAATTTTTACAATCCCAACTTGCGCATCGGTTCTTATCTAAATTTACAATTTGAGCATATTTTGGGATCACTTAAAGTAATAAATATTACATTCACGTAAATAACACGAATGTATCTTTCATTTCGAATCAGCATATAGTCGTCAGTAAAAATAATGATACCGCTTCGAACGCCAAATGGATTCGTAAATACAAGAGCTCAGTAAACGTGTTCTCAGCTCATAATTTGTAAAAATATTAAGACATTTAGAAAATTGGAAAAATGCTAAATTATTTAACATGAATGCTGTCTTTTAAAGTAAACGTATAAATTTGAACGTTATAATTATAATTTGGCGTGGCAAATTAGCATTAAAAACTTATTAAAAAAAAAACTTTTTGAATATTTAGAAAGGTACCTAAGTTAAGGCACTTTAATATAATACTTTAATTGCATTTTAAATATTTTCGTCATTTTTTAGACACGAATAGAAATGGATGTTTAAACAAAACGTTTAAAAACAATTAAGTGATTGGTTTGAAATTCATGTGTACACCAGGTGGGAAGATGCCGTTAAAAACTGGAAATTTAAAAATCCGGGACCCCTATTTTAAAGAAAATATCCGGACCGGGATCACTGGTGAAATCAAAATCAAATTTACGCTACGACTATTTTGTATACAGGATGATATATCAGAAATATCTTCCTCAGAATGCTTAAAACCTATGTTTTAAGATTTCTCTCGTGAAAGAAGCTTTTTTCCGCAGTGGTGTACACGTAAAATTTAGAAAAACGTGCATACGATCTAATGCTTACATTTATAATTTAAAGATTATAACGTGGAACCCCTGGTTAGGCTCTTATAAGTTTAAGAATTTCATCGAAAAATGTTTAAGAAAAGCCCAATTGCGTCAAAGAAAACTCTAATATAGCATTCATTGACGCATTTCGTGTTATAAAAATAAAATAAAATATTACCCAGCTACAGCTTCGCGAAAATATTAAATACTCATGGCACTTATAATTGAAGATATTAATAATCACGAAATTGCCGATTTTACTAGCACGTCAAATGAAACGTGTAATGAGGGAGCTTAGAAAAGGTGCTCAAATAGTGTTATAAGTTTATCGGTTTCCTCTATAGTTTAAAACATGAATTTTGAAAAAAATATACGCAAAATAAATATGGCAAACTTGTAATACCAAAAACCTGTAAATTGAAATATAGATCAATGTTTATTTTCATTTAACGTGTACTAGCAATGCCCTTATTCGAAAGCATTTTTTAAACGGGCTTTATTAAAATCCACGTGTATGTTAGCAACTAATTAGAGGCCTCTCTTAAAATATCTCCTGAACTTGAGCTTTTCATGAAATATTAGGTTTACATTACTTTTCTGAGCTTCTGTTTTTACCAAATCATTTTGTGTGCCTAAGTAAGTCTGCACTTCCCCAAACCAAATTAGGTTTAATCCATTATCGAATTAATTGCGATTCCAAAAAAAGCGAAATAGAGCACTCTTCACATCTAGACACAATTACTTGATTGTACACTTTATTTGCCAAACACCAAGCATGCTCAATTAATTGAAAAGCGATTCCCAACGAAATTTACTTGAGCTTAACTTTGAAGAAATTCAATTTAAGTACAAATCGACACTATATATATAATTTCCATTTCAAATATTGTAAACAAGTGCTAATTAGGAACATTGTAAAAAGTAATATTTAGATTTTCGCCAACATCGATTGTTTTTTTTTTATCAATATTACACTTATTATATATATATATATAAAAGCGAAAACATTCATTATTTTAACACCAATGTTCATTAATTTTCTAGTTATTAATAATAATTTAGTTAATGTTTTATATTTATAAATATGTCAGAGAGGGGAGGCCAAATATGTATAAATTCGTTGTGGTAGTTTTATCCGAAAATGAATAGCGAAACCAACAAAGAGGAGAACGAATCGAGGAGTCGAAATGTAGGAGAATGTATAAAACTGAGATGGGCAAGATGGACGAATAAAAGCCAATGAGAGAGTTTCCTTCACTTTTCTTGTCTTTTGTCCACCAAAATAAAAAATTAGTTTTTTTTTCTTCTAAAAACTGACTGACCAATATGAATATATTATGTTCTATTCTAATTGTAATGCATAATTTGATTATTCAGCCAAGATTCGATTCGTTCTCTTTCAATAAATGGTTGTCGGCTCCAAAATCGCTCATCCAGAAAAATCAATTTTTGCGAGAACATTTACCTTCAAAGTTTTTTTTGTTATGAATGAAAACACTCACCTTCTTGTTTATTAGCCTTCTATCTTGCAAGAATTTACTATTTTTATTGTTAAAAACTATTTCATAATTGGAAGCTTGTACTTTGCGTAAAATAAAATGCGAAAGTTCCAAAAATCTTGTCGTAATATCACGACCAATGATACAATTTGAATATTACTTGATATAATCTAATCAACAATCTAATTTACATATTGAAATGTAGTTCCATGGCATAGTGGTAGTGACGGGGATTAGGAATAGAATTTATGAAAGTTCGACCCTCGACTTTAACAATTTTGTTTTTTTTAATAATTATCGTCCTGTTTGAGAAATGTTAGCGTTAAATTTAACGCTTAAAATCTATAACAATTACTTATGTTGTAGAGACTTATGTACTTATGTAACAATTACTTATGTATGTTATCTCAATAGATAAATAAAGTTTTTTTTTCTAATTTTAACCATTTTATCATATTCAATTTAAAAGTAATACAATTAATAATCCGCACAAAGCGCGCAGATAACATTTTTATTTTACGTAATAACTAAAAGTCGCAAAGTTTGATTTTTAATTGCTTCCTTCATAATTTAATTCTTTAGAAATGTTTAGAAAAATATCAGTGGCCGAATTCTACCAAAATCGTTTTCTCTTCCACCTTTTTTCGTCCACAACAATTTTTCCAACATTTTCATATAGAAATCACAAACATAAAGGCTCCACGAGACTTGTCCGCTAATTAATATAATCGATTCTCCACTTACCCAATATTTAATTCGTTTTATTCCAAAACTCATTCAACTGAATCACAAATTAAAGCTTATCACACCCCATGTTGTATGGTAATAGAACGGGCTCAGTAAGCGTGCTCAAATATTAATTATTAGAAAGATATTAACATTTTTAGATAGTTTAAGACATGCTTAATTAATTTATAGTAAAAACTTTTTTGTTATAAAGACGTAAAAATTTCCACACACGTTTGAAAATCGCAATTTCGATTTGGAGTGCTTATCAGCTCTAAATAAATCCAATCGTGTCGTATCATTGACGTGCCAATTGTGATGTGCACTTTGAGGGGCCATTGGAATAATAATAATAACAAAAATGAATTGTGAATTGTTATTTGTTAGTTGGTTTTATTTTTGAATGAATGAGCAAGTTTCGATGAATTAATTAATGCGTTAATTATTATTCTGATTTGGTTTGGATTTATGAATCATTGACACTTTTTCTTGTCTTATATATTTGCTTTAAATTGTCTTGAACACACCGATTGTAGTGAAATTTGTTGTTTCCAGTAATGGCATAATTTCGCATTTTTTCCACGTTTCTTCTACAAGTTAAAACATTTTAACTAAAAGTCCAATTAAAACGTTTAATATATATTATGATAGAGCTACTCAAGAGCTTTAAAAATATCTATAACACATTTATATTAAAATCTTTATTTGGTAAAAAAAACAATTCGACAAAAAGATATAGGAAACCGGAAAAAAAATTTTGGTTCACCCTAATAAAATTCGGATGTAAAAAATGTCAGGCGTCGGTGTACAATCGCATGCAACATAATAGTTTTGTTTAAACTCTTTTCATTTTTTAAACGTACACGTTCCCTTCAAAAATTGAAGAATGACGTGTTTTGCGCAATTGGGGCGCGGTCTTTTGCAATTTGCGCGCGCGTACTTTGTGACATTGGAGTGTTTACGAATATTTTTCTATAACTTAATGCACAACGGTTGGCCATCTTTTTCCGAAAATATCGAAAAATATTAATAAATTTTCCTCGTTCCTCGTTCCTCGAATAAATTCCTCGTTCTAAGCTCGTTTTTCCTTTGCATTCCAATTGGTGGGTATAGCAACTGTAGGATTTAAATAATGTTGGGGATCAGAGATGGACTGAATGACAGTTTTTGAATTCCGGAATCCAACAATAAAGAGGTGTGCAATATTGCGTGGTTTATGGCATAATACACCACATTTGACGACATAATTCCGAAAATAATTAGATTGCTCGTTGGAGGTGATTTCATAAGTTTGGCTTTTTGCCCAGTCCTAAAATATATAAATATGGGGCTCAACAAGTATATCGCCCGTATTAGTCATATGGGTGGTCTAACCTCTTGCTCAATTTTGACTTTCTTCCTTTGCACCGCCCGTAATTTGAATTTTTGCCATTAAACCTATAGGGAAGTTAGTTTATTTGAAAGAGGAAGAGTTTCTAAACAATATTCTTGAAGATTTTAGAAAACTATAGATTCCCTGTTTTATAATGGCCCCTTGAAGTTGACAGACGTAGTCTGCATAATTTCAGCTGTCTTTCTTTGCACCGCCCCTAAATTGAATTTTTGCCATTGAACCTAGATGGAAGATGGGTTTATTTGAAAGAGGAATAGTTTCTGCATACTATTCTTGAAAATTTTAGAAAACTACAGATTCTTTGAATTATAATGGCTCCTTGAAGCTGGCACTAGACTCTTGCTAATTTTTTTTCGACAGTCTTCCTTTGCACCGCCCATAATTTGAGTTTTTGCCATTGAACCAATAGTGATATTGGGTTTATTTGAAAGAGGAATAGTTTCTGCATATCATTCTTGAAGATTTTAGAAAAATACAGATTCTCTGGATTATGACAGCCCCTTGAAGCTGGCACTAGACTATTGCTTAATTTCGGCTGTCTTCATTTGCACCGCCCATAATTTTAACTTTTGCCATTGAACCTAGTTGGAAGATGGGTTTATTTGAAAGAGTAATAGTTTCTGCATATCATTCTTGAAGATTTTCGAAAACTACAGATTCTCGGGATTATGACAGCCCTTTGAAGTTGACAGACGCGTTTTGCATAATTGCAACTTTCTACCTTTGTACCGCCGGTAAATTGAATTTTTGCCATTAAACCTTTAGGGAAGTTTAGTTTATTTGAAAGAGGAATAGTTTCTGCATATTATTCTAGAAGATTTTAGAAAAATACAGATTCTCTGAATTATAATGGCCCCTTGAAGTTGACAGACGTGTTTTGCATTATTTCAACTGTATTCCATTGCTCCGCCCGTAAATTGAATTTTGGCCATTGAACCTATAGGGATATTGGGTTTATTTGAAAGAGGAATAGTTTCTGCATATCATTCTTGAAGATTTTAGAAAAATACAGATTCTCTGAATTATAATGACCCTTTAAAGTTGACAGACGTTTTTTGCTGTATTTTGGCTTTCTTCCTTTGCACCGCCCGTAATTTGAATTTTTGCCATTGAAACTATAGGGAAGTTGGGTTTATTTGAAAGAGGAATAGTTTCTAAACAATATTCTCGAAGATTTTAGAAAACTACAGATCCTCTGGATTATGACAGCCCCTTGAAGCTGGCACTAGACTCTTGCTTAATTTTTTTTTCGACTGTCTTCCTTTGCACCGCCCGTAATTTGAATTTTTCCCATTAAACCTATAGGGAAGTTGGGTTCATGTGAAAGAGGAATAGTTTCTGCATATCATTCTTGAAGATTTTAGAAAACTATCGATTCCCTGCTTTATAATGAGCCGCTGAAGTCGAATGAAAATTTTAAACCTACACAACCACATTTAAATTGAAATAACAATCTAAATAATACTTGGAGTTCTTGTTTGGAGCCAACAGTCATACATTTTTCGAGCATTTGTCGCCCTCCCCCCCCCCACCCATCAAATCATCCAATCAATAATCAATTTGAGCTTCTCTCGTCTGACGCAAATCTCGATGGACATTGTAAAGTGCATTGATATATGATATCAATGTTTGAATGAACAATTCAACAAAAACAGAATGAATTGGATATTTGTCATCGCATGCCTCCCAAATTTGTTATTCGTGATCGGATTCGCGCCGATTTTATTGATAATATCTTTTATGTCACTGATAACGTTATATTGATGATGGCTGAATGATCATTGCCTCGATCTCCTTCACTCATTATCATTGCGGAGAGAAATTGAGAAATATATGCTGAGCGAGTAGCTAGCTGGTCTCAATTAATTGATTTTAATTTTGATTAAACCCGCCGTCGTTCATTCAAGTCGCGCCATTTTGTTTTGTTTGTTTTGATCCATTCTTGTTTTGATTTATCATATTTATTGATTGATTATCAGTCTTGGTTCGATTTGGAAACATTTTGGATGCCAATCGTTTAGTTATTCGTTTTTATATTTGCCGGCATTTCATCTTGAAGAAACTTTCATTTTTGTGTTTCAAAAGTCTGAAAGCCTCGCATATTTCATTTTAAGGAAATGAGGGAATATTGTGTGATTCAAACCTTCAAACCAAATGAATTTTGGTAAAACAAGACATCAGAAAATCCATTGAAATCTCATATTTTGGTATAATTTTTAATCGTCAGAAACTTTTCAAGAAAAGCCTGGAAGATTCACAATAAAATTAGATTTTATTTTACACGTGGAAATAAGTAAAATACTTTTAAACAATGCTAATTACCATTTCCATTTGGCGTGCACGTTTTAAAATATCTTTATTTACACTAATTTTCACGTCTATTTCACGTGAATTTTGACACATTTAACAGCTCGTTTGGAGGGTTTCTACGATACGCCAAATGAAGTCTTCAGAAAACATACTTAAATATATTTTTGCACTCTACTGCCACGACTAATGCACATTTTGTAACAAAAGGTGTGGACATATTGCAAAACTACGCTCTTCACTTTTTATTTAAATTCATTTTATATTTCTAAATCGTAAATTGTTCGAATTTGATTTAATTTGTATCGTTTAGAATTATTTGATGATTAAGCTTCAAAAACGATTATAGAATTCTTAAAAAAAACAAAGAATTTAAATAAAATGTGAAGGGCGTGGTTTTGCAATATGTCCACACTTTTTGGCATGATCGTGGCAGTGGAGTATTTTTGCGTTTAGAGAATCAGTAGTCTATATAGTTTAGAATGTTCTGGACAAACTTACGTGAAAGGTGTTCTGAAATGGACACGTGTTTCCTTTTAATTCTCATTTAAATATTAGAAAATGTTGATTTTCACGTGCACGCGAAAGGAAGCGTGTAATGTGCTCATTTATATTATCAAAATCTGAGAAATTGACAATTCCAATTTTATTTTTATAAAAAATAAAAGTAATAAATCTGAAGTGATCTAGAAATTTTGAAGAAATATAATGAAAAACAGAGAAATTATTCACGTAAATTGAATATTTGTTTCATTTTATCTATGAGACCATTGAAAATAATTCAAAAATGATCAAATCAAACCTTTCATATTCTTATATTTTGATAATAGTTAAAAACACTTTTCTCTATAGTTTAGAATGTGCTTGACAAGTTTACGTAGGAAATATTTTGAAATTAATACGTGTAATTTTATAATAATCATTTTAATATTAAAATTAGAAAATGTTCATTGTCAGTGCTACGAGAATCTTCTTGGAATGCAAGAAAGCGAGTTAAAAACGTTATAGTTTGTGAAGATTTCGATAGTTTAAGAAAAGTCTAATCATAAAATATATTTACCCTATAACCCTAAAAGCTCAAATTCTCTTCCTGCTAGTTTCTAATGTAATAACCAAACTATTTTTCTAATTTCATGCCAAATCGAAATGACGATTTTGCGATTTTTAAACGTGCGTGGAAATTTGTACGTCTTTATAAGGAAAAAGTTCTTACTACAATTTCATTAAGCTTGTCTTAAACTATCTAAAAATGTTAAAATCTTTCTAAAAAGTTATGTTTGAGCATGCTTACTGGGCTCATTTTCCTACCATACACATGGCAAATCAAAATAGTGATTTTGCGATTTTTCAAGCATCCGTGGAGATTTTTACGTCTTTAGAAAAACAAAGTTTTCACTGAAATTTAATTAAGCTTGTCTTAAACTATCTAAAAATATTAATACCTTTCTGAAAAGTTAAATTTGAGCATGCTTACTAGCTCATTCTATTACCATACAAGTCGTGTAAACTTGCGGGGGGGGGGGGGGTTTGCAAAAACTTATATTGGAATTTGTTACTGTCATATTAAAATAGTTATTTCTGGCTGTTTTTGAGGAAAACGAGATGGGTAGAGAACATTAAGACTATAAAAATTATTGAAAATATATTTCCTGTATTATAATGGCCCCTTCCTTGAATTTGACAGACGTGTTCTGCATAATTTCAGCTGTCTTCCTTTGCACCGCCCATAATTTGAATTTTTGTCATTGAACCTACATGGAAGTTGAGTTTATTTGAAAGTAGAAAAGTTTCTAAACAATATTCTTGAAGATTTTAGAAAACTATAGATTAACTGTATTATAATGGCCCCTTGAAGTTGTCAGATGACTTTTTCTTAATTTTGACTTTCTTCCTTTGCACCGCCCGTAATTTTAATTTTTGCCATTGAACCTATAGGGATATTGGGTTTATTTGAAAGAGGAATAATTTCTGCATACTATTCTTGAAAATTTTAGAAAACTACAGATTCCCTGTTTTATAATGGCCCCTTGAAGTTGACAGCTGTCTTTTGCCTTATTTTGGCTGTCTTCCTTTGCACCGCCCGTAATTTTAATTTTTGCCATTGAACCTATAGGGAAGTTGGGTTTATTTGAAAGAGGAATAATTTCTGCATACTATTCTTGAAAATTTTAGAAAACTACAGATTCCCTGTTTTATAATGGCCCCTTGAAGTTGACAGCTGTCTTTTGCTTAATTTGGAATTTCTTCCTTTGCACCGCCCATAATTTGAATTTTTGCCATTGAACCTATAGGGATATTGGGTTTATATGAAAGAGGAAGAGTTTCTGCATAATATTCTCGAAGATTTTAGAAAACTATAGATTCCCTGCATTATAATGGCCCCTTGAAGTTGACAGCTGTCTTTTGCCTTATTTTGGCTTTCTTCCTTTGCACCGCCCATAATTTGAATTTTTGTCATTGAACCTATAGGGAAGCTGGATTTATTTGAAAGAGGAAGAGTTTCTAAACAATATTCCTTAAGATTTTAGAAAACTACAGATTCTCTGGATTATGACAGCCCCTTGAAGTTGACGCTTTTCTCAATATTGTTGTTTACTGTATTTTTGATTAAAATAATCTCAACATTTGATTGTTACGCTTTGCATGCATATTTCACGTTGAATTCCTTGCTCGTCAAAACCAACCCATTGTCACCTCATCAACACTATTCTAGAATTGGGTGTCAGAACACGCGAACCGTGCCTCCTCCGCTAAACACTCAAACTCGCCGCCGCTGCTGTCAGTTTTCCTCTCCACGTCGGCCAACCGCGCGCACTCCACCAGCTCAACACCATAACGGCGGCGCATCTACCGGACGCGTTGGCACTTTGCCTGCTCAAATCGCCGTCGCGAATGGAAGCCACCAAGGAATTCGAGTTCCGGCCGGCCAAGGAGCAGTCGCGTTCGAAGAGCCCCGGCGGCGTCATCGGACGGCTCAGCCATTTCGCGCGCAGCAAGACGCGCCACTCGCTGAATGAGAAGTCGTCGTGTCGGCTCAGCGGCTCCGGCAGCTCCGGCTCGAACGGTTTCAATCGTCCGCGCAAGGTTCGGTTTCAGTGAGCCGAGACGGGGGGCAGGGGAAGGGGGAATGAAGTCTTGATGATTTTAGAATGTTTTTCTTGCAGGACCTGCTCAAAGAGTTTGCAAAGTGTCGCGAGAGCAATGAGAAGCGACTGGACTTGAGCTCAATTGAGATTACCAATATCCCGGCGGCGATTAAAGACTTGACGCAGCTCACGGAGCTGTTCTTATACAAGGTTGGTTTTGATTTAATTTTATGGACCTTAATTTTGCTTAAATTCTTTTAACGGTTAGGCGACATTGTTCCACACAAGTCACCTTTAATATAAGTTTTATTTTAAAGTGAAAAAGTAAGTCCTGGGGATATTTTTCCAGCGTACCTATTAATTAGCACAAAATCAAGGGAATCGGCTCGTCTGTCCTTTATAGAGAGAAAATCTTAAACCAACCTTGTAAGTAATAAAAAAATGTTCTCTTGCAGAACAAGCTAACCTGCCTGCCAGCCGAAATCGGTCAACTCGTGAACCTGCGCAAGCTCGGATTATCGGAAAACTCGTTGATCTTGCTGCCCGACTCTCTGTCGAATCTCGAGCACCTCGAGACGCTCGACCTTCGCCATAACAAGCTCACAGAGGTTTGTTGATAAATAAATGTGCTAGAAATCAAATGAGCTTGCAGGTGCCATCGGTGATCTACAAGATCGAGTCGCTGGAAACGCTGTGGCTGCGTTATAATCGAATCGTCTCCGTCGGCGAGGAGATTGGCAATTTGAAAAAGTTTGTTGTTGGCTTTTTTCCCCCGAATGCATTGAATTGAAATGACAGACTCAAAATGCTCGACGTGCGCGAGAACAAGATCCGCAGTCTGCCTGTGGAAATCGGGCAGCTCTCGTCGTTGGTCGTCTGCCTTCTCTCGTACAATCACCTGACGAAGATACCAGAAGGTGAACGCGCATAAGCGTCTGGAAGAAGGTGAAACGAATAGTTTTCCAGAAATTGGCGAATGCTCGAGCTTAACCCAACTCGACCTGCAACATAACGATCTAACCGAAATACCAGCCAGCATCGGAAAACTGACGAACCTGGTGCGCATTGGCGTCCGCTACAACAAGATCCGCCACATTCCATGCGAGCTCGAGAACTGCCAGCTGCTGGAGGAGTTCATCGTCGAGAGCAATCATCTGCAGACGCTGCCGGTACGCCACCGCAGAATGCTCATTGATAAGACCAATTGCAGCCAAACATGCTCGCCATGCTGCCGAGAATCCACACGATCAACCTGTCGCGCAACGAGCTCACCGCGTTCCCGACGGGCGGACCGCAACAGTTTCAAGCCACCGTCACCATCAACATGGAGCATAATATGATATCGAAGGTGCCGATTGGCATCTTCTCCAAGGCGGATAAGCTAACCAAGCTCAATTTGAAGGAAAATGACTTGATGTCACTTCCACTCGGTGAGAATATTATTGTTGGCTTTGATTAGGGATGATGGAATGTTTTAGATATGGGAACATGGACGTCGATAACCGAGCTTAATCTGTCAACGAATCAGTTGAAGGTGCTGCCTGAAGATGTCGAGAAATTGGTGAGTTGAAAAGAAAAATGGGGGTCGTGGCCTAGTTTTTACATTCGGCCATAATTATTCTTCTCTTGGTTTTATTTTTTATTTTTTTCGTTATTATTTTTAATGGTTAAAATAAGGTAATTTATGATTTAAAATAGTTTATTTATAGTATAGTCGATGTCAAATGCGATTACCACCGTAAAATGAAGCGAACTTCTTTAAATATTATTGTTTTATGATTATTACTACACTAGTGAATATGAACGCGTCGGCTGAGAACAAAACGCGCTTCGGCGACGGAATAAAAAGCTTTTAATAAGAATTATTCAAATTTTGACCGTCCAGGCTTCCTCGCGACAAGTTAAATACAATTTAGAGCTAAATTAAAGTCTACTGATATAAAAACGAAACATTTTTCAAGCCAAGGTCATTAAAATAAATTAAAATGAACGAGGACGCGTTCGGATTGACCAGTGATTATTTTCAACCTTTCCACGTTTGAAACAACATCTAAACATAGTCTTCAATTTATTTTAGCAAAAACATCATAGAACGAACATAAACAAGGCAATAATCATAAACATTAAATTAAAAAATTATATTTAATAAGATTTTTGCGCACATATTGCGCCGGTAATTGCATTTGGCGACGACTTATTTCAAATTTTTTGACGACGCATTGCATAAATCTGAGAGCTGCGACAATTATAAAGAGGGAATTATCTTTTTTTCACAAGGAACCGTCAAAAAATTGAAATAGCCTATAGTAGCTATGAGTTAATGTGGAACAAATTTTTATGCTACCGATACACGCAAAAGATTCAAGATTTTAACGCATTTTATAAATTACCACGGAATCGTGGAAACCTATCGTTTAGGTAAATTTTACAGGTTTTTCTTAAAATGTCACCAATGCTTTAAAATTGTACAATATGTTAGGTTTTAAGGACTTTTCAGAGCTTCTGATTTTACTATTTTGGCGTGCCGATGAAATTGAGCATAACGTTACGCCAAATGAATTGGTAAAGACAGGACTTTAGAAGAGGCCCTTGTATCTTGAATTTTGTAACAATTTGAAGATAATGCATACCAAATTAAAGTTGTCGACCAATCCACTTTCTTCTAAAGAATTACTACACTTCTTATTTCATTGATTCGCCCTGTGGAGGTTTCGGTTTTTAGAACACCAAATTAAACTTTTTTTACCGTCTAGATGTTAGTCCCTAAATTTAAGTTCACAAGGGTCTTTACTAAATTTATTTTAGTCGAATATTGGCGAACATTCTGACGCTAATTTATTAACGGATTACTACCTTCCAATCAAGAAATTACACCATAACACACACTAAATTCGAAACAAAAACGTGGACTAAGATTTACAAGGCCACGAATAAATTCAGAATAATTTGGTGTGCAATTATAGTCACAGAAAATTATATTCTTGGTATATAGAAGTCCAGGTTATAACCATATTGTGAGTTAATGATATTTTGATTGTCGAGAACGGCCACGACACAATCCAGAATAATTTGGTATGCTATAGAGATATTTTCAAGAAAGCCTGTGAAATTAGCTTTTGACTTGTATGTTTAAATGAATAAAATGGGTTTAAATTTGGAAAAGTTGTAATTTTCATTAGACGAACATAGCAATTGCTCAAATGTATCACTCTTTCTGATTCCAACGTATTTTGTAGCCTATGAAATTCATTTCATTATCAAATGGTTCGAAAATTGGATGATGCATATTGCATATTTGTTATATCAAGTTCCTTGAAGAATTGAATTCAGTTTCTTGATTAAACCGATTTCCTTGATACTATTTAGTAGATTGCAATTGTCATAGAAATAGGTGAATTGATAGAATCTATAACTTTTCTAAAAACCTACTATTACATTCTTCTTTCAGACAAACTTGGAGATCCTGGTGCTATCGAACAATCAGCTCAAAAAACTGCCGACACAAATCGGCAATCTGAAGAAGCTGCGTGAACTCGACCTCGAAGAGAATGAGCTAGACTCGATCCCGACGGAAATCGGCTTCCTGCAGAATCTCACCAAGCTCTGGCTGCAGTCGAATCGCATCGTCACACTGCCGCGCTCCATCGGCAATCTCCAGAATCTGCAGGATCTACGGCTCGGCGAGAACCATCTGACGGCGATTCCCGAAGAGATTGGTAGCGTTTCCCTCCATTTTCTGTTTCTCAATTGAATTGCGTGTTACAGGCCACCTCGACTCGCTCAAATCGCTTTATCTGAATGACAACTCGAGCCTCCACAATCTGCCATTCGAGCTGGCGCTGTGCCAATCGCTGGAAATCATGTCCATCGAAAGCTCGCCGCTCTCGCAAATCCCGCCGGAAATAACGGCCGGCGGTCCGAGCCTCGTCATCCAATATCTGAAAATGCAGGGACCATACCGCGGGGTCGTGCTGAATGCTCAATCTCAGTAACATTGGGTTCGTCGTTCATCTAAATTATTGCCAAATGTCACTTGTTTTTCAAAGTTAAATTTATTGGCCTGGATCAGGAATGATTGTTGCCTCGATTAATTTTTTGCAAACCATAAGGATTATTATTGTTAAACTGTGTCTCGTTTCAAATCGATCCGAACTGCGATTTTTGTTCGTTTTGTGTTTTTTTTAGGTATTATGCAAATCGGGTAAATAATGCATAAAACACATTTTATCCTCGTTTTTTTGTGTCTATTTATTTTTTTAATGGTTTTTTTGTTTATATATATATAACTGTTTAATAAATGCTCAAATAACTTTAACATATGAACAAGAAATTATTCTCCAAATGTCAGACTTTGCAAGGAATGTAGCATTCCGAATGAAAAAATGTCGAAGGCGGCCGAAAAATCGATTAGAGCAAGCACCAGAGGGATTTTGAACTCGTTGCACTTCTCAATCAGTTGCCGGACAGAATGGATATTGTCGATGCATGATCTTCCAGATCTGAAGCCTTGTTGAGATTCTTCCAGGTAACCTTCGCTGAACGGAATGAGACGATTGGTTAGAATCTTCGTGTACATCTTGGAAACGACTGAGAGCAGGGATATTGGACGATATTGCGATATGGCGTCCGCGTCCTTCTTTTTTGGAAGGAGGGTCATTTTAGCGATTTTCCAATCGTCTGGTATTATTCCTCCGGTCAAAATCGTGTTGAATGCGTGTGTCAAGTGTGGAGTGATATCCTCATCTGCGCATTTGAGCATCATAGGAGTGATTTCATCTTTTCCAGGCGCGGATTGCATCCTTGTACTTCAGATTCTAAAATTTCCGGAATATGGGCGTCTTCGTCTACTTCAAAAAGTTCGGGAGTATTGACATCATTAACAATGACATCAGAATTGTAAATCTTTTTGAAGTGTGCTTCGATAATTTTCGCGATTTCGTCACAATTATAGGTCGTCGTACCATCGCATCTCTTAAGTTTCTATAGAGGAGGTGAATCGTCTTTTAGAGCTCTTAGCCGTTTTGTACGTAACTTGATTGTAGCATCGTTAATTATCATCAGCTTCCGCTTTTCCAAGTCTTCTTTCAAGGATTGTCTCACTTGTTTGCTTAAGCTTTTGAATTTGGCGTTGTCAAAAGGTACGGAATTTCGAATGTGGTGTCGTTCTTTCATAAGATCGTTACAATACGTCTCCCCCACCTACTCCCCTTCTTCATAGCGACCCGAAGAGTAGTAGTTGGTGCGAGGATCCGATGTAAACTTACTACTAAACGCCCAATCAAATGGCTTACCTGGCGGACACTACCGAGAACACAGAACACCTAGCTTCTTTAATCGGGGCGCTTCTCCCAAATGGAAGCGACCTTCCCGTAGCCCTGTCGAGTGAGCAACTGAATGTCCTTGTGATCCGTGGAGGCGGAGTCGTTTCTTCTTTTGTGCCGTTCTTCATGGTATTGTGGTGTCCCGCTAGCTCGACGGCATAGCGATCCACACATGTGTCATCCAGGGTATGTAACAAGATTAATAGTATTCTGCGAGAGTCTATTTGAACGTTCGTTGGTTTCGATTTTCGCATCTTCAGCAGAGTTGCGAATTCCGTCTATTAATCGTGTGTAGTTAATTCCTTTAACCAAGTTCTCCTTGATAAGACGACAATATGAGTTCTCGTTCAGTTTTTCAATTCGCTTCTTCGTGTGACTGTACCATTTCTTCTTCTTTTGAGTAGGAAATGACCACCTTGACTTGAGCAGAGTGCACAGCGCCTTCATTCGCAAAATGTCGTAATTCGGTACGTTTTGTGTGCGGTACACGGTCATATTCGCTTATAAACAATTTAAGATAAATAAAAAAAATAATAGCGAAAAAATTAGAAAAGTTGGTTGAGTGACCGTGTACCGCACACAAAACGTACCGAATTACGACATTTTGCGAATGAAGGCGCTGTGCAGAGTGTGGTCGCTCACGTTGAAATGAGATGTAAATGTGTCGACGTCTTCAACAAACTTTAAGTGTCTTCCAAGTATGAAGTCGATGCTTCTGTTCTCCCACGATATGTATGCTTGCGCTTCAAAGGTTTTGGGAAGTAGGATGCCAAATGAAGTAATCGAGTAGTCTCGAGGAAAGATATAAAAATATCACCGTGAATATTTCTTTCACCTGTGGAATGACTACCAATGCATGGCTTCAAAATCCCATTTGAGGAGCATCCGATGTTCGAATTGTAATCGCCGACGAGAATCGTATAATTGTGTAATGTGGAACAATTTTTGCAATGAGTCGATAAACTTCGAAAGTACTTGTCGGCTTTATTTGCGTCAGATGTTGTTCCAGCCACTGGAGCATAACAGTTGATAATTCCGATTTTGATCTTGTGCAATTGAATTGATAAGAGAGCGGTTCTTTCATCCAAACGCTCGAAGTTTATAACATTGTTAATGAAACTACTTTTAACAAAGAAACCCACTCCTTTATCCTTCTTCGTTCTTTTGGCAAAGAAAAAAGTGTGTCCGTATAGTCGAAGCATTTCGGTGTCGACATCGTGGCAAGATTCTTGTAGACCGAGAATTGAGCATTTTGAAGAAGTCAAATATTTAAGAGCAGCCTCCATTTTGCCATCCGCGATTGAGCAACAATTCCACGTACCGATTTGCAGTTGTCTTTCTCTTTTCTCCATTCTGGTTAGTTTGTTGTTAGTTAGGGGTATTCCAAATCGTTGGTCTTCCGTTCCCATGATCCTTCGGCAACTTCGTTCGGGGCGTCTCTGCCGGGAGGATCGTGACATCAAAGGCGCTGAGTCGCGAACTGTTTCCATCGGTTTTCTTTTATTTCTTCTTTTGAGGGTAATGGTAATTTCCCTGAATCCATGGAGATGACTTACCAGGCCTTCCAGGACCACAACACGTACAAGTGTTTGCCGCTACTTCACGCGTCTGAGGGACGATTCTATTAGCCTGCCCTCCGAATGGTGGCAAACTCCATTCGGTATGTCGTAGGACAGTTACCCTTCTTCACCACGAGGAGGTTAGAATCGTGAAGAAGATACACACACGTGTAAATTAGTAATACACGTTCACGCCAACTGGTAGGATAATAAAAGAAGCTCAATAAACGTGCTCAAATATAACTTTTTGAGAAGATAATAATATTTTTAGATAGTTAAAGACAAGCCTAATTAGATTGTAGTTAAAGTATTTTATTTCAAACACGTGCAAATTTTCAAAAACCCCCAAATAAATCTCAAGATCGATATTTGCATTTGGCGTGCACGTTTAAATATTGAAATAAATTAATTTCAATTTGGTGTGTTTTTGTGTGTTCATATATGCTGGAAGTTGATACAATTATGTGATTTTCATTGGTGCTCTTGGAAAATAATATTCAAAATTAACCTATAATCGCGTGTCATGAATAAATAAACGAATGAATCTATTAAAAAAGGTAAACAAAAATCGGAAAAACAAGAAATGCTCCATTTAGTGGAATATTATTAGAATTATATGAATCTCTATTTAAAACAAGACGTTAATTAGAAAAAATGACGTGTTTCTAGTCAATAATTAAATATTAATTGAGCCATAGAAGAAGCTTGAAATTGTCTCCCACAGGATCTTTGATTTTCTTTATTTGTAAGATCTAAATCAATTTTCAAAAGCAAATATTGAATAGTTATCAGGTGATGTTGATTGATAATATATTCTGAGCAAGTCAAGCTAGCTAGTGGACATCAATTGTCTTAATAGGAATAAATAAATGTCACATGAATAACAACTCAAAATATAAAGTCTAACTGCTCATTTTATTAATAATTCGTCTGTTAATCCCATTTTTATTATTTTTCAAATGTTCTATTGTGCTCGTTTTAACTTTTCTTCCTTTAGTTCCTTCCGACCCATCTTCTTCTGCTTTTTTTTGGTGTTTTCTCAATTTTTAATTTTAAAAATGTTGATCAATCCCGAAGTTTTGGATAATTTCTGATATAGAATTGCTCATTTTGTCCTCGATATATTGAATATCAATTATTAGCATTGTTTTTAATATTTATATGCTAAGACATAAGTTTTATAATATTTTAAATTCATAAACTTGATCATTAAATTTCTAAAAATGTTGCAAAAAATTTCTTTAATTTTTTTTAGAGAAAATTCATTTTTTCTTAAAACCACGTTGTCCCATTGGTTTATAATTTTATAATGTTTTTACGTATAATTTTTTCATGATATGTACTAAATTTTAGCCAATTTCTACGGACCATTACAATTTTATTAACTTTTTTTTGTAAAAATATCTGATATTTTTTCTACAAAATTTTAAATTTTTCTCAAATACATATTGTTCAATTATTTTCTACTTTAAATATGTTTTAGAGCATAAATGTATAATACTATTTGCCAATTTTCAGCTCAATCCTACGAACCATTAAATTTTTATTGATGTTTAAATAAAAATTACCGTAATTATGGTTTTTCAGAATTTTGCATTTTCTCAAAAACGTGCTGTAAAATTGGTTTGTTGTAATAATATGTTTTCAAGCACAATGTCTTAATAATATACACCAAGTATCTGACCTATCCTACGACCATTAAATTGTTATTTACTTTTACATACAAATTACCGTAATCCTGAGTACATTTTTTTGAAAATTACCGTAATTCTTGTTTCAAGTTTTTTTTTCATTTTTCTGAAAAAACGTGTTGTCTTATTATTTTGTTCTTTTGGTATGCTCTTAAATAAAATTTAGTAAAAATAGCGCGAATCCTACGAACCATTAAAATTTTATTGATTTCTAAATAAAAATTACCGTAATTATGGTTTTACAGAATTTTCAATTTTTCTCGAAAAATTGTTCTACTATTAGTTTGTCATTTTTATATGTTTTAAAGGAGAATGTCCTAATAATATACAAGAAATTTCTAAACAATTCTACGGACCATTATAATTTTATTGATTTTTAAATAAAAATTACTGTAATTCTGATTTTTGAGCATTTTGCATTTTTCTCAAAAACGTGTTGTTAAATTGGTTTGTGATTTTAATATGTGGTTAAGCACAATGTATTAATAATATAAACTGAATTTCAGCCCAATCCTACGGACCATTAAAATTTTATTGATTTTTAAATAAAAATTACCGTAATTATGGTTTTACAGAATTTTCAATTTTTCTCGAAAAATTGTTCTACTATTAGTTTGTCATTTTTATATGTTTTAAAGGAGAAAGTGCTAATAATATAAATGAAATTTCTACACAATTGTACGGACCATTAAAATTTTATTGATTTTTTTTTGAAAATTACCGTATTCTTGTTTCAAGTTTTTTTCATTTTTCTGAAAAACGTGTTGTCCTATTGTTTCGTTCTTTTGATATGCTGTTAAATAGAACTTAATAAAAACGTGTGCTAATTTTCAGGCCAATCCTACGTACCATTTTAATTTTATAAATTTTTTTGCAAATTACCGTAATTATGGTTATTCAGAAATTTGAATTTTTCTCAAAAACGTGTTGTAAAATTGGTTTGTTATTTTAATATGGTTTTAAGCACATTGTGTTAATAATATACACTAAATTTCTGCCTAATCCTACGGACCATTATAATATTATACATTTTTTTGAAAATTACCGTAATTCTTGTTTCAAATTTTTTTCATTCTTTTGAAAAACGTGTTGTCCTATTGTTTTGTTCTATTGA
Organism: Caenorhabditis plicata; assembly: GCA_963931815.1. NCBI lineage: Eukaryota > Metazoa > Nematoda > Chromadorea > Rhabditida > Rhabditidae > Caenorhabditis > Caenorhabditis plicata. Next base: position 3,621,818 of record OZ007491.1, read on the forward strand.
TACGCTGTTAAATATAATTTAATGAAAACATGTGTCAATTTTCAGCCCAATCCTACGGACCATTAAAATTTTATTTATTTTTAAATAAAAACTACCGTAATTATGGTTTTTCAGAAATTTGAATTTTTCTCAAAAACGTGTTGTTCTATTGTTTTGTTCTTTTGATATGTTGTTAAGTATTATTTAATAAAAATATGTGCCAATTTTCAGCCCAATCCTACGGACCATTAATATTTTATTTATTTTTTAATAAAAACTACCGTAATTATGGTTTTTCAGAAATTTGAATTTTTCTCAAAAACGTGTTGTTCTATTGTTTTGTTCTATTGATATGCTGTTAAATATAATTTAATGAAAACATGTGTCAATTTTCAGCCCAATCCTACGGACCATTAAAATTTTATTTATTTTTAAATAAAAACTACCGTAATTATGGTTTTTCAGAAATTTGAATTTTTCTCAAAAACGTGTTGTTCTATTGTTTTGTTCTTTTGATATGTTGTTAAGTATTATTTAATAAAAATATGTGCCAATTTTCAGCCCAATCCTACGGACCATTAATATTTTATTTATTTTTTAATAAAAACTACCGTAATTATGGTTTTTCAGAAATTTGAATTTTTCTCAAAAACGTGTTGTTCTATTGTTTTGTTCTTTTGATATGTTGTTAAGTATTATTTAATAAAAATATGTGCCAATTTTCAGCCCAATCCTACGGACCATTATAATTTTATTTATTTTTAAATAAGAATTACCGTAATTATGGTTTCCAGAAATTTGAATTTTTCTCAAAAACGTGTTGTAAAATTGGTTTGTTGATTCTTGATTTATTTGCTGGTAATTTACGTTAAAATAAATATTTTAAAATAATTTGTTTGAAAACTTTGACGTTCCGCCCTAAATTTCTCAAAAATATCAATTAGTCCAATTGAGGAACAAACTTAAACACAATATTTTAAGAAGAATATCAATAATTAAAAAATAAGGAGTAATAGTAAAATGTTCTTTTATTTTGAGTTCCGGCCATGGACTTTTCTGAGCTCCTGTTTCTTCTAATTCACTTGGTAATTTTAGATTTCCACATTTTTAGAAGAATTCCTCCCACAAGATTCATTGAGATACTCATTTTCATGATTTCTTCTTCTTTTCTCATTATTAATGTGTTTATTTAAATAAAACGACCATTAAAACAGCTAAAATAATATTCATAATCTCAAGAGTCATAAATAAAAATAGCAGAGATAATAATGAATTTTTGTCGAAATGAGCCATGCTCATCACTAACAACATCTGTTTAGAATAATCATAACCAATCGACGGCTCAAATTCCATGAATAAATGTAAACCGATTCTAGACTTGGTTCAAGTCGGCTAATCGAACGGAAAAAAGAACCCGTCACACAAGTTGGCCAATAACATGCACAAAACGAACAATAACAACATTTTCAGACACTTTGATTTCATGCTCCTACTGCTCGCCCATCATCGTCTTCTATTTTCATTCTATTTGTTGTTTATTCTTCGATTTGTGCCTAATTGCTGTACATTTATGTATGAATAACTCAAAAAAAAAGAAAATACAACTTTTCGTGCTCAAAAGTTCATTTTTTCTTTAATTTTCCCGTCACTTTTTCTTTATCAGATTTTGTGCATTTCAGTCCAGGTGTCGTTTTTCAACAATGATATTCTCATATTTTATTCATTCGTGTTATTTCTTATTTTGGGCTCTTTTTTTCAGAATTGCCGCCTTCTACTCGCAAATTATATTTGATTTTCTCTTGTTTATTGTTCACAATGAATTCAATTATCTCTCTTTGTTTTCTGATTACAAGGAAATTGTTATCTTTTAATATTTTGTTATTAAAATATTATTTATTATTTACTCAATTTGGCATTTCTTTGAATATAAGTTTTAATAATCCGATTTATATCGGCACGCCAATTGGAAATTGCATTTTTTCATTTCCACGTCACTCCAATTCCAAGAAACCGGCGCAGTGAGCAAGATGAGCATTTTAAAGAGCGTTTAAAGTTTTTTGCAAGCTAACTGCGTTTATAATTGAAAAACTATTAACCCTATAACCCTAAAAGTTCACCTTCTTCTCCCGCTAGTTTCTGATAATAATAATAATCAAAACTTTCCTTCCTCCGGCATATTTATTATAATTTCCTTAGGTTCCCAGTGAAACGGGTAATTGAATGTTTCAAGATTTCCCTATGCACGCCAAGTTGCAATTAGCATTTTCAAATATTTAAATGTATATTATAAGCTTTCCCATATTAAATTCAGATTACTTTTCACGTAAACTTGTCACGCACATTCTAAACTATATAGAAAACTGCTTCTTTGAACTAAAAACTATGTCTGAGTACGTTTTCTAAACTGTCAGTTGAAACGCTCAATTTGGCGTGCCTATGTTTTGTCCCCTTTTTGAACAATTTATATGAATTTCATCTATATTATTTGATTTCTTCTAAATTTATTTTGGTTCTTGTTAGCTTTTTTAAACAATCTCTAGGGTTTTTTTTCTTTTTTGTATGTCGTCCAAGTGTTTCGTGGTATTCACGTGTCTGGTACACCTATTTTAAATAAATAAATGACTATTCTAATTTCACGCCAATTTAAGCTGAAGAACGCCAAATCGTAATAAGGTTTTTGCGATTTTTGAGCGCGCGTAGAAATTTTTAGGATTTTATAACAACAAAGTTTTTACTACTATTTAATTAAGCATGTCGTAAACTGTCTAAAATATTAATATCTTCTCAGAAAGTTAGATTTGAGCACGCTTACTGAGCTAATTTATTACCATATACACGCCTATTCGAAATAAGTTCCTTGCCTATATTTATACGTGCGTGGAATTTTTTGCGATTTTATAACAAAAAAGTTTTTACTACAATTTAATTTAGAATGTCTTAAACTATCTAAAAACATTTAAATATTTCTAAAAATATAGATTTGAACACGTTAACTGAGCTCATTTTCTTACCATACACACGCCAATTCGAAAAAATGATTTAGTGATTTTTAGACGTGCGTGGAAGTTTGCACGTCTTTAAAACAACAAAGTTTTTACCGCAGTTTGATTAAGAATGTCTTAAACTTTTTAAAATTGATAAAATCTTTTTCGAAAAGTCATAGTTGAGCACGTTTACTGAGCTCATTTTATAGCCATACACACTCCTATTCGAAATAAGGTCCTTGCCTATATTTAGACGTGCGTGGAAATTTGCACGTCTATAAAACAAAAAAGTTTTTACTTCAATTTAATAAAAAAATGTCTTAAACTGTCTAAAAATATTAATTTCTTTCTAAAAAGTTTGATTTAAGCGCGCTTACTGAGCTCATTTTCATACCATTCACACGCCTATTCGAAATAAGGCCTTTCCGGTTTTTAGACGTGCGTGAAAACTTTTACGTATTAATATCAACTAAGTTTTTACTATAATTTAATTAAGCATGTCTTAAAATGTTTAAAAATACTATTATCTTTTCAAAAAGTTAGATTTAAGCACGTTAACCGAGCTCATTTTATTATCACGCCAGTTGACGTGATGATGAGTTAATTAAAAGAAACTCTTAGTACCTCAATTAATGGTCTAGAAGAGACTTCATCTTCAATATAGCTGACTTGTAAATATTGAATATATTTAAAATAAAAATAATAAATCAAAAAGTTGAGTTTGCAATTGGTGCGAAGTGTTTTGCAATGCGGCGCAGTTTCATGGAAGTGGAGTGCCACGTAGTAATCACAATTAGTTTAATAAACTCGTCTTAAAATATCAATTGATCTAGAAAATATTCTTAGAAACCCACATACATGCTTGCATTTCTAAGAGTGCAATGAGCCAAATGAGCCAAATGAGCATTTTAAAGGGTGTTTAAAGAGTTTTTCATTTTAGTGCAAGCTCACTGCATTTATTTTTTTTTAACAAAAAAGTTTTTACTAAAATTTGATTAAGAATGCCTTAAACTATCTAAAAATACTAAAATCTTTCTAGAAAGTTATATTTGAGCATGCTTACTGAGCTCATTCTAATACCCTACAAGTTGCAGTACTGCTGTACCTATGAAAACCTACTCGTTTAAAAAACCTAATAAGATTTTCGAATAGTTCAAGACGGAATAATATACGCGAGAAATATTTATTTATAATTAACACAATTTAATTTTGAAAAATCGCAATTCAGTGTGCAAATTTCTATCCAAAGTACAACACTGCCCTTAATTTTCTGTTAAATTCCACCCGGAAATGATACAAAAACAAATCAGTGCTCATTCAAAAGCACACCAACGCGCTTCTCGTAAACACTCAAGAGGACAAAACCCTCTGAAAAATAAAGTTGCAAAAATAGTGAGTTGACTTATTTCTAGAACATTGCCATATTTTAATGTTCACCGCGTCCGGAAATGAGTAATATCAATAGTCTCAATAATAAACAAGCAATTTCTAGTTTTTTTTTTCAGTTTCAGCTATACTCTATTTTGTTATTGACTCGATATTTTTTGTTTTAAATTTAATTCAAGTACTTTGTCGCTTAAATTGATTCCTAGGAGCCTTATGGATTCTCTCAAAACTTCTGGAAGGCTTTTCTAGGGAAATTTATGATTTCCGCAATATTATTTCATTTGTTTACAGATTTCCCGTTCTTCTGAAAGGTCTAAAAGACTTCTAGAATCTCAAGGAACTTCCTAGAAGGCAAAAGAGATCCTTAAAATCTTCTAGATTCTCCTAAATAAGCCAGAAGACTTCTAGATCTCAAGGAACTTCTTAGAAGGCAAGAGGACACGCTTAAAGTCTTTCAGATTCTCTCAGAATCGTGTAGAAGACTTCTAGATTCTTCTAGAACCTCCGGAAGACTTTTAAAATCTTCTAGATTTCTTAAAAATTTCCTAGAAGACCCGCAACTATTCTAGAACTATGTAGAACATTTCTGGAATACTCTAGGATATTTCTAAAAGACGCTTAAATCTTCTAGATTCTCCTAAACCTTCTAGAATGTTTCTAGATCCTTCTAGAACCTTCAGGATCATTATAGATACTCATGGACTCTACTAGAACCATCGGAAGTCTTTTAAAATCTTCTAGATCTCTTAAAAATTGTCTAGAAGACCCTCTAGAACAATATAGAACTTTTCTAGAAGACTCTAGGGCTTTTAAAATGTTTTGAGATCCAGCTAGAGTTGCTAGAAAGCTTCGAGATCCTTTTAGAATTAAGTAGAAGACTTCTAGATCCTTCTAGAATCTCCAGAAGAAATTCAAGATCTTCTAGGCCCTTTTAGAAACGTCTAGAAGATGTCGAGATTCTCGCAAACCCTCTAGAAGACTTCTGAAACTGTTTAAAATCTCCAGGATCCTCCTAGAATCTTCTAAAAGGCAATTAACTATTCTAGAGCTTTGCAGAACTTCTCTGGAAGACTCTAGGGCTTTGAAAATGTTTTGTGATCCAACTAGAGTTGCTAGAGAATCCTCTAAAGTTGCCTGAGCTCTCCTGGACGCTTCCAAATTCTCCACAAGCCTTCTGTTAAATTCTAGAATATTCTAGAGTTCTCCATAGTTGTCTAGAGATTTTCTAAATCCTTCTCGATCGTTTTGATGGATTCTGGGGTCTTCTAGAATCTTCTAAAATTGCCTAGAATCTGCCTGAGCTCTCCTGGATTCTTCAAAGTTCTCCACGAATGTTCCGAAGGATCGTAGAGTCTTCTCCGTTCTTGCAAGACCTCGACGACGGAACCTAGAAGCTAAGTGTTCTTTCTGGCGGATCCTAGGGTCTTCTATAATCCTCTAAAGTGCCTAGAATCTTTCTGAGCTCTCCTGGACGCTACCAAATTCTCCACAAGCCTTCTGTTAAATTCTAGAATATTCTAGAGTTCTCTATAGTTGCCTAAAGGTTTTCTAAGCTTTTCTGGATCGTTTTGACGGATCATAGGGTCTTCTAGAAACCTCTAAGGTTGCCTAGAATCTTTCTGAGCTCTCGTAGACGCTTTCAAGTTCTCAAAAAGCCTTCTGACGAGTTCTAGAGTGTTCTAGAGTCCTCTATAGTCGCCTAGAGGTTTTCAAAAGCCTTCTGAATCGTTTTGATGGATCATAGGGTCTTCTAGAATCCTCTAAAGTTTCCTAGAATCTTTCTGAGCTCTCCTAGACCCTTCCAAGAAGCAAAAGTGTTGCAGAGTCTTCTACACTCTTCCAACACCTCGACGACAGAGCCTAGAAGCTATGTGTACTTTCTGGCGGATCCTAGGATCTTCTAGAACCCTCTAAAGCTGACTGAAATTCTTCTGAGCTCTTCTAGAACTCTTGGAAATGTCCACGATTCTTCTGAAGGATTGCAGAGTCTTCTACACTCTTTCAAGACCTCGAGCAAGTGTCTGATGGCTCCTAGAGTCTCCTAGAATCTCCCAAATTCTCCACTAGCTTTCTTATGCAACTAGAATTATTTATTGACAATTTGTGTCGTTTGCTCCTTCATGCTCATTTAGATGAATTATCACAAAACTCGTCCATAAATTCTCTTCCTTGTGCTCACACAAAAAAGAGCACTTTATTCAAATTTGTTAACAAACTCTCATTGATCTTCACTCGACATTTATTATTATCCAAAAGAAGAAAAAGCAGAACGAAACAGAAAAACATTTTCAAGCAAAAAGAAGAAGAAGAAGAAGAAGAAGCTCAAGATGTCTGCAATTTGTCAAAAATCTTTAATAATCAACGAGTTCATTGACCTTTAAATTATTTCGTCCGTTTTATGCTTGTTATTCTTTAGTGTTCTTAGACAATCTTTAATCATTCATTAATTTATTTAAAATTGAATAAAGCTGCCTTTATTCTTTTTATTTTGTTTTGTTTTGAATATATTAATCAGCAGTTCAGCTTATGCTTCTTCTTATTATTTTTCAATGGTCCGTCTCATCAATCTAAGTAATTAATTTAGATTTTTGTCTTGTTTAATTTATTTATTTATTGAATATTTTCTTGTTAAATCTTGTTTTTAATAATTTGACAAAAGTGATATCCGACGACAGATTTGAATCGTTTTTAAGAGATTTCGTTTTCAAAATTTCTACAGTTGCGACCGTTTATTTTATAAAACATTTTAAATATTTTAAAATTGTATAACAAATTTTAGCTACCTTCTTAATTGAACCACTTTAATTTAAGCCTAAATGTTACTCACTTGAGGTCTCATTTCACGCTAAATTTTGGTTATATCTGGAAGCATATTTTAAGACGAATTTGAATTTTTTCATATAGTTTAAACAATTTTAGTAAAACAACAATCTAAAGGTTTAATATTATTTCACAACAATTTTTATATTTCTTCATTGGACCATTAAAATTTAAGACTAAATGTAACACACTCAAAACATAATTTCAAGCAAAATTTCAGTTATATTTGTAATAATATTTTTTGCGAGTTTTAAATATTTCAATTAGTTTGCACAATTTTATTATAATAAAATTCCTAATCTTTAACAATTTCACACGCCAACGGCAAACAGCCTTCACATAGAAAAAATGACCAACGAATTTGATGACGCGTTCAACAAATTTATTCTTTTTCGTTCTTTTTTGTAAAACAGTATTTTGGCTATAATAGGAGAACTAGTGATTTTTATGAAACGTAAGGTATATCATTCTGTTGCTCGTAAAATTCTGAATTTTTTGAAATGAAACATGACGTGGTTACGGTAATTTACGTGTGTTTTACAGTCGATTGAAATTTTAAACTTTAAAAAATCATAACTTTGCTTAAACGACGAATCTAATTTAGAGACAAGTATATTATTACTCATCGATCTGCCCTCTATCAATAAAGTCTTAATATCAAAAATTTAAAAGAGCGTTTTCACATTATTTGATTCTAAAATTTTGCACCTTATAATGGTCTTAAAGTACTTAAAACGTAAAACCTTTTAACTTTATTAAGTTTATCTCATAGAATAAATGTTTGTAAAGACTACTATAGTCTATAGTCTATAGTCTATAGACTATAGTCTGTGCAGAAACATCAAATTCAAAAAATTACCACTTAAATGAGCCATATATAGCTTTTACTTAAAAATGTTCCTATAAGCACCGATCAACCATAATTTGCTAACTTTTAGTATTAAATTGTTGTGCAAAATATTCTCTTGACATCAGGCTTCGTAACATCTCAAATCAGGCCCATTCTACAAAATTATAAAATTAAGTGTTCCACGGTTACAGAGCAGCGCCAATTTTGTGTACAATTTGACCTAAAAATAATATATTTTTAGTTTTTTTATAATTATTTCAAGCTTATTTATCATTTTTCAAACGATTTCCGTATTTCTGTTATTTAAAAGCTCAGAAAACGAGGAAGATCCTGAGTTCTTTGTGAAAACTAATTTTAAGGAAATTAGGGTTGGATAATCCGATTTTTGAAAAATCTTCGATAATATGGATTTTAGTTTGCTTCTTTTATCCAATCTTCATGCTAGAAATCATAAAAACTCACAAAATTACTCATTTTTATCAGATTAATGTATTGTAAAGAGCTAAAGATTCGTCGTTTAAGCAAAGTTATGATTTTTTAAAGTTTAAAATTTCAATCGACTGTAAAATACACATAAATTACCGTAACCACGTCATGCTGCATTTCAAAAAATTCAGAATTTTACGAGAAACAGAATGATATATCTTACATTTCATAAAAGTCACTAGTTCTCCTATTATAGCCAAAATACTGTTTTACAAAAAAGAACGAAAAAGAATAAATTTGTTGAACGCGTGGTCAAATTCGTTGATCATTCTTTCTATGTGAAGACGATTTTTCTATTGGCTGCCCTCGGCGTGATTTCATATTGTTTTTTTCATTTTCTTACATTGGACCATTATAATTTAGTTCGGAACGTAGATCACTCGAGAATTGATAACTAGCAAAATCTCAACTATTTTTGAATCAATTTTTTAAGATTTAGTTTCTATATATATTTAAATTGTTATAATATTATAAAAATAAAAGTTTTAAGTTAATAGGAACAATTTTCAATTTTTTAGAAAACTACCTGGGATCACTATAATTTAAGCATGAATATAACTCATTTGAATTCTAATTTCAAGCTAAATTTTGCTTATATTTTGAAGAATATTTTAGCAAGAATTTATTATAATTGAATTAGTTTGTAAATGTTTATTATAATAAAAGTCCTAATCTTTAACAATTTTATATTGGAATATTCAAATTCTTACGTTGGACCATTATAATTTAGTTGGGAACGTAACTCACTCGAGACTTGATTACAAGCATAAACTTAACTAATATTGAATCACTTTTTTCAACAATAACGTTAGATTTCTATTTAATCCATTATAATATAATAAAAATAGAGGTTTTAAATTAATAGGAACATTTTATCATTTGTTTGAAAACAGCCTGGGACCACTATAATTTAAACCTAAACCTAAGTCACGCGAGAGTTGATACCCAGCAAGATCGAAAGTATTTTTGAATTAATTTTTTTAACATTAAAATTAGATTTCTATCTAAACTGTTTTGATTTAATAAAAGTAGAGATTTTAAATTAATTAAAAAACATTTCAATTTGTTTGAAAACTACCTGGGATCACTATAATTTAAGCATGAATGCAACTTACTTGAAGACTCATTTCAAGCTAAATTTTGCTTATTTTTGAAAGCATATTTTAGCAAGAATTTATAATATTTGAAATAGTTTGTACAGTTTAATTATAAGTAAAGACCTTATTTTTAACAATTTTATATTGGAATATTCTAATTCTTACGTTGGACCATTATAATTTACTTCAGAACGTAGCTCACTTGAGAATTGATATCTAGGAAAATCTCAAGTAAATTTGGATTAATTTTGTTAGCATTAAATTTATAATTATATTTAAACTGTTATAATATAATAAAAATACAGGTTTTAAATTAATAGTAACAATTTATAATTTTTTTTGAAAACTGCCTGGGACCACTATAATTTAAGCCTAAACATAAGTCACTCGAGAATTGATACTCAGCAAAATCTGAACTATTTTTGAATTAATTTTTTTAACATTAAAGTTAGATTTCTATCTACATTGTTATAATAGAATAAAAATAAACGTTTTAAATTAATAGAAAAAGTCTTCAATTTGCTTGAAAACAGCCTGGGACCATTATAATTTACTTCGGAACGTAGCTCACTCGAGACTTGATTTCAAACAAATTGATCCAGAGGTGGGAGGAAGTAACGGCGAATATATAATTGATTAATTGATTAATTTATTATTATAATTATTTTCTTTTCATAAAAAAAACTCTACCAACTTATTCCTCAATCTATACGATTACTCACGTATGCATTCCCATCAGACAAATTACCTATTATCTTGAAAATTGCTCAGAATTTCAGACTATCTATTTAATCCAATATGTAATTAAGAGATAAACCCAACCCATTGTTAGCCTCGACTAATTTCTATTTACCACACTTTGTTTGTTTGTTTCATTTTCCCTTAAAAGCGTCACCATTTGATTTCAGAAAACACGCTGATGAACACCACCGAATCACCGGACGACGAGTTCTATGAGCTCTCCACCCTCGAATTGGTGCCTGATCCATCCGCTAAACCCTTTCATTCATTGTTTCAGATATTCTGGTGTCTTCTCTACGCCATCATTGCTCTTCTGGCGATTGTTGGCAACCTGCTCGTCTTGTTTATCACAATCTTTCGATTAAAGTCAGTTTGGTTTCAATCGAATTGATTCATTCTTGTTGCTCAATTTCAGCTCCAAATCGATTACCACCTATTTTATATTAAATCTTGGTTTGGCCGATTTGTTTACCGGCATTTTTGCAATTCCATTCAAGTTTCAGGCCGCATTATTTCAGGTATTTACTGGATTTACTATATTTAATTGACCATTATTTGAATAATTTCACAATAGAGCACATTTAACATTATAATACAATCTCTATTTGCCAAAAAAAGTACTGTAAACATCGAATATGCCTATATTAACAAATATTTATCAATAGAGCGCATTTGACAATTTAATTGATGAGCTTGTATCCTTGATAAAAAAGAGAATTAATTGACACCAAAAATAACTGTAAAAATACGACACATATCATTTATCATTTTTTCATGTGTTGTCAATAGAGCGCACTTTCCAAAAAAAAACAATATTTTGAGATTATTTTATGATTTATTTGAAAAAAAGAATAAGTTATAAATTCAATTCGTTTTAATAATTTCATTAATGCATAAATTAGACAAATTAGGACAGAATTTGAAAACTTTATCAATAGAGCGCATTTTCAATAAATAGTCGATTTTTAGTTTATTTTGTGATTTATTTAAAAAATCGAAGAGATCATAAATTCTATTAATTGTAATAATTAATTTGAATCATAAATTAAGCAGATCAGGACAAAATTTGAGAAATTTATCAATGGAGCGAACTTTCCAAAAAGTTTTATTTTGTGATTATGTAATTATATAATGGAAATAAATCAATTTACTTAAGATTAACAAATTAAACAAAGATGATGAACTTAAAATTTGCGGTCTAAATTCCTACTATTTATCAATGGAGCGCATTTTCCAAAAATTGATTATTTGAGGTGAATTTATGATTTATTTGAAAAATAGTAGAGATTATAAATTTAATTAATTGTATTTATTTATTTGAATCATAAATTAAGCAGATTTGGACAAGATGTGAGAACTTTGTCAATAGAGCGCATTTTCCAAAAATCTCTATTTTTCTTATTTTAAGGGAAAACTAAATTCGCAGAAATGAATTATAAAATTTTTCCTAGAATTTTAAAGATTTTCTCAGTAGAGCACTTTTTCAAAAAAAAAAACAATATTTTGAGCTTATTTTATGACTTATTCGAGAAATAGAAGAGATTATTAATTCAATTATTTTAAATAATTAATTTGATTCAAAAATTAAGAAAACAAGGTAAAATTTTTTGAAGTTTATCAGTAGAGCGCATTTTCGAAAATTATACGATTTTGAGTTTCTGCAAAGAGAGAAAGAATTTTAAAGAGAGAATTAAACAATACATTTATAGAGAATTTAACTAACTATATTTATGAAATAATAGGAATCTAGGTTTTTCACTAGAATATTAAAAATTTTCTCAATAGAGCGCATTTTCAAAAAAAAAACAATGTTTTGAGCTAATTTTATTATTTATTTGAAAAATAGAAGAAGTTATAAATTCAATTCATGTTAATGATTACATTAATGCATAAATTACAAAAATTAGGACAAAATTTGAGAAATTTATCAATGGAGCGCATTTTCTAAATTTATACTATTTTTGCTTCTTTTAAGATAATATGTTCTGGAGGAAAATTATAAATTTATAAAAAAATAGGAATTTAGTTTTTTATTCGAATATTAAAGATTTTCTCAATAGAGCGCACTTTCGAAAAAAAAACCGATTTTAAGTTGATTTTTTTTTGATTTTATTAAATATGTGGCTTAGAATAATTTTTATCATACATTTACGATTTTGACTATTTTATGAGAAAAAACAACGAAGTCAATTAATTGAAAATTTGAGAAATTTATCAATAGAGCGCACTTTCCAAAAAAAAAAAACAATATTTTGAGATTGTATTATGATTTATTCGAGAAATATAAGATATACTAAATACAATTAATTATAATTATTAATTTGAATCATAAATTAAGCATATTAGGACAAAATTTGAGCAATTTATCAATAGAGCGTACTTTCCAAAAGTATACGATATTGAGTTTATTCAAAGAGAGAGCTTATTTAAAGGTTAACTACATTTATAAAATAATAGGAATGAAGTTTTTTACTAGAATTTTCAAGATTTTCTCAATAGAGCGCATTTTCAAAAAAAAAATACGATTTTAAGTTGATTTAAAAAAATATATTATATGGCTTTGAATAATTTTTCTCATACATTTACGATATTGACTATTTTATGAGAAAAAACAACGAAGTCAATTAATTGAAAATTTGAGAAATTTATCAATAGAGCGCACTTTCCAAAAAAAATTATCATTTTGAGATTATTTTATGATTTATTTGGGAAATATAATAAGTTATAAATTCAATTCGTTGTAATAATTTTATTAATGCATAAATTAGGACAGAATTTGAAAACTTTATCAATAGAGCGCATTTTCAATAAATAGTCGATTTTTAGTTTATTTTGTGATTTATTTGAAAAATCGAAGAGATAATAAATTCTATTAATTGTAATAATTAATTTGAATCATAAATTAAGCAGATCAGGACAAAATTTGAGAAATTTCTCAATGGAGCGAACTTTCCAAAAAGTTTTATTTTGTGAATATTTAATTATATAATGGAAAGAAATCAATTTACCTAAGATTAACAAATTAAACAAAGATGATAAATTTAACATTTGCGGTCTAAATCCCTACTATTTATCAATGTAGCGCATTTTCCAAAAATTGATTATTTGAGGTGAATTTATGATTTATTTGAAAAATAGTAGAGATTATAAATTTAATTAATTGTAATTATTTATTTGAATCATAAATTAAGCAGATTTGGACAAGATGTGAGAACTTTGTCAATAGAGCGCATTTTCCAAAAATATACGCTTTTTGCTTCTTTTAAGATAAAATGTTAAAGAGTAAAATAATAAATATGTAAAAAAAAATAGGAATTTAAGTTTTTTACTAGAATTTAAAAAGTTTTCTCAATAGAGCGCATTTTCCAAAAAAAAAAAACAATATTTTGAGATTATTTTATGACTTATTTGAGAAATAGTAGAAGTTATAAATTCAATTCGTTTTAATAATTTCATTAATGCATAAATTAGACAAATTAGGACAAAATTTTAGATATTTCTCAATAGAGCACCTTTTCCAACAAAAATGCCACTGTTAGATTATTTCAATACATCAACCAGCGGTTTCTATCGAAATACAATCAAACATTGCTGCAGGAATGGTTCCTTCCACGACCTCTATGCCGAATAGTGCCGTACGTGGAAACGGTGGCTCTGACGGTGTCGGTGTTCACGCTGGTCACCTCGGCCGTGCACGAGTTCCGCACCACGTTCTTCTCCAAAATGCCGCAAATGAACATGCAAAGCGCCAAGAAGTGCGTGATCCTCATCTGGATGATGGCGATCGTCGTCTCGCTGCCGCACGGCCTCTTCCATCAGACCTACGAGTTCCACGAGCCGAACCTCGTCATCGTGCAGGTAAGCGTTCAATCTCCGGCCGACAGAGATTGAATCGAGTGCAGTGTCTGCCCGTGTACCCCGACGCCGACTGGTGGAAGATCTACAACGTCTACCTGACGATAATCCAATACTTTGTGCCGATGATCATCCTCGACACCGCCTACGTGATGATCGCCGTCAAGCTGTGGTCGAACCGCAAGAGCGACGACAGCTCGAATCGACGGGTGACGCGCCCGCAAGGATAATAATCGCAGCCCATTTGCAGCAGATCCGAATGCTCATCATCGTCGTCGCATGCTTCTCGTTGTGCTGGTTCCCACTGGAGACGTATTTGTTGTTGAATGAGCTTAAGCCGCAAATCAACGCCTGGAAGTATATCAATCTGGCGTTCTTCTTCTCGCATTGGCTCGCAATGAGCAACTCGTGCTTGAATCCCATCATCTACGGCTTGTACAATGTGAGAATTACTGTTTTTGAATGATTTTATGGTAACAACGGGGGTTTTAGGAAAAGTATAATACCGAATATCGAAACGTTTTCAATCAAATGTGCGTTTTAAGGAGGACTCGAGCCGTCTTAGTGAATACGGTAATTTGTTTAACTTTGTTGATCATTTTGGGAAGAATTAATTTAAAAAATACAATTATTAGAGTTACTATAAGCTTACAAAAACCTTTTTTCGCCATACAACAACGCAAAATATTTAAAACCATCAGTTTACCTCCATTATTTCCTCTTCTTTCGAATTTCATTCCTATTTTTACTCATTTTAGACCACCCATACAAATAATACCAATAATATTCTTGTTAATCGAAACTCTTCTTCATGCATAGTTTAAAAATCCAAGCCTTTGATTCACGTGGACCACTTTTATGAGCTCAATCTCAAAGTTTTAAAATGATATATTAATAAAAATGCATTAATTTTGAAATTTAAATTGTTAAATTTTGTTTTCACTTGCTTAACTATAAAAAAAAACAATTGTTTGACATTCAAATTGCTATAGCTTGGAATGTTTTCTATTCACGTACGTGAAAATAATAATTTTCTTAACACAACTCTAAAATATAAGAATTTGTCATGACGAGACAAGTTGTTTGATACCCATATTGCTATGACTTCTCAATATTTCAGAATTTTTATGTTTCACGTACGTGGAAAATCAATTTTATCCAAATAATAGCAATTATAGTCAATGTGGGTATCAAACAAATTGAAATGCTTCACTGGTAACTAACATAAAAACAGTTTCATTGTAAGATTTGTCAGTTTTCGATATTATTAGAATTTTAAAAAATCATAAATTGATAATTTAAAGTTCCGACTTAGTCATTTTTCGAAAGAAAATCGCAAACAGCATACATATTCGGTTTTATGATGGAAAGACAACTTGTTTGATACCCATATTGCTATGATTTCTCGTTACTTTAGGATTTTTATGTTTCACGTACGTGAAAATTTATTTGTTTGGATTGATAGCAATTATAGTCAATATGGGTATCAAACAAGTCGAAATTACATTTTAAATTCAAAAATTATAATTGTTTTTTTGAGGAAGATGTCATTTCCCATATTTAGCAGGTAAAATCTTGTTGGCTCAAGGAACCGAAAAGATAATTGCTACACATTGCACAGAAACAACACAATTTTTTAAATTGTTGGTTTTATCGCAAAGAAACAAGTCGATTGATACCCATATTGTCATAACTTCTATTGATTTGGAATGTTTTTGGATTCACGTACGTGAAAATTGATATTTTTTAAAAATTAATTATAATAGTCAATATGGATATCAATCAAATTGTCATTTTTTTGAGTTCAAATTTTTGAGCAGTTTTGAGATAAATATACAAGCACACAATATAAAACTATCAAGACAATCTGAAGTATTTTGAAAATTTCCTGAATTTGTTTGTGACTATATATATATTTTGCTAAAAAGTCAATTTACCTGTTATATTAATGAATTTTAAATTATTATAAAGCTGATAAGAATAATAAAGAGAAGCTTTAATTTCCATAAATTATCTAATTCTTTTATTTTATTATTGGAGCGTATATTCATTTTTACATTAACATAATTGAAGATTTAACTGATTTGATATTTGAAAGATCCCTGAAATGTGCTCATTTATTAGATGATATGTTTAGAATTGTTCAGAAATTGAAATTTGAACATTGATTTTTGTTTTTTTTTTTTTTTGAGAAATTAAAACCAACAAAAAAAGAAGAAAAACATGGAAAATAAGAAATTGTGCAGTTTTATTTTGTTTTTATTTCAATTTGTAAATGTCATTTTTGGGTTGAATGAGATGAATGTTCTCACAAATAAATTCCGATGCTTTTTCTCAAAATTGAATAACAAAATAATAATAATGACAACAAGAATAATATTCTCATTATTAATAAGAATGTCAATATTAGAATGAGTCCATTGAATTGGCAAACATCCAAGAACATCCACTCACTCGTTTTCTTTCAAAATCCCCGTAAATCCTTGCGTGTCTGTATTTAATTCCCACGACTTGTCTAATTTCAATTACAGATGATCCATTAAGACACGAATCAACTCAATACAAATCTCTAAATTGTTTTTGTTTCTTTTCAATTTCTTTTCAATTTATTTTGAATTTTTCCGTTTGGATTTTATTTTGACCTTGAAATCGTTTAAATGAAATCATTTCATTCCCAGAAAATCAACATTAAAACTATTTTGTTGAAATAAAACATTTCAATTATTATCAACAAAAATAGTAATGAGAACTTTATCATTGGGGCGCATTTTCGGGTTCAATTCTGAAAATTTAATGAAGATTTAATATCTGCGCTTCAAAATTAAAATCACATGATTATTAATTTTTAATAATCTGTTACAAGAATTTTCTAGTTCAAATTTTCACTCAAAATAACAAAATATGATAAAATTGTCAATGGAGCGCATTTTCTAGAACATTTAACTCTCCGAATGGAAGAAATGCGAACTCGCGCGGGAAAATCAATAAATTGTATATATATATATATATATTCATGTTCTGTTATTAAATAATCTCAGTGATCAAGAATTGAATTCAATTTTATTATCAATGGAGCGAAATTTACAAAAATTGGTTTATTCTGGATATTCCATTGAGAATTCAAAATACATCTTTCCTATTTGTTAAAACTAATAGTGAGAAGTAAAACAAATCAATTAATAAGATTCTCGTCCTCGTTTCGAGATATTTTCTCAATGGAGCGCATTTTCCAAAAATCAAATTTTAAGAGGATAATATATTTAAGATACGTAATGTTGTATATCATTCAACTCAGATTTTTTTGCAAATTTCAAAAAAGCTAAATCTAAAACAAAATACATTTTTTCTGAAAATTTCAGATTTATCTGAAAATGTGATTTTTGAGAATATGAGAAATTCGCTAAGTTATGTATATCATTCGAAAGTACTGCTCACGCCGATTCGAACGATATGTGTCATCTAGCAAAAATCTTCAGAAAATCCTTGTAATTTTAAAATGCTCATTTTGGAGCAAAAATGAGCACAATTTATTTTTAACGTTAGATACATGTTGTTGTATATCAATCAACTCCAAATTTTACAGAGAGTTCAAAATTAAACATAGACTTTATAATCATCTGAAACTGTTTTCAAATATTTTATTCCCGAATCAAATCTTTTTTGGCTAAATTGACATCAACATATTCATAATTTCACTATACAATAGATTTTTTACTAATATTATTCATTTTTATGCATTAATTCGTAGCTCACGAGTTTTATTTTCCAAAAATAGTCGCCGAAACGTTTGCAACAAAACGACTAATCCAGGCAATTTTCAGAATAAAAACAAATTTCCGGTCGAAAGGCGTTGGAAGACTTCCGTCGACTGCCAAAATGCTCAAGAAGTCGATGTAATAGTTCATTAATGCGAAAACTAAATGTTAAACTCCGCATAATTGTTTTTTTCTCTTTTTTATTTTAATGTTTTTGCCGTCAGTCCTTCACATGTGTATATTAATTTTCTCATTCAATAAAACCAATTCATTCAAAAACACACATTTTCAGCTAAATTCCAGCGATGCGAGCAATAAAACCGCCATATTTCATTTCAATTGGGACCATAAAACTCGCATGCTGCTGCTGCTTCCGCCGTTAATTACTTGTCTTTCTCGACTCGCTTCAGTTCATTTGGGTTTCCTCTCTAATATATAATTAACGTGTTTGACAAAGCGTCATATTAATATTATATCCAGCATTTTTACCTGACAGGTGTTTCAACGCATTTGTCAATACTATTATAATTGCTCAAGCCAGGCGCGTCGTGTGCTAATCTGTGCCTTAATAATTGCTTTAATTATTTATTATTGTTATAGTTGCCATTCGTTGCTTATCATTCTTCTCATTTGTTTTAAATTTATACAAAAATCCAATGAATCTTTGCTCCAGGGAGAAATCGTGGATTTAGGAACGAAAAGTGATCGCGTATTTTCTTTTTTATATTCATTTAAATATATTTTCCTTCAAAATATCGATTTTTTGGAAAATGCGCTTCATAGAGGATATAATTGGAATTTCTGTAAATGTCATTAGATACACTTAAGTTGATCGAAATCTTTATCAAACTTATTTCTATACATTGTCGTATTTCAGCACGCCAAATCGAAATAGCGTTTTTTAAACGGTTCGTGGAAGTTTTTACACGTTTATAACAAACAAGTTTCAACCACCATTTTATTAAAAATGTTTCAAACTATCTAAAAATATTAAAATCTTTTGAAAAAGTTAGATTTGAGCACGTTTACTGAGCTCATTTTCTTACCATACACACGCCAAATCGACATAAGGTCTTTGCGATTTTTCAGCGTATCTAAAAATTTTTACGTTTTTTTATCAACAAAGTTTTTTCTAAAATTTAATTAAACTTGTCTTAAACTATTTAAAAATATTAAAATCTTTCCAGAAAGTTTGATTTGAACACGCTTACTGAGCTCATTTTCTTACTATAACCACGGCAATTCGAAATAGCGATTTGGCGATTTTTAAACGTGTCTGGAAATTTTTACGTTTTTATTACAAAAATGTTTTTCTACAATTTGATTAAACTTGTCTTAAACTATCTAAAAATGTTAATAACTTTCTAAAAAGTTAGATTTGAACACGTTTACTGAGCTCATTCTCTTACCATACACATGTCAATGCGAAAAAATGATTTAGTGACATTTAGACGTGGGTGGAAATTTTTATGCATTTATATCAAACATGTTTCTACTACAATTTAGTTAAAAATGTCTTAAACTATCTAGAAATATTCATATCCTTCCGAAAATTTAGATTTGAGCACGTTAACTGAGCTCATTTTCTTCCCATACACACGCCAAATCGAAATAGCAATTTTGCGATTTTTCAGAGTGTCTAAAAAATTGTACGTCTTAATAACAACAAAGTTTTTACCATAATTTAATTAAGCTTGTCTTAAACTATCTAAAAATATTAAAATCTTACCAAAAAGTTAGATTTAAGCACGTTTACTGTGCTCATTTTATTACCATACAAGACTAGACGGTGCAGTTTTAAAATCGATCATTTAAAAAAGAAAATTTCGCGCCAATCGCATGCCAATTGAATTCAAGCTCAGGAAATTGTATCAAACTCTAAATTTATAATAATAAACTCAATTTTAGGTAGGTTAAGACAGATTTGATAAAGTTACGTGAAAAACGTGTTATAATTTACACGTTTCAATTTATAATACGCAATTTAATATAGTAAACCAATTATTTTTATTTGACGTGCTCCCATTATTAGGATTGTCTCGACGATATCTTGTGTTACCTTGATAAAATATGATTTTGCCTCGTGTACAGCGAAAATACCCTAAAAAAAATTTAAAAAAATACCCTATATGAGCGAAAATACCCTGAAAACCATTTATTTTAGAAAAAGCGCTCCATTTAAAACATATCTCGCAACGAAAATGTATAATTTTGCAAAGGAAATCTATGTTATAATGAAATAATGAATATTTTGACGTCAATTTAGCCAAAAAAAGATTTGATTCGGGAATAAAATATTTGAAAACAGTTTCAGATGATTATAAAGTCTATGTTTTTGGTTTATTTCTGAACTCTCTGTAAAATTTGGAGTTGATTGATATACAACATCAGGTATCTATCGTTAAAAATAAATTGTGCTCATTTTTGCTCCAAAATGAGCATTTTAAAATTACAAGGATTTTCTGAAGATTTTTGCTAGATGACACATATCGTTCGAATCGGCGTGAGCAGTACTTTCAAATGAGCTACTTAACTTTGCTAATTTTTCAGATTCACAAAAAACACATTTTCAGAAAAATCTGAAATTTTCAGAAAAAATGTATTTTTGTTTTAGATTTAGCTTTTTTGAAATTTGCAGAAAAATCTGAGTTGAATGATATACAACATTACGTATCTTAAATATATTATCCTTTTAAAAGTTGAGTTTTGGAAAAGGCGCTCTATTAAGAAAATATCTCGAAACGAGTGGGAGAACCTTATTAATTGATTTGTTTTATTTCTCAATGTTCATTATAACAAATAGGAAATATGTATTTTGAATTCTCAATGGAATATCCAGAATAAGCCAATTTTTGTAAATTTCGCTCCATTGATAATAAAAGTGGCTTCAATTCTTGATCGCTGAGATTATTTAATAACAGAATATATATATATATATATATATATATATATATATATATATATATATATATATATATATATATATATATATATATATATATATATATAGAATTTATTGATTTTCCCGCGCGAGTTCGCATTTTTCCCTTCGGAGAGTTAAATGTTCTAGAAAATGTGCTCCATTGACAATTTTATCATATTTTGTTTTTTTGAGTAAAAATTTGAACTAGAAAATGCTCATATCAGATTTTTTTTTAAATTAATAATCATGTGATTTTAATTTTGAAGCGCAGATATGAAATCTTCATTAAATTCTCAGAATTGAACCCGAAAATGCGCCCCAATGATAAAGTTCTCATTATTATTTTTGTTGATAATAATTGAAATGTTTTATTTCAACAAAATAGTTTTAATGTTGATTTTCTGGGAATGAAATGATTTCATTTAAACGATTTCAAGGTCAAAATAAAATCCAAACGGAAAAATTCAAAATAAATGGAAAAGAAATTGAAAAGAAACAAAAACAATTTAGAGATTTGAATTGAGTTGATTCGTCTCTTAATGGATCATCTGTAATTGAAATTAGACAAGTCGTGGGAATTAAATACAGACACGCAAGGATTTACGGGGATTTTGAAAGAAAACGAGGTAGTGGATGTTCTTGGATGTTTGCCAATTCAATGGACTCATTCTAATATTGACATTATTAATAATGAGAATATTATTCTTGTTGTCATTATTATTATTTTGTTATTCAATTTTGAGAAAAAGCATCGGAATTTATTTGTGAGAACATTCATCTCATTCAACCCAAAAATGACATTTACAAATTGAAATAAAAACAAAATAAAACTGCACAATTTCTTATTTTTCTTATTTTCTTTTTTTGTTGGTTTTAATTTCTCAAAAAAAAACAAAAAATCAATGTTCAATTTTCAATTTCTGAAGAATTCTAAACATATCATTTAATAAATGAGCACATTTCAAGGATCATTCAAATATCAAATCAATTAAATTTTCAATTATCTTAATGTAAAAATGAAAATACGCTCCAATGATAAAATAAAAGAATGAGATAATTGATGGAAATTAAAGCTTCTCCTTATTATTCTTATAAACTTTATTATAATTTAAAACGCATTAAGGTAACAGGTAAATTGACTTTATGGCAAAATATTCATTATTTAATAGACACAGAAAATACAGGAAATTTTCAAATTACTTCAGATTGTCTTGATAGTTTTATATTGTGAGCTTGTATATTTATCTTAAAATTGTTATCATATTTGAACTCAGAAAAAAATAATAACTTGTTTGATATCCATATTGACTATTATAACTAATTTTTGAAAAATATTAATTTTCACGTACGTGAATCCAAAAACATTCCAAATCAATAAAAGTTATGACAATATGGGTATCAATCGACTTGTTTCTTTGCGATAAAATCAAAAATAAACGAATTGTGTTGTTTCTGAGCAATATGTAGCAATTATCTTTTCGGTTCCTTGCACCAACAAAGTTTTATCTGCTAAATATGGGAAATGACATCTTCCTCAAAAAACAATTATAATTTTTGAATTTAAAATGTAATTCCGACTTGTTTGATACCCATATTGTCTATAATTGCTATTAACCCAAACTAATTGGTTTTCACGTACGTGAAACATCAAAACCCTTAAATACTAAGAAGTTATATCAAAATGGGTATCAAACATCTTGTCTTTGCATTATAAAACTGATTATGTATGTTGTTTGTGGCTTTCTTTCAGAATATAACTAAAGCGGAAATTTAACTAGCCAAATTATAATTTTTTTAAAATTGTAATATGGAAAACTGGCCAATCTTACAATGAAACTGATTCTACATTTGTTACCAGTGAAGCATTTCAATTTGTTTGATACCCATATTGACTATAATTGCTATTATTTGGAAAAAATTTATTTCCACGTACGTGAAACATTAAAATTCTAAAATATTGAGAATTCTTAGCAATATGGGTATCAAACAACTTGTCTCTTCATGACAAATGCATATTTTTTAGAGTTATGTTAAGAAAATGATTATTTTCACGTACGTGAATCGAAAAAGATTCAAATTTATAAAAATTCATAACTATTTTGATTGGAAACTATTTGTATCTTTTTTACAAATGAACAAGTATTTGTTTCAATGTCAGTTTTCTAATTCACAAAATGGAATGAAAGGAAATGAATTTTCTTTCATTTTTATTTGCATTTATTGTAAAATTAAGAAATTTGGTAGCGTTCTTCTTGGGTTCAAAACTAGAGAATATACTGTAGTATATGACCACCCTCTCGGTTATTGACAAACCAACAAAAGCCAACGCTCAAGTGCAATTTTGGCAGATCTCCCCTCATACAATGTTTAAATAAACAAATAAACATTTCGATTCGTTACTAGGGGAACATGAGCAGTAACAATGAAAAGACCAACCAAAAAAAAAATATCTGCGCAAATAATGTAACTCAATATGATATTTCACTCATTTCTGTTTTAATCCTCCCAAATTAGACGACAAAAAACGCTTGTTTGTGTGTTTCGTTTTAAACAATTGGCGTGAATCGATTTTTTATGGTTTTCGCGTGGCATTTTTTATTTTATAAATTAGAAGATTTTTATTTTCCTCCATACTGAAAGTTTATTTATCGCTTTGAGATTGTTCAAGACGCTGATTTAAGGATTTTGGATTGACAATCGTAAACTCACCGACATTTCATATTCATTCATGTTCAACATTCTTTTTCTCAATTGTCTGTCGATGAATTTTGCTAAACTCAACTTCATTTAATTTTTGATTTTATAAACTATCTTTAACATTAACTTAAAAAAGATTCTAAAAACAGTTTTGCGAAAATCCTTCTGGGAACTCTGCCCACTTTTTTTCAATTTTTCAATGATACACTCCTTTTCTTTTCAAATTATCTTAATTACCCATCGACGGATTTTGCTTTTTAAATACCAAACTACAGTGTCTAAACTATTTGCATTTACAGTTTAACTAAAATTCTAATAGAAATTTTGCTGAAATCCGCTAGTCAATTTTTCAAATCTTAAGACATCTTCATTCAAAATTATTTCAATGGTCCCTCGATGAATTTTGTTTTTATTTTAAAGTTTTGTAATTTAATGTTTGTAAAATATTTAGATATTAAAATTGACAAGGATTCTAGTAGTAGTTTAGCTGATATCCTTGCATAAACTATGCTCACTCTGAAGTTTTCTTATTACTTAATTACATTTATTTCAAAGTATCTCAATGGTACGTCGATGAATTTTCAAAAACTTATTTTTATTAAATGTTACAGTTTGTGATCGCTTTGTGAACTTTATTATACATTGATCCTAAAAGCAGTTTTGCTGAAATCGGCGCCTGAAAATTGTTTACTTGTCCATTTTTTAAAATGTAGGTAGATTTCTGTCGAAATTATATAATGGTCCGTCGATGAATTTTGATGAAGTTTCAAATTTGAAATTATTTTTATAAAATACTATTAGTATAAATTATTTTACTAAAATCCTTAAAGCCGTTTGGCTGAAATAAGCGTTTGAAAATTGCTATATTGTCAACTTTTCAAAATGTAGGTCATTTTTATTAAACATTATCTCAATGGTCCGTCAACAAATTTTGATAACGTTTTGCAATTTTAAATATACATTCACAATGCTATTAATAAAATTTATTTTACTGAAATCCTAAAAGCCATTTTGCTGAAATCAGCGTCTGAAAATTGTTCACTTGTCAATTTTTCAAAGTATAGGTAATTTTAATTCAAAATTTTCTCAGTTTTCCACCAATGGATTTTGATAACGTTTCTTATTTTCAAATATTTATATAATATACTATTAATTCCATTTATTTCATTAAATTCCTAAAAGCCATTTTGCTGAAATCAGCGTCTGAAAATTGTTCACTTATCAATTTTTCAGAATGTCTGTCATATTCATGTCAATTTATCTCAATGGTCCGTCGATTGATTTTTCCAAATTTATTCTTATAAAGATTAATTTATAAAATATTTTAAATTAATGTTATTTTTCAAAAATCGTAAAAGTCATTTTGCTGAAAGCAGCGTCTGAAAATTGTTATCTTGTTCAATTTTTGAAGTTTCAGTTAGAATCATGTCAATTTATCTCAATGGTCCGTCGATAGATTTTGATAACGTTTTTTATTTTCAAATATTTATATATAATACTATTCATAAAATTTATTTTACTAAAATCCTAAAAGCCATTTTGCTGAAATCAGCGTCTGAAATATGTTCACTTGTCAATTTTTCAAAATGTATGTCATGTTCATGTCAGTTTATCTCAATGGTCCGTCGATGGATTTTGATAACGGTGTTTATTTTCAACAATTCTTTTAATATACAATTAATGAAATTTAGTTCAATTCAATCCTAAAATCCATTTTTCTGGAATTAGCGTCTGAAAATTGTTGACTTGTCAATTTTTCTAAATGTAGGTGTTTTTCATTCCACATTTTCTCAATGGTCCGTCGATGGATTTTGATAAAGTTTTAAATTTTCAAATATCCTTTTAATATTCTATTCATAAAACTTATTTTACTAAAATCCTAAAAGCGATTTTGCTGAAATCTGTGTCTGAAAATTGTTCACTTGTTCAATTTTTGAAATTTCAGTTAGAATCATGTCAATTTATCTCAATGGTCCGTCGATGAATTTCGAAAAACCTAAATTTATTGAAATATATACTTTCTATACTATCCATTTAATAGGTGGAAAATGATCCCAACTGCAACAACTGCTTCAAAAATAAAATATATTTGTGTGAGTTAATTTTTTAAGAAAAAAATGCAAAAAATTGCCATAAATCTCGAAATTCGAAAATTGTAATTTTTCAACTTTTTCAATTTATAACCTTGTATTTTCAAAATTCCTCGATGAATCTCTACAAAATTTTCTGTGGACAAGTTTGCCTTAAAATATCTAAAAGCCTTAAAAGTGAAGTAGAAGATTTTGCAAGAAATTCGTGAACGAGCTGGAATTTCTAAGAATAAGGCGTGTTACTATAGTTAAGTGACACTAAAAACCTTCTTAAGCTTGACGCTTCTTAAGCTCTTTTAAGATGGTGTAACTATCCGTTATTTTTTGAGAATTTCATTTTCAGACTTTGCTTGATTCAATAATATTTTTTTAGTATTTTTTCAAGTGACAATCTTCACTCTTTTTCTGAAAGTATTGCGAATAAATTCACAGATTTGGTTTGACGTAAAAATGGTTGATAACCTTCACGCAGGAATTAATAAAATTCTATTTTCCTTTTCAGAGATCGGTGCTTAATCCAAGAAGAAAAAATGAGGTTCTCGTTTAGACGGTCACTCTTTTTTAAGTTTTGAATTTTAGATTGTTCTTATAAATTACTAATAATAAAATTTATTTTACTAAAATCTTTAAAGCAGTTTGGCTGAAATCGGCGTCTGGAAATTGTTGAATTGCCAACTTTTCAAATGTATGTCATATTCATGTCAATTTATCTCAATGGTTCATCGACAAATTCTGATAACGTTTTGCATTTTCAAATATACATTCAAAATGCTATTAATAAAATTTATTTTTACTAAAATCCTTAAAGCCGTTTGGCTGAAATCAGCGTCTAAAAATTGTTGACTTATTCAATTTTCCAAATTTTGGTTATGACGATATAAATTTATCTCAATGGTTCGTCGATCAATTTTGATAAAGTTTTGAATTTTCAAATAACCTTTTAATATTCTATTAATAAAATTTATTTTTCAAAAATCCTATAAGCCATTTTGCTGAAATCAGCGTCTGAATATTGTTAACTTGTTCAATTTTTGAAATTTCAGTTAGAATCATGTCAATTTATCTCAATGGTCCGTCGATGGATTTTGAAAACGTTTTTTATTTACAAATATTTATATATAATACTATATAAAAATTATTTTACTAAAATCCTATAAGCCATTTTGCTGAAATCTGCGTTTGAAAATTTTTGAATTGTCAACTTTTCAAAATATAGGTATTTTTCATTCAACATTTTCTCAGTGGTCCATCGATGGATTTTAATAACGTATTTTATTTTCAAATATTTATATAATATACTATTAATTCCATTCATTTCACTAAAATCCTAATAGCGATTTTGCTGAAATCAGCGTCTGAAAATTGTTCACTTGTCAATTTTTCAGAATGTCCGTAATATTCATGTCAATTTATCTCAATGGTCCGTCGATGGATTTTAAAAAAGTTTCAAATTTGAGATTATTAATATAAAATACTATTAATGGCATTTATTTTTCAGAAATCCTAAAAGCCATTTTGCTGAAATCAGTGTCTGAAAATTGTTCACTTGTACAATTTTTGAAATTTCAGTTAGAATCATGTCAATTTATCTCAATGGTCCGTCGATGAATTTTGATAAATTTTTAAATTTTAGATTATTTTTATAAATCACTATTAATAAAATTTATTTTACTAAAATCCTAAAAGCGATTTTGCTGAAATAAGTGTTTAAATATGTTTCATTGTCACCTTTTCAAAATGTATGTCATGTTCATGTCAGTTTATCTCAATGGTCCGTCGATGGATTTTGATAACGGTGTTTATTTTCAAATATTCTTTTAACATACTTTTAAAAAAATTTAGATCAATTCATTCCTAAAATCCATTTTTCTGGAATTGGCGTCTGAAATTCGTTGACTTGTCAATTTCTCAAATTGTAGGTAATTTTCATTCAAAATTTTCTCAATGGTCCATCGATGGATTTTGATAAAGTTTTAAATTTTCAAATATCCTTTTAATATTCTATTTATAAAAATTTATTTTTCAAAAATCCCAAAAGCCATTTTGCTGAAATCAGCGTCTGAAAATTGATAACTTGTCAAATTTTTGAAATTTCAGTTAGAATCATGTTAATTTATCTCAATGGTCCGTCGATGAATTTCGAAAAACCTAAATTTATTGAAATATATACTTTCTATACTATCCATTTAATAGGTGGAAAATGATCCCCATGAACCGAATTTCTGAAATTCTCGTCTGAAAACTATCTACTCTACAATCATTTTCAATGGCAATTATCTCAATGGTCCGTTGATGATTTCAAATTTTCTTGAACATAAATTAATTTTCCAATTCATATAACTCAAAAATCCAGTAGATTTTTATCTAAACTAAAAACTGAAGCTTCAAATTACAACCAAACTAATTTTCATCCAAATTGTTCACTTGCACACGCCAACTGAAATGTTCGATTGTTGAAAGTTTCAGATCATATTACAGTATTTCACATGATAACACCGATAGTATTTTTGCTCAGATTATTGATAGATCCTAAAGGATTGCGATAACTACAATTAACTCTGGTATAATTTATCTGGGTGGTCTAAAATTAACCACGCTTTAAACTGTTCCAGTTGGCGTGCTTGCATTATTCCTTAAATCCATTTCGAGCCAATAAAATATGAGTCACGAAAAAAAACCGCAATATTGTTTCCAAATTTAGTGTCCTCAATTGCTAGCCGTTGTTTGTTGTTTATCTCGAATGCCCCAGCCACTATCATAAATAACAAGCAAGTTGGAAGGAAGCAAGAGATATGCGATGAGATGTTGTTGTTGTTTTGTTTTTTGCTTGCGCGGAAAATAGCAAGCGGAGCTGTGTGTCTCGTCTCTCGCAGCTGAAAATCGATTTCAAAAGTTTCGAGCCGTCCCCCCACCCAGCGTCTGTCGCTGAGGGCTGGCTTGGTTTTGCCCATATGCGCGAACCCCGCCTACTCTGACGGCCAGTCGGTTGCTGTTTCCAACAACCATCCCAACAACAACAACAACAACAACAACAAATTTGGTTGAATGAAGCACAAGTCATTTTTCTCGCAATACTAAATATTCGCGCGCTCTCTCTCCGTCTATTCCATTTTCGGTTTTTGATATGATGTGAAACGTAACATTTCACTGTAATCCAATGTCACTCACCTATTTATTATCGTCGTTTTGTTTGCAATTGTACAAAACCAAAAATTTTGTTGATTTTAAGGTGTGAATAATCTCGCGACGATTCATTTGTTCCTATGTTTCACGTTTTCTTATCAATTTTTGTTTTAATTAACTCTATTGGTCTATTGAATGCTGATCGACCGAAAATCAAGGACTCGCAGAGCAATTTGTTGGTCAAATTGAGGTACGTTTCATGTTTGTTTGGGTGCATACGAATCTCCAAATTCTGTCAAAACGTGTATTACGTGAATAATTGCAACATTTTATTATAATC
The DNA here is from genome assembly GCA_963931815.1 of Caenorhabditis plicata. Taxonomy (NCBI): domain Eukaryota; kingdom Metazoa; phylum Nematoda; class Chromadorea; order Rhabditida; family Rhabditidae; genus Caenorhabditis; species Caenorhabditis plicata. The sequence goes on from OZ007491.1 coordinate 3,650,944, forward strand.
GTTTACTTTAATCACCTCAATCCACAAAGAGTTACAGTTTATTGAGGCTAAAAACCTTCTTAAGTCGTAGGGACGTGAAATCTAGTCTGGAAATGAAATAACGATTTTCAGATTATAAAGAAAAAACGAGTGATATTAAAAAACGGATGTAAAAAACGTGAAAGTGAACACGCATCATCCAACATATTATTGCGGTCTGATAATCATTTCATTCCATAGATAAGAGCGGTTTAATTTTACCGATTAAAAAATGATTTTTTTAAACATTTTTATTAAACTTTTCATAAGTAAACAATAACCCGTTTCATCAGTTATTACAACTCAACTTCTATTAAACTTTCTCTGAAATTAATTAAGAATAGAAAATAAAAATTAAAAATATCTGTCATCCGCAATAGAATGTCGGATGATGCGTGTTCACCGATCGCACTTTCACGGCCTGACATTTTTTAAATCCGTTTTTTAATATCACTCTTATCAAGCGCGTCAGAAAATGTTTTTCTCTTTTATAGCCTATTTCAAAATAGTTGACGACGCAATCACGCTGCAAATGCAGCATACTAATCCAATTTCATTTACAAAACGATTATTTTATTCCATATAAGCAATAAAAACTAAAAAATGCTACAGAAATAAAATAAAATAATCGTTTTTAAAATGAATTTGAGTTAGTATCCCGCATTTGCAGCGTGAATGCGTCGGCAACTATTTTGAAATAGGCAATAAATAAACAATTGCTTACGTGAAATTATCTAGGATTCCCTTAAACTATCTGTTGGCAATAATATCTTTACAAAATGTTAGATTTGAGCACGTTTTTTGAACTAATTCTATTATGAAAACTGCAGGCATTTTTAATAGATTTCTTTGCGATTTTCGAAATTTACACGTAGTAAGAGCAATCAAATTTCTACGCAGGTTTAATAAAAATGCGAAATTGTCATTTTTTCAACTTTTGTATTTTCAAAATTCTTAATGAATCTCTACAAAAATTTGTTTCATAAATGAAAACTGCTTCAAAAATAACCCATTTCTGTCTCAGTTAATTCTATAAGAAAAAACCTGCAAAAAATTGCCATAAATCTCGAAATTCGAAAATTGTCATTTGTTAACTTTTGCAATTTATAAGCTTGTATTTTAAAAATTCCTAGATGAATCTCTACAAAGTTTGCTGTGGACATGTAAAAACACATAATTTAAAATTTATCCAAGTTTCATTAGAATCCATAGAAAAAAAAATTGATAAAAAGTGCCAGAATTCTTGAAATTCAATTTTCAGACGTTTTCTTTAAAAAAAATCATATTTTTGAATTTTGTCGATGAATTTCTATGAAACACTACGTCGGTTGTCAGCATTTCCTTAAACCTTCTAAAAATATTAAAAAATTCACAAAAATATTCGATTTCAGCACGTTTTCAGAGCTCGCTTTGTTAGCCTTACAATTAGCACGCAAAATATCAATGAACATTATTATTTTTGCATTGTTTAAACCTGTCTGACTAGTTTCACACGTAATTCGTCCGCGTTGCGGTTCGTGTTGCGGTCATATAATTTTACGTCCATCTTGCCTAGTTGTCTATGTCTCTCATACACTAAAGGAAGGACAAAAAGCTAGGCTGTATTTTTAGAATGGTTATTTTGAAATATTCCGATATTTTATGGAGATGGGGATGAGGTTATCTTAGACTGTTTCGAATGATATGCAGGGAAAGACGACGCGAAACCGCGACGCGAAACGCAACGCGAACACCGTTCGTGTCCCGTTGCTGTATATTACAAAAATTAGTATATTTGATGAACCATTTAGAGGAGATCGATCAAGGTGCGGATAATATAGTTCAAGGGTATAAAAAAACTTGTGGACTATTATTCTTGACGACGACTATGATATCCATTACTCATCTGACCCCAAATGATACACTTATCTAGCAAATAGATCACGCGGTTAGATAATATTGGAAGTTCACGTTAATTAAAATTACTTAATACCTAAAATTTAAAAAAACAGCACGCCAATTGGAAGGAGGTCAGAAAATGTGCTTAAATCTAATATTTCTGTGAAGATTTGAATATTTTTGCAGAGTTTAATGAAAAGATGACAAACTGGCGTAGGTAATCTTAATATAAAGTACAAGTGAAAGCTGTCGGACGAGCGTAAAAATAGAAAAATTGTTATTTTTTCATTTGGTTTCTAATTTCCGCTTGGTCCTTCCAGAATTGTTTAAATTTAATTAAAGATTTAACATTTAATCAGAGAAGATCATTCTCTTTCGATAAGCTTGAAGTATTCGATGAATTATTTATTTTATAGTATCCAACATTGGTGTAATTAAAATTTTGCGGACAATCATATCATTCGTTTTAATATTGCAATAATTACGTGTAATTGCTCGTTATTTTAACACTTGACGCAATAATGCAGCTGCACATTGCAAAAGAGTTCGCACCAATTAGTTTCAAGGTTGTATGGTTTTCCGAAAAATAGAATAGTTTTGTTTCTAGACTATTTCAAAGTTTTTGACGGCTGCGTTGCGAACCGCTGCGCGTTGCGACAATTATAAAAATAGAGAGTTGTCTTTGTGTCTCTCAATTTATAATGGTTTTACTGCGTAGCGGTTTGCAACGCAGCCGTCAAAAAATTTGAAATAGATTATATATTCTATTGATATATATTCTATCGCACACATTTCCTTCAAAAATTTTTTAAATACTATTTTCCTTTTCAGAGATCGGTGCCTAATGGAAGAGGAAACAAATGAGGTTCTCGTTTGGACGGCCACTATTTTTTATGGGCAGCACACATTGTTTGTGACCGTGTGGCCGCCCATCATTTTCTCTTCTTTTATTGCTCTTCCATTAGGCACCGATCTCTGAAGAGGACAATATTTTAAGTAATTTTACTAGTTAGAGTAGAATCAGTGTTACTGTTAACTAATAATTAATAAATAAAAGATTTTGAAAAAATAGTAAATTATCAGGCTTTTTGTTTTTTCAATTCGGCGCGTTTAATTGCTTCCAGAAGCAATTAAAAATCCCAATATACTTTGAATATTAATTGTTATAATCTAATCAACAATCTGATTTGCATATTTAAAAGCGGTTCCATGGCATAGTGGTAGTGACGGGGACTCTGCACTTTCTGCTGAACGGTTCCTTGACTGTGTTTTGCAAGAAATGAGCTGATGTTAGGACGCGAGGTGCTTTTTGCATGAAAACAGACTCATCCTGTTATATAGCGTAAACACAAAGAACAATTCGAGGGAACAATCATCAATCTTGAGGACGCTTCGTGTTTTTGATCAAATTTCGATTGTTTATTTCGTTGGGATTGAATGTTCTGACGGCAGTCTTCGCGTGTTTTGATAACAATTTCGTGCAAAACACAGTCAAGGAACCGTCCAGCACAAAGTGCAGAGGATTTTGAAAGTTCTAGCCATGGCTGCTCTTTTGTTATGCACTCTTTCGTTTTTTAAATTCTATTCCAGGTTTTTATCTTTTAATTAAGCTCTTAAAATCTATACCCATTACTTATTTTGTAAATGGATCTTAATTCTTTAATAAATTTATTTTTAACGGAAACAATTAAAAATTAAACTTTGCGTAAAATAAAATGCGAAAGTTCAAAAAATCTTGTCCTAATATCACGACCAATGATAAAATTTGAATAGTAATTGATCTCATCTAATCATCAATCTAATTTACATATTCAATAGTGGTTTGATGGCCGAGTGGTAGTGTTATGGAATCGTAATTGAATCTATGGAAGTTCTACCCTCGGCAGCGCTCTTATTCATATTTTGGATTTTTTAATAATTATTTTCCTCATTAAATATTTAAGATTTAAATTAAGCTCTTAAAATCTATAACCGCTACTTATTTTGTAGAGTTATCTTAATTGATAAATAAAGTTATTTTTACCATTTTATCATATTCAATTTAAAAGTAATATTACATTTAATAATCCGCATATATGCACAAAGTACGCAGATAACAACTAATGGATTTTATTTTACGCAATAACCAAAAAACGAAACGTTTGATTTTTAACTTCCTTTTAGAGAGCCTGTATAATTTTTTTTATTTTCTACGATACATTTTAAGCATTAAAAAATATCCATGGATATTTAAATGAGAAGAATCCCTGTTTTATGAGAAATCTGGAAATGTTTAGAATGTCAAATGAAAATAACGATTTTGTAATATTTAAACCCATTTTGATTATATCCCACATAAAAATTACTTATTGTTACGTCAATTTCTCTTAAAATATCTATTTAAATTTTAATTTTTAGAATATGTTAGCTAACATGTTAGGTTTACATTAATTTTCAGAGCTCCTTATGTTATAAATTCATTTGGGGTGTTTTAGCGATGTGCAGCGATTTAAGGTCCCAAGACAAGTTGTAGAATTTTTTTGAATTTTTAAATCGATTTTATCTAGTAGATTTATTTTTACAATTAAAGTCAAAAAATACACACACATTTCGTTTAGTCATATATGCACAAAACGTTTAACAAATAAAGAAATAAATTGTTTACAAATTTACTCGAGATTGTGTATTTTCCATGATTAAATTGGCTCGATAACAACTTTTTAAAGAAAATTGATTTCATATAAGGCAGATAGTAGAAACATTAAGCTGACTCCCCTCATGACAAAACAGAGCACAACGTGCAAATTGAATCGAAGCCCTAATTGCATTGAAATTCAATTATCGCCAACTTCCTCATTCAATAAACCCACCAAGGAATTCACTCATAACAAATATTAATTAAATTCATCGTTGCCACTTGAAGAAACACATTGTCAGCCATCATCCATTTGCATTAATTAAGCGTCTCATTGGTCAGAAACCTTGATAAGCTCGCTAAGTGCTTCTGTAAATAAACAATGAGAAATATTGTGTTTTCGGAGATTTGTTGTTTCCCATGAAAACTCGCCGTAAACATAATGAAGTGCTTCTGTTGTTTCAGCGATATTCCGACCGGCTCGTGTGGGGATGATTCATATTATGGACTCGGCATAATGGACGGATATTTGGAGGAGTGCGATCGGTGGAAGTCGGCTAATGATACGGCCGCCTATGAGCAGCACAAGTGCAAAGTGTTGCGTGTTCATGCGCACGTTAGGGATGGAAAATGCGTGTGCAAGGATAATTGGAAAGGTTTGTTGATTATATTTTTGTCGTGTTAAATCATTTATTTGTCATTTAAAAATTCTTATGATTCATGGAGAAATTCTAGACTTATTGATTGTGTTAAATGACAAAATGTCACTTCAATATAAATCTGGAGAAAGGAGACAAGACGATTCGAACGTATTTATGTTCAAAGAATTTGAAATTGTCAACGATTGGGGAATAAATCCTACCTAGTTTGGCAGTTAACAAGGGAAGCCACTTTAGCGTCCCATTGAGAATTTGATTAAACTTTCGGGTGTACTGATTCCAAATCCGTTTTCAAAATCAGCGCAATATTTCTCTGAGGCGAAATATAATTTAATGATCGACTGAAATTTCAGCTTTTTGACGTCACGTGAAAAATTCAGCTTTCAATTTACGTCAACGAGACCAATATGTAACGATTCAGAAAAAATTCTACGTCGAATGATAACACTTTTATGTTGATCGGGTGCAATGGCTGAAAATTTTTTCAGTTTGTCTGAAAATCTATTAGCCCTTCTTAAAACCCAAAGTTTGTTTGCAGCGCATTTCAAGACCTATACCATTCGAATCTCCTCGTTCTGCTGATTAATATTCCGTTTTCAAAAAATTTTTTGGTGATAGATGACGAATTTCAGACAAATCTGAAAATTTCAGCTTTTTTGTGTTTCAGCCAAAAATCATTTTCGATAGCTCATTTGAAAGCCCTATTCGCGCTGATTCCTCTCATATAGGTCACATGGCACCAAAATATGTTCAAAAAATGGTCGATTTTCAGCCCTCTTTTTCAGCATGATGCTGGAATCGTACGAAGCTGATATTTCAGGATCCGAATCCCTCGTGTTTGGTTACCCCACAAACCAAATTTCGGCTCTCAACTCTAAAATTCGTCGTTTCAGCCTCAACCCAAGTATAGCGCAGGCGGAATACGCCTGCGCATAAGCCGTCAAAGTTTATTGTCTTATCGGTATATTGATGTGCATATTTATATAAGACGAGCCATTAGTAAGATCAGATAGAAATATTAGTTGTTTTTTACCTTCGAGGCACTCCAAATCGAAATGAATATTTTTCAATATTTACACGTGTCCTACTAATTTACACGTATGAATTTCATAGAAGTTGATACCTAATTTTTTCCAGCCCGTCTTAATCTATCTAAAAAATATGCGCTTCTTATAGAAATTTGCAATTTGAGCATCTTTTTGGAGCCTTCAACTTAACCATTCAATTTGGGGTGTAGAGGTGTTAGTCCATTTAATTTAAGGCCGCGGGATTGAGTGTCAGTAAATAACAATTAATGCGCTGAGTCGAACAGTGGAGGTGTTTATGTACTGTCGTAAAATAAAATGTTCGCTTGTTTATTATTTATATAAACAAGCGAACATTTTAAACAAGCGACGATTTTATTTTACGACAGTACGTAAACACCGCCACAGTTCGACTCAGCGCATTAATTGTTATTTACTGACACTCCACGGGATTATTTAAATCTCTTTCATCTCATGTATTTTTGTTACTTCAATATGTGTGAGAATTTTTATGTGAATTACCGACCAAATAAAGAATAACGAAAAAATACATTTCGTGGACTAAAATTTACAAGGCCACGGCACAATTCAGAATAATTTGGTGTGTATCAGTGATGGGAGGGACCCCGTCTTTCGGAATTCCGGACGGGACCTTAAAAAAAATGAAAATTTCAAAACCCGGGGCCCAGAACCGGGACTTCAATTTTTCCCTCCGCGGGACCCGGGACCGGGACTTCGGTAATACTGACGATTAAAGAGGAGGAAGAGTGAGAACAAGAGAAGAGCGAACCTTTCCCTTTTCAATTATATAACAATATGTATCAAAAAACACCACTATGTCAATATACACAGACTTCCCTTTTTCCCTACCCGAGACCCGGCTCAAGGACTTCAATTATTCCCTTCCCCTCCTCGGCACACGGGACCGGGACTTCTCTTTGTTTTAGAAAATTACCCGGGTCGGGGGGAGTCCCTCCCATCACTGGTGCACTCTACTGCCACGAAGTATGCCGCATATTGCAAAAGACCGTGCAGCAATTGAAGGAAAACACGCCCTTCTCTTTTTATTATTCTTTATTGAAAGTTTTTTATTAAAGCGTAACTTTATTGAATTTGAACAACTGATTGGACTTTAAATAAAGAATTGGACTAAATAACAAAGTAAATCAAGGTCGATGAAGATACGCTTTAATAAAAAAAGTTTAAAAAATAATATAATTAAAAATTGAATGGCGTGTTTGTTGTTCAATTGGTGCGCGTTCTTTTGCAATATGCGGCATACTTCGTGGCAGTGGAGTGATGGTGTATTGTGCACTAGAAGCTTTCGCATCTTGAGATTTTACGAGAAAAGCAAAAAAAAACACAAAATTTGTCATTTAGCACAATTCCCTAGTAGCGAAAACTCACAAAGGCAATTACAAAGTAACGTATTTAACCGCTTGACTGGGTATCAACTGTTTTGGAATGATATTAAACAAATAAAGTCGAATTGTAACAAATCATGTCAATGCTTGGGTACTGTTGTCTAGTAAAATGTTTTCTTCTTTATTTATCTGCGTCTGGTAACTGTTATTGAGTTTTACGTGATCTTGTTACGTTATTTTACAGTTCTGCTTTGTGCACGCAAAGTGAATCGTTAAAGACAGAAGCTTATAAAAGAAATTTAAACCAAAGACACCGTGAAAATGTGAACTCCATGAGGTATTTTAACATAAGCCTGTAATATTGTCCTAAAAATTAATTGTTTGCTTTCACGTGGATTATATTAATGTGCGTCTAAAATTTATAAAATTGACATTTTCATTTGGTCGGTTTAATCTCATTTCATATGATTACATAAATTATTCGGTCCGTAATAAGCTTCTTAATACGTGAATATTTCAGCTATGTTGTCGCAGCTCTGAGCGTCATGTCACAGCACGTGAAATGAAAATGGCGATTTTACACTATTCAAACTCATTTTTAATGTGTGGGCCCACTGCAATATAAATCTTATTTTCGCGGAAACTTTACAAGCTATCCATGAAATGTCTCTGGAGCTTAAATTTATAGAAAATGTTAGATTTAAGTGGCTTTTCTCGGTTTCAATATACTTGGTGTTAACATTATAGAGAAATAGTTTCTATGTCTCTTTGTTTGTCATTTCTCGCTACGCCTGGGCTTACAAATTCTCATAATTCTTGTAACAGTTTAATAGTATTTAGTATGCTTTATTCAGTGGTAGAATGTAATAAGGAACAAGGAATGCTTACAATAGTAGTTAGGGTGCTTATATAGTAACGATCATATGGTACATATGGTAGAAGACTGACAGTTATACAACATATAGAATAGCAATAATGCAGTTAATGTGGTCGCGCCAGATGTGGCAGCGACAATTCTGCCAAATTCTAGGTTTCTTATATTAAAAAAATACCAAAACTCCCTTTTCCAAATCATAAGAATTGTATTCCAGGCTACATCTGCAACGAATACAACGGATGTCCCGAGGACCACTCGCTCTACGGCTCGGTGTAAGTCAACAGAAACAATAAGCGATTAATGACCTAATCGCATCAAATATGCACTCATCACGTGACGATTGCAGATGCACGGCGAACGTCTGCCAGCACGGCGGCACGCTGGCCGTTGGCAAGAAGGAGATCGAGTGCATTTGCCCGCCACCATGGGACGGCAGATATTGCGAGAGATTGGCGTGTTGGCGCAAGACCGATGTCGGCCAGCAGCACCGCTTCCGTAACAATGGCGATCATTGCATTTGCGGAACGCACTATGAGGGCGAGAACTGCGACGTCGTCAAATCGTGCCTGAACGGCGGAACCGTGGAAGCGGGACGCTGCAAGTGTGCCGATGGATGGCACGGCGAGCTGTGCGAGAAGCGCTGCCCGAAGGGACAAGTCACGTAAGCTTTTTGATTTATTGCTTCTTGGTTTGTGGAGGACGTTGAATCTTGAGTCATTTATTTACTCCCCACTGTCACTTTCAGAACAATTTCACATAAAAAGGAAATTGAACAATCAAAGAGCAAAAGCAATTTACATTCTCGTTGAAGTTGTGGAAATTAACATGTTGGTTTTGGTTTTATTGTGAAGAAAAACTATGTCAAATGGTTTAAAACATAAATCATGTTTATTAATAGTGGGGAATTAAATATTAAAGGGTTTTATTTGTAGAATGCAAAACAATGAAAATATAACCCTCTAGGAAGAAGGTCGAGAAATTGTTTTTCTAAATAGAAAATAACTGAAAGATTATTCAAAAATTAATTTATCGTACAATTTGTACAGAAAGAATTGGTGATTTTAATATAAATTCTCAAATGGATATCGAATTACGCAATTTAGAAGCTCGAAGGGAACATGATTTCTACAACAAGCGTGCTAAATTCGTTTTGATAACAAAGATTTATAGATTTTTGTTTATAAAATAATACTTAAATGAATCCATGGTGTTTTTCTTTCATAATTAAGCCTTGCTTCATCGAAAAAGTTAAAAATCGAATAAATGTTTATTTTTTAACAATCGTGCAATATTACGACAATCTTTCTGAATATTTTGCATTCTATTTCACGACAACAAAACAATCAACAAAATTTTTAATTGCTTGAAACACGAAAACCTACTGTAAACAACGATTAAATTATTAATAATTTTTATTAAATAAAAAACTTCTTAATAGCTGTAATAATGACAATTTGTAATTTTAAGAATTGACTTTCTTAAATTATCGTGTGAATTGAAAACTCGGTTTGTATGATCCTTTAAAGCGATACTGTATTTTTATGGCAAAAATTTTCCTTTTTTATATTGCTTATTTCTCTTGAATATTTATTAGTCTTGTCTTGTAAAATGACTGTTATTTGACGACAATACTTATTAATAGAGATGGACCGAATGACAGTTTTTGAATTTCTATAAACATCGTCGCATTTTGTCACACTTCCGTCGTGGTATTGGATTAATAAGAGAAACATAGGCTTTACCAAAAAACAATGTATTGGAAACACGTGCACGTGTGAAATCCACGTGTTGTTTTAAATAAACAATCTTCCGAGCTCTTAAATCAGCGAATTGTCAAGTATGGCAAATGTGTTCTCACAGAGCCGAATAAAAACAAATTGAATTTGACATCAGGAGCACATGGTGCTTAAGCTCTCCACAAATCAAGCCCCATTATTAATCCACAATGTTTGTTTGTTGTATTATTTATTTTTTCAGATGTTCATCTTGCTCAATAATCGTGCTCGCCAACTTGGCTTCATTCATAGCTTTACTCATTATGAAATATTAATTGAAACACTATTAATCCATCGTTTGTTTTTTTCTCCCTAAATTCGTCTTCTTCTTCACTGCCTCTAGTCTTCGTCGTTATAATCGTCTACACATTAATTAATGATTCGTTTAATTGCTATAATATAGTTACTATCTCTTATAGTAAAATAATATTTATTGCATTAATAAATTAATAAATAAATAATATGTAACAAAAACAAACTTTATTCATACAATTATATTAACTTTAATTTTAAAACATTATTAAAAAAAAGGTACACCAATTTTTATTTGAATCTTCTTCCGAACTTTGGTTTTACAGTGACTCGGACTCTCGCTGGAAGTGCTGATTTGAACGCCGGGCGAGATACCTGCAAGGGAATCGTTGTAATACATGTTCATCAAAATATTTAGCTGGGGTTGAATTGTGGGTGAAATAGTGACAGACTTGAAGAAAAAGATTCTAAAAGCAGCGAATGTTCATTTAACAAGTTCAAGCCAAATGCAATTCTTGAGCAGTGAGCTCAGAAAGTGTACAGTTCTGATTTTTCCACAACACTAATTATATTTTCAAAAAAGAGTTCAAGTCAAGTGATTTCCTAACATTCATATTATTCAATTGGTGCATATCAGTGATGGGAGGGGCCCCGTTTTTCGGAATTCCCGGCAGGCGGAACCTTCAAAATGGAAAATTTAGCAAGAATGGTTAAGTTCAGGGCTCAGAAAAGATGCTCATTGTAAGTTTCGGTAAAAAACGCATGTTTTTAGATAGTTTAAGGCGGGCTAATAACAATTAAGTGTCATATTATATGAAAATAATACGTATAAATTAGTACGACACGTTTAAACATTGAAAAATAGCCGGACAACACAGTCTAGCTATTAACCATCGTACTGCGAAACAAGTTTGCGTCGTTAGAATCGGTATCAAGTGGAAGAATTTCGTGCAAAGTCGAAGAAGGAGTCAAATATTTGGGCAGCTACATTAGATCCGACGGCTGTTTGAGCGAGAAAACTTCCAGACGAATCAAGGCTGCGTGGAGTGCGTTCTACAAGATCAAACCACTTCTCGCCCATTTTGACAAAGGGAAACTAAGGACTTTCTTTTCCAGAATGTGCTCCCGGCTCTATATGGACGTTGACGACAGATAATTCTAGCGGACTGCAGAGGTGTATGAACACAATTTGTCACCACGCAGGAAGCGATCGAATAGACGTCCATCGTCAAATACTACGAAGGATACTGAAGAGGGCTCGCCACCGTGCTCGATTGCCAGGAGACCGGTGGACGAAACGACTGACGGAATGGGTTCCTCGAAGTTGGACAGGATAAAAGGAAGATCGAAAGAAAGATGGCAAGACCCAATTAAACACTGGGTCTCAAATTATGTGCACGAGGAGTCCACCTCCAGAAACTCAAGAAGGAGAATCGGAATACTGGAGAAGAAGGTTGCCTGGCCCACTATTGCGAGGAGCTGGTCCGATTCTCTATAAAGAGAATGAAACCGGATTCCTAAGTATCCTAAGTAAGTATCATTTCGACTTGATGTGCTTTAGTTTTCTCCACCCGGGGTTTCAGCTTTTCAATACCCGGCACCGGGACCTACCAGGGCCGGGGGGAGTCCCTCCCATCAAAATACCCACAATTCAAAACCATATAATATCAAACCTTTTTGATGCGATCAAACACAGAAGTTTTTGTGACATTTGTTTCAAGAATATTAAACTCTTGTCCGTCTAGCATAACTCCCTCGAACTTCTTCTTAATTATCGGAACCTTATTCGACGGGACCACTAAATCCGCAGTGCCCAAACTGTTACCGCTTGCATCGTGATGAAGGGTCACCACTTCTGGATTAAACTCCTGGAACAGTTCCTCCAAGTCTTCTTGTGAAACCGACGAAGCTAGATTGCTTATGAACAAGGTCGATGGGCTCTCCGGGTCAACGACAACCGTGGTGCTGCTGACTGCAGGTGTGCGTCGAATCGTCGACAAACTGATGTTCTTCACAGGCACCGTCTTGCGAATCACTTTTTGACGTCTAGGCTGATCATTCTTCTAAACAAAATCCCTTTTCATCATTATCACGAATTCATTTGCTAACCATAAACAAATCATGCTTCCATTTTCCGTCAATTCCACTACTGTTCCTGCAATATACGATTATCCGCATAATTAATTTTGTTTATTTTTGCAACAACAAAAATCTGTCAACATGGGGAAAGCGTTAACATTTTAATTGTTATTTATAACGACAGAAAATAATAAATTATACCTTTTGAACTTGTTATTGGATCTGTTGCGCGATTCCTTCTGGATTTCGTCTGCATACATTGCTTCTATAAATATAAAATAATCATAATAATAATAAACAAGTTTCACACAAAAAGGGAACAATTTAAATAATAAATTTTTCATGTTGTTAATCGATAAATATCAACTTTAACAAAAAATCACTAGCTACGAACCAAGAAGATAATCTTAATAACGTCTAGAGATTCTAGATTGCAGCGGCATCAATTTTAGTACACGATATATAACAAAATATCCTGAGAAAGTCAGAAACAAGCGTTAAACCAAAAATCAAAAATAAACCAACTTGCGACAAATTTGTTAAAATCTATAATGAGACAATTAGTTTGATAATCATTCTAACAAGATTTTTAGCGTCCTGATCCAACTAAACAAAGAATATAAGCAGAAAACAAATTGAGCGTCATTTGAATATGTCAATTATTGTGTACGCATATGTGCGTGAATGAAATTACACTAGGTGCAAAATGGCGCGTGTTCAAAATCCTTCAGAAATATGTATACTCGACATACAATTCTCGTTGTTTGAAAATAAATATGCCACAAATAATATGTTGGATACGAAAAGGATTGAATATTAAGTATACTTAAAAATTGATAAATTGTATGGTTTCTTTCGCACCACACGGCAACTCCTTATCCAATTAAGCAAAATTCATTAAGTCAAATAGATGCGTCAGTTTTGCCAAAACAAGTGCGGCAGGCACAATATCCGCATCTTATTCCCTAAATTTTACTTTTGTTTTTTTTTTTAAATATTCTCTTTTTCCACTTCTTTATAGCATTAATATGGAATTTGCTACCATTCGTTGAGAAATGTTAAACCATCGTGCTTAAGTTGCCATTGAAGAACTCGTTTATTTACTTAACGTTCGGAAAAAGAAACATCTACTTAAACGTCATAAACGGCCACTTATTTACATTAAGCAATAGTTGATAGGCGCACGCCAATTGTAATAAATGTAATACTTTGCTGCTTTAATATATTCTTTTTAACGTTTAGTTTCAGTAAGTGAAAAGTAACAACACAGAAACACTAAAAAATATCAACTATTGTTTGACAGAAATAAATATCCATTTAGTAGGTGTGAAAAAGAATAAGAAATCAATCGCTGAAAGCGGACCAGAAAAATTAGAAGTATCCGCTGTCAAGATCTTTGCAAAAAACAATGAAGGGTAGAAGGATCGATTGGTAAGACATAACTTTGTCCTTAAGAAGTCGATAAAAAAGATATTCAACAAGTCTTCTCGCTGCTGCGGAGTATTTAAGGTCTTTGAGACAGAGCCACTCGTCGCTAAATTTAGGAGCGCAAAGGGCCCTAAATACTAATTCTTGCGCGTGGATCATACGATTGTCAAGACTCGTAGTTCGGAAATTGAGCAACGTGGCGATAAAATAATTCCACCGGAACAAAAAGAAACCATTCCGATTTTCTGAGTGTGGACCACAATTGAGAAAGTTTTGGAAGATGCTGGAATCAGAACGATAGCTGGCGTCGACGTATGACGACCAGAATTGTGGCGTAACGAGATCACTCACGATGAATGAACTCATTCAACGATTAAAAAAAATTGAGCGGTTGTACAAAGTTTCGATAAGCAGATGTTTTTAGTGTAAGTAAGTCTGAGAAATCGAGAGCCACAAACACTAAAAAATTCTAGAGCAAAACTCGGCTCTGTCAACAAAAGCGAGAGATCAATAAGAACAATTGTTATTAATACCCATTATTACCTACAAACAAGAAAAAAACACAAAAACATTCTATAAACAACCCAAAAACAAAAACCGTTGCATAAATTAATTGGAATATTCCTTATTTAAAGCTCTTCCGATGATCAATCGACGCACTTCACTCGTTCCAGCTCCAATCTCATAAAGCTTCGCATCTCTCAACAGCCTTCCCGTTGGATAGTCGTTGATATATCCATTTCCTCCAAGAATTTGAATCGCGTCCAAGCATACCTGTGTGCACTTTTCCGCAACATACAAGATAACACCAGCGCAGTCCTCAAAATCATCAAATTCTTTCAAAGCATTCAATTCGCGATATCAAACCTTATTCGATGTGTTTCCTTGATCCGCCGATTTGGCAGCCAAGTACAAGTACGATCTGCATGCGTTCAACGTCGTGTACATATCCGCCAATTTTCCTTGCACCAACTATAACCAAACATTTCCATTCATCTCCTTCCTTCCCAACCAACCTGATACGTTCCAATCTTCTGTCCAAAAGCAACTCTCTGGTGAGCATAGTCAAAAGCAATATCACACGCCGCCTGCATCAATCCCAGTGGTCCACCCGACAACACCAATCGTTCGTAGTCCAATCCAGTCATGAGAACGTACACTCCTTTGCCAACTCCACCCATCACCTGGCTCTCCGGAATCTCGCAGTTGTCAAATACCAATTCACACGTGTTCGATCCTCTCATTCCAAGTTTGTCCAACTTTGGCGATTGCGTGAATCCCGGGGTTCCCTGAACCAATCATAAAATCAATTACCACAAAAAGAGTAGACAAACCCTCTCAATCAAGAAGCAAGTGATTCCATGCTGGTGCTTCGCCGGGTCAGTCTTCGCATAAACAACGTAAACATCTGCGTCGGGTCCATTTGTAATCCAAAACTTGGTTCCATTAAGCACATATCTAGGCTACGTATTATAGCAAATTCTCGTCGAGATCACCTACTTGTCTCCCTTCTTGTCAGCACGCAATTTCATGCTTACAACATCCGAGCCGGCGTTGGCTTCCGACATCGCCAAAGCTCCCATGTGCTCACCAGAGATCAGCTGAAATCACATCTTGTTTCACTATTTGAATAACGCAATTCATGTCTTTTTCCTGATTCCATTATTACTCGACAATTCTTCACTTATTAATATAAAACTTTAAGCGCTCCCTAGAAAAGTGCATTCATTAAACTCATTATATCCGGCACACTTCCCCCCATTAAAACAAACTTGCAGCACGTGTTCAATTTCTTAACCAACAAATCATCTTTGAAATTCATAAATATTAACTCATCATCTTTTATTTCTCTAATCTATCCTTTTCCCAAACAATTGTGTATTAAAATTGTATTTTATGCAACTATATACACTCCAATTGGATTACAAAAAATGCGCTTCAATGGAAAACTTCAAACACTCGTTTGTCAATTTCTTATAACTTCCGTCGGCGTCCTTTCATAAAACAATCAAATATAATTAATAAATTGAAAAAAGCGAATGTTTGATACGATAAAGGCGTCAATTGATATCTTCATGTGTTGAATATTAAAAACCAAAAAAGGTGTTAAATCTTTGACGTCGTCTATGGCTACAAGAAATCGGAGAGACTATGTGTTAGCGTAACCCGGAATAAAAAAAGGGAGGGGAAATTCAGAATCCATCAAATAATAATCTAAAGAAAATAAAATTCTAAAACGGTTATTTTCCCTTCAACGCCAAAAATCGATATTTAAACTAATTTTATAAAAAATGACGAGAAAGTCAAAAACTAATTTTTACGTCAATTTTGCAGGCTTTCCTTAAAATATCACTATCACTTCAAAATTTTAAAGACATTTTAGATTTAAGTGACACTTCGGAAGTCCTGTTTGTATCAATTCATTTGGTTTTGCCCTTTTAAAGAGAACAAATAACGCAAAATCCGATACATTTGTGGAATAGTATACAATGTCTTAATCCAGAAACATCCGAAAATCGCAATAAATCATTGCTAATCACGCCAAACGGGTGAGGACTTTAAGAGTGATGACAGAAATTTTGCTTACGTTAAATAGTTTGAAAATAATTTTACGTTATTGGGTAGTTTACGACGATTAACCAATTGCAAACATTATTTACAATAAACAAAATATTTAAGAAGATTGAGAAATGTCAATTTTCATTTGGCGTGTGCTATGTATAATCATAATATTGTTCTAATTAGAAAGAAAAAAAGTTTAAGGTCTCCGGCTGCACCGGAAATACAATATATTTGATTAAAATTACATTTTACAATTAAGATAAACAACTTAAATTTACTAATTTAAATCTCTTCATGGTTCTACCTCCACGTGGTGAAGAGTGGTAACTGCTCCTTATTCTTAATCCATCAGGCCGGGCGTCAAGGAGTAGGCTAACAGAACCAAACCCCACCCCCCCCCCCCCCCCAACCGCATGCAGAATCGCCCATAGCAACGGATTGGTCCTCGACGGCCTGGTAAGCCAACCCGAGGAATACCAGTGAACTCTACTATAACTCCAAACAATTCAAAAAAGAAACCGAAGGATTCAGCCCGGGATATACCCCCATCGCCGCCAAGATCCCCGCGGAGGAGGGGGCCCGGGTGTTGTGGAAGAATTGGAATCCTTGAAGGAAAAACGGCTTGGTCTACGTTGGCAAGGAAGAGCCGTTCGGAATGGAAGGAGTTAGTCCGCTTCTCCGCTGGAGAATGAGCCGGGCTCCAAAGTATCCAAAGTAAGGATTCCCTCAACCTCTGTTTTTGCCATAACATATTCATGTTTAAAATTGTATATAACAGAGATGGACGGAATTCCGGCTTCCGTATTTTCAAATGTTATTCCGAATTTTGGGTTCCAAAGTTTTATATTTTGATTCCGAATTTCACAAATCAACTTTTCATAAAATTCCAGATTCCGTGTCTGGGTTCAGTCCATTTTTTGATTCCGAATTCCGAAATTCAAAAATCGCGACTCCACCTCTCTGGTATATAAGAGAACTCAGAGATTGTGCAATAATAGCTACTCGCAAATTCGCTAATGATGATTTAGCCATATTTAATTAGACAATTTAATATAAACTTGACTTTTTAAACGTGACCCTCCTGATTTAAGTATTTTGACCCTACATTCTCATCGGGGAGATATTCTCAACTTCACCATGATGATAGTCAAAGACTAATGCAGTAAGCCGATGAGTCTTGTGATAATGATTATGAATGAAAAGTAACATTCTGCTCACAAAAGAGCTGCTTTCCCGCTATTGAAAGTTCCATCCCTGCTAGGAATCACGCCTAACAACCAAAATCCGTCTTACCTTTGGAAGATACTTCTCCTTCTGCTCTTCATTTCCATTGCGCACAATTTGATTAACACACAAGTTCGAGTGCGCTCCATACGACAGCGCAATTCCACCGGCTGCTCTCGACAGCTCTTCCATGGCAATCACATGCGAGAAGTAGTTCATAGCCGATCCTCCATACTTCTCCGGCGCCGTGATTCCGAGCAATCCCTGGTCGCCGAGCTTCTTCCAGAACGGTCTCAATCCGTCCCATCCGTTGTCCTTGTCAATTTGGTCTGCGAACGGTGCCAGCTCCTTCTCGGCAAACTGGCGCACTGATGCTCTCAACTAAACACCAATCATTCATTAAAACGCGCCGATTAAAAACCGCCAACCGCAATCTCGTCATCATTCAATCCGAAAAACTTATCATCAATCGGATATGACGAAAACAATCGCGCCGACTGCGTTCGCGCCAAAACGCTTCTTGCCGAGTTCACCAACCTCAACGACATCGACATTCTGCAATTATCTCAACTTATCCTACTAATTAAAACACAAACAGAACCACACAAGCACACACCCATAATGACAACGATATGATTGTGAGTAAAAAAACAAAAAGAAAAATGCAACTAATTCATGTTATCGAAACGAAGCAAAAGAAGGACACCGCATTTTTTTCAAACTAAACTTTTCAATTGTTTAAATAGATATGACAGAATGGAGAAATATAATTTGCTGAGATGACTGCAGACATAACTTTTGAATGAACTTTTCCAGTTAGATAACTAACATTGATCATAGGTTAAACATCACAATTACTATTATCACCTGAAAGTCGATAAATATAGGTAAATATATCAGCTCACGTTATTAAACAATTCATAAATAAACAAAATAAATCCAATTTAATTCATGCATGCATCTTTATTAAAAAATCAAATAAATATAAATTGTACAATGTGGTCAAGTTTACAGAAAATTATGTCTCTTCGTCTTATGAAGCTCAAATATTTAAATTCTTATCTTTCTTTCTTCGCTTAAAAAATATGAACGTAGAAGAAGCGACCATAAACTCTATAAAATTAAATTTCCAGGTAACGAAACCCCGTTTATATAGCAGCACAAAAATTGAGCTCATTCAATATAGTATAATTTAATATTCTATTGCCATTTTTCTGAATTTCGATAGAAATTCTGAAAAATTAAAAGAAAAAATCAAGACAAATTTAAATTTTAGAAAATAGTTTTCATCTGGCGTGCATATATTGATGAATTACTATGTCATGCGATACAAAATTTATGCTACTCTAATTAACAAATCTGAAATTCATAGGTGAAAATTTGTAAAATTTAAATTTTAGAATATGACTTACTATGCCAAAAAATTTATACGCATCTTATTGCTTCCCACGTGTAACTTACAATCCAATTTACATAATCTTAACTGAACTAGTTATCACACCAAATGACTTCGTAGAAACAAGACCTCAGAAAAGCCATTTAAATCTAAAATTTTGTATAATTTTTAAGCATCAGAGGCTTTTGCAGGAAATCCTGAAAGATTGACAGTGGAAATTTAAAAGAAGGGGGTTAAATATTGCAAAATTTGGTGTGTATATGGTAAAATTAAAATCTTTAGACAAACGTTAAATTATAGCGAATTTTATAGGATCCTTGACAATATTAAAGTTCGCGTGCAATTCATCGCAATAACTAATTAAAAATATTATCTCATCATCTTGCAAGCAAAATTGAAATGTGCCGATTTATCAATGATTAACCACAATTCTGAGTCCATATGCAAGAATGAATTTATCTTTTAAAGGGAAAATTATTGTTAAACTACTTTTATAAGAAAATTCAAGTAAGTGTATGTAAGAAATAACATTTTTTTACTTACTTACAATACTTATTGAATTTACTGTAAATGGCAGTTAACCAATGATTTTCCATTTAACGGATAAATACGTTCTTGCATACCGCCTCTCCTTAAAAATGGGTTTCACCATTTCAGCTTCCTAGGACGGATGATACATGAAAGAATTAAAGAATATGCATGTGACTATTGAAAAAGTGAATTGAAATTAGAGAAACAGGAGCTCAGTCTGTTCGCAATTATGGTATAGTAAATCTTATAAAGAGACATTCAAACAATTGTTACTTGAAAATTCTCTAGACATGTTCAAATATGGTTAAATCTCTACTTACAATTTTAGAAAACCATCAAATCAAAAGCAAAAATCTAGTAAACATTTTCTAAATATTATACAATTCAAAAATCGTTTGTAGTTTAATATAATTTAGGTAAAATTTCTGTTAGTGCCTTCAGCAAACAAGGTCTACATCATTATAATCAAATAATATTACTATATACAACGTAGACACAAAGAGATCCTCTTAATTCTCCGGCTTTTCCGGTGGAATCTGTTCCTTTATCGACGATTTCCGTTTATAAGATTCCCTAGCAATTTGTCGTTGAAGCTTTGTCAATCTATCCAATATTTCATCGAGCTTCTGAAAATGTCTCAATTTCCCTAATATTCGTACACTCCAAACCTTTTGTGAATTATTAATCCTTATCGTCGAATCATTGAGCTTCCCAACGTATGGGATCAAATCAACCGGTTCCGCATATTCAATTAATTCTCGTAAATACTAAAAACACAAAAAAACAATTACATTTTTTCAAGGATACGTATAATCTTGCCTCTGCCATATTACCACAATCCCGATTCAGATTCTTCTGCGATTGAATGGTATTTCTCACTTGTTTTTCCATCTCCTTTATCGACGATGACATGGTGGTGAGCAGAAGATCACCCGAGTCGATCGAATAATCACCAGTTTGCGACTCCATTCTTCTACTGAAAGATAAGCATTAGTCAACAAAAAATCGATACAAATGGAAATATGCCAAAAAAAAACAACAACAATTTGTACGCATTTTATCAATAATGTTAGAGGAGCCGATCACTTCTCTTTTCGTTTTTTTCTATTTAAACCCATTGTTTGAATTAAAAATCAACGCGTTAAAACTTTTATCAAACATATGTGAAAAACAGCAAAACGTGTTTTTTCTAAATTCAGTTACCGGACGTTGAAATTTCCGCAAAAAGTAATCTGTCATTATCACGTCCATATAATCATAAACCCTTCAAACATGTCTGTACGAACACTATTGGTGAAATTCCAAAAACATTATCAAATATGTTTTTAGTTTAAACTTTCAATTTTCGATTTATAATTACTATTCGCAGGGAATTGGTGAGAATAAGTATGACTAATTATGATGACAAACTCGTTTTAAATAACATTTTTATACACAATTCAATGTAGAACTTTTCAAAAATGTCGATATCCGTGTTTGAAAGTTACTGCACCTCAAATTGTATGGTAATAGAATGAGCTCAGTAATCATGCTCAAATATAAGTTTTTAGAAACATATTAACATTTTTAGATAGTTCTTGACATGCTTAATTAAATTGTTGTAAAAACATTTTCATTATAACGACGTAAAAAATTCCAGAAACGTTAAAAAATCTCAAAATCGTTATTTCGATTTGGCGTGTTACTGTGTAAGAAAGACAATTTAAATGAGAACTCAATGATACAGATTAGAGCCACAAGCACTCCCATGCCACAACTACTGTACACTTTGCAAAAAAGGTGTGGACAAATTGCAAAACCACGCCGTTAACTTTTAATTTAAATTTTTTTATTATCAAAATCTAAGAAATTGACAGTTCCAATTTTCGTTTCATAAAAAATAAAAGGAATAAATCTGATTTGATCTAGAAATTTTGAAGAAATATAATGAAAAACAGAGAAATTATTAACATAAATTAAATATTTGCTTCATTTTATCTATGAGACCATTGAAAATAATTCAAAAATGATCAAATAGATCTTTCAATTTCTTAGATTTTGATAATATATTTTTTTAATCATAAAATAATCGAATTTATTTTTAGTATTTCTTATAATTATTGATTAATTCTATTTAATTTTTTAATGCTCAAATACGATTTTATAATTCTTAAAACAAAAAGAATTTTAATAAAATTGAAGGGCGTGGTTTCGCAATTTGTCCACAACTTTTTGCAAGAAACGCAGTTATCGTGGCATTGGAGTACGCAAGTGATGTAATTAAAACTTTTTAAAAAATAAAAACTGCCTGACGAATCTAGTCAATATTTAATGTATGACCCAGGGGCAACCAGTGGAGACAAATCGTGCAATAGCGGAACATGGAAAATTTATATCGGAATACACGCCAATTCCCGATTTTCATCTGTTGTGTGTCTTGCCACTTTTCCAGTAGTCATACTTATCTTTGAGCCAATTTTCTAGATTAGTTCGAAACTTTATAATTTCGTTTTTATAATGATTGATTTGAGGAACAAGTAAATAGCTCTTATTTTTATTATCTCAATTTGAACGAGAATATATATTTGAAAAAAATGGACCAAATAATAGGACAATAGTAAAAACAGAAGCTCTGAAAAATCATTTAAAACTAACATCTCGTAATGTTATCTAAATTTTAGAAGATTGTAATATTGCAGAAAAAAGTAGCTGGTCACTTTCACGTGTATTTTTATAAAATTCGTTTAAAATTTGCAAAGAAGTGATTTTCATTAGGCGCGGGTGACGATATAATTAAAATAAATAGGATAATAATTAATATTACTTAAACACGCCCAATTTTAGAAACTTTAGACGTGTTTTTCTAATATTTACATGTAAGCTACTAACTTATTCTTCACTGCATTTTATCACGTCCCTATAAAATATCTAAAAATGGCTTTATATTACTTAAATTTTAGGTTTAGGAGGTTTTAATAATCTTTTATTTTGATAGTTGCATTTGGCGTGCGTCAAAGTAAACTAATAAGATAGAGGTTCACATATGACAAAGTGACTTGGATTGAATAATAAATCATTTAAAAACGACAATGTAATCGAAAATTATGTTATAGAAAGTCTATAAAACGTCTACAGATACGATACATCTTCTATTTCAACCTTAAGTATTCACAGAAACACGCAAAATGCACGATAATGAGCATTTTCTAATATTTAAATGTATATAATATAACCTTTCACGTATTTTCTTCAGAGTACTCTTCACGTAAACTTGTCATTCACATTCTAAACTATACACAATCCTGCTTTTCTAAACGAAAACGAGTATTTTATTATGTTTTCTGAGCTTTCAGTTTAAATGCTCAATTTGGCGTGCAAAATGAAATGTTCGATTTCTCAATTTTTGACAGAGTATTCTTGTGTTATACGTGAATAATCTTAGGGAACTAAGAATTATAAGTACGATTACTAGTACGTATCAGGAACAATCTAGACAACCAAAAACATTATCGCTATAATTTATATGGGAGCCTTAACTAAACCGCGTGCAGGAAAGTATGAGCATACATTTTCACTAGCAGATCTTAAAAATTTCCAATTGACTATGTCAAATTCACGGCAAATTTAAATAAACATTTTTCAATATTTAAACGTGTTTCTAAATTACACGTATTTTTTCCTATAACTTGACACGTCATTTTTATTAGCTCGTCTTGAAATATCTAAAAGCATGCGCTTCTTCCCGAAATTTGCAAAATGAGCATCTTTTCTGAGCCCCCAACTTAACCATTCAACTTGGTGTGATTTACACGTACTATTTGAATATATTTTGGCACGTTATTTTGTCTAGACCGTCTTAAATTATCTAAAAAAAAATATGCGTTTCTTACCAAACTTTGCAATATGACCATTTTTCTGAGTTCCCAACTCAACCATTCAATTTGGAGTGCAAAATAAAATTGGTAGTGGATTCCAGTCAAGATTTTCATCCCTAATTTAAATAACATCACGGCAAATGAATTCTTAAAACCAGAGCTTCACAGAAATTTCGAGAAAATTAAATGTTCCAGATATTGTCGTGGTTTAGGTTGATGAAAAATTAGGGGTAAAGGAGCATACCCCGAAAAAAGGTGGTCTCGCTTGGGCTTGTGTAGATTTAATTTGCAATTTGTTTATTATTTCGCTTTTTTTCATCACATTTTTGTTTTCTCTTACTAAATTGGTTCTTAAATCAAAATAATAATTATAATAAAAATTTTAGGTATAATTTATTATATTTAGGATCGAAATAATAAACAAATTGCAAATTAATCTACACCAGCCCAAGCGAGACCATATTTTTTTGGGGTATGCTCCTTTACCCCTAATTTTTCATCAACCTACACCACGACAATATATTTTAAGGAAAAACTGTAATATTAACATAAAAATAGTTTAATCTTAAACGGAGAAGTTAATAAAAAATGCGATTGAACATTGTAACATCACCATTTTTATTTTAAGCATCTAATTCTAATATATCAGGGATAATCATATAATTTCGAGTATTCCTAGGTTAATTTTATACTGTTCGTGACATTAAAAAAACTTATGAGCACAAAATACAATCATTCACAAGGGCATGATAACATTCAGAATAATTATGTATGCAATTAAACCATTTAAAGATAAAATACATACATATTGATGTGTTTATTGTCAAAGGAAGACCTAAAATTTAGCTTGATCCCTACTTTTTCATTGTAAAAATCTTTAAAGTATTTAAAATACAACTTTTAGAGCAAAATTTAGAAAAAAAATGAGAAATGAAAAGTGACTCCGCAAAAATCCGAATCGGTGCAATTCAGACATTCGAAATCTACAGTATCTAGACCAATATTCAAATATTTAATTTTTCTTAATATTTTTATTTTCACCAATTTCCATTTAAAATTATCCTCCATAACCACCTTCCATGTAGGCAATTAGCATTAAAAACCGTGTTACATATATTGATACAATTGTTATACTCAACAACTAGGTCTTATGCGAGTACCCAAAACATTTTATCGTCAACCCATTGGCACACAAGCGACAATTAAAAAAAACCAATACAAAACTGATGAATGACAATGGGCAGGAAGGAGAGAACAGATGTATCCTATCTTATGGTTCTCTTCAATTCATTGGTGTTGTGTGTATGACGAGTCGCGACCTCTTCTCCATTATATTATTGTATAATCGTTTTTACGCATATTTGGGCCTAACACTTCTTGCAGCAAGAGCCAACACAAATCCCCCCTCCTTATCAGCATAGCCACAAAAAACGAACATAGAAGCCCCGTCCATGTATTTATTACTCGTCGATTTTCAAACGTTTTTGTTGTGTTGATGTTTGAGTGTGTCTAATGCCAGTGTATATTCATAAAAATTGTTGTGTACATACATACGTGCGTCCCAAGCATCTGTCCTATCTATCTCCTCTATCTGTTGGTCCAAAATATGTATATATTGTGTGGTGTGTGTATATATAAAATTTTTGCTTGGCCCTCCTCGGATAAATTGCCTCCAAAACTGCTTTCTTTCTCATCTCGTGTTTTTTTTTTTTGAATGAACAACTCCTTGGACCATCCATTATTCTAATTTTGTTCTGTTCTTATTTTCATATTGAATGATTCGTATGTGTGTTGTTGTTTTTTTTTTTTGAAAATCAATGTTTCTCTTTCTCTCATTTCTTCCACTTTCGGTTCTGCTTTTTTCGCAAACTGAAGGTCATCTGTACTACTGAACTAACCTTAATGTGATTCATCCATCTTTTCAAATATTTCTTCAGCCATGTCAACGTGCTCGCCAAATAAAATTAACATAGACAATCCGATTCCCTCAACTAGTCAAGATTATCAAAAGGTTGGTTTTTGTTTTCTTGTCGCTGAATTCAAATGCGATTTCAGGATCATAAATCACCAGCATTGGCTCGATCGGTTCCCTCTAGTCATGAAGCGACATCACCCGCGGAAACTGCTGCGAATTCGAGCAAGGGTTTCTATTATTTCACGTAAACAATAATTAACCAAGCTTTTAATTGTCTTTTTTGTTTAGAACAGAGATGGCAAATCAAGCGGCACTAGATATAGATCGAGAAAAAGACAAATTAGACTCTTTACTCCAATGGGTAACCCGCAAGAAAATGGAATGCATAGAAACACCATGTCCCCCGTCGTCTTCATCCTACAAGGACTTTAGCGATACGCCGGCATCGGAGCCCGTCGACCTGGACGACATCGACCCCACCCTTGGCACCGATTACGAGATTCGGGGCATCAAACGCAAGCATGAAGATGATCCCATCACAGACGCCAAGATTCAGAAGTTAGAAGAGAACCC
Source organism: Caenorhabditis plicata (assembly GCA_963931815.1). Lineage (NCBI taxonomy): Eukaryota > Metazoa > Nematoda > Chromadorea > Rhabditida > Rhabditidae > Caenorhabditis > Caenorhabditis plicata. Next base: position 3,676,968 of record OZ007491.1, read on the forward strand.
GTTGCGACGGCTTGAGATGATGTCGGCTTCGAAACACTTTAATAACATCAATGAAGTTGTCGACGCGTCGGGCAAAAAGTTTGTCGTTTTTTTTTTATTTAAAACTATTGACACCATTTTAGAGATGAAAGGATGGCGAAACTTGAAAAACTGGAAGATATTAAACGAAGTGTCGAGGAAGAAATGATGATGAAGGATATGCAGCAGCAAGCGCAGGTAATCACCATTTATCAAATAACCCTTATAAAAAGTCTCTAAATTAGATGAAGAGAATGACAACCCCGAATGGTCAACAATTCTCGTCGCCGGGGCAATATCCACCACCTGGTGGAGCTCCACCACAAGCGGGTCCGTTTTCGACGGGCACCTTCCCTGGCCATCCATGGCATCCTATGATGTACCCGAATCAGGCGGCGCCGATGCCGCCTAGGCAGCAACCCTACGGCTATGGGTACCCGTTCCCGCCGGGATACCCGATGTCGGCGCCCGGGAAGATGCCGTTTCCGTCGCCGAGCGGAATGCCGCCGCGGATGGCGCAGCAGAACCCGCAGTACCTTGCACAAATGCATCACATGGCACAGATGGCGAAAATGTCGCCCGGCATGATGCAGCCGCAGAGTGCGCCGTCCCCGAATCACTCGCCGTTCCCGCCGGCTGCATCGCCGGCGGCCATGCAGCAGCATCAGATGATGATGATGAGGCAGAATGGAATGCATCAGCCGTTTGGGTATCCTGGAATGCAGCAGCAGCAACAGCAACAAAGTTAGTTTTTTTTTCTTTTTCAATTTTTGTAAAGATTCTGAGATAGTTTGTGAAAAGCCGAATACTATGTTATCGAAAATGATGCGTCTAGATAACTTATTGTCCTTTTCAGAGATCGGTGCCTAATGGAAGAGTAATAAAAGAAGAGAAAATGATGGGCCACAAAAAAACATTTTTCTCAATTCCTCTTAAATATGTGCTGCCCATAATTTCGTAAAAAAGAGAGGCCGTCCAAACGAGAACATCATTCCATCCTAAATTTTTCCCTATTCCATTAGGCACCGATCTCTGAAAAGGACAATAACAGTATTTAAAAATACATTTTTCTTAAAATATTGCCTAGGAGCACGGTTAATTGCCTTACATTAGGCGTGCTTATTTAAAGAAATATTTTTGATCCAAATATTTGTTAGTATAATGTTACGTGTTTATCGATAATTTACGTAAAACGATTAAATTCTGGTACACTTTACGTGAAAACGTCGAGAACATCGTAATACTATTTTCAAATTCTTTGACGACGTATTGCATAAATCTGCGCGTTGCGCCAATTTTAAATAGAGAGTTGTCTTGTGCATCTCATTTTATAATAGTCTGGCTGCGCAGCGATTCGCAATGTGCCTTCAAAAAATTGAAATAGCCTATAGTTAAAAAAAACACGTAAATTATATTTAAATGCCATTTATGATTCACGTTTACGAATCATTTTCGTAAAAGAAAATGGAACAAATCCGATGTGCAAAATGACGTGACGAAATTTACGTACTGTTGTCAATTAAAATGTTATCTTTTCTTGTTTAATACTCTTACAAGATTTATATGTCTCGCAAAATGTCATTTTATCTGACGACCGTACGTAAACATCCTCACGTTGTCTTACATACCATTTCAGTATATTTAGTTTTATCAGTTTGGTTTTCTTGTTTTTTAGAAAGAATACCGTTTAGTGAATTTAAAATGTATTTAAACGTGTGGATTCTCATTGTTTGATAGATTTTTTGAATACATTGTTCTTTGGGTCCCATTAATGTTAATGTGTTTTTGAGAATTTTATGTAATAAATGCTTGAAAATAATTAGATAAAGAAAAGATGAAGATAAATATAGAAAAAATAACGGAATTATTGTCCTTTTCAGAGATCGGTGCCTAAGGGAAGAGGAAAAATTAGGATAGAATGAGGTTCTCGTTTGGACTCTTTTTTAAATAATGGGCAGCACACATTGAAGAGAAATTGACGAAAAAGTCGTTTGTGGCCGTGTGGCCGTCCATCATTTCCTCTTCTTTTTTTGCTCTTCCATTAGGCACCGACCTCTGAAAAGGACAATAAAATGTTTTCCCTCATCATTTTGTCTATGTTTATCTTGTTAAAACTAGGAACCATTGTTCTCAATTTTTCAGAATCAGTGTATCTCTAGTATTGTTCTCCATTCCCATTTATAAATAGTATGAAATATAATAATTACAGATTCAATGCTGATGGTGGCTCGTCAACAGAATGGATTTTCGAATGAGACAACATCAAATCGAGCTGAGATGCCACCGCAGATGAACGGAGCGGGCTGGGCGCCGCAATTAACGCCCTGCTATCCGCCGTCTTTCACAGCGCCGGTGCCGCCGAATCGAGGTTCGAATCAACGCTGAAGTTGAGCGAGACAAAAATTGTTTGTTGCAGGGATGGCATCGAACTCGACAACGCCGGTAAAATGATCACTTAATATATGCATATATAAGCTGTACCTTTAATAATACCGGTAGAGGATTGTTTTATTTTTATTTTGAGGATTGAATCCAATTTGTTATCATGTACAGGTCACTTGTTATAGCCCACCCCAACCCTAATATTAATTTTTATGTTTTTTTTCTTCTCGTAATTCAAAATGGGTCTTTACCCAAAATATCCCGTTAATAAACTCACAGAGAACTCATTTTTTTCGATTAAAATTTTTCTTGTAATTTATTTCTTTGGTGTATTTTTTGTGCTTTTTAATTGTATTTATTTTCTATGTGTAATTAATAATTTTAATAGGTTTCGCTTGATGAAATAACCCTTCTTTTTTTGAGAAAACGCTACTAATGAGCTCAAATAATTATGACTGGTGTATATTTTTGTTTTTTTTATGGCTAATTTTAAAACTGATATATTGAAAAAATTGCAAAAAATGGTGCGTTCTTTGAATGATTGAAGAAATAAAAATGATTGTTTATAGTTGTATGTATGATTTGGGGTTTTAAGACTTGAAGTTTTTTCTGGGAATGGATTGGATTTCAGTTAACACGCAAATTGAAAAATGAGAGCTCGATTGGTGAATGCTCGAATGCTCGAAATCAAAAATGGAATTATAAGGTAATTGTGAAGAGTAAATTGTTTAAGTAAACGATAAGACATGAGCATGAGCAATTAATTTATCAAAATCAAGGAAGATAACAATCTTCCAATATTTTTAACGTGTTTTAGGATGTACCATATTAATGTACTATTTTAAAGCATAAATATTATCAAAATATAAGAAAATTGTCAATTTCAATTTAATTTTCATAAAAAATAAAGAAATAAATCAGATTTGATCTAGAAATTTTGAAGAAATAGAGAAATTATTAACATGAATTGAATATTTGTTTCAGGATCTCTTTGAGACCGTTGAAAATTATTCAAAAGAAATTGAAATTGCGTTTTAAATTTCTTATATTTCGATAATACGGAAATATAGTCGTGGTGTAGGTTATTGAAAGTCGATTTAAAGGAGAAATGTATGGAAGCAATTAAAAATATAGTCGTCGCCTAATACGATTACCACCGCAAAATGTGGCGCACTTTTTAAATTTAACTTTTAAGATTATTTCCTTGTTTATGCTTGTTCTATACTGTTATATCTTAAATAAATAGAAGAATATGTTATAGATGTTGCTTAAATAGTGGAATAATTGAGGAAAATAATAAAAATTAAATAAAAAAATAATATTTAAAAAAGTGCGCCACATTTTGCGGTGGTAATCGCATTTGGCTACGACTATAAAATATTTTGATTTCATCGTGAATGCATGCGTAATAAAGTTTTTATTTGTATTAGAATAATTAGGATAATTATCTGAACGTATTGGTGACAAAAAAGAAAGTTTCTCTATATTTTTATTTTTTGCTCTGTCATTAACTTCTTTCTTCGGGAATGTTAACATGCAATGTACTGAAGCATACGATTACCGTATATAATCTTTCTCAAATAACACCAGTTGGCAGGGAGTTTTAGCCAAAGTCCAATAGGAGCTTCATTGATTAAGATACAAATATATTAGACCAATTAGTACGGAATCCGAGATCCCGCCCGTCTCTGATGAACACATCGAAACTTTGAAAATACAGAAAACAATTGTAATTTTGTATTTTAGAATTCTCATTGAGTACTTAAAGATTAACATAAGATTTCTTTATTTAAGAATTAAATTGAAAAATGAAACAATAACAAATTATAAAACAAATAACAATTAACAGCAAGTTGGTTTGAAATTGAATAATTATCATTGTTTCCACCAGAGATCGTACCATTTGTTATTCTTTTCGTCAAACACTTCGACAGAATTCCAATCAATAACATACAGTTGATTATTTAATGAATATAATTTGATATCATCTTCTTTCTCCTTTCCAAACTTTTCTTCTTTACTCAATTGATTTGTGGATGGATTATAATGACAATAATATCTAAATACATTATCTAATTGATAAATTATTGAGAATAACTTTAATTCTTCAAAAATCGAATTGATAATCAATGTAACTTTCAATCGAAAAACCAGAAAATGGACAATTTAAGAAAAAATATTCCAATAAGATTTTGGAAGAAACTATATTCAATTTATGTTAGAAAAAAGAGTTCACATTGAAATCAATCCGATTCAAAATAAAAATCTCACTTCCAACCAATAATGAATATTTTTCCGTTAAAAGAGGTACAATCACGTATATAATCAAAGGAAACTGAGGTAGGTGCCAGAACCTGAAAAAATTGATTTTAAATTTTTATTCTCACAACTTTATTATTTTCATGGATTACAAATTAAAAAATTGAAAAGAAAAACAAATAAACAAACCTTTTCAAAAACTGATTTCTCTTTATTGAATTTGTATATTGTGATGGTACAATTTATATTCTGAAATCCTTAAAATTATTAACAGAATCTTATTACGGATGTTAAACTATGCCCACGCCGTATAAATCATTTCCGTGAGATACAATACGGATAATTGAACCATTGGGACGGCCAATAATCTTCCATTCATTTTTGTCGAAATCATATTCCTGAATTTACTCGCACAAATTTGAAAGAAAAAACATAAAAATAATCTCACTTCTAGAGTATCAAGAAAACCATTATTATATCCGCCACAAACGACAATCTTTCCATTATGAATACAAACCTTAGGAAACCCTCGAGCTTTATTCATATCAGCCAACTGTAAGATTCAATCAATTGAAGTCATGATTCTTGCCTGATTACCTTTCTCCGAGTTTTGTCATGCAAATTGTAAACTTCAACTGTTTTCAGAGCATTTTCATCCTTCCAACCGCCAATAATATAAACCTAAAATGTAGATAAATAAAATTAAAATTATTCTATTAAAAGTATAAAAGAAGTGTTGGAAAACAAAACCAACGATTTAATGAGCGAGATTTCTTTGTTACTACGGACTTACATTGTTTTTATGCACAATTGATTTACTGAAATATGGTACCGATATTTGAGTTTCCATTTTCATTGTGTTTGAATTTGTATTATACGCGTAGATTTGAAGATTACCCGGTTCATTGTGATTATGCTGAATATCTATAATAATCTATCATTTATTAGGTAAATAAATTAATTCCCGCGTTTTTTTACGAATAGTAAACTAAAAAATGGGATAAACATTTCCGTCATTAATAAAAGAACAACTTATTACCGGAGTTTGGGCCAGCTATGTGGAATTACTAGTTAAGTAGGCTGTTCTTTTTTATAAATATCGAATTAAAGTCAAAGTTTCGTCTTTGTATAAGAATAGACAGATATTACAGTATATAAGTTCTTCATGATTCTGACCTCCTCGTGGTGAAGAAGGGTAACTGTCCTACGACAAACCGAATGGAGTTTGCCACCATTCGGAGGGCAGGCTAATAGAATCGTCCCTCACACGCGTGCAGTAGCGGCAAATACTTGTACGTGTTGTGGTCCTGGAAGGCCTGGTAAGCCATCTCCATGAATTCATGGAAATTACCATTACCCTCAAAAGAAGAAATAAAAGAAAACCGATGGAAACAGTTCGGGAATCAGCGCCTTTGATGTCACGATCCTCACAACAGAGGCGCCCCGAACGAAGTTGCCGAAGGATCATGGGAACGGAAGACCAACGATTTGGAATACCCCCAACTAACAACAAACTAACCAGAATGGAGAAAAGAGAAAGACAACTGCAAATCGGTACGTGGAATTGTTGCTCAATCGCGGATGGCAAAATGGAGGCTGCCCTTAAGTATTTGATTTCTTCAAAATGCTCAATTCTCGGTCTACAAGAAACTTGCCACGATGTCGACAGCGAAATGCTTCGACTATACGGACACACTTTTTTCTTTGCCAAAAGAACGAAGAAGGATAAAGGAGTGGGTTTCTTTGTTAACAGTAGTTTCATTAACAATGTTATAAACTTCGAGCGTTTGGACGAAAGAACCGCTCTTTTGTCAATTCAATTGCACAAGATCAAAATCGGCATTATCAACTGTTATGCTCCAGTGGCTGGAACATCATCTGACGCAAATAAAGCCGACAAGTACTTTCGAAGTTTATCGACTCACTACAAAAACTGTTCCATGTTACACAATTATACGATTCTCGTCGGCGATTTCAATTCGAACATTGGATGCTCCTCAAATGGGATTTTGAAGCCATGCATTGGTAGTCATTCCACAGGTGAAAGAAATATTCACGGTGATATTTTTATATCTTTCCTCGAGACTACTCGATTACTTCATTTGGCATCCTACTTCCCAAAACCTTTGAAGCGCAAGCATACATATCGTGGGAGAACAGGAGCATGCACGGAAATCGACTTCATACTTGGAAGACACTTAAAGTATGTTGAAGACGTCGACACATTTACATCTCATTTCAACGTGAGCGACCACACTCTGCTCAAGTCAAGGTGGTCATTTCCTACTCAAAAGAAGAAGAAATGGTATAGTCACACGAAGAAGCGAATTGAAAAACTGAACGAGAACTCATATTGTCGTCTTATCAAGGAGAACTTGGTTAAAGGAATTAACTACACACGATTAATAGACGGAATTCGCAACTCTGCTGAAGATTCGAAAATCGAAACCAACGATCGTTCAAATAGACTCTCGCAGAATACTATTAATCTTATGAAAGAACGACACCACATTCGAAATTCCGTACCTTTTGACAACGCCAAATTTAAAAGACTAAGCAAACAAGTGAGAATATCCTTGAAAGAAGACTTGGAAAAGCGGAAGCTGATGATAATTAACGATGCTGCAATCAAGTTACGTACAAAGCGTCTAAGAGCTTTAAAAGACGATTCACCTCCTCTATTGAAACTTAAGAGATGCGATGGTACGACGACCTATAATTGTGACGAAATCGCGAAAATTATCGAAGCACACTTCAAAAAGATTTATAATTCCGATGTCAATGATGTCAATACTCCCGAACTTTTTGAAGTAGACGAAGACGCCCATATTCCGGAAATTTTAGAATCTGAAGTTTTCAATGCGATCAAGAATACAAGGATGCAATCCGCGCCTGGAAAAGATGAAATCACTCCAATGATGCTCAAATGCGCAGATGAGGATATCACTCCACACTTGACACACGCATTCAACACGATTTTGACCGGAGGAATAATACCAGACGATTGGAAAATCGCTAAAATGACCCTCCTTCCAAAAAAGAAGGACGCGGACACCATATCGCAATATCGTCCAATATCCCTGCTCTCAGTCGTTTCCAAGATGTACACGAAGATTCTAACCAATCGTCTCATTCCGTTCAGCGAAGGTTACTTGGAAGAATCTCAACAAGGCTTCAGATCTGGAAGATCATGCATCGACAATATCCATTCTGTCCGGCAACTGATTGAGAAGTGCAACGAATTCAAAATCCCACTGGTGCTTGCTCTAATCGATTTTTCGGCCGCTTTCGACAGAATCTCCCATGAATCGATAGGTCATTCTTTACACGTCGCTGGCGTTCCGCCTTACCTTATCAATTCAGTAAAGAGAATGTTGTCAGGAGGAACTGCAAAAATCAGAATCCATGGGAAAGCAATCGAAATTCCATTGAAAAGAGGGGTGCGTCAAGGTGACTCGGCATCGCCATCCCTGTTCGCATTTGCTCTCCAAATGATTCTCGATGAGGCCGACAAGGATAGTGCGGAAGAATCGGAAGGTATACGTGCTGATGGGAAGATTTTGAAACGACTCGAGTTCGCCGACGACGTGGTGCTAATTGGTAGTTCCTCAGAAGAAATCAACCGGCGTCTGAATCAACTCGAAGAAAAGGCTAGAAACCATGGTCTAGAAGTCAACCCAACGAAGACGATGATCCTACACAACGACTACGCTACCAAAGACCCCATATTTTCAGGTGGTTCTGTTTGCTCATCAGTAGCTGGTGCCAAATACTTGGGTAGTTTCATCGCGATCGACGGTTCGTTGAAGGAGGAGGTTTCCCGAAGAATCAAGGCAGCTTGGGCGGCTTACTACAAGTGCAAGCCTCTATTTCCTCACATTCCAGCAAAGGGAAAAAGAGAGCTTGTTCATCAGAACATCGTTCCGGCCTTGCTCTACGGTTGCGAAACTTGGTGCCCTTCCAAGGAAACTCTCCAACGACTCCAAAGAACTCTGGACATCATCTGCTTTCACGCCAATGTCGAAGGATCCATTTCGGTTGATTTGCTAATTCGGAGGAAGCTGCTCAGTTGGGCTGGACATGTCGCAAGGCTGCCGGACACGAGGTGGAGCAGAATTCTTTCAGAATGGGATCCACGAGGCTGGTCAAGGGCAAGAGGGAGACCCAAAGGAAGGTGGTCGGACACAGTCAAGCTCTGGGTCGCGAAATTCGTCCACGAGAAGTCTACCACCCGGGCAACAAGGAGAAGAATCGGTATTCTCGAGGAGAAGACGGCTTGGTCAACATTGGCAAGGCGAAGCCGAACACTCTGGAGAGAGTTGGTCCGCATCTCGACGCAGTCGGAATGAAGTCGGACAATCAAGTAATCAAGTAAAGTAAGTAATCAGTTTTATAAAATAATCATACCTTTCAAATGATATACAATTTCCTCTTTCTCGGATGCACAATTCGATTGAGCATTTACCAACAGCTTCTTCTCGATGTCGTCTATCGAATTCTAAAACTTAAATGTATCCCATATAAACCATCAATAAACAAACTGAAATATTCTGATGGCAGCATGTTAATCTCTTTGATAGAACTTTCGACTTTTCGATGAATTCCATAACTCGTTTGGGATAATTAGTTAATTGGTCAATAGTTAATTGAGCAACATAGGCAAGTAAGCTGGAGATGTTCTAAACAAAGAATTAAGAGAGGAGGAGGTTTAATTTAAATTAAAACTTTAATCATTCCTCGATCATTTCCTAATTTGTGATAGAATTATGAATAAAAACCCAATAAACGTACTATTCGATATTCTTCCAATTTCTGATTCACTTCTTCCTTCAGCTTGTCGAAGGAACTCAGGAAACCTTCAATTTCTTCTTTTATTCCACTTATTCTTTTCGAAAATATTGATTGTATTGTTTGCTGAAATTGAATTGAAGAAATCGTAAAGTAGGCTCTATTTATTTTCTATTTTTTAAACTTGGATGTCACCTGGATCTTTTTAAAGGATCCAATTCGATGTCCATAATGAACGGAATGATTACTACAATCAGCACAGAATGATGACAACTCGGCCTTTAATCAATGAAATCGTCTGGAATTGGAAATATGAAAACCTGCTTGATGCACTCGGCTGAAGATTGATTTTCTGTATTCCAATTAACACCAATTTCATCTTCATTTTTAGATTTTGAGTAATGTTTCCTCAGAATTCCTTTTTTGAGATTGCAATCAATGCAAATGAAGAGTTTCCTCGATTCCTTCTTGCACAAACTGCAAATCCCCTCCATTTCCTGTTTCATTTTGTTTTGATATTCGATTATATCTGAAATATATTCTTATCATATCTAAAAACAATTAGAATATTTGTAGAAATTATTAAATTAAATATAAAATGATTAATTTCAAACTAAACACACTCATCATCGCAAAACTAACAACAATTTCCTGAAATGATCCATTTCGTCTACAAACCGGACAAGTTTTACATCTAAATTCCGGATATAATCTCTTATTCAATTCAGATTATCATTTTACCTTTCATCACTTGCACAAATAGCACAAATTGAATGTCCACAACGCCCCATACATGGCTTACGTGATTCCGTGTCTGAAATAAAAGAAATAATATGAATAAACAAATAATTAATTTGTGAGAAATCAATTAAAACCAACCGTATTCCAAACAACAAACAGAACATTGCATGATTTCATCCATTATCGATCTGCAAATGAAGATTACCTTAGGTAATAAAAAGTAAAAACAATCAAATTGAAAGAAAAAAGGGAAATCAATAAAATATACACAATGAAATACAGTATCCAGGAAAGAAACAGCAAAACAGGGAACATAATCGACAACATACAACGACAACTTGTCAAATATTGTTTTCTATTATTTTCGATGATATCTGGGATATTAATGAAGAATGGAATAATCGCTGTCTTCCAATAAAAAAAGTAAACATACATATCAATCCATAATTGATAACAGCTCCATGGGAATCTGTGTCTGAAAAGGAAAAAGATTTAATATTCATAATTAATTCAAAAACCAACCGTAATCTGAAAAACACACAGAATTTCGTTCATTTTGTAAAATGAAAATAAAATAATCAAACAATCACTTATTCATTATTAAATTTATTCACACAAACACACATCTGCTGACTCGTCACAGACGTCGTGGAACAATACAAATTGGAACTTGGAACACTCGATCAATTGCGAACGAAAGGATGCTTTCAGCGCTACCATACCTCCTTAGGTCCGGCTGCGCAGTTGTCGCCCTTCAAGAAACTCACCACGAGACGGATCGCGATAACTCCATCTTCTACGGCCACCAATTTCTATACGCATCGCGCACCACGAAGGACCACGGCACAGGATTTTTCGTGCACAGACGTTTCAAAAATCTAATCACAGATTTTCGTACCTTCGATGCGAGAACATCACTACTTACAATGTCAATTGGAAAAAATAGAATTGGTCTGTTGAATGTCTACGCTCCAGTTGCTGGATCTAAAGCGGACCTAAAGAAAGCGGAAGACTATTACAAGAAACTTTCGAACTATTACGCCATATCGAATTCCTCCCACGATTTCGTTATAGTCCTTGGCGATTTCAACGCATCGATTGGAAATACCTCAGACGGCTCGATGGTACCAACGTTTGGTAAACACGCGTATGGTCAGGGAAATATGAATGGCGACTTTCTTCTTTCGTTTATGGAAGCCAAAGGACTCAAAGATGCCGCATCGCACTTTCCGAAGAAGTCCAACCGAAAAGCGACGTATATCAGCCCATGCGGTCTGCATCGATCCGAAATAGATCGAGTCGCCGTTTCCAGCCTCTCTTTCCTTCACGACATCGACACTTTCCGCGCTCCTCATCAAAGTGATCACACCCTCCTCAAATCACGATGGCACTTTCCAAGGAAGATACTCCCGAAGAGCATCATCGAACGAAACCCATCAAAGCAAACCTCTTCTTCTAAGTCCATAAACCTGTTCTCATTTCGACAGCTTCTCTTATCACGAAATCTCGAAGCTGAGGACAACCACCATTCCTTCTGCGAGTCACTAAGGCAATGCGCCGAAGAAGCACAAGACAAGAGGAATGCAATCGATAGACTGTCAAGCCGCTCAAAAGAGCTACTCGAAATTCGTCATCAGATTCGTCACCACACTCCCTTCGACGCAGCTAAATTCAAGGAGGCATCGGACAAAGCGCGCAAATCACTGGAAGAAGACGTGAAAAGACATCGTGAAGCCATTCTCGCTGGTCTAATTGCGAAACTCAACACGAAGAAACTCCGTTTTCTAGATGAAAAGACAATACCATTGCACAAACTGACGCGGCAAAACGGAGATGTCACGTATAACAGGGAGGAGATTCGCGAACTAGTCAAATCGCACTTCTGCAACCTCTATAAAGACTCTTCTCGATCAACATCGTATGTGTCACCGCAGAATCCAACGCATGGAAGCTCCAACATCGACGAATTGCCCGACATTCTTCCGGACGAGGTGGAACATGCAATCGGCCAACTCAGAAACGAGTCCGCTCCAGGTCACGACGGCATTACACCGACGATGCTAAAAGCCAATCCTGAACTTCTTTCCATTCCGTTGGCCAAGATGATGAACCGTGCAATCCATGAGAAATGCACGCCTCCGGACTGGAAGAAGGCTAAGGTCACGCTGTTACCCAAGAAAAAGGATGCCGAAACGCTCAAACACTACCGTCCCATCGCGTTGACGTCAATTATCTCCAAGATATTCTCGAAGATTTTGACGACACGTCTAGGCTCCTACTCGAAGGTATACCTGGAAGAGACTCAAAACGGTTTTCGGGCTGGTCATTCGTGCATCGACAACATCCAATGCGTCAGACAACTAATCGAAAAGTGCAACGAATTCAAACTTCCGTTGGTTCTCGCTTTCATCGATTACTCCAGTGCCTTCGACAAGATTTCCCATTCCGCGATAAACAACGCCCTGGTCGAAGCTGGAGTTCCTAACGAGCTCAAAGACGCAATCATGGAGACTACAAACGACGGACTTGCCCAATTCGAGGTTCATGGAGAACTTATCGATGTGCCACTGGAACGAGGAGTGAGGCAAGGCGACTGAGCCTCTCCGACACTCTTTGCCTACGGTTTGCAAAGAATTCTTGACAAAGTCGACAGGAAAAGGAGATCGAGCGAATCATGTACCGAAGATGGAATAATGATTGACGGGAGAAGACTGGAACGTCTCGAGTTTGCCGACGATGTGGTGCTCATTGGAAAAAGCTGCAACGAAATCGAGGATCGTCTGAATCTCCTCGTGGAGGAAAGCAGACTTTGCGGCTTGGAGATCAACACAGGCAAAACCGTCATTCTCCACAACGACCACACTCCTTCGACTCCAATCAGGTGCCAGGGTGAAGTTTGCACTTCAACCAGGGGGCTTCGATACCTGGGCAGATGGATCTGCATCGACGGCTCGCTTGACGACGAAATAAAACGTAGGATCAAGTCCGCTTGGGCAGCGTTCTCGAAATGCAAACCACTGCTCCCGATGCTCGACAGCGACAAGAAAAAGAAGCTGATTTTTCAGAATGTGCTCCCCGCCATGCTTTATGGCTCCGAGACATGGACTCCCACCCGCGACCAGATCTGCCGACTTCAACGTTCCCTGAATGTACTCCTTTTCCATGCTGAGTGCAACATTCCGATCGATATCGCCACCATTGTCGATAACAGGAAATTACAGTGGGCCGGTCATGTCGCTCGACTGCCGCCCACACGATGGACAAGGACTGTCACGGAATGGACACCAAGGGGTGCTCAGCGATCGAGAGGACGACCCAAAGACAGGTGGGACAAGCGAGTCAAGGAGCGGGTTGCCGAATTTGTGGACCATGAATCAAGGACATGCACATCCGGAAGAAGAAGATTGGGAATGCTCCAGAAGAAAACGACGTGGTCTACATTGGCGAGATGCAGTCGTTCGAGATGGAGGGAGATAGTTCGCAACCGCTTATGCGGCTGATTCGAACTCCAAAGTATCCAAAGTAAGTACCTTTTTGAGCAAGCCAAAGTTTATCATGATGCCAAGTTTCAGTCCGACAAATATTCTCGCGTGAACAATCAAAACTTCAATTATTAAATACTACTTCTAGATTTATCCAAAAATATCTTTAAACTATAATATTTCCGAGAATAATAATATCAAAATAGACAAGTGCTCCTCCTAGAAGGAGAGCAGTGTCCTTTTATAATAAAGAAAAGCAAAAATAATTAAAATCGAGCCGATCAGACAAACAATGTGCTCGTTGAGAGTATCTCGTCAATCAATTTGTCGCCGTCAGTGATCTCGAATAGCGACAACACGAGAAGAGAGTTGACCAGCTCCAGGAGTTCTTCCTGAAAACAATCCCCGTCTTCAAGAATGTCTGAAAACACACCCACAGCACAATGTTGGCCGCCTTGACCTTCATCTTCACCGTAGATGTCTAGGCAGTGTCTGAAAGTCGTCGCAATCATTGCTCGCTAGAAGATATCAAACAACTTGAACAGCGACTCAATCATCAACGGCTTTTGCCGTTTGCTCACTTGTCAGCCATTGTCGTCGAACTTGAATTGAGCTGCAATCGATGCTCCAAAGAATACAAACGCTTCGAAAAATAGCTAAAAATAAAAGACGAACTTTTAGTTTTCTCGTCCCCCCCTCCTTTGGCAAATAGCCAACAAAAATGTGTTTCCTCTATTTCGATGTTATTGTCCGGGTGTGCAAATTGCAAATTAAATCTAAACCTGTCTCAAGCGAGACCATTTTATTATTCGGAATACTCCTTTACCACTGATTTTTGAATAACCTGGAATATTAGGATCCTAATTTGGTTCATCCTAATCCCGCTGCGGTACCACTCCTGGTTCTTAGAGGCGAAAAACTCGCCCGTTTTCGACATCGGCCAGGTCATTGAAGCTACGACCAAGAAGAAAGTGTGTCATTTATGATAATCAGATGGCGCAAGGTCCGCACTATAAGCTGGATGTGGAAGAAGTTCAATGGCGTCGAGATGTTTCATCTTTTCCTTCGTTTGTCTCCGCTTTGCCTTGTATTGTTGAAGGAATATCCGCTTCTGATTAATCAATTCTGGATATATTCGATCAAGTTGGACGCGATAGAGGTCTGCTTCGATGGTCAGACCGTTTGGAACTACCTAGCTCGAAGTAAATTACGCCTTTGAAATCCCACGAAACACACAGAAGTGCCTTTTTTAAAGAAACGATCACATTTTGCTACCGCAACCATTGATTTTGTCTGTCCTGATTACTGAAGTAGACCCACTTTTCTGCACCAGTTACATTTCTACGAATAAAACGAGAATCTTTTCTTGCTTTCGGCAAGTATCGACACGTTTTATTTATTTATTTTATTTAAAAGACGTGTACTAGACACGTGAAGAAAAGTAATGTTAAAATACCACAAAAAACATACAAAAAAAGAAACCGTAGGGGTTTGTTTAAAAAATCTAACAAAAACCAGACAATTAAAACAAAAAATGTAGCAGAATTTAAATAATGTAGATAAAATTAAGTTAAAGTGTTCAAAGAAGGGAAAACAGAAGGAAATCGGATAGGGAAATAATCAATTACTCGATTAAGTGGGATCCCAAAGGAAATTATAACAAATATGCCAGAGGAAGGAAAATTTTGAATAAAGAGATGTCGTACAACTGATGTTTGAGAAATATCGAGCTCGTACTTATTGATGGATTGGTCTTCACACCATCACGGATTTCTTCAGAATCCACTGTCGTAGGTCGGCCTGAATGTGTCCTGTCCTTGAGATCAATGTCGTCGTCGTTAAACCTTTTGAACACAGTACGATCCGGGACCATAAAAACATTTTGGTTCACTCTAATATATAAGGTGCTCTTGTGTTAAACATTATATTACATATTTCCTCTTCTTTTGATTGTTTGAAATGTTATTATTCTATTGAACTGCACGTGTAAATCAGAAGCAGTTGGCAAGAACGTATTTATCCAACAGCCTTGGAAAATCAACTGATAAATAAACTTTTCCAGTAAATTATATAAACCGTCGACTGTCGTATGTCGGTCTGGATGTGTCTTGTCCTCAGTGTGGCCGTCGTTAAATCTTTTGAACCAATTTCGTGCAGTACGATCCGAGACCTATTGTCGTCTTCAACTTGGAATATCTTTTTAGTCTCTCCAGCTGCGTTGAAGCCTTGATTCCAGTAAGAACACGAATTTCGGATTTTTCCATATTTCTTCTACAAGGTAAAACAATTTTAAATAAAAGACCAATTAAACATTTATATATATATATATATATAATGCAGCTGCTGACCGAAGTGTTCGATAAGAAGTTGACGAACAATTGGCAAGAGGAGCTCAAGAATGAAGATCGCAGCATGGCGAAACCATCTGGAAGTTTCAGCGAGACTCGTGCTGGACACTTTCGGCGATATTTCGGTGCAGGAGATTAGGCAAGGATTCGAGCTGCGGTTCAGACAGGATTATGATCAAGTCTTGTCGTTGATCGCTGATAAGTTGAAGGATGCTCCGTGATTTTTTTTTGATTTTTGATATTATATGTTTTTCTTGGTCCCACTGAACGAGTTTTATTGTCGAAATGCTGGTGATTATCAGTTGCCGTTCGTATAGGTTGTGTTTATGGTTAAAAAACGTTTCAATATATTGCTGTTTTTGATGTTTTAGATGAAGAATTCGACTACTTCGAAATATTGTTTTCGTTACATTTTACGGCTTATCCCCTACTATTCTTGTATTAGAGCGACCCGAAGAGTTTATGTTAGGAGTTAAGACGCATGTAAACTACTTGGAACCAGCAAGAGGGCTTACCATGACTGGCTCGCCTTAAAACTCAATCTAATAATAAAATCTATTAGTAAAATATAATAGAATGCACGAGAATAGATGAACTAGGGGAATAGGAATTGCTCACATCTTGACTCGGCTCGGCGACCATCGTGGGACTTTCAGCCTGCTGAGTAGACGACTGACTGATAGCATCAAGGGAAGGAGGCGGGACCACAAGAGGTCCTGTTCCATAATGTATGCTCGCGTGTCTCCGGTCTGTGTCTTCTTTGCGATTGTCGTAACATTTTTAATAATTTGAGCTTCTTTCTTCGGGAATGTTAACATGCAATGTACTGAAGCATACGATTACCGTATATAATCTTTCTCAAATAAGATCAGTTGGCAGGGAGTTTTAGCCAAAGTCCAATAGGAGCTTCATTGATTAAGATACAAATATATTAGTCGAATTAGTACGGAATCCGAGATCCCGCCCGTCTCTGATGAACACATTGAAACTTTGAAAATACAGAAAACAATTGTAATTTTGTATTTTAGAATTCTAATTGAGAACTTAAAGATTAACATAAGATTTCTTTATTTAAGAATTAAATTGAAAAATTAAACAATAACAAATTATAAAACAAATAAAAATTAACAGCAAGGTGGTTTGAAATTGAATAATTATCATTGTTTCCTCCAGAGCTCGTACCATTTGTTGTTCTTTTCGACAAACATTTCGACAGATTTCGAATCAATAGCATACAGTTGATTATTTAATGAATGCAATGTGGCAGAATATTCTTTCTCCTTTCCAAACTCTTCTACTTTACTCAATTCATTCGTGGATGGATTATAATGCCAATAATAACTAAATAAGTTTTCTAATTGATAAATTATTGAGAGTAACTTTAATAATTCAAAAAATCGAATTGATAATCAATGTAACTTTCAATCAAAAAACCAGAAAATGGACAATTTAAGAAAAAAAGAATATTCCAATAAGATTTCGGAACAAACTCTTTAATATTTAGAAAAATGAGTTCACATTGAAATCAATCCGATTCTCAATAAAAATCTCACTTTTGGGCAAGAATGAATATTTTTCCGTTAAAAGAGGTACAATCACGTATATAACCAAAGGAAACTGAGGTAGGTGCCAGAACCTGAAAAATTGATTTTAAAATTTTATTCTCACAACTTTATTATTTTCATGGATTACAAATTCCAAAAATTAAAAAGAAAAACAAATAAACAAATAAACAAACCTTTTCAAAAACTGATTTCTTTTTATTGAATTTGTATATTGTGATGGTATCATATATATTCTGAACTCCTTAAAATTATTAACAGAATCTTATTACGGATATTAAACAATGCACACGCCGTATAAATCATTTTCGTGAGATACAATACGGTAATAATCTGAATCATCATCTATTCTTCCAATAATCTTCCATTTATTTTTGTCGAAATCATATTCCTGAATTTACTCGCAGAAATTTGAAAGAAGAAATACAAAAATAATCTCACTTCTAGACTATCAATATAACCTTTATTATATCCGCTATAAACGATAATCTTTCCATTATGCATACAAACTAAAGGATTCGATTGAGCTTCATTCAAATCAGCCAACTGTAAGATTCAATCAATTGAAGTAATGATTCTTCCCTGATTACCTTTCTCCGAGTTTTGTCATTCAAATTGTAAACTTCAACTGTTTTCAGAGCATTTCCGTCCTTCCTACCACCAATAATATAAACCTCAAAAATTAAATCAAATTAAAATTATTCTATTAAGAATATAAAAGAAGTGTTGGAAAACAAAACCAACGATTTAATGAGCGAGATTTCTTTGTTATTACGGACTTACATTGTTTTTATGCACAATTGAATTACTGTTATATGGTACCGATAATTCAGTTTCCATTTTCATTGTGTTTGAAATTGTATTATACGCGTAGATTTCGAGTTTGCCCAGTTCACTGTTCTTATAATGAATATCTATAATAATCTATCATTTATTAGGTAAATAAATTAATTCCCGCGTTTTTTTACGAATAGTAAACTTTAAAAAATGGGATAAAAATTTCCTTCATTAATAAAAGAACAACTTTTTACCAGAGTTTGGGCCAGCTATGTGTAATTACTAGTTAAGTAGGCTTTTCTTTTTTATAAATATCGATTTAAAGTCAAAGTTTCGTCTTAGTATAAGTATAGACAGATATTACAGTATATAACAATTAGTTTTAAAAATTGTTTGATTTGAAAAAGTCAAGAAAAAACGCGGAATTTAATTTCTACAACTAATATAAAGTTGCAAAAAGATTTGTTTTTGTTAAATAATCTTACGTTTCAAATAATATACAATTTCCTCTTTCTCGGTTGCACAATTCGATAGAGCATTTAACAACAGCTTCTTCTCGATGTCGTCTATCGAATTCTAAAATTTGATATGAATCCCATATAAACAATCAATAAACAAACTAAAATATTCTGATGGCAGCATGTTATTCCCTTTGATTGAACTTTCGACTTTTCGATGAATTCCATAACTCGACTGGGATAATTAGCAAATGAGTCAATAGTTAATTGAGCAACATAATCGAGTAAGCTGGAGATGTTCTAAATAAAGAATTAAGATGAGAGAAGGAGGTTTTCCCTATAATAATTTTACATAAAACTTTAATCATTCCTCGATCATTTCCTAATTTATGATTTAACTTTGAATAAAACCCCAACAAACGTACATTTCGATATTCTTCCAATTTCTGATTCACTTCTTCCTTCAGTTTGTCGAAGGAACTCAGGAAACCTTCAATTTGTTCTTTTATTCCACTCATTCCTTTCGAAAATATTGATTGTATTGTTTGCTGAAATTGAATTGAAGAAATCGTAAAGTAGGCTCTATTTATTTTCTAATTTTCAAACTTTGATGTCACCTGGATCTTTTTAAAGGATCCAATTCGATGTCCATAATGAACGGAATGAATACTACAATCACCACAGAATGATGAAAACTCGGCCTTTAATCAATGAAATCGACTGGAATTGGAAATATGACAACCTGCTTGATGCACTCGGCTGAAGATTGATTTTCTGTATTCCAATTAACACCAATTTCATCTTCATTTTTAGATTTTGAGTAATGTTTCCTCAGAATTCCTTTGTTGAGATTGCAATCAATGCAAATGAAGAGTTTCCTCGATTCCTTCTTGCACAAACTGCAAATCCCCTCCATTTCCTGTTTATTTTTGTTTTTAAATTCGATGATGTCTGAAATATATTCTTATCATATCTAAAAGCAGTTATAATATTAGAAGAAATAATTGAAATAAATATAAAATGATTAATTTCAAATAAAACACACTCATTAATACATAACTGACAACAATATCCTGAAATGAACCATCTCTTCTACAAATCGGACAATTTTTACATCTAAATTCCGGAATTAATCTGTTATTCAATTCGGATTATCATTTTACCTTTCATCATTTGCACAAATAACACAAATCGAATGTCCACATTTGCCAATACATGGCTTACGTGATTCCGTGTCTGAAATAGAAGAAATAATATGAATAAACAAATAATTAATTTGTGAGAAATCAATTAAAACCAACCGTATTCCAAACAACAAACAGAGCATTGCATGATTTCATCCATTATCGATCTGCAAATGAAGATTACCTTACTTTAGGTAATAAAAAGTGAAACCAATCAAATTGAAAGAAAAACGAGAAATCAATAAAACGTGGACAATTAAATACAGTATCCAGGAAAGAAACAGCAAAATAGGGAACCTAATCGACAACATACAACTACAACTTGTCAAATATTGTTTTCTATTATTTTCGATGATATCTGGAATATTAATGATTAATGGTTTCCATTTAAAAAAGTAAACATACATATCAATCCATAATTGATAACAGCTCCATGGGAATCTGTGTCTGAAATAGAAAAAAGATTTAATATTCATAATTAATTCAAAAACCAACCGTAATCTGAAAAACACCCAGAAAACTTCAAAAACTTGTCCATTTTTTAAAATGAAAATAAAATAATCAAACAATCACTTATTTATTATTAAATTTGTGTGTTTGTGTGGAGCATCTTCTCCATTATTTTGATAATTCTGAGCACATAAATGGTCTGTTATCAGTTGCACATTGGTTAAAATGAGAAATTGTTTTGATTAAATTTCAATTCCATTTCTTTCAAATTTTTCCAACGGATATCAATATATTTTTCATTTGACTGAAGTAAACACAATTATTCCTTTATTAGAAATATTCTTCTTGATATGGAGAGAACCTTCTTTGAGCAAGCCAAAGTTTATCATGATGCCAAGTTCCAGCGCGACTAATATTCTCGCGTGAACAATCAAAACTTCAATTATTAAATACTACTTCTAGATTTATCCAAAAATATCTTTAAACTATAATATTTCCGAGAATAATAATATCAAAATAGACAAGTGCTCCTCCTAGAAGGAGAGCAGTGTCCTTTTATAATAAAGAAAAGCAAAAATAATTAAAATCGAGCCGATCAGACAAACAATGTGCTCGTTGAGAGTATCTCGTCAATCAATTTGTCGCCGTCAGTGATCTCGAATAGCGACAACACGAGAAGAGAGTTGACCAGCTTCAGGAGCTCTTCCTGAAAACAATCCCCGTCTTCAAGAATGTCTGAAAACACACCCACAGCACAATGTTGGCCGCCTTGACGGTTCCTTCATCTTCACCGTAGATGTCTAGGCAGTGTCTGAAAGTCGTCGCAATCAGAGCTCGCTAGAAGATATCAACCAACTTGACCAGTGAATCGACCATCAATGATGATAATAAATAGAAATTTATTTGGAAGACCCGTAACCGGTCATTATAAACGAACAGATGGAAACATTCTAAACACGCCAATTCGAAATTAAGATTATTGAATATTTAAACGTGTATTACTAATTTACATTTACACAATTGTTATTTACAATTATTGTCGTGGTGTAGGTTGATGAAAAATTAGGGGTAAAGGAGCATACCGAAAAAAATATGGTCTCGCTTGGGCTGGTGTAGATTTAATTTGCAATTTGTTTATTATTCCGCATTTCTTTTTATCATCACATTATTGTTGTTTTATATTGAAGAGAACTTACTTGGTAGCTGCTGACGATACGAACTCCAAAGTAAGTTCTCTTACTAATTTTCTCTTACTAATTGGTTGTTACATCTACATAATACCTACTAAACAATACAACACATAATAAATGCGAAATAATAAACAAATTGCAAATTAAATCTACACCAGCCCAAGCGAGACCATATTTTTTTCCGGTATGCTCCTTTACCACTAATCCCCTTCACGATTCTTGCCTTGTCATGTCCTTCACGATTCTTGCCTCCACGTGGCGAAGGACGTCAACTGTCCTACAACAAAATCGGTGGAAATGGGTACCTTCGATGGCGCAGGCCAAAAGAATCAGCCCTCGTCTCAAAGATTGTAGCGCCCGATACTAATCTTTGTTTCGATCCTGGGAGGTAATAGCCAACAAAAATGTGTTTCCTCTATTTCGATGTTATTGTCCGGGTGTGCAAATTGCAAATTAAATCTAAACCTGTCTCAAGCGAGACCATTTTATTATTCGGAATACTCCTTTACCGCTGATTTTTGAATAACCTGGAATATTAGGATCCTAATTTGGTTCATCCTAATCCCGCTGCGGTACCACTCCTGGTTCTTAGAGGCGAAAAACTCGTCCGTTTTCGACATCGGCCAGGTCATTGAAGCTACGACCAAGAAGAAAGTGTGTCATTTATGATAATCAGATGGCGCAAGGTCCGCACTATAAGCTGGATGTGGAAGAAGTTCAATGGCGTCGAGATGTTTCATCTTTTCCTTCGTTTGTCTCCGCTTTGCCTTGTATTGTTGAAGGAATATCCGCTTCTGATTGATCAATTCTGGATATATTCGATCAAGTTGGACGCGATAGAGGTCTGCTTCGATGGTCAGACCGTTTGGAACTACCTAGCTCGAAGTAAATTACGCCTTTGAAATCCCACGAAACACACAGAAGTGCCTTTTTTAAAGAAACGATCCATTTTGCTACCGCAACCATTGATTTTGTCTGTCCGGATTACTGAAGTAGACCCACTTTTCTGCACCAGTTAGATTTCTACGAATAAAACGAGAATCTTTTCTTGTTTTCGGCAAGTATCGACACGTTTTATTTATTTATTTTATTTAAAAGACGTGTACTAGACACGTGAAGAAAAGTAATGTTAAAATACCACAAAAAACATACAAAAAAAGAAACCGTAGGGGTTTGTTTAAAAAATCTAACAAAAACCAGACAATTAAAACAAAAAATGCAGCAGAATTTAAATAAACTAGATAAAATTAAGTTAACTTGTTCAAAGAAGGGAAAACAGAAGGAAAGGGTATAGGGAAATAATCAATTACTCGATTAAGTGGGATCCCAAAGGAAATTATAACAAATATGCCAGAGGAAGGAAAATTTTGAATAAAGAGATGTCGTACAACTGACTTATTGATGGATTGGTCTTCACACCATCACGGATTTCTTCAGAATCCACTGTCGTAGGTCGGCCTGAATGTGTCCTGTCCTTGAGATCAATGTCGTCGTCGTTAAACCTTTTGAACACAGTACGATCCGGGACCATAAAAACATTTTGGTTCACTCTAATATATAAGGTGCTCTTGTGTTAAACATTATATTACATATTTCCTCTTCTTTTGATTGTTTGAAAAGTTATTATTCTATTGAACTGCACGTGTAAATCAGAAGCAGTTGGCAAGAACGTATTTATCCAACAGCGTTGGAAAATCAACTGATAAATAAACTTTTCCAGTAAATTATATAAACTGTCGACTGTCGTATGTCGGTCTGGATGTGTCTTGTCCTCAGTGTGGCCGTCGTTAAATCTTTTGAACCAATTTCGTGCACTACGATCCGAGACCTATTGTCGTCTTCAACTTGGAATATCTTTTTAGTCTCTCCAGCTGCGTTGAAGCCTTGATTCCAGTAAGAACACGAATTTCGGATTTTTCCATATTTCTTCTACAAGGTAAAACAATTTTAAATAAAAGACCAATTAAACATTTATATATATATATTGCAGCTGCTGACCGAAGTGTTCGATAAGAAGCTGGCGAACAATTGGCAGAAGATTCTCGAAGAGCTAAAGAATGAAGGTCGCAGCATGGCGAAACCATCGCTGGAAGTTTCAGCGAGACTCGTGCTGGACACTTTCGGCGATATTTCGGTGCAGGAGATTAGGCAAGGATTCGAGCTGGGGTTCAGACAGGATTATGATCAAATCTTGTCGTTGATGGCTGATAAGTTGAAGGATGCTCCGTGATTTTTTTTTTGATTTTTGATATTATATGCTTTTCTTGGTCCCACTGAACGAGTTTTATTGTCAAAATGCTGGTGATTATCAGTTGACGTTTGTATAGGTTGTGTTTATGGTTGAAAAACGTTTCAATATATTGCTGTTTTTGATGTTTTAGATGAAGAATTCGACTACTTCGAAATATTGTTTTCGTTACATTTTGCGGCTTATCCCCTACTCTCCTTGTATTAGAGCGGTCCGAATGTTAGGAGTTAAGACGCATGTAAACTACTTGGAACCAGCAAGAGGGCTTACTATGACTGGCTCGCCTTAAAACTCAATCTAATAATAAAATCTATTAGTAGAATATAATAGAATGCATAATACAGAATGCACGAGAATAGATGAACTAGGGGAATAGGAATTGCTCACATCTTGACTCGGCTCGGCGACCATAATTCGTTCCAGATAAATTCCATAATTCGACTGGGATAATTAGTTAATTGGTCAAAAGTTAATTGCGCAACATAGGCAAGTAAGCTGGAGATGTTCTAAACAAAGAATTAAGATGGGAGAAGGAGGTTTAATTTAAATTAAAACTTTAATCATTCCTCGATCATTTCCTAATTTGTGATTTAACTTTGAATAAAACCCCAATAAACGTACATTTCGATATTCTTCCAATTTCTGATTCACTTCTTCCTTCAGCTTGTCAAAGGAACTCAGGTAACCTTCAATTTGTTCTTTTATTCCACTCATTTCTTTCGAAAATATTGTTTGCTGAAATTGAATTATAGAAATCGTAAAGTAGGCTCTATTTATTTTCTAATTTTCAAACTTTGATGTCACCTGGATCTTTTTAAAGGATCCAATTCGATGTCCATAATGAACGGAATCAATACTACAATCAGCACAGAATGATGACAACTCGGCCTTTAATCAATGAAATCGACTGGAATTGGAAATATGTCAACCTGCTTGATGCACTCGACTGAAGATTGATTTTCTGTATTCCAATTAACACCAATTTCATCTTCAATTTTAGATTTTGAGTAATGTTTCCTCAGAATTCCTTTGTTGAGATTGCAATCAATGCAAATGAAGAGTTTCCTCGATTCTTTCTTGCACAAACTGCAAATCCCCTCCATTTCCTGTTTCATTTTGTTTTTAAATTCGATTATATCTGAAATATATTCTTATCATATCTAAAAACAATTAGAATATTTGTAGAAATTATTAAATTAAATATAAAATGATTAATTTCAAATTAAACACACTCATTAATCCAAAATTGACAACAATTTCCTGAAATGAGCCATCTTTTCTACAAACCGGGCAAGTTTTACATCTAAATTCCAGGTATAATCTGTTATTCAATTCAGATTATCATTTTACCTTTCATCATTTGCACAAATAACACAAATCGAGTGTCCACATTTGCCCATACACGGTTTATGTGATTCCGTGTCTGAAATAAAATCAATAATATGAATAAACAAATAATTAATTTGTGAGAAATCAATTAAAACCAACCGTATTCCAAATAACAAACAGAACACTTCATGATTTCATCCATTATCGATCTGCAAATGAAGATTACCTTACTTAGGTAATAAAAAGTGGAACCAATCCAATTGAAAGAAAAACGAGCCATCAATAAAACGTGGACAATTAAATACAGTATCCAGGAAAGAAACAGCAAAACAGGGAACATAATCGACAACATATGAGTATTTTTCCAAAAAATTAGATTTGAGCACGTGTTCTGAGCTCATTTCATTATCCTATCAGTTGGAGTTCTATCAAATTGATATTCTCATTAGGTATATTGAAGATTATATTGTGTTCCTTTGTGAAAATATGAAGAGAACCCTTACAATAGTAAGGTTCAAAACTGTATTTTACCATCTTCCTTGCTCGAATGTCTAAAATTCTCCCATGATTCCCACAACTGACCGTTGCATGCGAAAATTGAGCAGCGCATGACTCTTTGTGGGAAAACTGTTGGCATTTAATGAAACTCGCTCATTTTCAAACAAATTTCTTCCAAATTTGATTTGTTGAATATGATGTGAGCATACTTTATCAACGTACTGTATGTTCCTTTGATTACGGTATGTCCTTGTCAAATATTGTTTTCTTTTATTTTCGATGATATCTGGAATATTCATGATTAATGGTTTCCATTAAAAAAGTAAACATACATATCAGGGTTGCACGGAAATCGATTTTTTTCAAACGGACGACTGAAAACGGAAGATGGAAGATGGAATTTCGTGAGGAAGATTAAACTACTGGAAAGAGAATTTAGATGTTTCGCTGCTAGTAGAGCGTGTATCTATTATTTGCCTTTGCATGCGTCCATTGAACATGATTTTGACGGGAAGAATACCAGAAGATTGGAAAATTGCCAACGTGAGTCTCATACGAAAGGGGAAGGATGGTCTAGAAGATCATCGACAATATCCATTCTGTTCGAAAATTCATTGAAAAATGTTATTAATTCAAATTTCCTCTGGAACTAGCTCTAGTCGACTTTTCGGATTCTTTTTTCAGATATCAGAATCCATGGATCAACAATCAATATTCCTTTAAGAGATTGATGCGTCAAGTTGACTCGGCATCACCACCTCTGTTTGCTCTCCAAATGATTCTCGATGAATCCGACAAGGAGAGTGTGGGAGAAGCTGAAAATATCTGTGTTGATGG
Source organism: Caenorhabditis plicata (assembly GCA_963931815.1). NCBI lineage: Eukaryota > Metazoa > Nematoda > Chromadorea > Rhabditida > Rhabditidae > Caenorhabditis > Caenorhabditis plicata. The sequence goes on from OZ007491.1 coordinate 3,703,519, forward strand.
AACATTTTTGAAACAATTCGAATTCGCTGACGACACAACAAAGACGATAATCGTACACATGTTACTGAGGATTCCATATTAAGCATTTCTACAAATGCAATCTTCTAGTTCCTCACATTCCAGCAAAAGAAAAAGAAGCTAACTCGTCATCGTTGCTCGAAACTTGGTACTCATCTCAGGAAGTTCTCTTCAATAACCGCCTTCAAATGACCCTTCGACATAATCTACGTTCACGCCAAGCATGGCTCGATTTCCTTTGATTTTTTAGTTACGAGGAAACTGCTAATTTGGGTTGAACATTGGTCAACACTTGAAAGAGGAAGCCGAACACTCAGGAGAGAGCTGGTCCGCATCTCGACGCACTTGGGATGACGATCACAATTAAGTAATCAAGTAGTCAAGTTTGGAACTGAATAAAAAGTGTCTAGAAACTTGCAAGATGATCCCTCATCGGATTGGTTTCTCTCGGAACCGTGACATTGCACATTTTAAATACAGACCGGCGTTGCACAGAAGTCAGTTTTTTCAGACGGACGATGGAAAACGGAAATGGAAAATGGAAGATGGAATTCCGTGCAATCCTGATACATATCAATCCATAATTTGTAACAGCTCCATGGGAATCTGTGTCTGAAATAGAAAAAAGATTTAATATTCATAATTAATTCAAAAACCAACCATAATCTGAAAAACACACAGAACACTTCAAAATCTCGTCCATTTTGTAGAATGAAAGTAAAATATACAAACAATCAGCTATTATTCATTTCAGAGATCGATGCCTAATGGAAGAGTAATAAAAGAAGAGAAAATGATGGGGCCACAAAAAACATTTTTCTCAATTCCTCTTAAATATGTGTTGCCCATAATTTCGTAAAAAAGAATGGCCGTCTAAAAAGAGAGGCCGTCCAAACGAGATCATCAGTCCATTCTAATATTTTTCCTCTTCCATTAGGCATCGATCTCTGAAAAGGACAATATTTATTATTAAATTTGTGTGTTTGTGTGGAGCATCTTCTCCATTATTTTGATAATTCTGAGCACATAAATGGTCTGTTATCAGTTGCACATTGGTTAAAATGAGAAATTGTTTTGATTAAATTTCAATTCCATTTCTTTCAAATTGTTCCAACGGATATCAATATATTTATCATTTGACTGAAGTAAACACAATTATTCCTTTATTAGAAATATTCTTCTTGATATGGAGAGAACCTTCTTTGAGCAAGCCAAAGTTTATCATGATGCCAAGTTCCAGCCCGACAAATATTCTCGCGTGAACAATCAAAACTTCAATTATTAAATACTACTTCTAGATTTATCCAAAAATATCTTTAAACTATAATATTTCCGAGAATAATAATATCAAAATAGACAAGTGCTCCTCCTAGAAGGAGAGCAGTGTCCTTTTATAATAAAGAAAAGCAAAAATAATTAAAATCGAGCCGATCAGACAAACAATGTGCTCGTTGAGAGCATCTCGTCAATCAATTTGTCGCCGTCAGTGATCTCGAATAGCGACAAGACGAGAAGAGAGTTGACCAGCTTCAGCAGCTCTTCCTGAAAACAATCCCCGTCTTCAAGAATGTCTGAAAACACACCCACAGCACAATGTTGGCCGCCTTGACGGTTCCTTCATCTTCACCGTAAATATCTAGGCAGTGTCTGAAAGTCGTCTCACTCAGAGCTCGCTAGAAGATATCAACCAACTTGAACAGCGACTCGATCATCAACGGCTTTTGCCGTTTGCTCACTTGTCAGCCATTGTCGTCGAACTTGAATTGATCTGCAATCGATGCCCCAAAGAATACAAACGCTTCGAAAAATAGCTAAAAATAAAAGACGAACTTTTAGTTTTCTCGTCCCCCCTCCTTTGGCAAATAGCCAACAAAAATGTGTTTCCTCTATTTCGATGTTATTGTCCGGGTGTGCAAATTGCAAATTAAACCTAAACCTGTCTCAAGCGAGACCATTTTATTATTCGGAATACTCCTTTACCGCTGATTTTTCAATAACCTGGAATATTAGGATCCTAATTTGGTTCATCCTAATCCCGCTGCGGTACCACTCCTGGTTCTTAGAGGCGAAAAACTCGCGGAACCCGTTTTCGACATCGGCCAGGTCATTGAAGCTACGACCAAGAAGAAAGTGTGTCATTTATGATAATCAGATGGCGCAAGGTCCGCACTATAAGCTGGATGTGGAAGAAGTTCAATGGCGTCGAGATGTTTCATCTTTTCCTTCGTTTGTCTCCGCTTTGCCTTGTATTGTTGAAGGAATATCCGCTTCTGATTGATCAATTCTGGATATATTCGATCAAGTTGGACGCGATAGAGGTCTGCTTCGATGGTCAGACCGTTTGGAACTACCTAGCTCGAAGTAAATTACGCCTTTGAAATCCCACGAAACACACAGAAGTGCCTTTTTTAAAGAAACGATCACATTTTGCTACCGCAACCATTGATTTTGTCTGTCCGGATTACTGAAGTAGACTCACTTTTCTGAACCAGTTAGATTTCTACGAATAAAACGAGAATCTTTTCTTGTTTTCGGCAAGTATCGACACGTTTTATTTATTTATTTTATTTAAAAGACGTGTACTAGACACGTGAAGAAAAGTAATGTTAAAATACCACAAAAAACATACAAAAAAAGAAAGCGTAGGGGTTTGTTTAAAAAATCTAACAAAAACCAGACAATTAAAACAAAAAATGTAGCAGAATTTAAATAATGTAGATAAAATTAAGTTAAAGTGTTCAAAGAAGGGAAAACAGAAGGAAAGGGTATAGGGAAATAATCAATTACTCGATTAAGTGGGATCCCAAAGGAAATTATAACAAATATGCCAGAGGAAGGAAAATTTTGAATAAAGAGATGTCGTACAACTGATGTTTGAGAAATATCGAGCTCGTACTTATTGATGGATTGGTCTTCACACCATCACGGATTTCTTCAGAATCCACTGTCGTAGGTCGGCCTGAATGTGTCCTGTCCTTGAGATCAATGTCGTCGTCGTTAAACATTTTGAACACAGTACGATCCGGGACCATAAAAACATTTTGGTTCACTCTAATATATAAGGTGCTCTTGTGTTAAACATTATATTACATATTTCCTCTTCTTTTGATTGTTTGAAAAGTTATTATTCTATTGAACTGCACGTGTAAATCAGAAGCAGTTGGCAAGAACGTATTTATCCAACAGCGTTGGAAAATCAACTGATAAATAAACTTTTCCAGTAAATTATATAAACTGTCCACTGTCGTATGTCGGTCTGGATGTGTCTTGTCCTCAGTGTGGCCGTCGTTAAATCTTTTGAACCAATTTCGTGCACTACGATCCGAGACCTATTGTCGTCTTCAACTTGGAATATCTTTTTAGTCTCTCCAGCTGCGTTGAAGCCTTGATTCCAGTAAGAATACGAATTTCGCATTTTTCCATATTTCTTCTACAAGGTAAAACAATTTTAAATAAAAGACCAATTAAACATTTATATATATATATTGCAGCTGCTGACCGAAGTGTTCGATAAGAAGCTGGCGAACAATTGGCAGAAGATTCTCGAAGAGCTAAAGAATGAAGGTCGCAGCATGGCGAAACCATCGCTGGAAGTTTCAGCGAGACTCGTGCTGGACACTTTCGGCGATATTTCGGTGCAGGAGATTAGGCAAGGATTCGAGCTGGGGTTCAGACAGGATTATGATCAAATCTTGTCGTTGATCGCTGATAAGTTGAAGGATGCTCCGTGATTTTTTTTTGATTTTTGATATTATATGTTTTTCTTGGTCCCACTGAACGAGTTTTATTGTCAAAATGCTGGTGATTATCAGTTGACGTTCGTATAGGTTGTGTTTATGGTTAAAAAACGTTTCAATATATTGCTGTTTTTGATGTTTTAGATGAAGAATTCGACTACTTCGAAATATTGTTTTCGTTACATTTTACGGCTTATCCCCTACTCTCCTTGTATTAGAGCGGTCCGAATGTTAGGAGTTAAGACGCATGTAAACTACTTGGAACCAGCAAGAGGGCTTACCATGACTGGTTCGCATTAAAACTCAATCTAATAATAAAATCTATTAGTAAAATATAATAGAATGCATAATACAGAATGCACGAGAATAGATGAACTAGGGGAATAGGAATTGCTCACATCTTGACTCGGCTCGGCGACCATCGTGGGACTTTCAGCCTGCTGAGTAGACGACTGTCTGATAGCATCAAGGGAAGGAGGCGGGACCACAAGAGGTCCTGTTCCATAATGTATGCTCGCGTGTCTCCGGTCTGTGTCTTCTTTGCGATTGTCGTAACATTTTTAATAATTTGAGCTTCTTTCTACGCGAGTGTTAACATGCAATGTACTAAAGCATACGATTACCGTATATAATCTTTCACAAATAACACCAGTTGGCAGGGAGTTTTATCCAAAGTCCAATAGGAGCTTCATTGATACAAATATATTAGACCAATTAGTACGGAATCCGAGATCGCGCCCATCTCTGATGAACACATCGAAACTTAAAAATACAGAAAACATTTATAATTTTGTATTTTAGAATTCTCATTGAATACTTAAAGATTAACATAAGATTTCTTTATTTAAGAATTAAATTGAAAAATTAAAATATAACAAATTATAAAACAAATAAAAATTAACAGCAAGGTGGTTTGAAATTGAATAATTATCATTGTTTCCTCCAGAGATCGTACCATTTGTTATTCTTCTCGTCAAACACTTCGACAGATTCCGAATCAATAACATACAGATGATTATTTAATGAATATAATTTGACATAACCTTCTTTCTCCTTTCCAAACTTTTCTGCTTTACTCAATTCATTCGTGGATGGATTATAATGACAATAATAACTAAATAAGTTTTCTAATTGATAAATTATTGAGAGTAACTTTAATTCTTCAAAAATCGAATTGATAATCAATGTAACTTTCAATCAAAAAACCAGAAAATGGACAATTTAAGAAAAAAAGAATATTCCAATAAGATTTTGGAAGAAACTATATTTAATTTATGTTAGAAAAATGAGTTCACATTGAAATCAATCCGATTCAAAATAAAAATCTCACTTCGAACCAAGAATGAATATTTTGCCGTTAAAAGAGGTACAATCACGTATATAACCAAAGGAAACTGAGGTAGGTCCCGGAACCTGAAAAAATTGATTTTAAAATTTTATTCTCACAACTTTATTATTTTCATGGATTACAAATTCCAAAAATTAAAAAGAAAAACAAATCAACAAACCTTTTCAAAAACTGATTTCTCTTTATTGAATTTGTTTATTGTGATGGCACGATTCTTATTCTGAACTCCTTAAAATTATTAACAGAATCTTATTGTGGATATTAAACTGTGCACAAACCGTATAAATCATTTTCATGCGATACAATACGGTAATAACCTGAATCATCATCTAGTCTTCCAATAATCTTCCATTCATTTTTGTCGAAATCATATTCCTGAATTTATTCGCACAATTTTGATAGAAGAAACATAAAAATAATCTCACTTCTAGAAAACGTTTATGATATCCCTTAGACACGATAATCTTTCCATTATGCATACAAACTAAAGGATACGATTGAGCTTCATTCAAATCAGCCAACTGTAAGATTCAATCAATTGAAGTCATGATTCTTCCCTGATTACCTTTCTCCGAGTTTTGTCATGCAAATTGTAAACTTCAACTGTTTTGAGATAATTTCCATCCTCCTCACCGCCAATAATATAAACCTAAAAATTAAATCAAATTAAAATTATTCTATTAAAAGTATAAAAGAAGTGTTGGAAAACAAAACCAACGATTTAATGAGCGAGATTTCTTTGTTATTACGGACTTACATTGTTTTTATGCACAATTGAATTACTGTTATATGGTACCGATATTTGAGTTTCCATTTTCATTGTGTTGGAAATTGTATTATACGCGTAGATTTCGAGTTTGCCCAGTTCACTGTTCTTATAATGAATATCTATAATAATCTATCATTTATTAGGTAAATAAATTAATTCCCGCGTTTTTTTAGGAATAGTAAACTAAAAATGGGATAAACATTTCCGTCATTAATAAAAGAACAACTTATTATCAGAGTTGGGCCAGCTATGTGTAATTACTAGTTAAGTAGGCTGTTCTTTTTTATAAATATCGATTTAAAGTCAAAGTTTCGTCTTAGTATAAGTATAGACAGATATTACAGTATATACACACAACTAATATAAAGTTGCAAAAAGATTTGTTTTTGTTAAATAATCTTACGTTTCAAATAATATACAATTTCCTCTTTCTCGGATGCACAATATGATAGAGCATTTACCAACAGCTTCTTCCCGATGTCGTCTATCGAATTCTAAAATTGAAATGTATCCCATATAAACAATCAATAAACAAACTAAAATATTCTGATGGCAGCATGTTATTCCCTTTGATAGAACTGTTGACTTCACGATAAATTCCATAATTCGACTGGGATAATTAGTTAATTGGTCAAAAGTTAATTGCGCAACATAGGCAAGTAAGCTGGAGATGTTCTAAACAAAGAATTAAGATGGGAGAACGAGGTTTAATTTAAATTAAAACTTTAATCATTCCTCGATCATTTCCTAATTTGTGATTTAACTTTGAATAAAACCCCAATAAACGTACATTTCGATATTCTTCCAATTTCTGATTCACTTCTTCCTTCAGCTTGTCAAAGGAACTCAGGTAACCTTCAATTTGTTCTTTTATTCCACTCATTTCTTTCGAAAATATTGTTTGCTGAAATTGAATTATAGAAATCGTAAAGTAGGCTCTATTTATTTTCTAATTTTCAAACTTTGATGTCACCTGGATCTTTTTAAAGGATCCAATTCGATGTCCATAATGAACGGAATCAATACTACAATCAGCACAGAATGATGACAACTCGGCCTTTAATCAATGAAATCGACTGGAATTGGAAATATGAAAACCTGCTTGATGCACTCGGCTGAAGATTGATTTTCTGTATTCCAATTAACACCAATTTCATCTCCATTTTTAGATTTTGAGTAATGTTTCCTCAGAATTCCTTTGTTCAGATTGCAATCAATGCAAATGCAGAGTTTCCTCGATTCCTTCTTGCACAAACTGCAAATCCCCTCCATTTCCTGTTTCATTTTGTTTTTAAATTCGATTATATCTGAAATATATTCTTATCATATCTAAAAATAATTATAATATTAGAAGAAATAATTGAAATAAATATTCAATAATTAATTTAACTTAAATTAAACACACTCATTAATCCAAAATTGATTACAACATCCTGAAATGAGCCATCTCTTCTACAAACCGGGCAAGCTTCACATCTAAATTCCGGATATAATCTGTTATTCAATTCAGATAATCATTTTACCTTTCATCATTTGCACAAATAACACAAATCGAGTGTCCACATTTGCCCATACACGGTTTATGTGATTCCGTGTCTGGAATAAAATCAATAATATGAATAAACAAATAATTAATTTGTGAGAAATCAATTAAAACCAACCGTATTCCAAACAACAAACAGAGCATTGCATGATTTCATCCATTATCGATCTGCAAATGAAGATTACCTTACTTTAGGTAATAAAAAGTGAAACCAATCAAATTGAAAGAAAAGCGAGAAATCAATAAAACGTGGACAATTAAATACAGTATCCAGGAAAGAAACAGCAAAACAGGGAACATAAACGAGAACATACAACGACAACTTGTCAAATATTGTTTTCTATTATTTTCGATGATATCTGGAATATTCATGATTAATGGTTTCCGTTAAGAAAGTAAACATACATATCAATCCATAATTGATAACAGCTCCATGTGAATCTGTGTCTGAAATAGAAAAAGATATACAGTGGTGTCCAAAAGTTTGCGACACCCCCATTAATAAGCTGTTTCGCATATTACTGTAGGACAACAGTTGAAATGAGTGATACCAGTGGATTCCCCGTCATGAAAAACCTATTTCCATAAAATTTTATTAAAATCGCTTTTATTACCGCTACGCTACAGTACATTTTCCACAAACAGTGGTGGTCACAGCGATATGAAATAATTTTTAAACTAGGAAATAACACTAAAATTAGCAACATTTATTGATTAATTTTATTATTTAATACTTTGTTGCTTCTCCATTGATCCGAATAACCTCATTAATTCGGTTTGGCTTGCTTGCAATCAGGCTGCCAATCAGATTTGTATCGATCAGCGACCATTGACGAACAATTTCGGCTTTCAGGTCCGCTACAGTGTTGAACTGACGTCCTTTATGGTAAACTCTTCTAGAAAGGACGGACCAGAGATTCTCAATTGGATTGAGATCGGGAGAACACGCTGGCCAGTCCATTACAGTGATATTCTTTGACCTCAACCACGTCGTCGTTGAAGCACTAACATGAATGGCGGCGTTGTCTTGTTGAAATGTCCAGGCAATCGCTTGACTGGATGTCAGAAATGGAACTAAACGTTTCTCCAGGACATCTTGATAGTCCGCAGACTTCATTCGAGGCGAAATGAATTCCAAATCAAGAGTTATAGTTGACGAGAAGGCTCCCCAAACCATGCACGTTCCACCTCCAAAGTTTCTATTGGAAAATGTCAATGGATCCTTCCTCAAATCACGCCAATAAGAATTCCAGCCGTCCGGTCCGTCAAGATTAAACTTCTTTTCATCGGAAAAGATTATCTGAAAATGTTTGAATTGACAATTAAACTCGTAAAAGGACTCACTGTTTTCCAATCTGTTACCAAGTTTCGGCGAGCAAAGTCAACACGTCTCAATTCGTGATCAGGGGTCAGACGTGGATCATTTTTTGGTTTTTGACGAACAATAATTTCGCTCCGACTTAGAAATCAACAAATTTTTTGTCTCGAGTTCGATACTCCAGCTTCACGGCCAATTTGTTTAGCCGACTTCATCGAATTTGAAGCTTGCCGCGCAATTGTTCGATCATCTCTGCTCGATAGAATCCTTGGACGTCCCGGAATCGGTGTCTTTCCGTAGCCAAAAGGGTTCTTCAGATAATTACTCACAACGCAACGTGATCGGTTCAGATGCGCAGCGATTTTAGCGATGGATAATCCGAGTCGGTGTATGGCTTCAATTTTTGCACATTCCTGGGGAAAAAGACGACATCGGCTGCCCATTTTGTGATATCATTTTCAAGACATGTTTTCAGACATTTTATAATTTAATTATTTGAAAAAAACTTCCATTTATCGCGCCAAATGGAGATTTAATGATCAGAAATAGAAGGATGTCTCATTGCTGTGACCACCACTGTTTGTGGAAAATGTACTGTAGCGTAGCGGTAATAAAAGCGATTTCAATGAAATTTTAGGGAAATAGATTTTTCATGACGGGGAATCCACTGGTACCACTCATTTCAACTGTTGTCCTACAGTAATATGCGAAACAGCTTATTAATGGGGGTGTCGCAAACTTTTGGACACCACTGTAATATTCATAATTAATTCAAAAACCAACCGTAATCTGAAAAACACACAGCATTTCGTCCATTTTTTAAAATGAAAATAAAATAATCAAACAATCACTTATTTATTATTAAATTTGTGTGTTTGTGTACAGCGTCTTCTTAATTATTTTGATAATTCTGATAAGTGGTTTGTTATCAGTTGCACATTGGTTAAAATGAGAAATTGTTTTGATTAAATTTCAATTCCATTTCTTTCAAACTTTTCCAACGGATATCAATATATTTTTCATTTGACTGAAGTAAACACAATTATTCCTTTATTAGAAATATTCTTCTTGATATGGAGAGAACCTTCTTTGAGCAAGCCAAAGTTTATCATGATGCCAAGTTCCAGCCCGACTAATATTCTCGCTTGAACAATCAAAACTTCAATTATTAAATACTACTTCTAGATTTATCCAAAAATATCTTTAAACTATAATATTTTCCGAGAATGATAATATCAAAATAGACAAGTGCTCCTCCTAGAAGGAGAGCAGTGTCCTTTTATAATAAAGAAAAACAAAAATAATTAAAATCGAGCCGATCAGACAAACAATGTGCTCGTTGAGAGCATCTCGTCAATCAATTTGTTGCCGTCAGTGATCTCGAATAGCGACAACACGAGAAGAGAGTTGACCAGCTTCAGGAGCTCTTCCTGAAAACAATCCCCGTCTTCAAGAATGTCTGAAAACACACCCACAGCACAATGTTGGCCGCCTTGACGGTTCCTTCATCTTCACCGTAGATGTCTAGGCAGTGTCTGAAAGTCGTCGCAATCAGAGCTCGCTAGAAGATATCAACCAACTTGACCAGTGAATCGACCATCAATGATGATAATAAATAGAAATTTATTTGGAAGACCCGTAACCGGTCATTATAAACGAACAGATGGAAACATTCTAAACACGCCAATTCGAAATTAAGATTATTGAATATTTAAACGTGTATTACTAATTTACATTTACACAATTGTTATTTACAATTATTGTCGTGCTTGATGAAAAATTAGGGGTAAAGGAGCATACCGGAAAAAAAGATGGTCTCGCTTGGGCTGGTGTAGATTTAATTTGCAATTTGTTTATTATTCCGCATTTCTTTTTATCATCACATTATTGTTGTTTTATATTGAAGAGAACTTACTTGGTAGCTGCTGACGATACGAACTCCAAAGTAAGTTCTCTTACTAATTTTCTCTTACTAATTGGTTGTTACATCTACATAATACCTACTAAACAATACAACACATAATAAATGCGAAATAATAAACAAATTGCAAATTAAATCTACACCAGCCCAAGCGAGACCATCTTTTTTTCCGGTATGCTCCTTTACCACTAATCCCCTTCACGATTCTTGCCTTGTCTTGTCCTTCACGATTCTTGCCTCCACGTGGCGAAGGACGTCAACTGTCCTACAACAAAATCGGTGGAAATGGGTACCTTCGATGGCGCAGGCCAAAAGAATCAGCCCTCGTCTCAAAGATTGTAGCGCCCGATACTAATCTTTGTTTCAATCCTGGGAGGCTTGGTACGCTTAACCGCAGGAACTCCAGGGCACTACTCTTACTCTCAAAAGAAAAAAGAAAAATAGAAACCCCGATGATTCAGTTCAGGAGACAACTCGCGCGTTGCAACGATTCTCGCACGTGTCGAGTCCTGAATGTAGCGCTGGGAAGGCGCATCGGGATCTTGCGGAAGAAGACGGTCTGGTCAACAATGGCGCGGGCTTGTCGACTCAAATGGCGAGAGATAGTTCGCGTTGGTAGCTGCTGACGATACGAACTCCAAAGTAAGTTCTCTTACTAATTTTCTCTTACTAATTGGTTGTTACATCTACATAATACCTACTAAACAATACAACACATAAGAAATGCGAAATAATAAACAAATTGCAAATTAAATCTACACCAGCCCAAGCGAGATCATCTTTCTTTGGGGTATGCTCCTTTACCACTAATTTTTCTTCAACCTACACCAGGACAATATATATATATATATATTGAATCATATATTAAAAAATTCTCCATGTTTTACTCTATATGATTATAACAATAAAAGTTTAAAACGCTCTAAGTTGATTGTTTAATTAATAAGAAAAAATTAAATTTTAAAAAAATTTAAAAAGACGCCACGCCCCTCAGCTGTCAATACGCGTTCGCATCGAATCGAACACATAATTTGGGGTGTACACGTATTATTTTCAAAAAATTTGACACGTCATTCTTACTAGCACGTCTTAAACTATTCAAAAACATGCGATTCTTTCCGAAATTTGCAAAATGAGCATCTTTTCTGAGCTGCCAGATTAAGCATCGAATTTGTGAGAGAATGAAAAACAAGTTCAATACTTTGTTGGAATCGAACTCGTCGACGGTGGCGCGCCAAATTATTATTATTATTATTATTATTATTATTATTATTATTATTATTATTATTATTATTATTATTATTATTATTATTATTATTATTATTATTATTATTATTATTATTATTATTATTATTATTATTATTATTATTATTATTATTATTATTATTATTATTATTATTATTATTATTATTATTATTATTATTATTATTATTATTATTATTATTATTATTATTATTATTATTATTATTATTATTATTATTATTATTATTATTATTATTATTATTATTATTATTATTATTATTATTATTATTATTATTATTATTATTATTATTATTATTATTATTATTATTATTATTATTATTATTATTATTATTATTATTATTATTATTATTATTATTATTATTATTATTATTATTATTATTATTATTATTATTATTATTATTATTATTATTATTATTATTATTATTATTATTATTATTATTATTATTATTATTAGATGAATATTAACACATTGCTCAGCTCAGCTCATAGCCACCAACTCTAGTTACAGCTCATCGGCGTTGAACTGCAATAAAAATAAAATTCCATATGTTTCATTTTAATATTTATTACACCCCCATAGCCAAGCACATTTCAATCACGATTTTATTGTATATAATTTTAAACTCTCTGTGAAAATCGATGAGAGCTTCAGTTTGAACACAAAACCACCATGAATATTATTATCTTGGCTTTGTTTTTTATTATTATTATTATTGTTATTGTTATTGTTTGTATTATTAGTATAGGCATTGATGATAATTTGCCAGTCAGCCAACGCAACGCAGCCGTTGTTTGATATATCTGCTGCGCGAGTGTTGTCGTAGGCACTCGAAATCCCAAGCAGCTCAAATATTGTGCATTTCGGTGATGCTGGTGTGATGTATTTGCACATGTTACCCTGTGGCCCGTGTTATCCTCGCGCACACTTGATTCGCTCCAATTTTTTCCCGGCTTTTTGGTTGATTCACCCATTTTTTCTAAGCATGCAAAGGTTCTCGTAAATTAATTAGCGTGACTGCTGCTAGTTTTTTGTTAGTTTCAATCTTGTTTTTGTCTGTGCAGGCCCGAATGTCCTCAACGAAGCGGCGGTACGGAGCATTCGGGCGAGCCATCACCTCGCCGGCACTTCTCTCCACTTCGGTTGGATGGGTCCGACCCGACGCCGGTGCGCAGGCCGATCGCCTGAGCAAGCCGGCCGACAGCCACGAGTACGCCGTTCCGCAGCCGATCAAGAGGTCCGATGTGTCGCAGAGGTCGCGCGCCGAACGGCTCCGCAATCGGATGATCGATCGACGTCAGACTACCAATTATGGTGAGTTGAGAGAGTAGCACTGGAACACTTCCTATAATTATCTACGATTTACTTATATAACCATCCATAAAACAGATTAAATTACGACAATTTGCACAGTCAATTTAAAATTCTGAAATTTTAATGTCAATTTCCAATATTTTGTTCAAAATAAACACTTAAATTGACGTAAAATTACACATTCTGCGTAAAGCGTCTTATTTGACGACAGTTAATTTAGATTTATAAACGATATTTTTTAATATTTTTATTAAAAATGTACTCTTAAAATAAGGGAAAATTGCACAATTTGCATAAAACGTCTTATTTGACGATCATTTGCACAGTTAACTATGGAATTATGCAATTTAATAATTATAAAAGTTTAACGACAAATTTCCCATATTTTTCTTCCAAATAAACACTTTAATTGTCGTAAAATTGCACAATTTGCACAAAACCTCTTATTTGACGACAATTTGCACAGTTAACTATGGAATTATGCAATTTAATAATTATAAAATTTTAACGACAAATTTCCAATGTTTTTCTTCAAAATACACACGTGAATTGTCGTAAAATTGCACAATTTGCACAAAACCTCTTATTTGACGACAATTTGCACAGTTAACTATGGAATTATGCAATTTAATAATTATAAAATTTTAACGACAAATTTACAATGTTTTTCTTCAAAATACACATGTGAATTGTCGTAAAATTGCACAATTTGCACAAAACCTCTTATTTGACGACAATTTGCACAGTTAACTATGGAATTATGCAATTTAATAATTATAAAATTTTAACGACAAATTTACAATGTTTTTCTTCAAAATACACACGTGAATTGTCGTAAAATTGCACAATTTGCACAAAACCTCTTATTTGACGACAATTTGCACAGTTAACTATGGAATTATGCAATTTAATAATTATAAAATTTTAACGACAAATTTCCAATGTTTTTCTTCAAAATACACACGTGAATTGTCGTAAAATTGCACAATTTGCACAAAACCTCTTATTTGACGACAATTTGCACAGTTAACTATGGAATTATGCAATTTAATAATTATAAAATTTTAACGACAAATTTCCAATGTTTTTCTTCAAAATACACACGTGAATTGTCGTAAAATTGCACAATTTGCACAAAACCTCTTATTTGACGACAATTTGCACAGTTAACTATGGAATTATGCAATTTAATAATTATAAAATTTTAACGACAAATTTACAATGTTTTTCTTCAAAATACACATGTGAATTGTCGTAAAATTGCACAATTTGCACAAAACCTCTTATTTGACGACAATTTGCACAGTTAACTATGGAATTATGCAATTTAATAATTATAAAATTTTAACGACAAATTTCCAATGTTTTTCTTCAAAATACACACGTGAATTGTCGTAAAATTGCACAATTTGCACAAAACCTCTTATTTGACGACAATTTGCACAGTTAACTATGGAATTATGCAATTTAATAATTATAAAATTTTAACGACAAATTTACAATGTTTTTCTTCAAAATACACATGTGAATTGTCGTAAAATTGCACAATTTGCACAAAACCTCTTATTTGACGACAATTTGCACAGTTAACTATGGAATTATGCAATTTAATAATTATAAAATTTTAACGACAAATTTCCAATGTTTTTCTTCAAAATACACACGTGAATTGTCGTAAAATTGCACATTTTGTGTAATACGTCTTATTTGACGACACATTGCACGGTTTTATCTGAAAACATTAAATTTGAAAATATTTTCCATTCTTTTTGGTTCAAATACACACTCAAATTGACCTAAAATTGCACATTTTTCATTTTTTTTTGCAAAATACACACTTAAATTGACGTAAAATTACGCATTTTGAGTAAAACGTCTTGGCCGACGACATTTTGCACAGTGAATTTCAAATTATCAATTTTATTTACATTTTTCATTGTTTTTTCGTTCAAAATACACACTCGAATTGCCGTAAAATTCCACAATTTACGAAAAACGTCTTATTTGACGACAATTTGCAGAGTTAATTAAGAATTTTGCAATTTAATAAAATTTACAATTTTTTGTGCAAAATACACACGTAAAATTACAAATTTTGAGTAAAACGTCCTATTTGACAACATTTACCATTCTTTTTGCTCCAATTACACACTTAAATTGACGTAAAATTACACATTTTACACAAAAACGTCTTATTTGACGACATTTTGAAAAGTTAATTTATAATTATAACGTTTCAACGTTATTTTTCAATCTTTTTTTTTCAAAATATACGCTTAAAATGACGTAAAATTGCACATTTTACACAAAACACTTTATTTGACGACAATGTGCACATTTAATTCAGAATTATGCAATTTTGACGACAATCTCATTTATTTTTAAAATCAAAATACACACTTCAAATGACGTAAAATTACGTAAAACATCTTATTTGACGACATTTTGCACAGTTTTGTCGATAAACGAACTTAAAATGGTTTTTTTCTACAAAACAACCTAATTGACAGAAATTCAATTTATGAAAATAAACTCACTCATGAGAATAATGAAATAATATTGTTTTTTCCAGAAAACATCTTAATTGACGACACTTTGCACAATGTTCTTCGGGAACACAAAATTTATTAGGGGGGGGGGAGAGGGTTAAACATGCCAAAGTTGTTTTTTCGAGAAAACATTTTAATTGACGACACTTTGCACGAGTTTCTCCTTAAAAACGAAAAGAGAGAAAATTAAGGCGATTCTCTTCTGAATTTCAGCCGATCCGAAGCAAGGAAACATCAATGAGATCCTCAACAAATACCTGAACAAGAGCACTGAAATCAAGAGATATCCAGCGACGAACAGTCGAACGACAAGCTTCGGTAGGTGAACAAGCTTCGGTAGGTGACAATCCCGTCTCGTAGAAACTGCGACGAATCTCAGAACGCGACCGATCACCGACAATCTCGTCTCTCATGAAAAGATACTCCAAAGGCGGCGATCGATCGAAAAGGTGATTGTGGGGTTTTTGAGAATTTCCTTGATGAAATGTGTTTCAGCGAAGCCTTGTCGGTGAGCAACAGCGAGGCTTCCGTCAAATGGCAGGTAGGCTGGGCACTCAGTGTTCATCTAATTTCAGTCTCGTGTTCCAGATTGAGAAGCTGGAGGAGAAGACGAACGATTCGAGCCGGGCGAACGTCGTCATAAGTTGGTGGCTTTTTGATTCTTAAAATTATCCAAGATTCGCGAAGAAAAAATTGAGTTTTGTTTTGTTTTTCAAATGAATATATCAAGGGGGCAGTTGTCTTATTGATTAGTTATACGTACACATGCACAGATGCTCACCGCTCTCAGGTTATTATGATTCATTCTATCCGATTTATTATGTTTTCAGTTTCTATTGATTTGTTTTGTTTTTAATTCTTATTATTATTCTTCTGGAAGGTTTTATTCTGGAATGTTTTCTTCTTCTTCTTCTTTCTTTTGGATTCTAGGATCTTCTTCTAAATTCTGGGATACCTTGCGGTCTTCTTCTTCTTCTTAAGAATCGTTCGTTTGGATTCATTTTAGCGCTTCTTCTTCTTCTTCTTCTTCTTCTTCTTCTTCTTCTTCTTCTTCTTCTTCTTCTTCTTCTTCTTCTTCTTCTTCTTCTTCTTCTTCTTCTTCTTCTTCTTCTTCTTCTTCTTCTTCTTCTTCTTCTTCTTCTTCTTCTTCTTCTTCTTCTTCTTCTTCTTCTTCTTCTTCTTCTTCTTCTTCTTCTTCTTCTTCTTCTTCTTCTTCTTCTTCTTCTTCTTCTTCTTCTTCTTCTTCTTCTTCTTCTTCTTCTTCTTCTTCTTCTTCTTCTTCTTCTTCTTCTTCTTCTTCTTCTTCTTCTTCTTCTTCTTCTTCTTCTTCTTCTTCTTCTTCTTCTTCTTCTTCTTCTTCTTCTTCTTCTTCTTCTTCTTCTTCTTCTTCTTCTTCATTCTAAACAAGCCACGCCCACTTTCCAAAACAGCTACAATTCTAAAAACTTTAATTTTTCATTTTTTAATGCTTTAGATCTTTAAAACCTATAATTAACCCAATTCGTACCAAATTACCTACATAAGCCACGCCCACTTGACCAGAATTTTTAATTTATGAGCTAATATTTTGATATACAGCCAGTTTTAAAATATTATTTGAGTTAATGGAAAATTTTACCCATCTAACCCAACTAGCCTTAGGCCACGCCCCTTTTTACAGAACTTTACTGTACGTGATGTCAATAATACCATTTTTGGGCGGAGCAAGGTCCCAA